>CM053032.1:151360367-152031385 GCA_028564925.1 Lithobates sylvaticus | reverse complement strand
AGATTATCAATGCTTATGATAAATGCTGACCATGCTTCGTCCCATGTTTCTGTTCAACTGTGAATTGCAACTCTTGGAAAATAAAGGAATTACAAAAAAATATATATAAATAGTAAGAGGGAGGTCAGATCATATTGGCCCCATAAAGAATGATGAAGGGAATCTGGTTACAAAGGATGGAGAGATGGCAAAGGTTTTGAATTTATTCTTTTCCTCAGTCTTCACGAGGGAAACGGGGAGCTTCATTAACCAAAACTGCAAGTTTTATCCTCATGACACGTCACAGGAAGCACCCTAATGGCTAACCGAGAATAGAATTAGGAAAAGTCTTGAAAAATTTAACATTAATAGGTCACTGGGACCAGATGGCTTGCACCCGAGGGTCCTTAAGGAACTCAGTAATTGCCAGACTATTGTTCCTAATTTTTATGAACAGTCTACTGACTGGTATGGTACCAGATGATTGGAGAAAAGCCAATGTAGCACCAAACCAGTTAGCCTAACGTCAATAGTATGTAAGCTCTTGGAGTGGATGATAAGGGATTATATACAAGATTTAAGTAATGAAATCTGTATCATTAGCAGTAATCAGCATGGATTCTTGAAGAATAGTTCTTGCCAAACAAATCTATTAACCTTCTATGAGGAGGTGAGGTGCCACCTAGATAAAGTTCGGCCCGTAAGCATGGTGTATGAGAGATATAACCAAAATGGGTGAAATATGCACATTTCAAGAGTTAAGTTTGTTCACAGAAATGATGTCAATCGATGCATGAAGGTACGCCCAACTAAAACACTTCGTAGAAAGTCTTCCCCGCCCTATTCACGGGGAGGACAGGTTTACCCAGCTGGAAAAGCTCTGTTTTCAGGGTGATACGAGGCACAGTGTCTCCCGAATTTATAGAGTGTTAATAAATGAAGATGTACCGGACGTACCCCCATACATCAGGAAATGGGAAGTAGAATTGGGGACACAGTGTGGTAAAAAAAATATTAAAAATAATCCATAGCACGGTATTTCCCATCAAAACAGTAGAAAACAATTTTAAATGTCTGGCAAGATGGTATACAACCCCCGACAAACTGAGCAAATTCCAGGTGGGTGTCTCCTCCAAGTGTTGGAGAGGTTGCAATGCAAGAGGTACACTAGCACACATCTTGTGGGACTGCCCGCAGATTAAAGAATTTTGGAAAGGAGTACTTGAACTTGATCTTGATCGTAATCACAAAGGAAGTAATTATCGAAGATCCATGAGTGTGCTTGTTCCATGGAACTGAGGTTCCATGGAAACAATACAAGAAATCCTTGACTCCGATTCTCCTAAACGAGGCTAAGAGCCTAGTTCCGAAGAAATGGCGGGAAGCCGCGGCTCCGTCCCTTCGGGACTGGATTCTTAGCGTCAACGCAACCCAAAGAATAGAAACCGCGGAAGGGATCGAGGGAGAGGTGGAGGTAATATCCAAAGAAAAGTGGGCGGACTGGGATAATTTTAAAGAATCTTGGAGGTTTTTCTCTGAGATTATGGTTTAGAGTACCCTTTACATTTTATTGGTTGGGAGTTTATATTTTCAAACAGGATATATGATATGGACCCCCTTAGAGCGTCAAGCAAGGTTGGGGGGGTGGGGGAGGGAAGGGGCAAATAAAAATGTATATTAAAAAAATGATTACAAGATGTTATGAAATGTTGATACTATGGTAATGTACTTGGAAAACAATTATAAATAAAGATTTTAAAAAAAAAAACCTTCTATGAGGAGGTGAGGTGCCATCTAGATAAAGTTCGGCCCGTAAGCATGGTGTATCTGTATTTTGAAAAGTTTACTGTACAAAATAAGGTCTGTCAGCATGGACCAACATGGATTGAAAACTGACTACAGAGGCGAGTTCAGAGGGTGGTAATAAATGGGGAGTACTTGGAATGGTCCGGTGTGGAAAGTGGGGTCCCCAGGGTTCTGTCCTGGGATCAATCCTATTTAATTTATTAATAAATTATCTGGAGGATGAGAAACAGCTCAATCTCAGTATTTGCAGACGATACTAAGCTAAGAAGGGCAATAATTTCTCTGCGGGATGTGGAAACCTTGCAAGAAGATCTGAACAAGTTAATGGGGTGGGCAACTACATGGCAAATGAGGTTTAATGTAGAAAAAGTTTAAATAATGCACTTGGGTGCCAAAAATATGAATTCAATCTACTCTTGGGGAATCTAGGATGGAAAAGGACCTGGGGGTCTTAGTAGAAGACAGGCTCAGCAATGGCATGCAATGCCAAGCTGCTGCAAGCAAAGCCAACAGAATATTGGAATGCATTAAAAAGGGCATTAACTCCAGATATAAAACAATAATTCTCCCAATCTACAAGACTCTGGTCTGGCCTCACCTGGAGTATGCCATCCAGTTCTGGGCTCCAGTCCTCAGGAAGGATGTGCTGGAACTGGAGAGGGTCCAGAGAAGGGCAACAAAGCTAATTAAGGGACTGGAGGACCTTAGTTATGAGGAAAGATTACAAGCACTGAACTTATTCTCTCTGGAGAAGAGACGCTTGAGAGGGGATATGATTTCAATGTACAAAAACCATATTGGTGACCCCACAATAGGGATAAAAATTTTAGCTGCAAGGGAACTTAAAAAGACACCCGGTCATTCACTAAAATTAAAAGAAAAGCGGTTTAACCTTAAACTAGAGGGTTCTTTACTGTAAAGCCCCATACACACGCGCGGATTATCCGAGGACCAGGTCCGTCAGACCATGTCCGTCGTACTTTGTCTGATGTTGGTTTTGCGTACACACGGTCGGACAAAGTTGTCGGAAAATCCGATCATTCTGAATGTGGTGACGTTTGTTGCCTACGACGGGACTACGTAGAGGCTAGTAGCCAATAGCTTTGGTCTTGTAATGTGATCTGAGCATGCGTAGCACTTTGTCTGGTCGTAATTCGCTACACACGATCGGATTTGGTGTGATCGGACTTTGTTGTCAAAAAATCTATCCAGCAGGAGATAGGACTTTGTCCGTCAGACAATCTGATGGAAACTGTCCGATGGTGCCTACACACGGTCTGATTTTCTGACAACATTGTCCGATAGGACAGAATCCATCGGAAAATCCTACCGTGTGTATGGGGCTTAAGAGCGGTAAGGATGTGGAATTATCTTCCACAAGCAGTGGTTTCAGCAGGGAGCATAGATAATTTTAAAAAACGATTAGATAGGCACCTAAACGACCACAACATACAGGGATATACATTTTTTCTTTAGAGTAACAAACGATTTAATTCATAGAATGCATTAAGGTAAAAAAACCTTGAAACTTTAGAATCACTTTAAGAATGGTTGGACTGTTTTTCCTGCACGTTTATCTGGCCGTCAAGATTTGTTTTCACATATTTGTTTCTTCTCCTGTTTGGGATACAAGATTTATGTATTTTCAGTCTGTGTTCACCTTACATGGATAAGGATTGTTTTGCACTTGAGCATAAGGTTGTGTGTTCAGCTGCATTTGATTCTATGTTTGGACATCGTCATTATTTTTTTGCAGCGTTTCTCTGAGTTCCAAGTCATTCCCGGATTATGACGTTTGACTCATTGCTCATACGTGAGGCCTTCCTTGGAGGATTTCAATACTTTTCTTCATATTTTATGATCTGTTTTGCTCAATATGCACTGTAACCATCTAATTGTTGAGCTTATATGTTGGATTGAATATTATTAAAATCTTATGTAAAAGAAAATTTAGACTAGTGCTGTTGTATGGGGGAATGTTTTATTCCCCTTTTCTATACATTCCTTTGAGCCTTCCTGAATATTGATGCTCACACTGGTCCTGCAGGTACTCTGGGTCCTCCTGCACTCTGGGCTCCATTTCTGTCTTAGCGCATGCAGTTACCCATCAGCTGAGCAATGCACTAGCAGTGACCAGGTACACTCACAACTTAGTAGGTGTCATTGTGCATTCTGATTTGTATCACATTTTTGTGCTGTCCATGGGCAGTTACTTGAAAGGCTTGTATTACAATTATTTTGTGTTTAATTCAATTGACTTCCTTCTGCCCATGTGAACCTAGTCATGGACTGTTTGACTACTCCTTAGCCTTTTTCCTGAATCCTTGTCAGGTAATGGTCAACTTGCACATTAAAAAAGTAGCTGAATGAATAAACTTAATACGTAAGAATGTTTTTTTACCTGTCTGTCATCATTGAATTCATTATTTGAAAAAAAAAAATTGTATGTATGTTATATTTTGTGCTTCTGAATGTATATATTTCTATTCCTTAGGTATCAAATGATTAGCAAATATAACTCTATTGAGTGCACAGCGGGTGGTTGGTCAAGAGACCTTCCTCATTGTGAAGGTAAAGATATGTTTTTACACTACACTTTTTCATTGTAAGCACTCAACAGATAATATCACGGTGCAACGCTAATATAATAATCCAAAAAAACACTTCATAAACAAAAAACAAACAAAAAACTTTGCAAGAAAAAATGTCAAAGATGTTTGCAAATGTGTATCTTAATCCTCTGCCTTTAAACGTAATAATCATAAATATGTGACATTCATACAGCATAATCTTGAAAGTGCTTAACCCACCAAGTATACTATGTTTTTAATGACCAAATCTATGTATCCGTGCTATAAGTTCTATACAGTGACTCAAAAAAAAAAAGTTCTTCATTTACTTGGCAGATTATGTATTCATCAACACAACAAAGTTAAGGAAAGAGAACGTAGAGATTAGGGAAAGGGGAATAAAAGAAGGAGAAACAGGAAAGGGAAAAGGAAGGGAAGGGATCCCAGGGACTAGCCCTAGTGCTCCAGACCTTTTTCAAAACATTTATTAGAGTCATGGATAATGCCGGCTAGTTTCTCCTGTCATGATCCACAAGATTTTCTGCTGTACCTTGGAGCCCGGGACTAAAGTATTTTTCCATGACCTAGCAATAGTTATTTAGCTGCTAAGAGGATGAAAAATATTTAATCTCTGAGTAGCGCATGAAACTTTCTCAAGTTAATCATTCAACTAGCAACTTGTGCCGATTGTGATTTGAAAACTCCAGTGACCCGCCTCCAAAGAGCAAACACTGTTCCAGAAGCCCGGAAGTCGAATGAAGAGATTTTTTGTATCGATATATGAGTGCTGCATTTTTATTTTATCTGTTGAGTATACTGTGGAGTTATAGGGTGTATGCAGTGCCTTGAAAAAGTATTCATTCCTCTTGAAATTTTCCACAATTTGTCATGTTAAAACCAAAAATATATGTATTTTATTGGGATTTTATGTAATAGACCAAGTGCCACATAATTTTGAAGTGAAAGGAAAATGATAAATGGTTTTCAAATTTTTTTACAAATAAATATGCGAAAAGTGTGACGTGCATTTGTATTCAGCCCCCTGAGTCAATACTTTGTAGAACCACCTTTCGCTGCAATTACAGCTGCAAGTTTTCTGGGGATGTCTCTACCATCTTTGCACATCTAGAGAGTGACATTTTTGACAGAGTGATAGAGTGACAAAGTTTGGATTAAATGGGTGAATCCTGTGCACCTAGATTATACTGCTAGAATATAATGGACAAACCCATACATCGATGCTGTGGTATCGCAAAATGGTGTATGGGCATAGTAGCCAATGTGAGTTATATCTAGACTTGAGTTTAATTTTAAAGATTAATGTTTGTGAACATCTTCTCTTTGTCTCCCGAATTGTTTTGAGAGTTTTTTAAAAAAAAAATTGTAATGTACATCATTCACAATGATTGACTTAATTATCTCAAACTAATTCTGGTGCACAGGCAATACAATGGAGTTAGATGTTCAATAGTGCATATTATAGATTTTGGTGCAATTTTATCTATGTGTCTATATGTTTACATGTTTATATGATTGAGGTTATGGTAACAAAATATCCAATATAAGTGATTTTTATTTGTTTAAATGTCATGTTATTTACGCATGTTCATTTATATATGTACATTAAGCTCAAATTATTCTTATTTGGATCATAAACATAAACTCCATATAATCGATATATCCATGCATAGGCAGAGGGAGATGAAGATACAAGTTCATTAAAAGAAACAAATATTTTCAATGCCGATATCAGTCGGCACTTTCACAATACACATACAGATGTATGTTTACCCTTTGAATGATCAAAAGCATGTTTTCTGCCAGGCCTCCAAACTCCATTCGCTTGATAGGTCCCTCTTCCAAGCCATGTATGAGGTTTTCAGCTGCTTTGCTGAGAGTGATCTGTAAATCGCTGAGATTCCCCCTTTCTGGTCCATAGCATGTCCACACCATAATTTGTAGTCAGAAAAGATTGTGGGTTTGGAGGTCCAAATTTTATGTAGGAAGTTGGAAATTTGTGAGAATCTAAAGCCCCTTTCACACTGGGGCGGGAGCCGTGGTGACGGTAAAGCAGCGCTATATTTAGCGCTGCTTTACCGTAGTTTTAGCCGCGGTATTCGTCCGCTCGCGGTGCAGTTTTACCCCCTGCAAGTGGTCCAAAAAGGGTTAAAGACCCCCCGCAGAGCGCCACCGTAGCGGCGCTTTGCGGCGGTATTGCCACGGTATTACCGCGGTGTCCCATTCAAATCAATGGGAAGGAGCGGTATAGGAGCGGTGACTACACCGCTCCTATACCGCTCCAAAGATGATGCTAGCAGGACTTTTTTTACCGTCCTGCTAGCGCACCGTTCCAGTGTGAAAGCCCGCCGGCTTTCACACTGGAGTGAATGGGGCCGGATTTTTTCAGGCGGTATACAGGCGCTATACAGGCGCTATATTGTGAAAGGGGCCTTAAGATTTCCGTGTGGGGCATATCTAATTTTTTGATGCAGTGTGATTTAGTTATAGGGCCGCCTGGTAGGAAAAAGTGGCCGATTCTGTAAAGCCCCTTATCAAACCACCAATTGAATGCTCGAATATCTAGTCCTGGAGGGAAAAGAGGATTGTGAAAGATATGCGATAGTGGCCTGATAAGGGAATCTATTTGTGAGTGATTTTTAAGTGAGCCCAAAGGGTGAAGGAGTGTGAGAGAGTTGGTGCTAAAATGGGAGGTCGTGCCTTAACAGGACACCACATTAAGTAATCAAGTGTATGGTTTTGAGTGGTTTGTCTTTCCATATGTAACCAGTCAGGATGAGCTGTACGGGAATAAATTGTTGAGAGTTAAGTTAATTGAGCTGCTTGGTAGTACCAAAGCAAGTTAGGAACCCCAAAGCCGCCATTGTTCCTGGCTCTAAAAATAGTTGCTTTAGAGAGTCGGCGGCCTTTTTGTCCCCAGATGAATTTAATAATTTTTGATTGTAATTGCTGTAGCTGAGATTTTATTATAGGGATGGGTAAAGCTCTATAAAAGTATAGAATTTGTGGAAGTAGTGTCATCTTAACTGAATTGATTCTTCCAACCCAGGACAGTTCTAAGTGGGCCCATTGTTTTAAGGCTTCAGTTAATTTTTTAAAGAGAGGAGGGTAATTTTGTCGATTTAGATTTTCTATTTTGGCAGTAAGTGTAATTCCTAGATACAGAATTTCTGAGTCCATCCATTCAAATGGAAAATTTTCTTTGAGTTGCGTCACTATGGAGTAAGCCAAGGATTTAGAGAAATTCACGTGAAGACCTGAAATGTGGCTGAAGTCATCTAAGAGGTGGCAAATGTTAGGGAGAGAGGTTAAGGGGTAAGTAACAAATAAAAGCAGGTCATTCGCAAAGAGTGCGCATTTGTGATGTTGTTGTGGTCCGCATTTCACCCCTTGGATATCTGGGTGGTCCCTGATTGCTATGGCTAAGGTCTTTATCGCAATAGCGAATATCAACAAGGGAAAGTGGGCAGCCTTGCCTGGTGCCCATAGGCGTGCACACAGGGTGTGCCAGGTGTAGCATCACCCTGTGTGGCACAGATTACCTCTGTTTAAACCCCTGATATTTCACCAAAGCCTCCTAATGGGGCTCCTAAAAACTTTTTGTAAAAAAAAATAATAAAAAATAACATGATAGAGATAAAAAGTGACACCATCCATTGCTCTACTGACTCCATCAGTATATATACTGTACACATGCACACACATATGTGTCTGAGCTAAGAGGTGCACACACTAATGCAATAGGCTGTGCACACCTATGCTGGTGCCTCTTAGAATTGGAATAGATTGAGAGTAAAATCCTTGCAAACGGATTTGGGCTACAGGAGATGAGTAAAGTGCTTCTTTAATATGGAGGAAGGATTGGTCAAAGCCCCATCGTTTCAGAATGGCAAGCATGTAAGGCCAAGATAACAAATCAAACGCCTTCTGAAGATCAAGCGATAATACGAAACCCTCCTGACATGTACCTCCATCCCATCCAGATCTGAGGAGGGAAATAACATTGAAAGCCCTTCTAATCTGGTTGGTGCCTTGTCTGCCTGGTATAAAGTCTACTTGATCTTTATAAATATAAAGGCTAATGAATGAGGCTATACGGTCTGCAAGGATTTTAGTCAATATTTTTAGGTCATTATTAATCAGGGATATAGGGCGATAATTACCTACTAAGCTGGGGTCTTTGCCTGGTTTGGGTATGACTGAAATGTATGCGGCATTTAGATATTTTTCTAGAGGGCAACCACGTCTGAGGTCATTAAAGAATCTGGCCAGATATGGGGAGAGAATTGTGGAAAAATTCTTATAATATGGGACTGAGAAGCCGTCTGGACCTTGAGTGGAGTGTTTTTTTAGTTGCTGTATGGTTTGTGTAATTTCAGCAGATATCACATCTTCTAGTAGAAGTTTGTGGTGTGTTTTAATTTAGGGACGTTAATTGAATCCACAAATCGGTTAATATGGGGGGGGGGGGGGGGTTGTGTATATCATGTGTGCTATATAGTTTTTGGAAGAATTCATGGAACACTTCCCCAGAATTCGTTGCAGATTCTGAGATAGTGTCCCTCCTGCTAATTTTATTTTAGGAAGATGGGGTGAGCGGATTATGGGGGACAATCTTGTCGCTAACATTGAGTTTGGTCAGTTTTGTTTCTCTGCTTTAGAGGTGAGAGCCATATTGCCTATGAGAGCTATAGTGCAGTACGGGCTGAATCAATTTGTCAGACGGGGAACATTGTAGGATTCTGTTTACACAGAGCAAGAAATTCCTTTTACAGTTTATCTATCTCCAGGCATCTGGCTTGATTAATTTGGACTGACATTGGAATTATTTTGCCTCTAATTGTGGCTTTATGTGCTGCCCAAAGAATTGTTGGAGAATCTCCTTTTTCATTAAGGGAATGAATGTGGTCAATTCGTGCAAACAAATTATGCAGGGAAGAGTAATGGGTATAGTCACGCATAGTAGGGTTGATTTCCCTCCAAATATCAATTATACCTTGAGAGTAGATAATTTCAGCAATTTTTAAGCTCTTTTTTGATGGGTGTATAAGATGATCGCCTCTAAATTTATTTTTATCTAGGCCTTCTTCAAAAGCCACATTGGAGTCTCCCCCATAGATCACTGTGCCCTCTACCAGGAGCTAGGGATGGGCCCGGTGTTCGATTGCACAGTATGCAATTGAGCTACTGGCCTGTCCTGCATCCAGCGTTCTTTCTGAACGCACATTCAGTGCTGCTGGAGGCTTTGTCACCGATCACAGGGTGCGCCTGTCCACCGACTCGGTTGATCGACTGACCTTCATAAAGATGAATCAGTCTTGGATCACTACCAGGCACCTGAAGCTGATATAACTGAATAATTTATAATGTCACATCCCTTCAAGACTGCCTATGCTGATGCTGAGTGACTGTCCTGTTATGTTGACTGACTATCCTCTTCCTCCTCAATGATCCTGATGATAGCTTGGAACGTTTTTGTTTCTGGGTGCCACCACCAGTGGCTAAGGCTCAATTTTTCAGCCCTGTTTAACAGGGGCGTTGTAATTACAATTTTTTAAGCAATGCTTCGCAACAGGTCTGACTGCTGTGCTCCAAGTACAGTATCTGTGAGGGTTGCAGTGTTGTGGCACCAGCACCAGTGCCTAAGGCCCAATTTTTCAGCCCCTGTTTAACAGGGGTGTGTAATTACAATTTTTTAAGCAATGCTACGCAACAGGTCGGACTGCTGTGTTCCAAGTACAGTATCTGTGAGGGGTTGCAGTGTTGTGGCACCAGCACCAGTGCCTAAGGCCCAATTTTTCAGCCCCTGTTTAACAGGGGCTTGTAATTACAATTTTTTAAGCAATGCTTCGCAACAGGTCTGACTGCTGTGCTCCAAGTACAGTATCTGTGAGGGGTTGCAGTGTTGTGGCACCAGCACCAGTGCTTAAGGCCCAATTTTTTAGCCCCTGTTTAACATGGGCGTGTAATTACAATTTTTTATGCAATGCTTTGCAACACGTCTGACTGCTGTGCTCCAAGTACAGTATCTGTGAGGGGTTGCAGTGTTGTGGCACCAGCACCAGTGCCTTAGGCACAATTTTTCAGCCCCTGTTTAACAGGGGCGTGTAATTACTAATCTTGATCTAATAGTTCACAGCAGGGCCCATTCCTGCGCCCACCAAGAGTAACTGTGAGGCTTACAGTCTTGTGGCAACACCATCCACCACCACCACCAAAGGCCCAATTTTTCAGCCCCTGTTTAACAGGGGCGTGTAATTACAAATCTTGATCTAATAATTCTCAGCAGGGCCCATTTCTGCACCCACCAAGAGTTACTGTGAGGGCTTACAGTGTTGTGGCAACACCGTCCACCACCACCACCAAAGGCCCAACTTTTCTGCCCTGTTCAACAGGTGCATGCAATTACAATTCTTGATCTAATAATTCACAGCAGGGCCCATTCCTGTGCCCACCAAGAGTAACTGTGAGGGCTTACAGTGTTGTGGCAACACCGTCCACCACCAAAGTCCCAATTTTTCTGGCCCTGTTCAACAGGTGTATGCAATTACAAATTTTGATCTAATAATTCACAGCAGGGCCCATTCCTGTGCCCACCAAGAGTAACTGTGAGGGCTTACAGTCTTGTGGCAACACCAACATCTAACGGGGAAAATTTCTGCAGAGTATATACGGCAGGCCCCTACCTTCAAACATCCCACTTACAAACGCCCGTTTTTAAAACTTCTTTTTGCATTGATACATGTCTCCTGGGGCAGGACCCGGGTCCCCAAACCTGTTTTATGACATTAACATGCATATTGGCCGTTATAATTAGCACTTTAGATTTCGAACGTTCGCGTCCATTGTAACTAATAGGGTTCGAATATTCGCGCAAAAACTTTCGGTCCGTTCGCAGGTTCTGGTGCAAACCGCACCCGGGGGTGTTCGGCTCATCCCTACCAGGAGCCCTAGTTTTTGGAACATAGGTTGAAAGAATTTGTCCTGACTGGTGTTTGGAGAATAATATGATATGAATGTATTCATTTATTAGCTCATCAATTAGTCCCTTGACTAATATGAATCTCCCCTCATGGTCTTTAAGTTCCGATAGCAGAGTAAACTTGCATTTATGTGAGAATATTATAGCAACACCTTTTGTTTTGTCCTCAGCATTTGCTAAATAGAAGGTTGGGAATTTGGCGTGGAGGAAGGAGGGTTTATAGTGTCTGGGGAAGTGGGTTTCTTGTAATAAGATGATATCAGTTTTCTGACTATAATAATGTTGTAAGGTCTTACGTCTTTTGATTGGTGAATTTAGACCCTGTACATTATGGGTGACTACCTTCAAAGTAGGTTGGTGTGATTCGGACCATGGAGTAAGAAAGGGGGATTATCTTGCTTCACAAGATCACTTACCTTATATGTAAATCTCCCTGATGTTTGCGTTTGATGGTTGGAATGATACAACGTAAGTACCATGAGGAAAGAATTGGGATCTCCAGGGATGGTCACAAGAAGAGAAAGGGGTTTAGGTTCACAGGTAAGGTTAGGTAACAAACAAATGCGGATATGAGGAAAAAGGGGGGTCAAAAACATACCCTCTCAGCTGGGGGAATAATTTCCCTCCAGGTCCAATGGGGGAGAAACCAGAAGAATTTGTGTCGCCTCTTCTACAGAGGAGACTAACCTGTCGCATAGTGAGTCAAAGCTCAAAACTGACAAGCAGGTGGAGGTACATAAGTACCACTCCGGCCTTTGTCCGCTCCTTGGCTAATATTTCGATACAGGGGAATAAAAATCCCCTTAGGAGTATGGATACACCCTGCATTGTACATTTTGGTGTGAGATCTGATCAAATCCGTCAAACCGGTAATAAACCCTAGCGGATTAACATGAGAACTAAAAATAGTTTAGAGTAATAAGTATTAACTAATTTAAACTGTAAAATTAAAGGGGACACAGTAAGATCCTCAGGTCCCATGGTATTTGGTTATTAAAACAAGTATTTCATCAGTTTTCAGAGAAGTTGGAACTGTCCAGTTTGAACTATATATTTTGTGTTCAGGTAATCAGGGGGGTCGGCTCTCTTTTGATTTCTTGGATTTGACTGTATTCCAGAGTGGGGTCAGCAGGCTTGTGGGAAGTTGGCATTTGGGTACACTAGTAGCGGAGCCTGGAGGAGATAGAGGATGATCCTGGGAGATGAGGCCTAGTTGCAAGAAAAGTCGCTCTCCTTCCTGAAATGTCATAAAGGTGAATGGCTTGTTCTTGTATAGGAATTTTTAAACCGAATAGAAAGAGCCACCAATATTTAATATCACGTTGAGTTAGGATTGTTAGCAGTGGTTTGAAGGCTATTCTTTTTTGAAATGTTTTAGGTGAGAGGTCTGCAAAGATTTGAAGAGCATGACCTTGGAATTGTAGTTGTTTTGTGGAACGTGCCATCTGAATAATTTCTTCTTTAACTGCGAAGTAGTGTGGTTTGACGACTATGTCCTGTGGTAGACCATCTTTTCTTGGTGGACCGAGGGTTCTATGGGTCCCATCAAGTTCCAGTCTATGTTGACGAATTTCCGGTATAAGGTCTTTGATAAAGGATCTTACCACTTCCGGGGTATCTTTGAATGTTTCAGGGATGCCTCTGATCCTGAAATTATAACGTCTATTCCTGTTTTCCAGGTCATCTAATTTGGTCAGGGCGGTATCCAATTGGGATTGGAGGTCCTGGATACAGTCTGCATTTTATTTTCAATTGCCTCCATGCGTACACCTAGGTTCTGGAAGTCGCCTTTGATGTCAGTAGTAATTTTGTGGGCTTTGTTGTTGAGGCCTCGGTCTAATAGATTGCAAGTTTACTGAACATCTCAGTGAAACCCGCGTGGTGTTCGGGGGTTATGAGGAATGGTGGTTGCATCTGAGGGAGATCAACATCTCATCCATGGTGCGCCCAATAAGGGACTCAGTGGAGGCTGGCGAAAATTGACCTGTAAGGGGGTAAGTCATTAATGCTCCTAATTTTTGATTAAGTACAGGGGAGTCTGGGAGTAGGCTGAGCCCCTGGGGGTTTAGAATAGCTGGGGAAGTTACCTGAGGTACAGCTGCCATATTGTATGTTTCAGTTTCTGTACTAAGTACTGTAAATTGGGATCTCAGGTTTCCCCTGGCAGTCCCTTATGAGACATTATGTGAGTGTCATCCTTCATTAGCCTTTGTCTGGGAGTGGATGAGATGCCTATAGAGTGTGGGATGATCCCTGTTGTTTATGGACTGCGAGGCTCTGTGAACAGGCTGAGGTGATCTGCACTTTGTTTCCTGGGTCTGTGTGCTGTATATTGTTTCAGGGGTAACCACAGCAATGTCCTTCACCTATTACTGGAATGAGATGGGCGCTTGTGAAAAAGAGGACACATCCTTACCCTATGTGTGTGGTAAGGTTCAGGCTGCCGTTCGTCACTGAGTTGTGCCCGCCATTTTAAGTTTATTATGGCGGCTATGTCCCGTGTCCTCTGTTCTCAGCGAACCGACTGAATTCCCCAATGTTCCAGGCACCGGAGTGATCCAGGTGATGTCCCCCGTTCCGTCAGTTAGGTCATCCGGGGATCGCAGGGTGTAGGGGCTGTAAAGGAGATAGAAATGATTATTCATAATAATCCGGAACTTTGACACTGATATTATGAATCCATGTGCAGCACTCATAGTCCTCCGTTACTTCACAGAGTCCAGTCAGAGCAGCACTTATGGATTCGATGGCTACTTCTTGTAAAACTAGTTTTTTACAAATAGCCTTTTGTTCGATACTTAACAGTTTGATATCTACAGTTCTTTTCCATAATTTCATCTATGATTTTGGAGTAGTTATGAAATCTTTTCATCAGTTCTATTCCCCATCCTGTCCATGAGGGAAACCATGCCCAGGCTTGGCCTTTATCAGAAAACAACTCTATTTTCTCTATGTGTGTAAGGGGGAACCTGGGGTATGTGCTAGCTTTCAAAAGATGTTGGTGCTTTCCTTTTTCATCCCCTATGATTCTCATATCTGGAATCAATGAAGCCAAATAACACCACCCACGGGTACCAACCATTCCTTGCCACAACATACATATACGCTATCCCCTAGGGAAAATGATTGTTGGCTTATATATTTTCCTGAAAACTTTCAGAAACAGCGGGCATGGTCAACTGGTTCAAAAGGAAACTCACAGGGTTGTTAATACCAACTCCCCTATTCAAGACAGTATTTAAATTTTATTAAGTTCTGGGTTATTGGTGTGAAACATGGAGGACAAATTTCTGTTTAACCACTTCAGCCCCGGACCAATTGTCAGCTTAAGGACCAGAGGTCTTTTTTCAATTTCGCACTGCACTGCTTTAACTGGTAATTGCGCGGTCATGCAATGTTGTAACCAAACGAAATTTGCGTCCTTTTCTTCCCACAAATAGAGCTTTCTTTTGATGGTATTTGATTGCCTCTGTGATTTTTATTTTTTGCGCTATAAACGGAAAAAAAAAACGCAAATTTTGAAAAAAAAAGATATTTTCTACTTTTTGTTATAAGAAAAATCTAATAAACTCAATTTTAGTCAAACATTTGGGCCAAAATGTATTCAGCCACATGTCTTTAGTAAAAAAAAATGCCAATAAGCGTATATTTATTGGTTTGCGCAAAAGTTATAGCGTCTACAAACTAGAGTACATTTTCTGGAATTTACACCGCTTTTAATTTATGACTGCCTATCTCATTTCTTGAGGTGCTAAAATGGCAGGGAAGTACAAAACCCCCCCAAATGACCCCATTTTGGAAAGTAGACACCCAAGCTATTTGCTGAGAGGCATGTTGAGCCCATTGAATATTTTTTTTTTTACTCCCAAGTGATTGAAAAAAGACAAAAAAAAAAAAATGATATATTGCTCACACATGCCATGGTTATATGTGGAGATGCACCCCAAAATACATTTTGCTGCTTCTCCTGAGTATGGGGATACCACATGTGTGGGACTTTTTGGGAGCCTAGCCGCGCACGGGCCCCGAAAACCAATCACCACCTTCAGGATTTCTAAGGGTGCAAATTTTTGATTTCACTCCTCACTACCTATCACAGTTTCGAAGGCCATAAAATGCCAAAATAGCACAAAACCCCCCAAATGACCCCATTTTGGAAAGTAGACACCCCAAGCTATTTGCTGAGAGGCATGTTGAGTACATGGAATATTTTATATTTTGCCACAAGTTGCGGGAATATTACAAACTTTTTTTTTTTGCCCAAAGTTGTCACTAAATGATATATTGCCCACACATGCCATAGGCATATGTGGAATTACACCCCAAAATACATTCTTCTGCCTCTCCTGAGTACGGGGATACCACATGTGTGGGACTTTTTGGGAGCCTATCCGCATACGGGACCCCGAAAACCAAGCACCGCCTTCAGGATTTCTAAGGGCATAAATTTTTGATTTCACTCCTCACTACCTATCACAGTTTTGAAGGCCATAAAATGCCAAGATGGCACAAAACCCCCCCAAATGACCCCATTTTGGAAAGTAGACACCCCAAGCTATTTTCTGAGAGGCATGTTGAGCCCATTGAATATTTTTTTTTTTTAGTCCCAAGTGATTGAATAAAGACAAAAAGAAAAATTTTTTTTTTCAAAAAGTTGTCACTAAATGATATATTGCTCACACATGCCATGGTTATATGTGGAATTGCACCCCAAAATACATTTTGCTGCTTCTCCTGAGTATGGGAATACCACATGTGTGGGACTTTTTGGGAGCCTAGCCGCGTACGGGGCCCCCGAAACCCAAGCACCGCCTTCAGGATCTCTAATGCGATGGCATTCTTGAAACCCTGTAACTATAATTTTAACTGTAACGGTCGGGTCTCAAAATGCAATGGCATTCTTGAGACCCTGTGAAAGTGTATCCTAGCCTGTGAAATGCTGTACCCTACGCTAAAACGTCACTAGTGAGTGGTAGCGTTCAAAACATTCACCAACGCAGAGACCAGGATTGTCAGGACAGCGTGGACAATAATAACGGGTGTCACGCCTAAATCCGCGCTTGCTACAGACACGACATCTTTTTTGGGGGGCTCGATTGGTAGGGGTACTCGGGAGGACATAAGAATAATGCCTCTCATGCAGCCGGCTTACTGCATTTGGTAGGGAATGGTGAGGTGCAGAACCGTCTGGATACAGAAGGTCTGTGACAACCTCTTCCTGGAATTCAAGGAAGGGTAAAGTCCCGCCTGAAGCTTCGTATAGCACATGAGCATTCAGAAAAGCCAATTGGAACAAATAAATAGACACTTTTTTGTACCAGCGTCTAGCCTTACGGGCAACTAGATACGGCGCCAACAACTGGTCGTTGAGGTCCACCCCTCCCATATTTTGGTTATACTCGTGGACACAGAGGGGTTTCGTCACAACACCAGCCGCCGTACAAATTTGGACTGTCGTGTCTGCATGAAGGGAGTTAAGAACGAAAACATTCTTATTATCCCTCCACTTCACAGCGAGCAAATTATTACACTTGAAGCAGGCTCTCTCCCCCCAGCCTAAGACGGGAATCTACAAGCCGCTGGGGAAAGCCCCGGCGATTAGGTCGCACGGTGCCACATGCTCCAATCTGATGATCAAACAAGTGACTAAACAGTGGCACGCTCGTGTAATAATTGTTCACGTACAAGTGGTACCCCTTTCCGAATAAGGGTGACACCAAGTTCCACACTATCTTGCCAGCGCTCCCTATGTAATCTGGACAGTTCTCCGGCTCTACGTAACTATCTTTTCCCTCATAAACCGAAAAGCTCCACGTATAGCCTGTTGCCCTGTCACAGAGCTTGTAGAGCTTGACCCCGTATCTGGCACACTTGCTGGGAAGGTACTGTTTGAAAGACAAGCGGCCAGAAAACTTAATCAGGGACTCGTCAACGCAGACAACTTGATTGGGAGTAAACAAGGCTGCAAAACGTTGGTTGAAGTGGTTTATGAGGGGCCGAATTTTGTAGAGCCGATCAAACTCAGGGTCTCCACGAGGACGACAGAGTTCATTGTCACTGAAGTGCATGAACCGCAAGATCTGTTCGTATAGTGCCCTGGACATGGAGCGAGAGAACACGGGCATATGATGGACTGGTGAGGTGGACCAATAAGTCCTCAGAGTTGGAAATTTATGCATGCCTATGTTGAGGGAAAGGCCCAGAAAGGACTTAAATTCAGAAACCGTAATTGGTTTCCAATCTCTGGCAAGGGAAGGCAACTGGGTATTAGCGGCGATGTATTGACCAGCGTATATATTACTTTGGTCCACAATAGATCTATAGAGATCTTCCGTGAAAAACAGCGATAAAAAATCGGATGGCTTAAAATCAGCTGTTTCCACCTGAATACCGGGTTGGCCAGTGAATGGGGGAAGTACGGGTTCTGCAGAAGTGGTGGGCACCCAATAAGGACACTATGTGATCGACGGGCCTGCCTTTGTCTTCTTGGTGGCAGCGGGACACTACTTGTGCTTGCCACCTCGCCAGCTTGAACTGCACTTATGGGACTCGCCATGTCACCAAGTGTTACTGCAGTGCTGGATGTACGTCCAGGGTGTACTAGGCCGCTGGTGCTTGCCAGTTCACCAGAAGGAATAGCGGCGCTAGTACTGCTCTGCTCCATGCGAGAGACCTGCGGTTCCTGCACCTCAACAACAGCAGAAGATCGGGATCGGGTACGCCTGACCTTAGCAGGGACCACACCTCTGTCGCCAGAGCTATCTGTCATGGAGCCGCTGTCGTCTACTGGATCGTATTCTGAGCCTGATTCTGACAGATGAGTGACCTCCTCTTCACTATCTGACATACTCAGAAACAAGTAGGCCTGTTCACTAGTGTACTTGCGATTTGCCATTTTGGGCTCTAAATTTAGTAGTACACTAGTGAGATTCACAGGTAAAAAAGCTCCTAGGCTGCTAGCGACTGAATCAAAACGCTACCAAAAAAACTGTTAGCGATCGCAGGGATCAGGCCTGACTCTGCGAACGCTGCAGTTATGTGTGCTTAGTGTTTTGTAAGTGACAGTGATCGATCGATACTGCACTTGGGTGGGCTGGGCTGGGCGGAGGGGGAAAACGCAGGTGCTAGCAGGTATCTGGACTGATCCCGCTAACAATGCGTTTTCTGGAACCCTAAATTGCTGGGATGCTAGTATAGATCTGATCAGATCAGATATTGATCTGTTCAGATACTATACCACTAAGGGAGGTGTATGCTTTGCGCGTGGGTGTTTGCGGTACTGGCACTAACCTGGGGCGACGCAGACCTTATTTGACCCTAAAACCTAATTGATATCACCTGCCGGGCGATCAGGGGGTTAAACCGTTATTGGGTAATAAATGGCGGGTGCCCTGACAGTATAAAAAACAAACTAATTAACCAGCGTCACCCGTAACAGTTATACGGTGATCACTGGTGAAAGGGTTAACTAGGGGCAATCAGGGGGTTAAAACCTTTATTAGGTAATATATGGGGGTACCTGACGCTATATAAAAACCTGACGGAGAACCTAAATAACTAACTGGCTAACCAGCGTCACCAGTGACACTTATACGGTGATCACTGGTGAAAGGGTTAACTCTAAGGGCAATCAGGGGGTTAAAACCTTTATTTAGGTTGTAATATGGGGGTACCTAACATATAAACCTATTTATGAACCTATATAAACCTGGCGGTTAACCTAAAAAAAAACTGGCTACCTAGCTGCACCAGTGACACTAATGCAGCGATCAGAAAAACGATTGCTTAGTGACACTGGCAAAAGGGGGTGAAAGGGTTAACGGGGGGGCAATCAAGGGGTTAAACCTTTATTAGGGGGGTAGGGGGCTACCTTGGACCTAAAGGGGCCTAAAACTAACTGCCCTGACAGTTATTTCAGTCACAACTGACACTAAATGCAGTGATCAGTAAATAAATGATCACTGCAATCAGTGACACTGTGACTGGGGGGGCAGGGGGTGATCTGGGGGTGACAGGGGGGTGGAATGTGTGCCTAAGTGTCCTGGTGTCAGTGTACTGTTGTGCACTTACTTGGTGTGTCTTCTCAGCTCGGCGTCCCGGTCAGAAAAACCGGCACGAGGAGCGTGACATCACTTCCTCTGCCTGTGTTTACTATTACACAGACAGGGGAAGGATGTGATTCGCCAGGAGCGATCGCGAGGGGGTGGCCAGAAACCACTGGCCGTCCCCTCATCCCGGATCGCTCCTGAAGCGATGCCGACCGTCTCCGCCAGCTGGGGGGGTCCGATCGGACCCCCCACCAGCCGGAAGAATGTCACGTACAGGTACGGGATTTTGCCTGTATGTGCCACTCTGCTCACGTATATATACATGAGGCGGTCGGCAAGTGGTTAAAGAGATATTAAACTGTAAGCTTAGGCATATCTTTTGACCTTTTATTTAAGGAATTTCCTAAGTTTAAACACCAATCTGGAGAGTGGCTTCTACCAATTATCAGGAAGGAAATTGTGCTATTTGCATATATGGCCGATATATTGGTTATAGTTACAGAAGGAGTACCATTAAACAACGAAGTTATATTTATAGGGGCAGCTAAGAGAGGAATTTGGAGTGTGCTTGGATGCAATTTACTACATACCCAACATTTGTCATAACCTGACTTTTGAGCATACGATTATTTATACTGAAGTAACAACATTTTATCAGGAGGGGGGTATGAGTCCTTTGGGCCCTCCACGTTGGGATCCCTCCTTTGTCTAGTTACTGTTCCATTAAAAGGGGGGCTGCATATGGCCTTTAGGGCACCCAAGTCCTCAGGATGATAGATACAGTTAGTGATGATCCATGTGGGCAGAAACACCATCAGTGCCAGCATACAGATTAGGGACAAGGCTTTCCCAGAAGTCTGTGGTGAGAGAAGTGAGGTCATCTTTTTCAGAGTCGTTATCATCTGTTTCACTTGCTCTTCGAGAATTTGCATCACCTGCTTCACCTCCTTTATCTGTGTCTTGCTTCGGGGCCCTTTGTGGTACTTTCTTTATCCTCTCGGCGTGGATCCAGGCTCCAGATTGTTCTGTGAGGACAGCGGTTCTGGTCACTGCAACTACGCTAGTGGGTGGGCCAAAAGGGTAATCTTGCTTCTTGGTCCGGTTCAGCTGGCGTATTACGACCACATCTCTGGGTTGGAACTCGTGTGTTGGTTCCTGTGAGGGTAATGGAAAAGAAGAGAATACTTTACCGTAGATGCCATTCAGCTTCATAATCAAGTTTCTACAATATATTCTTCCTGTTTCAAACTCAGATCTCCCTGCTCTATTACCAAGGGTTTCTTAATCCAGGGCATGGGAAAAGGTCGACTCATCAGGATCTCAAAAGGGGACAAGTGATTGGTTTTGGAAGGGGTCATTCTTATTGCTGCTAAAATCGCAGGCAGCACAGTTTTCCATTTGGAAAATGTGCCACCTGTAGCCTTCCTTTTTTTGTCTTTAATCGTTCAGTTCATTCTTTCCACTATACTTGAACTCTGTGGTGATATGGAATGTGGAATTTCCACTCTATTTGCAAAATCTTTACTAGTTCCTGACATACCTTGGAGGCAAAGGCTGGGCCGTTATCTGAATTTATTTGCAATGGACATTCCCACCTGGATATTATTTCCTGTGTCAGGATTTTTACAACTGTCCTTGCATCTTCCTGGCTACATACAAAAACTTTTACCCACCTGGAGAACATGTCCATTATCACTAACAAATATTCCTGTCATTTGCAAAATTTTGGCATGTGAGTGAAAACATATTGTATATTAGGGATGGGCCGAACACCCCCCAGTTCGGTTCGCATCCAGAACTTGCGAACAGGCAAAAAAATTTGTTTGAGCACCCGAACACCATTAATGTCTATGTGACTCGAACTTGAAAAATCAAGTGCTAATTTTTTGTTTACAAATGTTTTTATTAATTTTTTGAACAGGTAAATTACAGAGTGTACAAGCATTGGGAAAATAACAAGGAATGTAAAACCTATCTACATAGGTACAGTTTAGAGCTGGAATGGAATACAAGTATGATCATGTATCAGACTGCTGAACTAACAGTACATCCAATAGACAAGTGGTATATAAAGGTCCATAGACAGACCGCTTAACAGTAACTTTAGAGAGAAACTTGGAAAAGGAATGAAAATAACAATAAAAAAAATAAGAAAATAAAACTCTTGATGTGTGAGCATTATACATTGTCTCTACAGTTATTGAATCTGGATTGCAGAAGCCCAGGGCCTTTGGGGATTACTCTCCTTTTTTCTGTGGATAGACATTAGTATCAGTACTCAGCCCCAACTGAGTAATGTTCAGGTTAAGTTAAGGGTTTCCTGTCTCATAGCTAGGCAGGTGGGCTGACCAAGAATTCCATTTTCCATCAAAAATGTGCATGGAGTCCAGGAGAGTATGGTGGATTCTTTCCATCAGTCTAATGGACTCCATACGAAGAAGACCTGTGACCATGGAACCGAAGGGCCTTTCCAGTTCAGTGCTATCGCACATTGAATGGCACTGAAGAGGGTATGGATCAGTCTCAGTTGTGGGGGGATAGTACCTGGGATGTCTGCATATAGAATGCACATTTGGTAATTAAGGGTGACGGAGATACCTGTGATCTTAGTGATCAGGTCAGAAGTGTTAGTCCATATATGTGCTAATAGTTTACAGCCCCAGAAGGTATGTAGGAGTGTGCCCCTGTCCCGACGTCCTCTAAAACATGTGTCGGGAACCAGAGGGCACATCCTGTGCAAACGGTCCGGGGTGTAATACCATCGAGTGCGGAGCTTAAGGACCATTTCTTTAGTGGATATAGAGCGCGTGAATTTGTGCATATTGTCTATCATATCCTGCCAGTCTTCTACTGGGAACTCCTGAGCTACTTCCGACTCCCAGCCCAACATTGCAGCAGATTTGGGGGGTGTATTGTGGCCATTAAGGTACCTGTACAGGATGGAAATGGTACCCTTTTCTCGGGAGGCCTCCCCACACATGTGTTTTAATTGTGTCTTCATAACTCCCAACAGCTAGAAGTGCCTTATCTGCAGGAACTGATAGAAGGTTGCTCTGTCTAAGTCATGCGTTTGCTGTGGGTGTGCGAATGAGCAGAAAGAGGCGTTCTGTAGCAAAGATCCTAAGGAAGTCAAGCCTCGATCTGCCCATTCTTGGAAAGAAGAGTATGAATGAAAGGCCAGGGGGCCAGATAAATGAGAGTAACTCCGATTGGATTTTGTTTAGAGTGGAGCGGGGGACATATAATGGAAGGGACCGAAAGAGAAAGAGGAGCTTTGGAAGAATGGACATCTTTACTGTCTGGATGCGGCCTAAAAAGGATATACGATAGGTGCACAATTGGAGGAGAAGGTTTTTGACCGAGGTGAAGGCTTGCGGGTAATTTTGGGAGTATATTTGTTTGAGAGTTGGGGAAAGTTTAATACCCAAGTATTGTAGGGAGTTGGGGTTCCAGGAGAATTTGTAGGAGTCTTTAAGGGAATTCAAGAGTGATATAGGGAGGTGAATAGGCATTGCAGAGCATTTAGTCGGGTTCACTCCCAGACCAGAAATTTGGTGGAAGGAATTTAAGGAGGCAAATAGGTTGGGGAGGGAAATGAGGGGGTCGGAAATGAATAGAAGGACTTCATCCGCATACAAGATGATTTTAAATTTCTGATCCCCTTTAATATAGCCCTTTATGTTGGGGTTATCAGAGATGGATCTAGTCAAGGGTTCCATGGCTAGGGCAAATAGGAGGGGGGAGAGTGGGCACCCCTGTCTCGTACCCCGATTCAGGGGAAAGTATGCAGAATTTCAACCTGGAATTTTGATATTCGTGCGGGGATGGTGATATAGGGCCCTGAATCCATGGACAAATGCTCCACCAAAGCCGAATTTGGTTAGAACCATCTCTAAGTAGGGTCAGAGGACACTATCGAAGGCCTTGTTAAAGTTCAGGCTCAGCAACAAGACCTTCCCAGATTTGGTATCTGCATCCTGAATTATATTAGAGGCCAGGCGGAAATTGTCGATAATTTGCCTAGAGGGAATGAAGCCCGTTTGTTCGGGGGATATCAACGTGGAAATGACTGTGGCCAGATACGTCCGAAAAATTTTAAATCGTTATTTTTTTACTGAGATGAGCCTAAAATTTTGAGGGTGAGTATGGTCTTTTCCGGGTTTTGGTATAAGCGATAAGTTTTCCAAAAGCATTTCATCTGGGAAGTGTTTACCTTTTAGAATAAAATTATAAAGTTTGGCCATTTTGGGGAGTACAGGGTCTGCAAATTTCTTGTAATAGGTGGCGGAAAATCTGGGCCCGGAGTCTTGGAGGGTTTGAGGGAAGATATAATGGAGGCTATTTCTTCAGTAGTGCATGGGGCATTAGGAATCTGTAATTGTTCCTCTGCAAGGTGAGGGAGTGTCAAGAGGTCTAACCAGGATCGGGGAGGGATGAGAGGGGGGGATGTGGGGCCGAGTACAGTTTTTGATAGAGGAGAACATATGGAGAACGTCTTTAGGGTGGGAGGTAAGGTGGCCATTCTTGTCTCTTAGCCTATATACATGCGTTGGTGGTTGGGTTGGGCAACAAGGTGCCTGCTCCGCAGAGCAGCAATAAAGCAGACCCTGAGGGTAGTATATATAAACAATCTAAGAAGCACTTATAAGCAGCATAAGCATTACATTGGTATCATCCTTGAAAAAAAGCATCAAGAATATAAGTATAAAAAAAATAAAAAAAAAGGTTTAGAGAAAGTAAAAAAAACATGAACAAACAGTGAACTGTATACTTTGCCAGAAAATGACTTTGCAAAGTCCTGGGGGGTACGGGGAGAAAGGCTCCCCAAAACCCTAAGAACAAAAATATCGTGGACCTTAGGGTCCAAAACTCCTATCCTGTGAGTCCGGCAGTGCAACATCCTACTCAAGTTAGTGTGCTGTGTTACCTGCATGAGGCCAGCCGGCCCTACCATAGGTGAGCTGCAGGGAAGCCTGCAGGCCTTGACGGTAGTGGAGCTGGGGGACAAACCGGTGGACGGCTCTGAAGCGTGGCTCTAGAGCAGGAGACATCTGTTGCTTGAAGGCACGACAGGAGTGTCTGCATAGTAACATCCTGGAGCCCGGCTGGAACAGGTGAAGCAGCGAGAAACAAAAGAAAAAAGAAGGTGCAAAAAACAAAGGGCTGAGAGAAAAACAGTTAGTAGCAAGTCACTCAACAAGTCCGGCGGTCTCTCTTGGGAGGTGGGGTGGCCCAGATGGCTGAGTGGCGTAGGGTTGATGGCATTCTTGGCAGTGTTGCAGCGTCAAGAATGGCCCAGCTTAACCAAAAGCTCCTTCCCTTCGTTAAGCGTGGTGACGGTATATGTTGTGCCATTGTGGGGGACCTGCAGTTTAAAGGGGAATCCCCATCTGTAGCGGATCCTGGCAGACTGGAGCACAGAGGTGACCTCCTTCATCCTCCTACGTTTATCCAGTGTAGTGGGGGAGATGTCTGGGTATATTTGGACAGGTGTATTTTCCAGTCTCAAGTTTGGGGTATTTCGTGAGGCTCGGAGGACGTCCTCCTTCACCAGGAAATCTTTTAGGCATAATACAATATCCCTCTGGGGTTTCTCAGGGGGACGGACGGACGCAGGGCCCTGTGAATCCTGTCACAGGCAAAGGCTGAAAGTGGGGCCTCAGGCAGGAGGGACTGAAATAGCTTCTGGATTGTTGGCAGAAGGTCGGTCACAGACTCAGGGACCCCCCTCACCCTGAGATTGTTACGCCTATTTCTATTGTCCAAATCTTGGATATGTGCCTGGAGTTGTGATACCATTTCTGATAAGGCTTCATGATCCTTTCTAAGGTCTGAACAGACCAGGGTCAGCTCATCATGTTTGGTTTCGAGTAAATCAGTCCTGCTGCCTAGGGCCGCAATCTCCAGGGAGTGGGTGTTTGTGGACTTGTGTAGTTCAGATTGAAACTTCTGAGCTCAGAATCTGCACCTGGGGGGCGTGACCTAGAGATGGTGGAGTAGTGAGACACACGCTCACAGAGTTCTGACCTTCCATCCGGCCAAATGCAGGAAATTGAAGGCGGAACGCCCTGGTAACCCGGTTGCAATCCTGGCGCTCTGACTGGGAATGAAGAGCGGAGAGAAGCTCCCGAGATCAAAGGTGCAGCATGAGATTGAGCATTTTTTCCCCCGCACACGAGCGGCTGTCACTCGGAGACTAGTGGCTTTAGCTACGGAAACTGCTGAGGGTGAGCACGCCGAGCATGCAGAACACATGGTTCTCAGGGAGGCATTGAGAGAGCAGACTCAGCGTGCTGCCCCCGCTATACTGACGGAGAGTATGGAGAGAGACACTCAGCATCAGCAGACCAGTGTGGGGGAGCAGCACGCTAATCCTATGGGACTGCAGGGAAGGGGAGAAGTAGGAGGCCCCGACCTGAGAATGTTACTGGAGGCGCTGCCGACCCGAGGAGATTTGCAAGCCCTACCAAAGCGGGCGGACATGGAAGCCATGGTCACACAACTGGAGGAGATGCACCATCGAGATTTGAAAGCAGTCCAGACAAAGGGAAAAGCAATTATCAGAGAGAATTTTGAGCAATGAGACCTCCTGGACCTCGTTAGAAAGCCGTATCTGCCATCTGGAACAGGTACAGAATGCACAGGCTACACATGTCTCTGATATGCAGTTACAGTTGGAGGAGTTGGAGGACTGTAGTCGACGCCAGAATTTACGGTTCAGGGGGATCCCAGAGATAATAGGTTGTGACATATTGCAGAGTACGGTATTATCCATATGTCAGAAGCTAGCTGTCCCCCCCCCCCTAGCCCTTGGAATTTGAACGAATACATAGAACCCTGGGCCCCCCCTCAATAAATCAGCCAAGAGATGTTATATGCCGCTTTCACTGTTTTGCGCAGAAAGAGTTAATAAGCCGTAAGGCATGGGAAGCGGGAGAAATAGAGCAGGATGGGGCTCGGGTAAAAATACTACCTGATCTTTCACGAGCCACCCTGCAATGCAGGGCAATGCTGGGCCCACTTTTGGACGGAATCAAGAAGTCAGGGGGGACTTACCGGTGGGGTTACCCCATTTCACTAATTGTAAAGAAAAATTCTCAAACTTTCGTTCTACGGCACCCAATGGAATTACCAGATTTATTTGCTTTTTTGGGGGTGGAAGCCTGTAGGATCCAGAACTGGTTACAACCAATAATCAACCCCCCAAGAAATAAGGAAGTCGGTAGAGGAAGGAGATTAAGTAACACAGAAAGAGATGGACTGGCGGGGGAAAAGACAATCCCACCATAAGCGAGGAAGGAATGTTGGGGGGGTGTTTTTTTTTTTTTTGGTGTTTCTTTTTTTTTCCTTTGCATCAAAATGTATCCCCCTATTCGGGCATCATTTGCCCCTTCTTTTTTTACCCCCCCCTTCCCCCTTGTTTTTGGGTAGGAGTGCCCTCTCTTTTTTCTCTCTCTCCTTGCCCTCTCCCCCCCTGGTTGCTCTTTTCCTTTTTTTTTTATGGGGGGACTCCTCAGGAGGAGATAAAGGAAATACATCTGTCCAATTGTTTGACCCCGTTTGATCTTGTTAAACGGGATAGAGACTATTGAGGTCACTCTAGAATGGACTCCAAAGCTGAGACAATATTTACCTCTCCACCCGAGAAGAGAAAGTAGTGGAGACCTTCCTTTTTCTTTTTTTTCCTATTTTTTGGTGTGGGGGAGATATTTTGCTGGATTTTTATATTGTGTAAATTTGTGTAAAATTTGTAGGGGAGGATGGGGTTTAGGAAGGCACTGAGCATGTTTTTGATGGAATACTGTGTTTTTTTTCCTTTTTTTTCTTTTTTGGGATATAGATAAAAAGAGGTTACGGTATGTAGGAGGAAGTAGGGGAGCTAGGGGGGAGGGGGAGGTGTGGGAAGGGATGAAGGAAAGGGGAGAGGGGTACACAGAAAGGTGAAAAGGGCACATAGGAGAAATTGCACTGTAATATGATAATTATACTGTAATATAATAATGTATCACTGTACCACTAATCTGTAGTGGCACCCATATAAATAACACGAGGGGGAGGTGCCTCCCCTTCTTTTGAAGGGAAAGCTTGAGGGTCTATATAGATATACCCCGGTGTTTTTATTTTATTTTTTATTTTATTTTATTTTTTAAGAAAAGGGAGCCTATGTACGGAGTCACAAAGTAAATAGAAGACCCTGAAGAAAAAAAAAAAAAAAATCTAGAATAGAATGGAATAAAGATTTAGTAAAAGGTGGAAAGAAGAGAAGGAGTAGATCTTCTACAGATTAGTAGCCAAAGGAAGGGAAGTAAAGATAGACTTTTCTCTCTCTTTAAAGAGGGGGTCGGGGGGGCGGAACGGAGGTGGAGGAGAGACTGGGCAGGAAGGGAAAGATTGGGGGAGGATCAGTGTAGTGTAGTCTCCATGTGAGAAGGGGAGGTAAATATGGGATAAATGGGGAACTGAGATAGAGGTGGGAAGAAGGAGAGAGGCTGGAGTAAAGGGAAGGAGAGGTAGGGAACAAGACCGGGTAAACAGGGTAACGACGCCCTGGAAGTGGGTTATGTGGCCGGTTGGAAGGGAAATGGAATGGGGCTCTAGGCCAAATTTAGATCAAGCCCCCATTTAGGTTTTTCCACTCACGTGAGCCATCGGTTAAGAGGCTCTAGAAGTGGGTGTCTTTTTTCCTTTTTTTTTTTGGTTGCTGTGTTTGTTGTGTTTTATTTTCTCCTCCCCACCCTCCTCTCCTCCGAGGATAGAAGGTGTAAGGGTGACTTCCATGAATGTGAAGGGGCTGAATACCCCAGAAAAAAGGAGGATGTTGTTAAATGATCTAAAACGGTACCATACAGATATAGCATTTGTGCAGGAGACGCATTTCAGGACGGGTGGACTCTCTTTTCTCCAGAACAGATTCTTCCCCTGCGTGCAGGGGCGTACCTAGTGCATTTGGCATCCGGGGCGGATCCTATATCTGGCACCCCCCCACCTTAAAACGTAAAAACACCCCACTGTGCCCCTTCATACCTCTGCATCCTTAAATATCTCTTTGTCTCTACTGTGTACATTACATAGCACCCTGCACCCCTTTACAATACACAGCACCCTGCACCTCTGGACCCCTTTACATTACACAGCACTCTGGACCCCTTTACATTACACTGCACACTGCACCTCTGGACCCCTTTACATTACACAGCACCCTGCACCTCTGGACCCCTTTACATTACACAGCACTCTGGACCCCTTTACATTACAAAGCACCCTGCACCTCTGGACCCCTTTACATTACACATCCCCTGCACCTCTGGACCCCTTTACATTACACAGCACCCTAGACCTCTGGACCCCTTTACATTAAACAGCACCCTGCACCTATGGACCCCTTTACATTACACATCCCCCTGCACCTCTAGACCCCTTTACATTACACAGCACCTGTATGTTACACAGACCCGCCTGGAATACAGCCCCCCCCTGCAATACAAACCCCCCTACAATACAGACCCCCCCCCCCCCTGCATGACCCCCCTACAGTGCAGACCCCCCCTTCAGTACAGACCCCCCTACAGTGGAGACCCCCCCTACAGTGCAGACCCCCCTTCAGTACAGACCCCCCTACAGTGGAGACTCCCCTACAGTGCAGACCCCCCCTACAGTGCAGACCCCCGCTTCAGTACAGACCCCCCTACTATTTAGACCCCCCTCTACAGTTCAGACCCCCCTACAGTGGAGACCCCCCTACAGTGCAGACCCCCCCTACAATACAGACCCCCCCAACTACAATACAGAGCGCCCCCCCCCGTCAGACCCATAATGTACCTCGGGAGTGTCAGCGCGGGACACACAGCAGCACACTATAGACAACAAGGAGGAGGGGGAGGCGGCGCCGGCGGCTTCACTCTGCTCGGCTGTTTGAGACAGCCGAGACAGAGCGGCGAACACCTCCCCTCCCCCTCACCTGCCGCTGCCTGTCACCGCGCCGATGCGCAACTTAAATCTGCGCTCGGCGTGTTGTCTCTGCTTCAATCGCGGAGGGGGGCGCCGGCCTGACACTCCCACCAGTGTGTGGCACCCGGTGCGGCCCGCCCCCCGCACCCCACTTAGTACGCCACTGCCTGCGTGTATCACGCACATAACTATGAAGCAAAAACTAAGGGGGTGTCGATCTTGGTTTCTAACCGGATATCTTGGTCTCTCCTGGAAAAATGTGTGGGGGGACGCTTTGTGTTCCTAAAAGGTTACATTGAAAGAGTAAAGGTGACTTTAGCTACAATACATGCCCCAAATACACAACAAAATGTGTTTATAGGGAGAACCCTGAGAAAGTTATAAGAATTTGCGGAGGGAAAGATGATCCTGGGGGGAGATTTTAATATATCTTTGGACCCAAGAATAGATACCTCCACAGGATCGTCTTCTACCCCCGGCAGCGTTAGGAAGGGGGTCATACGGGAAATACAAGAAAGGCAGTTAGTAGATGTATGGCGGATCTTTCATGCGGAGGAGAGAGATTACACCTTCTTCTCCAATCCGCATCAACATTACTCTTGTATTGACATGTTCTTTATGCCACATTATCTGCTTGCATCAGTAATGGATGTGACCATAGGGAATATATCATGGTCGGACCATGCCCCGGTAACAATGTGTGTCTCCCTGTCTGGCTCGGCTCGCCCCCTGGGGTGCCATTGGCGTTTAAATGAAGGTTTGCTACAGAAAGCGGATATATGTGAGGACATAAGAAAAGAAATGATAGCATACTTTCAGACCAATGACACACCGGGGAGTGACCCGGGCATGATATGGGAGGCACATAAGGCAGTTATGCGAGGGGTTTTAATTAAACACGGTTCCCAAGTGAAGAAAACCCGAGAAAAACAGATAATAAAACTATCAGAAGAAATTCAAAAACTTGAAATGCAACATAAAAAAGTACAGATAACCTCTGTGGGGGAGGAGTGCTAATTTTAAAGGCTAATATGCAAGTTATTGTCATAAAAAGTGTTTAGGGACCCGGGTCCTGCCCCAGGGGACATGCTTTAATGCAAAAAAATGGCTGTTTTTTCGGGAGCAGTGATTTTAATAATGCTTAAAGTGAAACAATCAAAGTGAAATATTCCTTTAAATTTCGTACCTGGGGGGTGTCCATTGTATGCCTGTAACGTGGCGCATGTTTCCCATGTTTACAACAGTCCAAGAGCAAAATTGCATTTCTAAAGGAAAAAAAAGTAATTTAAAAGTACTCGCGGCTATAGTGATAGTGAATTGTCGGGTCTCTGCAATACACATAAAAGTCACTGAAAAAAATGTCCTGGGATTCCCCCACGGTCAATTACCAGGCCCTTTGGGTCTGGTATGAATATTAAGGGGAACCCGAACCAAAATTTAAAAAGAAAATGGTGTGGGGGTCCCCCTCAAAATCCATACCAGACCCTTCAGGTCTGGTATGGATTTTAAGGAGAACCCCACGCCAAAATTAAAAAAAAAATGGCATGGGGGTCCCCCTAAAAATGGAAAAGCGGGGGGGGGGACGAGGGAGCACCCCACCACCTGAACCATACTAGGCCATATGCCCTCAACATGGGGAGGATGTCCCCATGTTGATGGGGACAAGGGCCTCATTCCCGCAACCCTTGCCCGGTGGTTGTTGGGGTCTGGGGGCGGGGGGCTTATCGGAATCTGGAATCCCAGAATTGCTTCTTCTCCCATCTTCTTCTGTTCTTCATTCGGTTTTCTTCCTCCATCTTGTTCTTCCCCTGCTTCTTCCTCTGCTTCTTCCTCTTCTTCCTCCGGTCTTCTGCTTCTTTCTTCGTTCTTCTTGTCCGCATCTTCCTCCGGCTTCTTCTTCCACACTTCTTATATAACCCGGTGACCCCGCCCCCTCTGACGCACGGGGACTTCACAGGGATTTCCCTATGGGTTTCCCCGTGGTGTCAGAAGGGGGCGGGGTCACCATGTTACATAACGGGTGACCCCACCCCCCTCTATCAGAGGGGGGGTCACCGTGTGGCACCCCTTAGTTATATAAGAACTGTCAGAAGAACAGAAACGTCACACAGTGGAATCTTTCCATGGATGCAGATCGTCTGAAGAACGAAGCGGGGAAGAAGAAGCCGGAGGAATATGCGGACGAGAAGACCGAAGGGAGAAGCAGAGGATGCGGAGGAAGAAGCAGAGGAAGGAGCGGGGAAAGAAGAAGATGGAGGAAGAAAACCGAATGAAGAACAGAAGAAGATGGAAGAAGAACCTGGAAAAGAAGAAGACATAAATAAAGGAATTGTCAAAAACCGTCTTGTCATTTTTAACATTTTAGACACTTCTTTGTGAAATGGTAGGGGTACATTTGTACCCCATTACCATTTAAAACAGGGGGAGCCAGGATCTGGGGGTCCTCTTGTTAAAGGGGGCTTTCAGATTCCGATAAGCCCCCCGCCCACAGACCCCCACAGCCACCGGGTAAGGGTTGTGGGGATGAGGCCAACCTTGAGAGCATGCGGCCTGGTACGGTTCAGAAGGGGGATCGCTCTCTCATCCCCCCCTCTTTTCCTGTGGCCTGCCAGGTTCCACTTAAAATCCATACCAGACCTGAAGGGCCTGGTATGGAATTTGGGGGAATCCCACGCATTTTTTTTTTTTTTTTGGTTCGGGGTTCCCCTTTATATTCATACCAGATCCAAAGGGCCTGGTAATGCACTGTGGGGGAATCCCAGCCCGTTTTTTTTCAATGACTTTTATGTGTATTGCAGAGCCCCGACAATTCATTATTAGCCTGCACTAGCGCTAGTACTAGTTTTAAATTACTTTTTTTTTCTTTAGAAATGTAATTTTGCTCTCGGACTGTTGTAAACACAAGGCCACTTTACAGGCATACTATAGACATCTCCCAGGTACGAAATTTAAAGGAATATTTAACTTTTATTGTTTCACTTTAAGCATTATTAAAATCATTGCTCCCGAAAAAACTGCTGTTTTTAAAACTTTTTTTGCATTGATACATGTCCCCTGGGGCAGGACAAGGTCTCCAAACACTTTTTTTGACAATAGCTTGCATATTAACCTTTAAAATTAGCACTTTTGATTTCTCCCATGGGCTTATAAAGGGTGTTCCGCGGCTTTCGAATTTGCCATGAACACCCCAATGGGCGAACAGCCAATGTTCGAGTCGAAATCATGTTCGACCCGAACAGACAGCCCCTCCCTATTGTAGATGTGTAAAGGTAGGATACAGTAGCTGTTCATGTTTGGGCTTGTTTGGTGTATTTGGGATATTTCTGATACATTGAATGCATCTGGACACAAAATATTTACATAGGCGTAATAAATTTTGAATGTGGAAGTCTTGAGTTAACATTTCAGCTGTAGCTTTTTATCCTTTATGTCCTATGCCATGGTACTGTGAGATGAATAAAGGTGCACTTGCTTTTGGTATGCCTGGTTTCCCCTCTTTGGCAATGAGTCCAGTGTCAGGACTCATTGTCAGACCCTGTGTATGCCAATAGCCCAGATCTTCTGGTGAAGCCATAGCATATAGGTCCTGCAAAACCTATTCCCAGGGCAAAGTTGTGGGTGTAAAGGGGGCATTTGGATAAAAGCTGGGACCGTCAAAGCAGCTTGTTTAGCAGCGACGTCGTCCAGTGCATTTCCCTTTGAAATGTCATCAGTACTGTGTGTGTGCGCTTTACAGGGAATGGTTGCTATCTTACTAGGTAGTGTAATAGCATCAAGGAGGTTGGTGACTAGGGAAGATTGGGAGACGGATTTTCCATCGGCAGTAATGTAACCACGCCTCTGCCGAATTACTCCAAAGTCATGTGCGACTCCGAAAGCATATTTGGAATCTGTGTAAATTGTAGTGATCTAATATGTAGTTCGTATATGGTATGTAGTTATTAATAAGTATTATTCTCCGCAGCAAACCCAATTCTCCAGAGAGGCGCACTTTATTAGCTTCCAAAACAGAACAGTCTTAAGCCCCATACACACGGTCGGACAATCCGCGGACCAGGTCCGTCGGACCATGTCCGTCATACTTTGTCCGATGTTGGTTTTGCGTACACACGGTCCGACAAAGTTGTCGGAAAATCTGATCATTCTGAACGTGGTGACGTTTGTTGCCTACGACGGGACTACGTAGAGGCTAGTAGCCAATAGCTTTGGTCTTGTAATGTGATCTGAGCATGCGTAGCACTTTGTCCGGTCGGACAACCGTACACACGATCGGATTTGGTGTGATCGGACCGTGTTGTCGGCAAATCTTTCCAGCAGGAGATAAGACTTTGTCCGTCGGACAATCCGACGTACACTGTCCGATGGTGCATACACACGGTCTGATTTTTCAACAACATTGTCCGATCGGACAGAATCCATGAAAAAGTCCGACCGTGTGTATGGGGCTTAACAGATGACAAAATCCAACAGGGTATCATGACAACGAATATTTTCTCTTAGACCTATGCCTTCATAATCACAGACCCTTCTCTGAGATAGTTTTTCTTAGACTGAAAGCCATCTTATATCCCCTAAGCTGAGCAATTTGCTTTGATCTGCTCCTGTCTTTCAGAGTGACAGCAGATAACCCCAAGCTGTGAACAGCTGTAGTCATAAAACTGCCCTAATCTACATTCTTGCATATTCCCATTCATTCATTATCTGTTCCCCTTTGATATGTGGAATAATTCTTGTTTGGCTACTCTCCCTTTGTCTGTAGACTGTATATCAACAAGTCCCCTTTGATATGTGTAACAGATAACAATGTGGCCTGCCTAGAATGAACTTATCTTAAAATGCCTAAATAAAATGCCTATATGAAATACATAAAAAACACTACATATATCTAATATATATATATATATATATATATATATATATATATATATATATTAGATATAACATACTACATATACCCCCACTTGGGTCGTTCTAACTACTAGAACTGACCCATAAATCAAGCAACAAACATATCATTACGACTTGAGGTACTGGATGATTTACAATGGCTCATATAAAATATAAAGTTGAAACTGGTTACATCTCTCTTCACCAGCCTCTAAAATATCCCCATGAAAAAGTCATTAGATAATATAGCTTTAGACCATGACTGGAAAAGGATTCAGTAAACATCCGTGGCCCATATAGCTGTTAGGCCTTATTATATCACATCAAGATCTTGAATATTGCACAAAAAACGAGCGGATGTCACAGTCCATTCTTCGATCTGACTTCATCACATCTCTCATTGAAAGTAAACTTGGTATGGATTCTCATCTCCAGGTTCAAGGTTTTCATTTTTAAAGATGCTTTTGCACAAACACCAGCAAATCCTGAATATCTACTTCCATCTTTATAGTAAGAATCAATGTACCAGCACTCACTTTCAAGTTCAAAAGGTTTGGATACGGCAGAAAAAAACTGTGCTGCAAACTATTCCTTTGCACTTGACATCCATGAGTCCATCTTGCAAGCATTTTACATTTCACATCTTCCTATTTGAGCAATGATGACTTGTTGTGTACCTGTCAAGTACCCGAATTTGTTGATTGCCAGCCACAATTTGCTTTTGTAATTTGCTGTAGGCCGACTCCTCATTGCCTCCACAATGGAGCAGTTACTTGGATTATTCAGTCCATAATTCCACCTGAATGGTATACCAATCTATATACCAATCTATATTCCATATATCCATATAATCCATATATAATCCCCCACTTTCAGATAGAATCAGCTTGACATCAGTGTTTATCAGATCTTCTATCCAGACAAAGCAGCAGTGGAAAATCTTGCCAGTAAAGTTATGTCTTTTTCATCCATATATGTCATAGCCTTTAGCATATTATCAATGACTGATTCAACAAAGTTTCAAATCATGACTGGAGTGATGAATTTCACTCACCCCTCTTATAAATTTAGGAAAACCACCCAACATACTATAATTTATGCTATGCCAAGCCATTGTGCAGCATCTCACCTTAGATGTCAAATATATTGATCAATATGCAATATGTAATATGCAACATGTAACATGTCATGTAACATGAAAATTATTTTAGGTTTAAATGTTTCGCTCTCATTTTAAGATAAAGTTCAAGAAATAAAACATAATAAAATAAAAAAAATAAAAATGGGAAAGGGTGAAAAATAAAAAATAGAAAATAGGGCTTGATGTGACAAAAGAGAGAAAAAAAATGAATGTTCAAAAAAAAAAGGGTCCATTGCTTGATGAATATTGAGAGAGTCCATGATATTGTTTATTCAGCGTTTCTCCCCCACTAGCCAGCAATTCCAGCTTGCAGTTCACATGCTATTCACATGCAGTATCTCCAATATCTGAAAGACAAAAACTCTCCAACAAAACTAATTAGCAAAGTCCTTAAACATTATTTGAAGTTAAAACAAAGGACTATTTACACATACAGTTTGAAACTAATCCACCCCCACTGCTAGAGAAGTGTCATTTGCATTCAAAAACAGATCTGGAAAATGTACATCTGCATTTATGACACCTGGACTTCTGTCCAGCTGCTTCAACAATGTGTAATGTTCTATTTTCATTTTATCATACTCAATCTTCAAGTGGTCATATTTCTGTTTTAACTGAGAAAACGGTATCCAGGCCTTAGACACTTTTTTATTATTATTTTGGTCAGCTCTGTTTTTCATATTAATATCACCTATATTTGACCTGGTGCCTCCTCGTTGATTGTTATCATAAGACATTATCTTTTGATCTTTATGTTCAGTATTTGTCCTAAACAATGGGGCTAAATCAATTTTGACAGCTTGTTTATTCAACTTTCTCCACAAATGGTCTGTCCTCAACAATACGTCTTTTAAATCATGAGGATTTGGGGTAACTAGTAAAATATTTTGTTTGATATCTTCATGCAAAGCATGTAGAAATATACTCATATGTAACAAGCCACCATGCTCAAATGCAAGATTATTACTGACCAATAATTCCATAATAGTTGCTATCCTGTGTGACAATTCATAGGGAGATTCACTTTGCATTTGTTTGATCTTCCCATGAATAGTAATATCAGAACGTACACCATACAAAACACATAATAATTCCAGTAATATGTCCCTTGTCCTCAGAGGTTGAATACAAATTTGTTTAATTCTCATCCAAAGACTACTTCCTATAGAATGTTGTATAACTCGTTCTAAATCAGATGGGTTGAGATTGTACATATCTCTGACATTCTGCAAGTCACAAAACCATTTTAAAAATCTGTTTAACCACTTACCCACTGGGCAGTTAAAACCCCCCTTCCTAACCAGACCAATTTTCAGCTTTCGGTGGTCTCACACTTTGAATGACAATTACTCCGTCATGCAACACTGTACCCAAATTAATTTTGTGTCCTTTTTTTCACACAAATAGAGCTTTCTTTTGGTGATATTTAATCACTGCTGGGTTTTTTATTTTTTGCGCTATAAATCCAAAAATACAGAAAATTCGGTAAAAAAAAAAAAAAATTCTTTGTTTCTATTAAAAATGATTGCAGAGTATTGGCAGAAGAATTGGCGAGTATTGGCGAGTATTGGCGAGTATTGGCAGAGTATTGGCGAGTATTGGCAGAGTATTGGCAGAGTATTACAGTGTTGCACAGTATTGGTAGAGCATTGCACAGTGGTGGCAGAGCATTGCACAGTGGTTGCAGAGCATTGCACAGTGGTGGCAGAGCATTGCACAGTGGTTGCAGAGCATTGCACAGTGGTGGCAGAGCGTTGCACAGTGGTGGCAGAGCGTTGCACAGTGGTGGCAGAGTATTGCACAGTAATTGCAGAGCATTGCAGTGGTGGCAGAGCATTGCACAGTGGTTGCAGAGCATTGCACAGTGGTTACAGAGCATTGCACAGTGGTTGCAGAGCATTGCACAGTGTTGGCAGAGTATTGCAGTGGTGGCAGAGCATTGCACAGTGGTGGCAGAGCGTTGCACAGTTGTTGCAGAGCATTGCACAGCGGTTGCAGAGCATTGCACAGTGCTGGCAGAGTATTGCACAGTGGTGGCAGTGTATTGACCAGCGCTACACATCCAGCCCACAGCGCTGGTCCCGTATCTCCCCCTCTCCGCTTCTCCCCTCTCTGTGTACCGATCGGTACAGAGAGGGGAGGGAGGAACCGGCGTCATGACGTGACGCCGGTTTGTGTACATGTGATCGCTCCGTCATTTGACAGAGCGATCACGTGGTAAACGGCCGCTATCAGCGGCTGTTTACCGTGATCCGTGATGCGCCGGGTCCTCGTGACCCGGCGGTCACGGATGTTCCCGAGTGCGCGCCCCAGGGGGCGCGCGGGAGCAAGTTTCTAGGAGGACGTCCGTAGGACGTCCACTTACAACAAGCCGACCGCGCTGTGGCCGTCTTTCGACTATAGCGTGGTCGGCATGTGGTTAAATCATGGCAGGGAATCATTCCTATTTCTTTAAGAATTGCATCTAATTCTTTTGGTTTCAAAGGCTTCATTACAAGCTGAACTTCACCTGCATTATTATTATTGTTATAAACTGTGGTGGTCATAGTGGGTGCAGCTGGCAATGAATTATCAGATTTAATATGAGGTTCTGTTTCATTTGATAGAATGTTTGTATTTGTATTTTGCTGCAGATTTGATGCATATCTGCATTCCTGAGATCTCTTCTCCAATTCCATAATTCTTAATTTCAATCTCTCATTTTCCTCTGATAATTCATCACAACGTTTAGATTTCTCAAGCAACGCACCCCCAATGGTGACTGCATGCAATTTTAAATTTACAGTCTCACTTTCTGATTGGTTTTGTAACCTCTGACAAACCTTGTTGCTATTATCAACTGCACTCTGTAATTGGGTAATTTCCTCAACCTTATCCTTCAAAGAACTTTCCATTGTTAAACAGCAAGATAACAAGCCCTGTACAATACAACCTTTTCTTTTACTTTCTGAAATTTTGTTATGAAAAACAGTTTTCTCTAAAAATTCATTCATCATAGTCCACGTTTGCTTACATTTATCTGGAACTTCATAAGGACCGCCATAACGCTTAATACATTTTAACACCCATCTGTTAACTTTATCAGAACTGACCCTAGCTTCACACTGAGTAAGCATTTTGACTATATTATTAATAATTAAAAAAAAAGGAAATATTTTACTCACCACATTAATTACTCCTTCAGCTTCCAGCTCAGGTCTTCTGGTACACTATACAGTCCTTTTTTTTTGTTGTTGTTTCCAGTCTCCAGAGAATAATTCTGGGGTTCCAAACTTGTTTGATTTTGTAGATCAGACTCTCTCATGTCACAACCAGACATTAGAGTCACAGCACAGGTCTTGGGTCTCCATCAGACTTCTGTCCAACTCACAGGATTGTTTTCACCACCAACTTCTGTTACTAAGTCCTGAAAAAGCTCTTCTGGTCACTTGAACGGCACCAATGTAGTGATCTAATATGTAGTTCTTATATGGTATGTAGTTATTAATAAGTATTATTCTCCGCAGCAAACCCAATTCTCCAGAGAGGCGCACTTTATTAGCTTCCAAAACAGAGCAGTCTTACAGATGACAAAATCCAACAGGGTATCATGACAACGAATATTTTCTCTTAGACCTATGCCTTCATAATCACAGACCCTTCTCTAAGATAGTTTTTCTTAGACTGAAAGCCATCTTATATCCCCTAAGCTAAGCAATTTGCTTTGATCTGCTCCTGTCTTTCAGAGTGACAGCAGATAACCCCAAGCTGTTAACAGCTGTAGTCATAAAACTGCCCTAATCTACATTCTTGCATATTCCCATTCATTCATTATCTGTTCCCCTTTGATATGTGGAATAATTCTTTTTTTTGAACAATTGAATTTTATTGAAGAAACAATAACATACAGGAAATTTCAAATTACAATGAGAATATTCGCTCTGGACTTTCCAGCGAGCATATGCATATCCTTGTAGAACATATAATAAAGAGAGAAAAATAAAAGAAAAATAATAAAGGAAAAGAAAAAGGCAATAGTGGCACATTCTAAAGTCAATTTGCGGCAATCATTGTCTAGTGCCGGTTGGATTGTAGAGTCAAACAGAAAGTCAGTCTCAATTTTATTGCATAGCTAGAAGTAATGCGTTAGGTCACTCCTGTTAGAGCCTAGGACGTAGGGGCATTCGTTAATAGTAAGGGAAGAGGGGGAGGGAAATGAGGGGGGTAGGGAAATGAGGGGGGTAGGGAATGGGGGGGGGGAAACGTATTGAAAGAAAAAACAGTCTATGAGAGCCTGGAAACCAATGTGTTATCAAGGTAATCATATAGCATTTTTATGTATCTGCGAACAAGCCTTAGTCTGCAGTATCCGATGTACTGTAGAGAACGTATATGTGGTATAGCCTTTTATCAGCGAGAAGTAATATCTGTACCCGTCATTACAGCTAATTCACCCTGTATCAAGTTGTACATATTGATCCGAATACCGGTAGATCACCCATGGTGACCATGTACTATTGCATTTTTCAGTAGTTTCTTTGGCCATGGCGGCTGTTTCTTCCATGGAATATATGTTGTTTATCTCGTTAAACCATTCTGGGATGGAGGGAACCTCCCTAGACTTCCAGTGTCTTGGTACCAGAGTTTTTGCTGCATTCAACAAATGTCTTGTAAGGGATTTCTTGTATCGTTTTATAGAACAATCTGCAATATGTAGTAGACAGCATGAGGGTGTGAGGGATATTTTTGTGTCTGTGATTTCTTTAATCAGGTCGCATACCCTGTTCCAGAAAGGTTGTATCGCGGGACAATCCCACCAAATGTGGAATAGTGTGCCTAAATCCTGCTCACATCTCCAGCAGGAGTCCGAGGACAGTGGGTACCATTTTTTAACCTTCACTGGCGTTGCGTACCAATGCGTCAGCAGTTTATAGGACGTTTCTTGTAACTTCATCCCAATTGAACACTTGTGTGCAAAAATTGAGGCTTGCCGCCATTGGTTGTCTGTGATATTGGACCCGAGGGCTCTTTCCCACTGTGCTCGTGCTCCTGCTGTTTCCCCCCTTCTGTCCCCTTGTAGCCATGCGTACATTAGTGAGGTAGATTTATTTACTGGGATTCCAGAGTAGCATACATTTTCAAACGGGGTGGTTTGTCTAATTAATTGCAGTTTGTTTGAGGAGGTATGTATATAATTGTGAATTTGTCGGTAGGTCCAGTACGTAAGTGTTTGGGGGTTCAAGTCCTGTGTCAGAGATGGGAATGGTTTAGTACTGTTCGTATCTGCACAGTGCAATGCTAAGAGGGGTACCTGTTGGTCATGGGGTGAGGTCAATTGTAATTGTACACCAGGTGGGAAGTCTGGGTTGTGAGTTATAGGTGTGAGAGGGCTTGGCGATGAGGACAGTTTGTGATGTTTGATCAGTGTTTGAAACGTCTTCAGTGTCGTTCCTATGAGTGGGTGACGTTGTAATTCTTGTGGAACTTTGTTCCAAGGGATCCAGGGGAGGAATCGCAAGTGCAGTGGAGATGATGTCTCTTCTAGAGAGACCCAGTCCTTTTGCTTCCTATGGCAATTCCAATCCAGGATCCTGGTTAAATGTGTGCCGTAGTGGTATAATCTGAAATCGGGGAGTCCGATACCCCCTTCCTCCTTTGGTAGTGTGAGAGTTTCAAGTTTGATACGGGGCCTTTTCCCTGCCCATATAAAGGTGCGTATGATAGTTTTGAGTTTTTTAAAAAACTGGCAGGGGAGCGAGACAGGTAGAGTGTGGAAGTGATACAATATTCTGGGCAATAGTACCATCTTAATTATCGCGGCCCTACCCAACCAGGAAAAGTGTTTAGTTGTCCATGATTTAAGGTCTAATTGTATTCTGCTCAATAATGGTGGGAAGTTAGCATCATATATACTATTCAGGTTGCTTGTAATTTTAACTCCAAGGTAAGTAATGGAAGAGGATACCCACTTAAATGTGCTAGCATTACGTGCTTTGTCCAGGGAGTCAGGTTGTAGTGTTAAATTGAGGGCTTCTGACTTAGTGTAGTTAATCTTCATATTGGAGATGTAGCCAAATAGTTGGAATGCTTTAATCAAGTTCGGGATGGAGGTGTGGGGTCGCGTAAGAGCAAAAAGGAGGTCGTCTGCGTATGCAGCTATTTTGTGTTGGCGTTCCTTTATCTGAAAGTCAGTCACGTCAGGGTTGTTATTAATCGTGCGGATGAAAGGTTCAAGGGATAAAATAAATAATAAAGGGGATAAGGGACAGCCCTGTCTCGTGCCGTTTTGTATGTTCACAGCTTCGGAGAGGGTACCATTTATTTTGAGTTTGGCTTGGGGTTGGTGGTATAAGGCCGCCAGCCAAGCCATCATGTGTGTGCCTAAGCCAATATGATTGCATGTGGCAAAAAGATAGTCCCAAGCTACTCGATCGAAGGCCTTCTCTGCATCCGTGGACAGGAGAAGGCCTTCAATGCCCTTTGCATGGGCGTAGTGAATTAAGTTGAGTGTCTTTGTGACATTGTCGCGTGCCTCCCTACCCGGCATGAATCCCACCTGTTCTGGGCCTATAAGTTGCGGGAGGAGTGCTGTAAGTCTGGTAGCCAAAATTTTGGCCAGGAGTTTTAGGTCCAGGTTCAACAATGAAATTGGCCTATAGTTCGAGCAGTCAGTGGGGTCCTTTGCCGGTTTGGGAAGCAACGCGACGTGTGCTGATGTAGAGGCGTTTGATGTTGGTGGGGAGGATTTGAGATGGTTTAGTGCACGAAGGAGGGGGGGTTTAAATATATCGGTAAACGTCTTATAGGAATGGGCCGTGTACCCGTCGGGACCTGGACTCTTGCCTGGTTTGAGGTTTCTAATTGCCAATGTAAGTTCGTCTTCCGTAATAGGTAGTTCTAACGATTCGCGTTCAGGTGCTTTCAATGTGGGCATACCGCTGTCTTTGATATAGTCAGTTAAGGTGCGTTCTCTGGTGTCCTTAAAGTCAGGAAGAGTATGTGGCGGGGGCAGGTTGTATAGTCTTGTGTAATAGCTATGGAATTGTGACGCAATATGGTCTGTTTCATGTAGCACTTGCCCTTCTCGATTTTTAATAGATAGAATAGTGTTAGAGTGCGTAATATCTTTGAGGGCTTTTGCTAGGAACTTGCCACATTTGTCCCCATGTTCGTAGTAGAAGCCTTTCCTAAAATAAAGAACCCATTTAGCTTTGAGATTGAGTAGTGAGTTTAGTTTGTCTCTAGTGTCTAGCAATTCTGCGGAAACAGTTTCTGCTCGAGATTGTTTATGTTGGGTTTCTAGTAGTGTCATTTTGTCTGCTAACAAGGTAATGTCTTTGGTAGCCTCTCTCTTCTTGTGTGCACCCAAGCGGATCAGTTCTCCACGTATGACGCATTTGTGTGCCTCCCATATTGTCATGGGTGACATATCCCCTGTTTCGTTGAGTTGGAAATACGTTTTGAGAGCTGTCGAGATTTGTGGGCATACTATAGGGTCAGTTAGGAGTGCGGGGTTTAGTCTCCAGTTACAAGGTCTGCGGTGTTTGTCTATTTGTGTCATGGAGATTGATACCGGGCAATGGTCTGAGAGTGTTTGTATGCCTATGCATGCTGAGTTAAGTAGTGGTAGGTCGCGTTGTGTGATGAAGACATAATCAATACGAGAGTATTTTTTATGTAAGGCCGAGTAGAATGTAAAGTCTTTCCCTGTCGGGTGTGCCAGGCGCCAAGTATCTATCAGAGTCAAAGAATTCAGTGAAGATTTGATTTTTTGCAATATGGAGTATGAAATGCTGGATTTGCCATTAGAAGTATCCTGTAAAGGCTGTAGCGGGATGTTAAAATCCCCTCCCATCAAGATACAGCCAGAGGCAAAACTTTTGAGTTCATCGACCATGCGACGGCAAAATGCTAGGTGTCCCGTGTTAGGGAAGTATGCGTTTGCGAGCGTAATTGGCTTATTGTGCCATGACCCTTTCAAGAACAGAAATCGTCCTTGGGGGTCCGCATAGCGGTGCGTCACTTTAAAGTTGGCATGTTTATGCAGTAATATCGATACTCCTTTGGATTTATTAATCGGGTTTGGCGCATGGAACACTTTGGGGAAATGCTTATCAAACAGTCTCGGGATGGCTTGGGAGTGAAAGTGTGTCTCCTGTAAGAAAACAAAAGTAGGTTGTGCCCTCTTCAGTTCCCTTAGTAGAGACACGCGTTTCTCTGGTATGTTAAGGCCTCTTAGATTGTGTGAGATCAGTGTGGGTCGTTTGCCTAGGGATGAGTATGCCATAATTGACCTTTGCAAATCTGCAGCGTTAGGTTATTCAGATATGTTTCACTTACTTAGAAAAGGCAATAACAACAAAAAGTAGAAGCTGATAAGGAGGGGAGGGGGGTGGGGGTGGAAAGGGGGGGTGGATGAGGGAGGGTGAGGGTAAGGGGAAGTCACAAGGTAGTGAAATAAAAAGAAAACGTCCCCCGGGTGTACGGGAGGATTAAGATCAAAGGATTGTAACGAGCACACCTCTGGTATCCACAGAGGGGCTCCTAAAGTTGTGACCCTCTTGAGACCTGTTGGGTACCCAAGAGAGGCCACAAGGTAGGGTGCGTGGGAGTAGCTTGCGGATTCGTCAAGAACCAAAGAAAATCTGTCTGTAAGTTAGACATGCAGCAAGCTCCTCCCGCAGCCAATAAAAGCACATTATATGCGTTTAACTGTAAAACTGACCAATATAACTAAAGTCTACAATAACATTGTCAGAGGACCCGGATGTGCAATTATGCTCTAATGTGTATGCCTCCAGCGTGCACGCCGCCCCCGGGCCCCCCCCCCAATGTAGGGGGAGCACAGTGCAGCACACACGCAGCAGGCATATAGTGTAAAAGAATGAAGTACCTCAATCAGCAGATCATATAGCTTCTATAAACAAATACATGTTGAACCAAAGAAAATACCCGTATCCCCTAGAGGGGATTACCAGCTTAAATTCGTTCAGGGTAAGGTGGATTTACAGACCCGTTGAATCGTGCCTGTAACAAAGTGACGGCGGTGGGTAAAGGAAGCAACGTTCATGTGCCCGCCTGGGCAGCGCTGTAATATCAAAGGCCCTTTAAACTGGGCTTGTGTGTCTCAGTGGCGGTTGAAGTCAAGGAGCAACGTTCATGTGCCCGCCTGGTTGGTGTTTCAATGGCAGAGGCCCTTTAAGGTAGGCCTGTGGTAATGCAGTGACAGTTGGAATCAAAAAGCAACATTCAGGGGCCCGCCTAGATAATGCTTCGGTGGTAAAGGCCCTTTAAACTAGGCCCATAATAGTGTTATGGCTATTGGTGTCCGAGAACAACATACATGTGCCCGCCTAAATATTAACTAGGTGATCTAAGTGGAGCCTCTGTGTCCACAAGGGTGAGGACTCCAGGGGTTGGGTCTGCCAGACAGCATGTTTGCCACACCGGGAGCCGTGTAAGCCCCCACGCTGTCCGCAGCCCTTCAAGTGAGAAAGAAAAATAAAATGTTACCAGGGAGGTGTTTGCCAAGTCGCCATCTCAGGTGTATTCTTTAGCTCTGGTGCTCCTGGAGACCTGTGAAGACCTCATGGATGCTGGTTCTTGCCTCTTCTGATATTTCCCTTTCTTTGGGTCAAGTTTGGTCGGCGTGGAGGGTGGAGATGTTGGCGGGCTGTGGGGTTCTGGCGGTTGTCTGAATTCCCTGTACCAGTCGGGCAGGTCCACCATCGGTATTTGTAAAGTTGAGCAGAACATTGGTAGATCATCTGGGGTTCGGAGTGCATAAGGAATTCCATCTAATGTGACCGACAGGGCAAATGGAAACTTCCATCTGTATGCGAGGTGGTGTTCTCTCAGGGTTTCCAATAAGGGGCGTAGAGCCCTACGGTTATTCAGCGTAATTGGGGATAAGTCCTGGTACAGGGAAATCGTTTGCTCATTGAAGGTGATCAGCTCATTCTGCCGAGCGTGGGATAAAATTTCTTCCTTGAGCTTATAGTCAGAGAGGCAACATATTATATCCCTGGGTGGTGCTGGTTCGCGTGGTCTGGGACGGAGGGCCCTGTGTGCTCTCTCAAAATCAATGTTTGTGTCTGCCGGTCGCTCTAGCAGATTATTGAATATGGAGGTCAATGCAGGGACTATTTGGTCCGGCAGGACTTCTTCTGGGACCCCCCGCACCCTAACATTATGGCGTCTGCCCCTATTGTCCAAATCTTCTAAATGGCGATTAACTGCAATTAATTGGGCTGTGTGTGTGCCCGTGATCTGTTCCAATCTAGTAATTGCCTTGTCTCTTTTCTGCCCCGATCGTTCAATGTGCCGGGTCTTTTCCGTCAGTGCCAGCATGTCGGCTTTTAGCTCAGTGACTGCCGATGAGAAGGCATTTTTTATGTCTGCTACAAATGCAGACATATCGGCATATGTCAGCGGCTGATCTGAGGAGGAGCGGTGTCTTACCCGGTCCTCATATGCGGCCTGGGAGTCCTCGCTGTCCTCGTGTTCGTCGGGCGCCATCTTGGAGGCCTCCGTGCTCTGTGTCGGCTGAGGCCTGGATCTGAAAAGATCCGGTATGCTGTGGGATCGTTGCACCGCCGGTGAGTTCTTGGCATGTATACCGGTTAGAGGTTTGTTCGTCTTGCCCATTATCCGGGTCGATGTGGTCAGTATTAGGCTTAAGGGCTGCGGGAAGAGCGGAGCCTCGTCTTTATGCTTCCATCCGCGTTGCGTGCCAAGCCACGCCCCGTGGAATAATTCTTGTTTGGCTACTCTCCCTTTGTCTGGAGACTGTATATCAACAAGTCCCCTTTGATATGTGTAACAGATAACAATGTGGCCTGCCTAGAATGAACTTATCTTAGAATGCCTAAATAAAATGCCTATATGAAATACATAAAGAAAAAAACACTAAATATATCTAATATATATATATATATATATATATATATATATATATATATATATATATATATATATATATATATATATATTAGATATAACATACTACATAAATGTTCACTTCTTGACCTGTAAAAAGCTGACACGCTCTAGTGAGAGCAATAAGCTCTGCTGCTTAAGCTGATTGATAAGGGATGGGTTGTGCCTCTATTACTATGTCAGGTAGCTTTGCCACTGCAAAGCCTGCATAATAGGTGTGATTATTGGAGTGGGAGCCAAATCCATCAGCAAACACAGTGTGTGCTCCCTCAATGGGGCTTGAAAGCAGATCAGCTCAAGGTGATGTGTCCTGATGTACAATGTCTATACAATGATGGGAGGGAACGAATTTGTCTGTTTCACCTTTTATCCCAAGCAGGGCATTCAAGATAGGGGCAGGGCCTGCCATGGGGGTGCTGTACCTGATCTGCAAGGAGGGGTTGCTCATGAAGATGACTTCATACCCACTTAGTCGTTGTGCAGACATGTGTTGGGTATTAAGATTTTTTAGCAGATACACAATGTGGTGTGTAGTATGTAGTTCCGTAGGGTGGCCTAATGTAAATGATGTAGCCATTTCTACAGCCATGGCACAAAAGGCCAAAGCCCTTAGACACGCCGGCATGCCTTGTACAGGAACTGGGAATACTCTAAAAAAAAAGACTACAGGTCTCAGCTTTCCTCCATGCTCTTGTGCAAGGACCCAATCCATGGTTTTACAGTTGTCCCTGGCAAAAAAATGAAACACTTTACAATATTCAGGTAATCCCAAACCAGGAGATGTTACCATAGCAGTTTTAAGATACACAAAAGCATTAACCATTTCATCATTCCATTTCACAAGGTCAGGACTGTCAGGTAGAGCAGCTTGACTCAGCAAGTTGTCATAGTAGGAGCAATCAGGTATCCATTGGCGGCAGTAACCAATCATACCTAAGAAGGTTAACACTTCCTTCTTGGTATGTGGGCGGGGCAGACCCACGAGAGATGCAGCTCTCTTGTGACTGATTCTCCTTTCACCATGGGACAAAGTAAAACCAAGATATAAAACAGTTTCCTGACACCATTGCAACTTCTTCTGAAACACTTTGTGACCTGTTTGTACTAAATGTTCTAACAGTAAAACAAAATCCTTCTGACAGGCTTCCTGGGAGGGACTACACAACAGTAGTTCATCGATGTACTGAAGGACAGAACCATGGCTAGGTGCCCAAAACTGTAAGGTGGCCTGGAGAGCCATTGAGTAGACTGCAGGTGAGTCTATATATCCTTGTGGAAGACGATTTCAGGTTATCTGACGCCTTCTATAGGAAAAAGCTAGTAGTAGTTGTCTCTTCGTCAATAGGAACGGGGAAAAAAAAGCATTACTTTAATCAATAACTGAAAAACACATTGCCAAGGCAGGTATGGAGGTAATGAGAGATGGCACATCAGGTACAATAGGGTCAATTGGAATCACAAGGTTATTTATGGTTCGGAGATCCTGCACAAACCTGTATGATCCATCACTCTTTTTGACTGGGTTTATGGAAGTGTTATAAGGTGATATGATGGATCTTAAAATTCCTTGTTTCAGGAAGTGCTCAATAATGGGTCTGATGTCTTCCTCCTTCACTTTGGAAAGATAGTACTGCTTGTGGTAAACTGGGGATACTCCTTGTTTTAGTCTGGCGTTGTAAGGGCTGCATGAAATGTATCCTACATCAAGGCTGTCTTTAGCCCAGAGGGGGTGGTCCTGTGGAAATGGGGGGAGTGACTTCAGTTAGAAAGAACAGTGGTGATTCTGTAGCTACTCCCCCTCTTCGAGTCAATAAAATTTCAGTTTCTAAGACTCCTATTAAATCTCTTCCTAAAAGATTTACCAGGCATTAAGTTATTGTCCTGAATCAATGATGTAAGAGTACAGTTCCAGTAATGGGGAGTGATGGCATTTTGTACGTTGGCTGGTATTCCATTAATTCCCATAGAAGTTTCAGCATCTGTTCTTTCACCTCTATACATTTCCTCAGATATAGTGGATTTTGAAGCACCTGTCTCTAGAAGATATGGTAGAATCTTCCCATTTACCTCCAAAGGGATAATAAAGGGAATCCCCACGCCGAAAAAAACGGCGTGGGGGGTCCCCCCTAATCTATCTCAGACCCTTATCCGAGCATGCAGCCCGGCCGGCCAGGAAAGGGGTGGGGACAAGCGAGCGCCCCCCCTCCTGAGCCGTACCGGGCCGTGTGCCCTCAACATGGGGGTGCCCTGGGGAAAGGGGGTGCGGCCCCCCCACCCCAAAGCACCTTGTCCCCATGTTGATGAGGACAAGGGCCTCTTCCCGACAACCCTGGCCGTTGGTTGTCGGGGTCTGCGGGCGGGGGCTTATCGGAATCCGGGAGGTATCATGGGATATGATCAAGAAAAAAAAGAAATTTGAACAATGTCGCCAGTATACACACTATACAACCTGCCAGCATGACAGCTAGCGACTATGACCTTAACTCAGAGGCAGGACGTACTACTATGTGGACCCAATTAGAGGCAGAAATGAAGAATGTTTTTAAAGCACGATCCTCCCTCCCCACGGCCATAGCTTGTAAACAGAAACCCAAGGAGGAGAATCCCCTTTTTAATGCTTTTACCAGATCTTGGCAAACTTTGGCTATGAATGCAGGGCCATTGTCTGAGTTGATCTGTAGTGGGCATCCCCATCGAGGAATGATCTCCTGAGTTAGGATTTTTACCACTGTTTGAGCATTTTCTTTTGTAGTTACAAATGGTTCTACCCATCTTAAGAACATATCTACTATTACAAGTAAATATTCCTGTTTGCCTAATTTGGACCTGTGGGTGAAATCAATTTGTAAATGAGTGAATGGTGTGGATGAATATATCAAGTGTTCATGTTTTGCCTTGTGTGGATTCCTTGGATTGTTCCGGATGCATTTAATGCACCTAGAAACATATGATTTCACAAGAGAGGGAAGATCTGGGATGAAAAAAATCTTTATCCAATAATTCACATGTAATCTGCCAGCCTCTGTGTCCCACCCCATGGTATTGTGAAATAAATAATGGGGCACTAGGTACAGGTATACATGGTTTCTCCTATTTGCAGATAAGTCCAAACTCTGGACTTTTCTGTACACCTGCAATCTTCCATTGTTTTATGTCAGTTTCAGTGGCATATATTTGTAAGTCTGAGAGTGTTTGGTCAAGCAAAAGTATTTCAGGGGCTAGAGAAGGCATCTAGATAGTTGCCTCTTGTTTGGAAGCTGCTTGTGCAGACTGGATTTGCCTTGAGTACAATGTCAGGAAGCTGGACCACAGCATATCCAGCATGATAAGTATGGTCATTTGGTCTTGAGCAAGACCCATCAAGCACATATCTTCCATGGGTGAGGTGTCCTGCTCTATAGCTTCAAAACATTCATGTTGCGGGTCTACCTCATCCTCCTCATTTTTAAGTCCTAAGAGAGCATTCAGGATTGGGGATGGGCCCGAGGTGGGGGAGGCATATTTTATTTCCAACCTAGGGTTTGAAGCAAAATTACCTCATACACACTCAGCCGCTGTGCGGACATATGTGGATGTTTGGATGGACACATTATGGGTAGTGTGTACAGTAGTTGGGTGACCTAAAGTGAAAGATGTGGCCATTTCCACAACCATAGCACAGGATGCTAGAGCTCTTAGACACGGCATACCCTGAACTGGCATACGCCCCACTCTTTGAGAAAAAAGCAGTAGAGCACAGTTTGCCCCCATGTTCTTGCGCTAGGACTCCTGCCATTGTTTTACAGTTGTCCCTAGCAAATAGGTTAAACCCTTTGCTATACTTAGGGAGGCCAAGACCAGGAGCTCTTACCATAGATGTTTTAAGGTATACAAAGGTATACAAAGGCATTGTACATTTCATCATTCCATTTTATACAATCTGGCATGTCAGTACCTGTGGTTTGTCTCAAAATGTTATCATAGTAGGAACAGTCAGGTATCTATTGGCGATATCCTTCTTGGTTTGTGGGTGGGCTAGACCTGCAGCTCTCCTGCGGATGACTTTCCTTTCACCTTTTGTGAGTGTAAAATCAAGGTATTCAACAGTTTCTTGACACCACTGACATTTCTTTTTGGAAACTTTATGGTCATTATCTGCCAACCAATGTAGCAGATCTAGACCATACTCCTTGCAGGCTACCTGGATTGGGCTACATCATATTGGAGTATAACAGAACGGGGAGTCCAGGACAGCAATGTGGCCTGGAGCACAACTGAGTACACTACAGGGGAGTCCACATAACCCTGGGGCATTGTACACCATGTCATTTGGCAATTTTGAAAGCAAGAATGGGCTGTGCCTCTTCCTCCATAGGAATGGAAAAATAAATATGCATTTGTCAAGTCCATAACAGAAAAATATTCTGCATGCAGCCAATCAGTCTGAGCCCCAAATCATGCAGCAGTCTCTTCTGCTTTTTGATGACTCTGTTAGCAGGGTTTCCCAGGGCCATCCACCTAGCCCTGCCCCAGAAGTGGAAGAGATTGTGTGCACCGATGCCCAACCACTTATGTTTCATGATGAGTACATGGGAGGACCATCGCAACACGTCTCGGATGATGACGAAACACAGGTGCCAACTGCTGCTGCTTTCGCCATTGTGCAGACCGACAAGGAGGAAAGGGGTGAATTTTGGGTGGAAGATGATGTGGAGGACAATGAGGTCCTTGACCCCACATGGAATCAACGTCATGCAGGTGACCAGTGTAGTTCAGAGGAAGAGGTGGTGGTCGCAGAGCCACCAGCACAGCAGAAGAGGGAGCAGGGTGCAAAAGCGGAGCGTCCGTCCCCTAGACAGTACGTCTGCTACTGCCCAGCGCAGCAAGGGACCGAGCACACCAAAGCCAGGTGCAAGGAGTTCCCTAGCGTGGCAGTTCTTCAGACAATGTCCTGATGACAAGACACGAGTGGTTTGCACGCTGTGCAATCAGAGCTTGAAGCGAGGCATAAACGTTCTCAACCTGAGCACAACCTGCTTGACCAGGCATCTAAGTGCAAAGCACGAGATGCAGTGGAGTAGACACCGCAAAAACCAAGAAAGGTCTCTGGCTTCTCCTGCTTCCTCTTCTGCTGCAGTCTCGGCCTCTTCATCCACCTCTGTAGTGACAGTGACACCTGCCAACCCGCAAACAGAGGATCTGCAGGCAACACTACCACCTGGGTCACCAACCATCTCCACAATGTCCCATGGAAGCTTTCAGCTCTCTATTTCCCAAACACTGGAGCGGAAGAGGAAGTACCCCCCTAGCCACCCGCGATCCCTGGCCCTGAATGCCAGCATTTCAAAATTGCTCGCCTTTGAAATGCTGTCATTCCGTCTGGTGGAGACGCAGAGTTTTCAAAGGCTGATGTCATTGGCTGTCCCACAGTACGTCCTGCCCAGCCGCCACTACTTTTCCAGACGAGCTATCCCTTCCCTGCACAACCAAGTGGGGGACAAAATCAGGTGTGCACTGCGCAACGCCATCTGTGGCAAGGTCCACCTAACTACGGATGTGTGGACCAGTAAGCACGGTCAGGGACGTTATATCTCCTTAACAGCACACTGGGTAAATGTAGTGGCGGCTGGGCCTGAGGCGGATAACAGTTTGGCGCATGTCCTTCCACCACCGAGGATTGCAGGGCACTTCAGTTTGCCTCCTGTTGCTAACTCCTCCTACTCCGCCTCCTCATCCTCTACCGCCTCCTCATCCGGTCAGCGTAACACCTTCACCACCAACTTCAGCACAGCCAGGGCTAAACGACAGCAGGCAGTTTTAAAACTCTCCTGTTTGGGGGAAAAACCCCACACCGCGCAGGAGTTGTGGAGGGACATGGAACAACAGACCGATGAGTGGTTGGTGGCAGTGAGCCTCAAGCCTGGCCTGGTGGTGTGCGATAATGGGCGAAATCTCGTAGCAGCTCTGGGCCTTGCCGGTTTGACGCACATCCCTTGCCTGGCGCATGTGCTGAACTTGGTGGTCCAGAGGTTCCTGAAGAATTACCCCGATATGCCAGAGCTGCTGCAGAAAGTGCGTGCCGTCTGTGCGCACTTTCAGCGTTCTCACCCTGCTGCTGCTTGCCTGTCAGCGCTGCAGCGTAACTTCGGCCTTCCCACTCACCGTCTCATATGTGACGTGCCCACAAGGTGGAACTCCACCTTGCACATGCTTGCCAGACTGTGCGAGCAGCAGCAGGCGATAGTGGAGTTTCAGCTGCAGCACGCACGTGTGAGTCGCTCTGCGGAACAGCACCACTTCACCGCCAATAACTGGGCCTCCATGCGAGACCTGTGTGCCTTGTTGCGCTGTTTCGAGTACTCCACCAACATGGCCAGTGTCGATGACGCCGTTCTCAGCGTTACTATCCCAGTTCTATGCCTCCTTGAAAAAACTCTTAAGGCGATGATGGAAGAGGATGTGACACAGGATGAGGAGGAGGAGGAGGAGGAGGAGGAGGAAGAGGGTTAATTTCCAAGGATTTCAGGGCAGTCATTTACAAGTGGCTACGAGGGTGGGTTCCTGCACCAACAAGCGCCAGGTACACAATTGTCTGGCAGCAAGGGCACAGTTCTGAAGGATGACGAGGTGGAGGATGAGGAGGAGATGGAGGAGGAGGAGGAGGAACCATGTTCACAGCAGGGTGGCACCCAGACCAGCTCATGTCCATCACTGGTGCGTGGCTGGGGGGATACAGAGGACACAGACGATACACCTCCCACAGAGGACAGCTTTTCCTTGCCTCTGGGCAGCCTGGCACACATGAGCGATTACATGCTGCAGTGTCTCCGTAATTTTAACTGGTGCTGATTATTGGGTGGCCACCCTGCTGGATCCCCGTTACAAGGACAACGTGCCGTCCTTAATTACCTCACTGGAGCGTGATCGTAAGATGCGCGAGTACAAGCGCACGCTGGTAGACGCGCTGCTGGTGGCATTCCCACTTGGAAGCGGGGGTACGGTGGAAGCACAAGGCGAAGGCAGAGGAGGAGGAAGAGGTCGCCAACGCAGCCGGGGCACCGCCAGCACCTCGCAAGGCAGGGTTAGCATAGCCGGAATGTGGAAAAGCTTTGTCGGCACGCCACAACAACCAGCACCACCAGCTGAGATGGAACGTCTTAGCAGGAGGCAGCATTTCACCAACATGGTGGAGCAGTATGTGTGCACACGCGTACACGTACTGCATGACGGGTCTACCCCCTTCAACTTCTGGGTCTCCAAATTGGGCACATGGCCTGAGCTTGCCCTTTACGCCTTGGAGGTGCTGGCCTGCCCTGCCGCCAGTGTATTATCTGAACGTGTATTTAGCACGGCAGGGGGCGTTGTCACAGACAAGCGCAGCCGCCTGTCCAGAGCCAATGTGGACAAGCTCACGTTCATTAAAATGAACCAGGCATGGATCCCACAGGACTTGGCCGTACCTTGTGCAGAATAGACACATATACCGGTGTTCTGACGAAAACTGTCTTGCTATCGGATAGTGTCCGGCCACTTACTGCGCAGGTGCAGTGCTTGCGCAGTACGGAGGACAAGGAGATTCACAAAATCTCCAAAGATGAACGTCGCCTGCGCAGTGAGTGCAGGTTCAAGCCCGACCATCCAAGTGGACATAGACATAGTAACAGGGCCCCTCACGGGCTCGCTTGGCTAGGCTTCAACCTCGGATGATGTGGCTTGAACCTGGAGTCACCGTGCATCGTCTTCGGAGAGTTTCAAAATCCCCTTGTCCTACGTACTGAGCAAGCGCAGTACAGGGCGGACACTATGCGACGGGGGACAGAATTCGACACATCATTCACCACTAGCCTTACCCAGCCATTGTTGTATTTTTGAACCAGTGTTGGCTACCTCGTCCTCCTCCACCGCCGCTTCCACCTACACCGCCACATCCACCGCCACCTCAACCTCCTACTCCATTTGAATTTCGTCCTCCTAGGTCAAGATTATAATTTTTTCATTTTTTTTTTAAATTTCCAAGTATTTTATTTTCCCACGATCTTATCCATTAAATTGAATCATTTTTTCCAGAAAGTACGTATTCTGGGGTATTCCCACCATATGTGCGGCATCATGCCGTTGAGTTTCTGAGGTTCTTAATGACTTCCTGTACCTCTTCTGCTGAGAAGGGGGCCTCCAGCATTTTTTTTTATTTTTTATTTTTTTTTATGTTATTTTAAGTTATTTCCCTATCCACATTTGTTTGCAGATCACTTGCCATGCTCTTAACAACATTTTGTTGCCATTTGCAGCCCTCTAGCCCTTTCCATGACCTTTTTACAGCCATTTTAGTGTTCAAAAGTCCGGGTCCCCATTGACTTCAATAGGGTTCGGAGTTCGGGGTCAAGTTCGGGTCAAGTTCGGTCCCGAACCCGGACTTTTTTCCGAAGTTCGGCCGAACCCACCGAACCCGAACATCCAGGTGTCCGCTCAACTCTATTTACAACAAATATTTGCAAAAGGGTCTCACCTTACAAGACCCTTTTGCAATGTACAACAATAATATAAGCTCTAAACAATACTCTTATACTCTATACAGTGATAGAAATAAAAGAAAAAAGGTTGGTAGAACTCCCCTGATTGTCCGTCTGGCTCTTTCCTTAAGAGCCTCTATTTTACTATTTTCAGTCTCCCAAAGACTATTACTTTAATGTGCTTGTACATGTACTTCCCAAATGCATGGCAGTTTACAATTAACCTTTGTACAATCTGGCACTATACAAGGATGCGGTATTGTCAGAGCCAAGGCAAGAAGAACAGCGTCAACAAAGCAGACACATTCCACTTACCTCAGATGATCACTGTATCTCACACGTGGCCACCAGTGACTGTAAGGGAGTAATTCTGCTTAGTTCCTGGACAATCAATGGTAATTCTGTTTCAGAGCTCTGGAAGCATTCAATTTATAAGACAAAATAGCTGTTTCAAAGAATGCTTAGTTTTAATGCCAGCGTGAGCTGTACCTTTCATAAACAAATAAAGACAAAGAAAAAGTTACTCAGCTTAAAGAGAAGGGAGGGAGGGAGGAAGGACAAAGTTCATCACATGAGATATAATTTTTCAGACATCATTTCAACTGGTAATGCTGACGATTGATTGTCTCTGAAAACATAATTTCAAAACCAGATCTTATCTTTTCTGTGGTCATTGCAACAAACAAGACCCCAAAAAGAAAGATATTCATCTGTCAGCAATTTATAGAATGTTTCAGTCTTAACTCTTTCTCACCCTTCAACTCTTACTTAAAAAATCCCTCCCTGTAAGAACTATTAGTTGCAGAATCACTTCTAGTGCTCCCAATGGTACTCGCGGAATCTCTAAAGCCCCATACACACGGTCGGATTATCCGAGGACCAGGTCCGTCGGATCGTGACCGTCGTACTTTGTCCGATGTTGGTTTTGCGTACACACGGTCGGACAAAGTTGTCGGAAAATCCGATCATTCTGAACGTGGTGACGTTTGTTGCCTACGACGGGACTACGTAGAGGCTAGTAGCCAATAGCTTTGGTCTTGTAATGTGATCTGAGCATGCGTAGCACTTTGTCCGTCGGACAACTGTACACACGATCGGATTTGGTGTGATCGGACCGTGTTGTCGGCAAATCTATCCAGCAGGAGATAGGACTTTGTCCGTCGGACAATCCGACGTACACTGTCCGATGGTGCATACACACGGTCGGATTTTTCGACAACATTGTCCGATCGGACAGAATCCATGTGAAAATCCGACCGTGTGTATGGGGCTAAAGTATTTCCAGTGCTTCTCACAAAATCCCTGCCAGGACTTCCAGTATCCTTGCCAGTTCTTCTGGTGGCAATAAAATAATCTTTACCAATACTTCCAATGCTGCTTGCAGAATACCTGCCAGGACTTCCACAGTATAATTTTCAGTATTTTCAGTGGTTCTCTCAGAATCCTTGCCAGGACTTCCAGTTCTCCTTAACCACTTAAGCCCGGACCATTTGGCTGCCTAAAGACCAGAGGACTTTTTTACAGTTTGGCATTGCGCTGCTTTAACTGGTAATTGCGCGGTCATGCAATGCTGTACCCAAACTAAATTTGCCTCCTTTTGTTCACACAAATAGAGCTTTCTTTTGATGGTATTTGATTGCCCCTGCAATTTAAATTTTTTGCAATATAAATGGAAAAAGACTGAAAAAAAATGATGTTTTCTATTTTGTTATTAGAAAATCCAATAAACTCAATTTGATTCGTACATTTTTGCCAAAATTTATTTAGCCACATGTCTTTGGTAAAAAAAAATGTAAATAAACGTATATTTATTGGTTTGCGCAAAAGTTATAGCATCTACAAACTAGGGTACATTTTCTAGAATTTACACAGCTTTTATTTTACGACTGCCTATCTCATTTATTGAGGTGCTAAAATGGCAGGGCAGTATAACCCCCCCCCCCCAAAATGACCCCATTTTGGAAAGTAGACACCCCAAGGAAATGTTGAGCCCATTAAATATTACATTTTTTTTTTGTCCCAAGTGATTGAATAATGACAAAAAAATATATATTTTTACAAAAAGTTGTCACTAAATTATATATTGCTCACACATGCCATGGTTATATGTGGAATTGCACCCCAAAATACATTTTTCTGCTTCTCCTGAGTATGGGGATACCACATGTGTGGGACTTTTTGGGAGCCTATCCGCCTACGGTGCCCCAAAATCTAATCACCGCCTTCAGGATTTCTAAGGGCGTAAATTTTTGATTTCACTCCTCACTACCTATCACAGTTTTGAAAGCCATAAAATGCCAAGATAGCACAAACCCCCCCAAATGACCCCATTTTGGAAAGTAGACACCCCAAGCTATTTTCTGAGAGGTATGGTGAGTATCTTGCAGCTCTCATTTGTTTTTGAAAATGAAGAAAGAAAAGAAAAATGTATTTTTTCTTTTTTTTTTAATTTTCAAAACTTTGTGACAAAAAAGCGAGGTCTGCAAAATACTCACCATACCTCTCAGCAAATAGCTTGGGGTGTCTACTTTCCAAAAAAAAAAAAATGTTCTTTTTCCCACAACTTGTGTCAAAATATAAAATATTCCATGGACTCGACATGCAAAGCAAATGGCTTAGGGTGTCTACTTTCCAAAATGTGGTCATTTGGGGGGTTGAACTGTCCTGGCATTTTATGCACAACATTTAGAAACTTATGTCACACATCACCCACTCTTCTAACCACTTGAAGACAAAGCCCTTTCTGACACTTCTTGTTTACATGAAAAAAATAATTTTGCAAGAAAATTACTTTGAACCCCCAAACATTATATATATTTTTAAAGCAAATGCCCTACAGATTAAAATGGTGGGTGTTTCAATTTTTTTTCACACAGTATTTGTGCAGCGATTTTTCAAACGCATTTTTTTTTAAAAAAAACACACTTTTTTTTAATTTTAATGCACTAAAACACACTATATTGCCCAAATGTTTGATGAAATAAAAAGGATGATCTTAGGCCGAGTACATGGATACCAAACACAACATGCTTTAAAATTGCGCACAAACGTGCAGTAGTGACAAACTACATACATTTTTAAAAGCCTTTAAAAGCCTTTACAGGTTACCACTTTAGATTTACAGAGAAGAAATAAAATTACTAAAATTACTGCTCTCGATCTGACCTTCGCGGTGATACCTCACATGCATGGTGCAATTGCTGTTTACATATGGCGCCAGACCGACGATTGCGTTCGCCTTTGCGGGAGAGCAGGGTGGGACAGGGGGTGCTTTTTTTATTTTTTTATTTTTTTATTATTTATTTTCTTTTTTTATTTTATTTTTAAACTGTTCCTTTCATTTAATTTTTTTAACATTTTATTGTTCATGTATGTCAGGGAATGTAAATATTCCCTATGATAGCAAAAGGTAGTGACAGGTACTCTTTTTTTAAACAAATGGGGTCTATTAGACCTTAGATCTCTCCTCTGCCCTCAAAGCATCTGACCACATCAAGATCGGTGTGATAAAATGCTTTCCCAATTTCCCAATGGCACTGTTTACATCTGGCGAAATCTAAGTCATGAAATGCTCGTAGCTTCTTGATTCTTAGGCCATAGAGAGGACCATTCTGGTCTCTGATTGGTTCTATGGTCAGCTGTCTGAACCACTGGCTGCATTCTCAGGTTTCCTGTTGGGACAGGAGAGCCAGAGATATAGATGGAAGACGGTGGGAGGGGGGGGACATTCGCTCCCACTGCTTGTAAAAGCAGTCTAGAGCCTAATTAGCCTCTAGGATTGCTGTTACATGAAAGCCGACCGCTGGCTGAAAAGAATGATACCAAGATGATACCTAAACCCGCAGGCATCATTCTGGTATAACCTCTTAAAGTCCAGCAGCATACCAGTATGTTGCTGGTCCTTGTTGGGCATATATTGTAATCTTTTTTTCATGCAGCCTGTGGGCTGAACGAAAAAAAGAGATTGATCAGTGGGTATGCCCACCATTAGAATACCTCCCTTCATCCACCCACTTCTAATGATGGCATACATGCACCATTTTGTTTTTAACTGTGGTAGTGAAATCACCTCCTACAGCGCTGGAGTCACAGCTATATGTATCGTGGGAGCAAACTCTGTTGCTGTCAATATAAATAAATCAGTGCTGTGGCTGAATGGCCTAAAAAATATAGGCTGAAGCATGGGGGCATCCGCCCCAAAAGTTAGGCGCAAATCGTTCCTCCACCCCTGCTGCCCCCATGCTTCAGCATATATGCTCTTTTTATTTAACTGTGGTGGTGAAATCACCTCCTACAGCGCTGGAGTCACGGCTTTATGTATCGTGGGAGCAAACGCTGTTTCTGCAAGATAAATTCGCACTGCAACTGAATGGTGTACCTGTTAAGCAAATGATGGTCAACAATAAAAAAAAGTTAAAAACAAAGTAACATTACAGTATAACAGTAATGCCGTGTGTGGGCTCCATCGGACTTTTTCCATCGTAATTTTCCGACGGAAAAAATTTGAGATCCTCTCAAAGCTCTCAAATTTTCCGACAACAAAATCCGATCTGACTTTTTCCAATCGTGTGTAGAGAATTCCGACGGACAAAGTGCCACGCATTCTCAGATCAAATTACGAGACCAAAGCTATTGGCTACTAGCCTCTACGTAGTTCCGTCGTACGCAACGAACGTCACCACGTTCAGAATGATCGGATTTTCTGACAACTTTGTACGACCGTGTGTATGCAACACCAGTGTCGGACAAAATTCGTCGGAATTTCCGGCCGTGTGTACGGGGGCTAAGATATACCATACCTGCAAAGCAAATACAAAAAAAACATAGTAAAAAATAAAACATTTTTGAACGCAATCTGTGCCTAAAATAAATATATGCCGAAGCATGGGGGCATTAGCCCCAAAAGTTAGGAGCAAATCGCTCCTTCATCCCTGCTGCCCCCATGCTTCGGCATATATGCTCTTTTTATTTAACTGTGGTGGTGAAATCACCTCCTACAGCGCTGGAGTCACGGCTTTATGTATCGTGGGAGCAAACGCTGTTGCTGCAAGATAAATAAATCCGCACTGCAACTGAATGGTGTACCTGCGAAGCAAATGGTTAACAATAAAACAAAGTAACATTACAGTATAACAGTAATGCCGTGTACACACGATTGAACTTGTGTGTGGGCTCCGGCTAAATTTTTCTTCCCAAAAGTCCGGTGGACTTAGAAAGAAGTCTTGACTCAAAATTATCCGCTGGACTCGGCAGTCAGGCGGACAATCCGGCCGTCTGTGTGCTAGTTCGCCGGACTTTTGAAATGAACGGACTTATCCACACACGGAGTAAAGTCCGTTCATTTTTAACGTGACTCCAGGTAGACAGGACTAGCGAAGGAAGTCAATGTCGGCGAGAATTGACACTTTGCTAGCCCCGTCACCTGGTATGGATTTAAAGGGAAAGCCCCAGGCCGAAAAAACGGCGTGGGGGTCCCCCCAAAGTCCATACAAGACCCTTATCCGAGCACGCAGCCTGGCCGGTCAGGAAAGGGGGTGGGGGCCCCCAGATACTGGCCCCCCACCCTATGTGAATGAGTATGGGGTACATGGTACCCCTACCCATTCACCTGAGGGAAAAAGTGTTAATAAAAACACACAACACAGGTTTTAAAAGTACTTTATTTGACAGCTCTGGGGGGTCTTGTTCCGACTTCGGGGGTCTTCTCGCGGGGCTCCTCCACTATCTTCTGCTCTTTTACCACTCTTTTACTAGTGGAGGAGCCAGGCTTTCTCCTTCGTCGCTGCCGCCGTCTGGGGGGGGGTCTTCTTCCGACTTCGGGGGGTCTTGTCCCGCAAGTTATTACACTTCAAGCAGGCACTCTCCCCCAGACTAAGACGGGAATCTACAAGCCGCTGGGGAAAGCCCCGGCCATTAGATTGCACGGTGCCACATGCTCCAATCTGATGATCAAACAAGTGACTAAAAAGTGGCACGCTTGTGTAATAATTGACCACATACAAGTGGTACCCCTTTCTGAATAAGGGTGACACCAAGTCCCACACAATCTTGCCAGTGCTCCCTATGTAATCTGGGCAGTTTGGTGGCTCTACATGACTATCTCTTCCCTCGTAAACCATAAAACTACATGTATAGCCTGTGGCTCTGTCACAGAGCTTATACATCTTGACGCCGTATCTGGCACGCTTGCTGGGAAGATACTGTTTAAAAGACAAGCGGCCAAAAAACTTAATCAGGGAACCATCAACGCAGACAACTTAATAGGGAGTAAACAAGTCTGCAAAACATTGGTTGAAGTGGTTTACAAGAGGCTGAATTTTGTAGAGCCAATCGTATCCAGGGTCTCCACGAGGATGGCAGAGTTCATTGTTGTTGAAATGCATGAACCGCAAGATTTGCTCATATCGTGCCCTGGTCATGGAGGCAGAGAACACAGGCATATCCTAAATTGGGTCAGTGGACCAATATTGCCGCAACATACTCATTTTAACTATGCCCATGTCAAGGAATAGGCCCAGAAAGGTCTTAAATTCGGAAACCGTAATTGGTTTCCAATCTCTGGCAAGGGAGGACTGTAATTAGCGGTGATGAATTGACCAGCATACAAATTACTTTGGTCCACAATAGATCTATAGAGATCTTCGGTGAAAAACAGCGAATAAAAATCAAGTGACGTAAAATCAACTGTTTCCACCTGAATGCCGGGTTGGCCAGTGAATGGGGGAAGTGCGGGTGCTGCAGAAGTGGTGGGCTCCCAATTAGGATTGGCAAATTCTGCAGGAAGGACACTATAAGAATGACGGGCCTGTCTTTGTCTTCTTGGTGGCAGCGGGACACTACTTGTGCTTGCCACCTCGCCAGCTTGAACTGCACTTATGGGACTCGCCACGTCATCACGTGTTAAGCCCCATACACACGCGCGGACAATCCGTGGACCAGGTCCGTCGGACCATGTCCGTCATACTTTGTCTGATGTTGGTTTTGCGTACACACGATCGGACAAAGTTGTCGGAAAATCCGATCATTCTGAACGTGGTGACGTTTGTTGCCTACGACTGGACTACGTAGAGGCTAGTAGCCAATAGCTTTGGTCTTGTAATGTGATCTGAGCATGCGTAGCACTTTGTCCGGTCGGACAAGCGTACACACGATCGGATTTGGTGTGATCGGACCGGGTTGACGGGAAATCTTTCCAGCAGGAGATAAGACTTTGTCCGACGGACAAACCGACGAACACTGTCCGATGGTGCATACACACGGTCTGATTTTTCAACACCTTGTCCGATCGGACCAAATTGATGAAAAAGTCCGACCGTGTGTATGGGGCTTTACTGCAGTGCTGGTTTGACTACGACCAGGGTGTACTAGGCTGCTGGTGCTTGCCAGTTCACCAGAAGGATGAGTGGCACTAGTACTTCTCTGCTCCATACGAGAGCCCTGCCTTTCTTGCACCTCAACAACAGCAGAAGAAGATCGGGTCTGGTACACCTGACCTTGGCAGGGACCACAACTCCGTCGTCAGAGCTATCTGTCATGGAGCCGCTGCTGTCTACAGGATCGTATTCTGAGCCTGAATCTGACAGATGAGTGACTTCCTCTTCACTATCTGTCATGCTCAGAAACGTGTAGGCCTCTTCACTAGTGTACCTTCGATTTGCCATTTTGGGCTCTAAATTTACTGGTACACTAGTGAGACTCACAGAAAAAAAGCTCCTAGGATGTCAGAAACTGTATCAAACGCTACCAAAAAAACTGATAGCGATCGCAGGGATCAGGCCTGACTCTGCGAAAGCTGCAGTTATGTATTTAGTGTTTTGTAAGTGACAGTAATCGATCGATACTACACTTGGGGGGGGGGGGCTGGGCTGGGCTGGGCGGAGGGGCAAAACGCAGGTGCTAGGAGGTATCTTGCGTTTTTGGGAACCATAAACTGCTGGGGAAGCTAGTATAGATCTGATCAGATCAGATATCGATCCGTTCAGACACTATACAACTAAGGGAGGTGTATGCTGCGTGCGTGGGTGTTAGCGGTACTTGCAGTAATCTGATGCTGCCTAGGGCGACACAGACCCTATCTGACCCCAAAACCTTACTTATATCACCCACCGGGCGATCAGGGGGTTAAACTTTTATTGGGTAATAAACGGCAGGTATAGGAAACAAACTAACTAACCAGCATCACCCGTAACACTTATACGGTGATCACTAGTGAAAGGGTTAACTAGGGGGAAATCAGGGGGTTAAAACCTTCATTAGGTAGTATATGGGGGTACCTGACGCCATAAAAAGCTGACAGTGAACCTAAATAACTAACAGGCTAGCTAGCGTCACCCGTGACACATATACAGTGATCAGAAAAATGATCGATTAGTGACACTGGCGACAGGAGGTGCAAGGGTTAACTGGGGGGTGATCAAGGGGTTAAACCTATATTGGGGGGGTTAGGGGAGTATCCTAGACCTAAAGGGGCCTACCAATAACAGCCCTAACACTTATAACAGTCACAAAATTACACCAATGCAGTGATCAGTAAAAAAATTAAAACTGCTATTGGTGTCACTGTGACATGGGTGCAGGGGGGGGGGGGGTGATCGGGGGTTTTTTGTGTGCCTATGTGTACTAGTGTTAGTGTAGTGTTGGTGCAACTCACATTGATGTCTTCTCTCCTCGGCCGCCGGAACGAAAAGGCTGCACGAGGAGAGATGACCACTTCCTCTGCTTCTGTCTACAGAGTGTATCTGTCACCTGGACTCAGGTGACCTGACAAGCTGATACAGCTCATCTGTGATTTTTTTCTTTAGCTAGTATGTGACTTTCTTTCATGCTAATACAACTGTTACCTCTAAATATCATTACATATTTTTGCATGGTGAGCTTTCACTGATAGTAGGTTTCTTTTACAGCAGTGTTCTTTTAGACACATACAGTATAGTACATCTCTGATAACTATCTTTATGGTGACTATTCAAGACAGAGAGCAGTGCATAAACCTTCCCCTATTTATTCTGAGACCAAATACTGTCCATTAGCTTTTGTATACAGGCAATTAGATGTTTTAATTCCTTCTGTCTTGCTTTGATCAAGGTAAATGTAGGAAAGTAAGTGTAGACCATGTTTTTTCATATGCTCTAAAGCAGGTGAAAAATTCAGACGAGCTCCCTTTGGAATAAAATACACACTCAAATACCTGAAGTGTATTCTATTTCTTCTTTAACACTTTTGGCCTTTTGTTATTTAACTGTCTCCCACCTGGTCAATGTACAGATGTGGTTGGGTGGAACAATAGACATTCTAAGTAGGCACACCTGTGTGTTCTCACACTTCTGGCACTCATTCACAGCCTTGGGGCCATGCAGTGGTGCAATCTGTGACCATTGTGTCCACTGGACACAGCACGATACAGATTGGTGTACCAGGCATCTGTGATTGGACCTGGTACCATTTGATTGCTATGGCCAATCACAGCAATCTCATGAAAAGTGTTTGTAACCTGGGGATTGCCTGTGCTACTGACTACCAGAGGGGACAAATCATAAGAAGTGTCAGGATGTTTATTTAGAGCTGGCTATTACTCCTCCAATTAACCCCTAAAAAACACTTGAAATGCTAATAAGATTGAATAGGCTTTTAGAAAGTCCGGACCTCAGAAGTGGCTGAAGAGAGACTGGCAGGGACAGCGTGCTGGAACTGATGACTGGAACACCGCAGACAGCCGAGAGGAGTTCTGTAGAACAGCCGGAGCAACAGGTAGGACGAAGGTGTTCTGTAGTAAGGAGCACTGGATCTGCAGGTTGCAAGGAGGTGCACTGGAATCTGGCAGGAACACTGGAACAGCTGGCAGCACGGAGGTGCTCTGTGGCTTGGCAGGAACTCTGGAACAGCAGGCAGCGAGGAGGTATTCTGTAGTTGGGCAGGAACGCTGGATCAGCAGGCTGAAAGGAGGTGCTCTGTGGTCAGGCAGGAACACTTGGCAAGGTCAGACAGGCTGGGTCAACACTAGCGGGCAGAGCAGGTACCAAACGGAAGCAGGAGGGTAGTTGAGGTGCAGGCCGGGTCAGTAACAAACGGGCAGCGATCAAACCAAAGGGAGCGGCAGAAGAGCAGTCGGGACAAGCCGGGGTCGGAGGCAGGCAGCAAACAGAGGTAGTCAGGAACAGGCTGGGTAGACAGGAAGCAGGTAGGTAAGTAACAAGTAACAGGGGTCTTAGGAAATGCTGTAGACTGGACAGCAAGAAGGCATAGTGACAGACTCCTTTAAAGAGGAAGTAAAGCCTCTTAAAAAAAAAAAAGACACCCTGCAAGGCAAAGGCATAATGAGCTAGTATGCATAGCATACTAGCTCATTATGAAAGACTTGCTCGTCCCCACCCCTTTCCTTGCCTGCCGGGCTGCGTGCTCGGATAAGGGTCTGAGATGGATTTGGGGGGGACCCCCACGCCGTTTTTTTTTGGCATGGGGATTCCCTTTAAATCCATGCCAGGTGACAGGGCTAGCGCGGCGGCATTCACTGCCTTCGCTAGCCCCGTCTACCTGCAGTTACGTTCTAAATGAACGGACTGCTCCGTGTGTGGGCAAGTCCGTTCATTTTCAAAAGTCCCGCTGACTTTTTCCCGCGGATTGTCCGCTGGAGAAGTCCGGGCGTGTGTGGGCAAGTCACACGCTCGGAAAGTCCGGCGAAGCCCCGCTGGAAAGTCCGGCGGTTTGTCTGCTGGACTAGGTCCGGCGGACAAAGTCCGAACGTGTGTACGCGGCATTACTCTTAATTTAAGGCTTCAAGTTATATCAACTAAAGTTCAAGACATTTTCTTTTTGAAGTCACAGGTAGGATACAGCAGCGTAGGAAAACAAGTTAATTCTCCGAAGGGCAAGAGCAGAATAAGTTCCGTGATAGGTCTGATGAAAGTCTTTACAGTCCGTTGTCTTGAAACCTTCACCTCCACCTTACCGTCATCACTAGGAACGCTCTTTACAATAAGTCCCATGGGCCATTTGATTCTTTCAGCTTGCTTCCTTAAAGTGGAGGGCCGCCCTGAAAAAAAAACATAAAAATGTTAATAAAAATTTAAAAGGAAAAAAAAATAATTATTTTTTTACTTACCAGAAATGGCTGTTGCTAGGCAGATCGTCCTAATCTGCCTCTTCCTATTCCGCGGTGTCCTTCAGTCTTCTGCTCCTCGCGTCATCTTCTAGTGAATGGGGCGCGGTGTGTTATGGGAACTGTGTGTGTCCCACAACACAGCGCGCCCCATTCACAAAGCGCTGCGCGACTCGCGCATGCGCAGTAGGAAACAGGCAGTGAAGCCGCAAGGCTCCGCTGCCTGTTTCCCTTAGTTGGAATGGCGCCGCCGTGAACCGAGAGCCGAGGGACGGTCGGTCTCGGGCGGCCGACATCGCGTGCACCCAGGACAGGTAAGTCTGCTTATTAAAAGTCAGCAGCTACAGTGTTTGTAGCTGCTGACTTTTAATTTTTTTTTTTCCGGCTGACCCTCCCCTTTAAGCAGAACAAGATCTCCAACTTGTATGTTAGGGTTCAGCCGTTGCCATTTTCTGCGTCCTTGCAGAGTAGAAAGATACTCCATCTTCCAAAGATTCGAGAAGCAGTTGGTGAGGTGTTGTACTCGCTTCCACTGGTCATAGCACAGATTTCCTGCTTTAAAGTTTCCAGGTGAAACAGACCCAAGCTTCTGGATAAGAAGAGTAGATGGGGTAAGGATAGTTGGGGTCTCTGGATCTTTGGACACTGGAACAAGTGGTCTTGAATTGATTATGGCAGATGCCTCTAACAGGAAAGTGGTTAAAACCTTGTGGGTAAGTCTTGTTGAGTTAAAGTCCATAGGCATAGAGTCCAATATTTTACGTGTGATGCCTATCATTCTCTCTCATGAGCCACCCATGTGGGAAGAATGAGGAGGATTGAAAATCCATGTACAGCCTTTTTCAGCTAAAAAGTCTTGGATTAGCCTAGAGTTGAGCTGTAACTATCGACAGGCTCCAAAGAAATTAGTTCTAAAGTCAGATCTTAGTGTTTTAGCTGGTCCTCTGATGGCTAGGAATCGTCTTAAAGCATTGATGAAACTTGAGGCATCCATAGATTCTATTACTTCAATGTGCACTGCACGCACACTCATGCAAGTGAACAGCACTGCCCATCATTTGCTATTTGCTTGGGCACCTCGAGTTCTGGTTTGTATGGCTGCATCAATGACACAGGAAGTACAAACTCAGGAAGAAGGGTGGAGCATTACATACAAAGGAAGTGTGTCATAACATAAGGGAAAAAGAACATAGGAAACAAGTGTATTCCTGCACCATGTATATCAGACGCTGGCGATGGTTGCTGGAACCGATCTTACCTTGGGGCTGCAGACTAAAAAATTGTCTGAACGCATCGGTCAGATGTCCACCTTCCCCACCGCTCCTTCTGCTACTGACCGAAGCCTCAGCAACTCGTCGTCCAGGACCAGGAGTTTGTAACCTCCCAGTCTCTGGGAACGCTTTGTACAGACCTTTCTGCAAGGCCTCCCTGAGATGTCTCATCCCCTGCTCCCTCTGCGACGGCAAGATAAGGTCCGCAACCTTACCCTTGTACCGTGGATCAAGGAGAGTGGCCAGCCAGTAATGGTCCCTCTCCTTGATCCGAAGAATACGAGGATCCTTCCGCAGGCTTTGCAGGATCAGGGAGGCCATGCAACGTAGGTTAGCTGAGGCATTCGGTCCGAAGTCTTCTGGGTCACTGAGGACGGCATGATCGCCAGCCACCTCCTCCCAGCCACGTACAAGTCCACTGGTTTGTTGGGACTGTACATCATCCCTAAAAGACTGCTGCTGCTGCTGATGCTGAGTGCCAGGCTCCACCTCCATGCTCACACAATCCTCCTCCTCCTCCTCTTCCTGTGTGATGGGTGGGACAGAAGGAACACTGTCTGGATAAAGGGGGCCTTGAGAGGCAAGAAAGTCCTCCTCTTCCTGCCTCTGTTCTGCCTCAAGTGCCCTGTCCATTATCCCACGCAGCGTATGCTCCAACAGGTGGACAAGAGGTACAGTGTCACTGATGCATGCACTGTCACTGTGCCTTCCACATGCCGGTAGAGAGCCGGAATCGCCTTCCGTGAGAAAAAGTGGCGTTTGGGAACATGCCACTGAGGAACCGCACATTGAACAAACTCACGGAAGGGGGCCGAGTCTACCAACTGAAAAGGCAGCAGTTGAAGTGCTAGCAATTTAGCCAAGCTGGCATTCAACCGCTGGGCATGTGGATGGCTGGGAGTAAACTTCTTTTGACGGTCCAGCAGCTGGGGCAGGGAAATTTGCCTGGTAGAATCGGACGTCGATGTACTGCAAGTACTTGGCTGTGACACACCTAATTCTACACCTTCATTCCTCTCAGAGCAGCTTTCAGAGAGGACTGAAGATATAGTGGGGTTGGAGATCCCAGCTGATGAGGAGCAAGGAGAGGTCCGCTTTGTTCTTTGGTGTGGGTCTTTAATGTGCGCTTGCCAACGAGCTGCATGGCAGGTCGACATATGTCTGGTTATGCTTGTGGTGCCCAAGCGGCTGATGTTTTGGCCACGCGAGATACGCTTGAGACATATGTTGCAAATAGCAGTGGTGCGATCTGATGCACTCGTCTCAAAAAAGGCCCACACCAAAGAACTTTTGTGATAACGTGCAGAGGCAGCGCCCTGCACAGGCGGAGCTCTGCGGTGTGATTCAGTTGGTGTGCTGGCCTCTAGCTGGCCTCCGGAGGGCATCCTGCCTCGTTGGACATGTGCCGCCGCCTCCTCCTCCTCCTCCTCTCTCCCTTCAGGCACCCACGTGGAGTCAGTGACCTCATCATCCCCTCCCTCTTCACCACTGGAGCAAACCTGGCAGTAAGCTGCAGCTGGTCGAACATGACTGCCAGATTGCTGTCCTTGAGCCTCCCCTCTCTCTGCGCGCACGCTACTGCCTTCCTCTAGCTGGGTATCATCATCCGAGCCTTCAAAACGTTGGGCATCCTCCTGGAGCATGTACCCAACACTGTGCTCAAACAGTTCGGGGGACTCCTCAGGAGGACATGGTGGGTCTAGGGAAGGGGTGCCTGATGATGCCATTGAGTACGCGTTGGCAGCTGCTCTGCCAGTACCCTGAGCCTGGGTGAGAGAGGATGAGGAGGATGAGGAGGGCTTGGTCATCCATTCTACCAAGCCTTCGGCATGATGCGGCTCAACATGTCCAGCTGCCGAAAACAAGAACAAGCGTGTCCCATGGCCACGTGCTGATGACGATGCACGACCACGTCCACGACCAGCACTGTTGTCTCTAGAAACAGAGCCTGCTTGCCCTGTGTTCTTGCCTCGGGACTGTCTGCCTCTCCTTGGCGGTCTTCCAGGCATTGTAGTGGGTAGTGTATATTGTGCTGGAGTCACACAGCACACACACTAACTTCTACAGATGGCTGCCTTAGATGACAGCAACAGGGCCTTACGGCAGATAGAGGCTGCCTTAGATGACAACAACTGGGCCTTACGGCAGATAGAGACTGCCTTATATGACTGACAACAACTGGGCCTTATAGCAGATACAGAGGCTGAGGTGGTTTTATGTGTGATGTACTAACAGATCACACACACACACAAGCTAGCTAGCTCCTGGAGATGCCTGGCTGCCTTCGATGACAACAACTGGGCCTTACGGCAGATAGAGACTGCCTTATATGACTGACAACAACTGGGCCTTATAGCAGATACAGAGGCTGAGGTGGTTTTATGTGTGATGTACTAACAGAGCACACACACACACAAGCTAGCTAGCTCCTGGAGATGCCTGGCTGCCTTCGATGACAACAACTGGGCCTTACGGCAGATAGAGACTGTCTTATATGACTGACAACAACTGGGCCTTATAGCAGATACAGAGGCTGAGGTGGTTTTATGTGTGATGTACTAACAGAGCACACACACACACACTAGCTCCTGGAGATGCCTGGCTGCCTTCGATGACAACAACTGGGCCTTACGGCAGATAGAGACTGCCTTATATGACTGACAACAACTGGGCCTTATAGCAGATACAGAGGCTGAGGTGGTTTTATGTGTGATGTACTAACAGAGCACACACACACACACTAGCTCCTGGAGATGCCTGGCTGCCTTCGATGACAACTGGGCCTTACGGCAGATAGAGACTGCCTTATATGACTGACAACAACTGGGCCTTATAGCAGATACAGAGGCTGAGGTGGTATTATGTGTGATGTACTAACAGAGCACACACACACACAAGCTAGCTAGCTCCTGGAGATGCCTGGCTGCCTTCGATGACAACAACTGGGCCTTACGGCAGATAGAGACTGCCTTATATGACTGACAACAACTGGGCCTTATAGCAGATACAGAGGCTGAGGTGGTTTTATGTGTGATGTACTAACAGATCACACACACACACACAAGCTAGCTAGCTCCTGGAGATGCCTGGCTGCCTTCGATGACAACAACTGGGCCTTACGGCAGATAGAGACTGCGTTATATGACTGACAACAACTGGGCCTTATAGCAGATACAGAGGCTGAGGTGGTTTTATGTGTGATGTACTAACAGAGCACACACACACACAAGCTAGCTAGCTCCTGGAGATGCCTGGCTGCCTTCGATGACAACAACTGGGCCTTACGGCAGATAGAGACTGCCTTATATGACTGACAACAACTGGGCCTTATAGCAGATACAGAGGCTAAGGTGGTTTTATGTGTGACATACTAACAGAGCACACACACACACACACAAGCTAGCTAGCTCCTGGAGATGCCTGGCTGCCTTCGATGACAACAACTGGGCCTTATAGCAGATAGAGTGACTGAGGTGGTTTTATGTGTGCTGACACACACACTAGCTCCTATAAATCCCTGCCTGCCTGCCTTAGATAACAATAGGACAGAAGGTTATGGTTCAATGCTGTACTAACAGCATAGGACAGAGGGTGCTATTGCAATGCTGTACTAACAGCACGCACACACCAGACTAATCCCCAGAATCAAAGCAGTTAGACTCAGCAGCAGATAATGTCACCACTCAGCAGCAGTGCAATCAGCAGATTGAATATATATTCTCTAATGATCACTGATCAGTATTCACTTCAGTAGTAATGATAATGAATCAGCAATGAATCAGCAATGAATCAGCATCAGCAGTCTGCCTATTCAGAATCAAAGCCGGAACACATGTGCACTAGGCCGTCGGCGCGGCGGCCTTTTATACAGTGGGGCGTGTACTAAAGCCCCTGAGCTATAATTGACTACAGGCGTCCTGCCTGTAGCCAATTATTGCTCTCCTCGCTGCCGGCGCTGTGATTGGCCGAGCATGCAGGGTCACAGTGCACGAACGGCCCAAATAGTTCTGGGCTCGCCGAGCGGGCGAACGCCCGGTGCTCGATTCGAACGTGGGTTCGAATCGAACGTGGGTTCGAATCGAACACCGGGCCCATCCCTACCCAAGATACAGACATCCACTGTCTGGGTATAGGGACAGAGGTTAAACTGGTAAAAAAAAGTGAGAACACCATTCCAGAAGACCTGTAAAAGAGGCAGGACCTAATCATGTGTAGATAATTGGCCGGGTCAGTTTGGCAACGCCAACAGCAGGGTGGATTTTATGCAATCTGTATGGTGTAAAATGATACTATACTATAATAAGAATTTTAAACTGGATCAGACAGTCCCTAGAGGATATGAGGTGAGAGAAGGGAAGCTCCTACATATCTTCCCAGTCCTCTGTGTTCAGCTTCAGCAGCTCCGGCACCCAAAAGGAATGAAGGCCTTCCAGCCCATCGGCTGTAATGCCTTGTGAATTGATTAAAGTGTTTTCTCAAGGGAGTCATCCATTAGGTGTGACTCCATATCAGACTGGTATAGAAGACATTTCATACAAGTGGTTAATTAGCATAGATGGAAATATGTTCTTTTTGGGCACCTGCTTGTCCAGAGAAAATTATTCACTCTGTCAGTTTATGTAAGACTGCATCCAAAAATCACATCCTCAATGTTATAGGGAACAGTATTCTTCCAATTGCTGCTTATATGCCAGTTTCCTAGGTACACATGTGTAGCAAGGTCCCCAACCCCTAGAAGCCTAATGGTAACCTCCAGAGTCAGGGAGAGCTGACATCCTTCTCTGTAGAGTGGGTTACTAGGCATGGTGGGTGTAATATAAGCTGAAGTAATGGGCGCCAGACACTTTTTGAATGCAGAGATTTATTGTCTCTTGAACAAAAACTGTGGGAGAGAGGGTTAGGGCCAGGACACCCTTAAGTAGATGCAATGACAATTGGCAGACTCCGAGACTTCTATAGGTAAACAGCTATACAGTGGAAGGCCTCCAGCCGGACACCACTTCTGTATAGGTAGGACCGCTGTCTCCTATAGCAACAAATCTTGTAACAGTCACTAACAGTAGTTGTATTTAACCACTTGACCACTGGGCACTTAAACCCCCTTCCTAACCAGACCAATTTTCAGCTTTCGGTGCTCTCACACTTTGAATGACAATTACTCAGTCATGCAACATTGTACCTAAATGAATTTTTTTGTCATTTTTTCACACAAATAGAGCTTTCTTTTGGTGGTACTTAATCACCGCTGGGTTTTTTATTTTTTGCGCTATAAATCAAAAAAACTGAAAATTCGGTAAAAAAAATAAAAAAATAATTTGTTTCTATTAAAATGTATTGGCGAGTATTGGCGGAGTATTGGCAGAGTATTGGCAGAGTATTGGCAGAGTATTGCACAGTGTTGGCAGAGTATTGTAATTTTGGCAAAGTATTGCACAGTATTGCAGTGTTGGCAGAGTATTGCACAGTGTTTCACTGTCATTGAGCAGCGCTGGGGGCACTACACATCCAGCCCACAGCGCTGCTGACATCTCTAACCCTCTCCGCTTCTCCCCTCTCACTGTACCGATCGGTATAGAGAGGGGACGGAGGAACCGGCGTCATGACGTGATGCCTTTTTGTTTACATGTGATCGCTCCGTCATTTGACGGAGCGATCACGTGGTAAACGCCCACTATCAGCGGCCGTTTACCGTGATCCGTGATGCGCCGGGTCCTCTGGACCCGGCGGTCACAGATGTTCCCGAGTGGTAACACAAATGGTTCTCCTCGCACTCTACAGTTTTTCACTGTAGGTCTTCACTCACCGAGCTCCCAGTCTCTCACTAGACTCTCAGACCCAATCGCCGCTGGATCCCCAGAGCACCTCTATCACCATTAACTTAGTATCTTCCTCGAGCATCACCCCCGCTTCCCTGCTGGGTCCCTGGCTTGACACTCAGAGATACTCCTTAAGCGTCACCTCTGCTGTCCCGCTGGGTCCCTGGCTTGGCACTTGCTGAAGTTTTCTCACTTCTTCACCACCCCCGGCTGGTGAGAAGACTGCTCTGGTACTGGCTCCAGCTTACTCACAGTGGTCTCCGGTAACAAGGTGGATGGTCCCTTAGTGGTGACAGCTTCCCCTCTACCTCCGACCACAGCTGGTCCCCTGTCCAGCTGAACCGTTACTCTCGGTTGGACTCCAATCCTGCAGTCCCAACCCTGTGCTGCTTCTCCTGCTTCTGGATAGGCCCTCAGACAGCCTAGCAGCATGATTTACCCGGTATAGGCCTCAGGCTTGCGGCCTAGCAGCCCGGGGCAGCATAACACACATCCGCCCAGACAGCCATCCAGGTCGTACGGAACCCCGATCACCTGACTCCACACAAATAAATAGGCTCTCCCAGCAGGCCAAGGCGCTAAATAAACCCCCCGCCAATTGGCTGAGACCCCCCTTCTATTAATAACCTGACCTTGCTAAGCCCTTGTCTATCTAATGTCACCAGCATAACGCCACCTAGCGACAGAAGAGAGGTGCAGCAAGTCCAGAACCAGAGAAGAATTAGTGGATCTACTAACAATTTACCAGGGCAACTACCGCCTGGCAAACTAAATTTACTAGCAACCCTGCCTAAACACTAGGGTGCTATATATGAACTTCAGAATACTGCAGTCATTATTAAATAGAGTTCCATGCTATAAAACAAAAAATAAATGCAAAAAAAAATCATATCAGTAGAAGTTCTTACTTAAAGTGTTATTAAACCCAGGACCCTGCATTCACTATATCTGGTCTTCCACAGTACACAGAACATGGAAATGCAATTATTTTAGTAAATATAAACTACTAAATACCTTTTCTTATAAGCAGCATATAGCAGTGCTGTGACTTCTATCAGTGTCTGGTTAAAGCTTGTAGGAGAAGTTTTCATTCTACTCTGACTGTCCTCTGACTTGCACCCAAGGCTCTATTCTATCAGCAGATGGATTGGGTATAGTAAATAAAGGGGAGGATCAGATAAATCAGCATCAAACAACCTTTTTATACAATGCACAGGATTAGCCCCTTAGGTTCCACGGTAAGTATAACAAGCATGCTTTACTGCATATACAGACTTTTACTATTGTGGGTTTAATAACAGTTTAAGCTTAACCTCCCTAGCGGTAATCCCGAGTCTGGCTCGGGTTCAGTTTTTTCTGCTAGGAGCGGTAACCCCGAGCCAGACTCGGGCTTGCGTGCAGGATACAGGGGGGAAGTTACTTACCTTTTCCCCTGGATCCTGCGATGTCTCCCCGCTGTGTGTGCGAGCCGTCCGCTCGCTCGATTCACACAGTGCCGAGTGCCGCCGTTCTCCGTTCCCTGCGACGTTCCGACGCACGGGAGCGGAGATCGGCGCCAAATTTAAAAAAGTTTAAAAACACACAACACATACAGTACTGTAATCTTACAGATTACAGTACTGTATACAAAAAATACACATCCCCTTTGTCCCTAGTGGTCTGCCCAGTGCCCTGCATGTCATTTTATATAATAAAAAAAAAATTTCTGCCTGGAAACTGGAGATTGTCCATAGCAACCAAAAAGTGTCCCTTTATGTCAAAAGTGGTTTTAGACCAGCTAGAAAACACCGATAAAAAATTTGAATCACAATTTATCATCAAACAATAAATTTAATGACAGCGACTATTCTGCAACTGAGCAAATTTCAGTGTTTTTGATTTGATTACATTATTGAATCATTTTTATATATATTTTTATTATATTATAATTTATGATTTTGTGTTTCAAACTTTATCATACCCGGGATGTCTACTAGACTCTGGTTCGGACAGATTTAAGTGAGTTATTCATAAGAATTGCATGCCTACAATATAAAAACACCAAATTTCCATGCAAAATAATTGTACCGCTTTCAGCACAAAATTCCAGCCAGAATCATACCGCCAGGGAGGTTAACATTGTTTCAAAAGTGTGTAAATGTTTGCACGTATACTTACATCTTTCTTATATTTTTTACAGCCAAACTATGTCCCCCTGTGGTGGATGACAGTGTAAGAGTTTTGTCCACCTTACATGATGAAGAATATACAGCAGGTCATGTAATAAATCTAGAGTGCAAAAATCCAAATAAGAAACTTAATGGGCCATCTCAGATTCACTGCACATCCGATGGAACTTGGAATGTAGATCCACCAACATGCAAAGGTGTGTAAGAAAATCTGTAATTGTTTCCTATTCAGATATTTACAAATAAACACCATACGTTTGCACAGTGAGTCCACCAACATGCAAATATTCTCCTGTGCTAATAGTGATAACCCAGAGGTATGAACAGTATAGATACTTCATAAGCTGGTGGTTTTTCTCCCTTCTCATGATATTGGGCATCCTCAAACTGGAAACTAGCAAAACAGAAAGAGAAAGGCGCAGCGAAATAGCGCAATATAATTTATTGAAAAGATTAAAAGAGCAATATATACTCACAAATGTAATAGATATAAACACATGTCACAAGGAGTGTCCTCCACTGCAAGAAGGTCTATTAACATCCATTGGTCGTGCCAGAAGATGTTGGTGAACCCTCTTCCTCAGAGCCAAAAGGGATCATCCACCACTATTTTTTGGCTCTGAGGAAGAGGGTTCTCCCTCAAAACCCTTTGGATACCTCCTGGTCTTCTGACAGGACCGATGGACGTTAATAGACCTTCTTGCAGTGGAGGACACTCGTTGTGACATGTGTTTATATCTATTACGTTTGTGAGTAATGTCTTTGTGAGTATATATTGTGAGTATATATTGCTCTTTTAGTCTTTTCAATAAATTATATTGCGGTAATGCACTAGGTTGGTGTGCCTTTCTCTTTTTGTTTTGCTAGTACTTTGATTTAACCTGTAGGCCAGTGGTTCTCAACTCCTGTCCTCAGGATGTATTTCAGTTATCTTGCAAACCTGGCCTGTTAGTGGGTCCTGAGGATAGGAGTTGAGAACCACTGCTGTAGGCCAATAGTGGGATTAAGTGGCCATTTTTGAGGCCGACAGCATTACAGATAAATGTTAGCTTTCTCAAGAATAGGTTTGTTGGCCTTGAATTGTATATAAATGCATTCTTTTTTAATTTTTAGATAGAGTGAGGAAGGGGGGGGGGGTGGGGAAGCCATGTGTCAACCTTTATTGATGTGTGTGTCTCCACTGGGGAGAGACACTTCTCTTTTAGCCCCTATTCACACCAGTGCAACTTGTCATGCGATTTGACAGTTCCAAATTACATGACAAGTCGAACCCCATTGCCCGCAATGGATCCATTTATATCGCCAAGACTCATGTTGCACCGTTTATAAAAAAGGTTCCTGCACTACTTTTTACTAATTTCATTGCCACTTGCATAGACTTCTGTTAAATGAAGTCACAATGAAGTGCCTTGATAAAGTACTCATACCCCTTAAAATTTTTGTCATGTTACAACCAAAAAGGTAAATGTATTTTATTGGGATTTTATGTGATAAACCAACACAAAGTGGCACATAATTGTGAAGTGGAAGGAAAATGATAAATGGTTTTCAATTTTTTTTACAAATAAATTTTACAAATAAATATGTATTCAGCCCCCCTGAGTCAATACTTTGTAGAACCACCTTTCACTGAAATTACAGCTGCAAGTCTGTTTGGGTATGTCTCTACCAGCTTTGCACATCTATAGAGTGACATTTTTGCCCATTCTTCTTTGCAAAATAGCTCAAGCTCTGTCAGATTGGATGGAGAGCATTTGTGAATAATTGTCAATTTTCAAGTCTTCCCACAGATTCTGAATTGGATTTAGGTCTGGACTTTGACTGGGCTATTCTAACACATGAATATGCTTTGATCTAAACCAGGGGTCTCCAAACCCCGGCCTGCGGGCCAAATCCGGCCCGCTTGTGTGTTTAAACTGGCCCGCCGCAGCTGGCAGGTCCGGTAATACAAAGCAGCACACCCACCCATGCTGCACGACGTGCTTATGATTAGCTGCTGGGACCGCCGATGTCCCAGCAACCAGTGACATCATTAGCGCGGCACCTCCCCTCTTCACACACACCTCCGTACAGCCGTCTCCGTCTTCATCTCGTGTCTTCTTCACACGCTGAAGGATCGTTAATACAAACAGCGGGCGGGAGTTGTGAGCTGAAGACGGCTGTACGGAGGTGTGTGTGTTGCCGATGGGTGGAGGGAGGGAAGAGGTTGAAGGCTGCCCCACCTTTCCACTGTCCTGTTTGCAGCAGAAGTTGGCTCGTAGAGAGGTGTGTGTGTGTGTGTGTGTGTGTGTGTGTGTGTTGCTGATGGGGACACTGATGGCTGCCAATACTCTGCCATACCCAGCCAATACTCTGCTAATACCCAGCCAATACCCAGCCAATACTCTGCTAATACCCTGCAATACCCAGCCAATACTCTGCTAATACTCTGCTAATACTCTGCTAATACCCAGCCAATACCCAGCCAATACCCAGCCAATACCCTGCAATACCCAGCCAATACTCTGCTAATACCCAGCCAATACCCAGCCAATACTCTGCTAATACTCTGCTAATACTCTGCTAATACCCAGCCAATACCCAACCAATACTCTGCTAATACCCAGCCAATACTCTGCTAATACCCAGCCAATACTCTGCTAATACTCTGCTAATACCCAGCCAATACTCTGCTAATACCCAGCCAATACTCTGCTAATACTCTGCAATACCCAGCCAATACTCTGCCATACCCAGCCAATACTCTGCTAATACTCTGCGAATACTCTGCAATACCCAGCCAATACTCTGCCATACCCAGCCAATACTCTGCTAATACTCTGCCATACCCAGCCAACCCAGCCAATACTCTGCCATACCCAGCCAATACTCTGCTAATACTCTGCAATACCCAGCCAATACCCAGCCAATACTCTGCTAATACTCTGCTAATACCCAGCCAATACCCAGCCAATACTCTGCTAATACTCTGCTAATACTCTGCAATACCCAGCCAATACTCTGCCATACCCAGCCAAAACTCTGCTAATACTCTGCGAATACTCTGCAATACCCAGCCAATACTCTGCCATACCCAGCCAATACTCTGCTAATACTCTGCCATACCCAGCCAACCCAGCCAATACTCTGCCATACCCAGCCAATACTCTGCTAATACTCTGCAATACCCAGCCAATACTCTGCTAATACTCTGCTAATACTCTGCAATACCCAGCCAATACTCTGCCATACCCAGCCAATACTCTGCTAATACTCTGCGAATACTCTGCAATACCCAGCCAATACTCTGCCATACCCAGCCAATACTCTGCTAATACTCTGCCATACCCAGCCAACCCAGCCAATACTCTGCCATACCCAGCCAATACTCTGCTAATACTCTGCAATACCCAGCCAATACTCTGCCATACCCAGCCAATACTCTGCTAATACTCTGCAATACCCAGCCAATACTCTGCCATACCCAGGTAATACAAAGCAGCACACCTGCCCATGCTGCACGACGTGCTTATGATTGGCTGCTGGGACCGCCGATGTCCCAGCAACCAGTGATGTCATTAGCGCGGCACCTCCCCTCTTCACACACACCTCCGTACAGCCGTCTCCGTCTTCATCTCGTGTCTCCCGCCCGCTGCTTCACACGCTGAAGGATCGTTAATACAAACAGCGGGCGGGAGTTGTGAGCTGAAGATGGCTGTAAGGAGGTGTGTGTGTTGCCGATGGGTGGAGGGAGGAAAGAGGTTGAAGGCTGCCCCACCTTTCCACTGTCCTGTTTGCAGCAGAAGTTGGCTCGTACAGAGGTGTGTGTGTGTTGCTGATGGGGACACTGATGGCTGCCAATACTCTGCCATACCCAGCCAATACTCTGCTAATACCCAGCCAATACTCTGCTAATACCCTGCAATACCCAGCCAATACTCTGCTAATACTCTGCTAATACCCAGCCAATACCCAGCCAATACTCTGCTAATACCCAGCCAATACTCTGCTAATACTCTGCTAATACCCAGCCAATACCCAGCCAATACCCAGCCAATACTCTGCTAATACCCAGCCAATACTCTGCTAATACTCTGCTAATACCCAGCCAATACTCTGCTAATAGTCTGCTAATACTCTGCAATACCCAGCCAATACTCTGCCATACCCAGCCAATACTCTGCTAATACTCTGCGAATACTCTGCAATACCCAGCCAATACTCTGCCATACCCAGCCAATACTCTGCTAATACTCTGCCATACCCAGCCAACCCAGCCAATACTCTGCCATACCCAGCCAATACTCTGCTAATACTCTGCAATACCCAGCCAATACTCTGCCATACCCAGCCAATACTCTGCTAATACTCTGCAATACCCAGCCAATACTCTGCCATACCCAGGTAATACAAAGCAGCACACCCGCCCATGCTGCACGACGTGCTTATGATTGGCTGCTGGGACCGCCGATGTCCCAGCAACCAGTGACGTCATTAGCGCGGCACCTCCCCTCTTCACACACACCTCCGTACAGCCGTCTCCATCTCGTGTCTCCCGCCCGCTGCTTCACACGCTGAAGGATCGTTAATACAAACAGCGGGAGTTGTGAGCTGAAGACGGCTGTACGGAGGTGTGTGTGTTGCCGATGGGTGGAGGGAGGGAAGAGGTTGAAGGCTGCCCCACCTTTCCACTGTCCTGTTTGCAGCAGAAGTTGGCTCGTACAGAGGTGTGTGTGTGTGTGTGTGTTGCTGATGGGGACACTGATGGCTGCCAATACTCTGCCATACCCAGCCAATACTCTGCTAATACTCTGCAATACCCAGCCAATACTCTGCCATACCCAGCCAATACTCTGCTAATACTCTGCAATACCCAGCCAATACTCTGCCATACCCAGCCAATACTCTGCTAATACTCTGCTAATACTCTGCCATACCCAGCCAATACTCTGCCATACCCAGCCAATACTCTGCTAATACTCTGCCATACCCAGCCAATACTCTGCCATACCCAGCCAATACTCTGCTAATACTCTGCTAATACTCTGCTAATACCCGGCCAATACCCAGCCAATACTCTGCTAATACCCAGCCAATACTCTGCTAATACTCTGCTAATACCCAACCAATACCCAGCCAATACTCTGCTAATACCCAGCCAATACTCTGCTAATACCCAGCCAATACTCTGCTAATACCCAGCCAATACCCAGCCAATACTCTGCTAATACCCAGCCAATACTCTGCTAATACTCTGCTAATACTCTGCTAATACCCAGCCAATACCCAGCCAATACTCTGCTAATACCCAGCCAATACTCTGCTAATACTCTGCTAATACCCAGCCAATACCCAGCCAATACCCAGCCAATACTCTGCTAATACCCAGCCAATACTCTGCTAATACTCTGCTAATACCCAGCCAATACTCTGCTAATAGTCTGCTAATACTCTGCAATACCCAGCCAATACTCTGCCATACCCAGCCAATACTCTGCTAATACTCTGCGAATACTCTGCAATACCCAGCCAATACTCTGCCATACCCAGCCAATACTCTGCTAATACTCTGCCATACCCAGCCAACCCAGCCAATACTCTGCCATACCCAGCCAATACTCTGCTAATACTCTGCAATACCCAGCCAATACTCTGCCATACCCAGCCAATACTCTGCTAATACTCTGCAATACCCAGCCAATACTCTGCCATACCCAGGTAATACAAAGCAGCACACCCGCCCATGCTGCACGACGTGCTTATGATTGGCTGCTGGGACCGCCGATGTCCCAGCAACCAGTGACGTCATTAGCGCGGCACCTCCCCTCTTCACACACACCTCCGTACAGCCGTCTCCGTCTTCATCTCGTGTCTCCCGCCCGCTGCTTCACACGCTGAAGGATCGTTAATACAAACAGCGGGAGTTGTGAGCTGAAGACGGCTGTACGGAGGTGTGTGTGTTGCCGATGGGTGGAGGGAGGGAAGAGGTTGAAGGCTGCCCCACCTTTCCACTGTCCTGTTTGCAGCAGAAGTTGGCTCGTACAGAGGTGTGTGTGTGTGTGTGTGTTGCTGATGGGGACACTGATGGCTGCCAATACTCTGCCATACCCAGCCAATACTCTGCTAATACTCTGCAATACCCAGCCAATACTCTGCCATACCCAGCCAATACTCTGCTAATACTCTGCAATACCCAGCCAATACTCTGCCATACCCAGCCAATACTCTGCTAATACTCTGCCATACCCAGCCAATACTCTGCCATACCCAGCCAATACTCTGCTAATACTCTGCCATACCCAGCCAATACTCTGCCATACCCAGCCAATACTCTGCTAATACTCTGCTAATACTCTGCTAATACCCGGCCAATACCCAGCCAATACTCTGCTAATACCCAGCCAATACTCTGCTAATACTCTGCTAATACCCAGCCAATACCCAGCCAATACTCTGCTAATACCCAGCCAATACTCTGCTAATACCCAGCCAATACTCTGCTAATACCCAGCCAATACCCAGCCAATACTCTGCTAATACCCAGCCAATACTCTGCTAATACTCTGCTAATACTCTGCTAATACCCAGCCAATACCCAGCCAATACTCTGCTAATACCCAGCCAATACTCTGCTAATACTCTTCTAATACTCTGCCATACCCAGCCAATACTCTGCCATACCCAGCCAATACTCTGCCAATACTCTGCCATACCCAGCCAATACTCTGCCATACCCAGCCAATACTCTGCTAATACTCTGCAATACCCAGCCAATACTCTGCCATACCCAGCCAATACTCTGCTAATACTCTGCGAATACTCTGCAATACCCAGCCAATACTCTGCCATACCCAGCCAATACTCTGCTAATACTCTGCCATACCCAGCCAATACTCTGCCATACCCAGCCAATACTCTGCTAATACTCTGCAATACCCAGCCAATACTCTGCCATACCCAGCCAATACTCTGCTAATACTCTGCAATACCCAGCCAATATTCTGCCATACCCAGCCAATACTCTGCTAATACTCTGCCATACCCAGCCAATACTCTGCCATACCCAGCCAATACTCTGCTAATACTCTGCTAATACTCTGCAATACCCAGCCAATACTCTGCCATACCCAGCCAATACTCTGCCATACCCAGCCAATACTCTGCTAATACTCTGCAATACCCAGCCAATACTCTGCCATACCCAGCTAATACTCTGCTAATACTCTGCAATACCCAGCCAATACTCTGCCATACCCAGCTAATACTCTGCAATACCCAGCCAATACTCTGCCATACCCAGCCAATACTCTGCTAATACTCTGCAATACCCAGCCAATACTCTGCCAATACTCTGCAATACCCATCCAATACTCTGCACTACTCTGCAATGTCCTGACAATACTCTGCAATACCCAGCCAATACTCTGCAATACCCAGCCAATACTCTGCAATACCCAGCCAATACTCTGCCAATACCCAGCCAATACTCTGCAATACCCATCCAATACTCTGCAATACCCATCCAATACTCTGCAATACCCATCCATTACTCTGCCAATACCCTGCCAATGCTCTGCAATACCCATCCAATACTCTGCAATACTCTGCCAATACCCTGCCAATACTCTCCCAATACTCTGCTAATACCCAGCCAATACTCTGCAATACCCAGCCAATACTCTGCCAATACCCAGCCAATACTCTGCCAATACCCAGCCAATACTCTGCAATACCCTGCCAATATTCTGCCAATACTCTGCAATACCCTGCCATTCCCAGCCATACTCTGCCATACCCAGCTATACTCTGCCAATATCAATTATTTGTAAAAAGTAGGAATAAGTGTAAAATGCGCAACAAACTAAATTCCAGCCCGTGCGCCAAGGACGACCAACCTAAAGCTAAAAGCTGCTACTGGTATGGGTGTATATAGAGAAAGGGGATCAGACAGTGGTCCGAATCGGATGTAGCCTGATAAGTAGCGCTAAAGTAAATCACATACAATTAAATATTAAATACTAAATAAAATAAAAACAATACAAGAAAAACTAGACAGATATGACTTTACAGATAATCCCTCGTGATGAAAAAAGTGTCCTAAATAAGAGATCAATATCGTACACAAACAATTAAAGATGACCTTCAAACAATATAGTGTATAAAATAGATATAGACAAAAAAGTGCTCCAGTGTTAATAAGTGTTCATAAAGATATGAAGCAAAAAATATATATCTGCAAGTGAAAAAACAAATGGATGGAGCTCCTATGAAAAAGACGTGTATCTTCACAAACGTATATAATCGATCAATCTTCCACCACACCGTTGTGCTCAAAAGTGTCCACTCCCTTAGGAAACTCACTCACCGATAGGGATGGGCCCGGTGCTCGATGCGAACCCACGTTCGCATCGAGCACCGGGCGTTCGCTCGCTCGGCGAGCCCAGAACTATTTTGGCCGCTCGCATCACGTTCGTGTGATGCGAGCGGCCCCCCAATGCATTGCGGCCGGCGCGGCCGACGCAGTGCATTGCTGGCTGATGATTGGCCAAGCATGCACTGTGACCCCGCATGCTTGGCCAATCACAGCCCCGGAAACTCGAAGAGCCATAATTGGCTACAGGCAGGACGCCTGTAGCCAATTACAGCTCAGGGGCTGTAGTACACGCCCCCCCCTATAAAACGCCGCCACGCCGTCTGCGCCGGTCACATGCTGTTCCGGCGCAGATTGAGCAGGCTGATTCTGTGACACTCTGCTGCATTTAGATAGTTAGAGAGATTCACTTACAGAGATTGAGTTAGATAGATTCAGTTACAAAGATTGATTGAGAAAGAGGGGCTTGTAGTGTGTTCGTGGCAGGCAGGCAGAGCTACTATATTTTGTTACCAGAAGCACCTATAGGACTTGTAGTGTGTTCGTGGCAGGCAGGCAGAGCTCCTATATTTTGTTACCAGAAGCACCTATAGGACTTGTAGTGTGTTCGTGGCAGGCAGGCAGAGCTCCTATATTTTGTTACCAGAAGCACCTATAGGACTTGTAGTGTGTTCGTGGCAGGCAGGCAGAGCTCCTATATTTTGTTACCAGAAGCACCTATAGGACTTGTAGTGTGTTCGTGGCAGGCAGGCAGAGCTCCTATATTTTGTTCCCAGAGGCACCTATAGGACTTGAAGTGTGTTAGTCCCATTACACACACAGAGCTATATTTTCTTCCCAGAAGCACCTATAGGACTTGAAGTGTGTTAGTCCCATCACACACTCAGAGCTATATTTTCTTCCCAGAAGCACCTATAGGACTTGAAGTGTGTTAGTCCCATCACACACACAGAGCTATATTTTCTTCCCAGAAGCACCTAAGGACTTGAAGTGTGTTAGTCCCATCACACACACAGAGCTATATTTTCTTCCCAGAAGCACCTATAGGACTTGAAGTGTGTTAGTCCCATCACACACACAGAGCTATATTTTGTTCCCAGAGGCACCTATAGGACTTGAAGTGTGTTAGTCCCATTACACACACAGAGCTATATTTTCTTCCCAGAAGCACCTATAGGACTTGAAGTGTGTTAGTCCCATTACACACACAGAGCTATATTTTCTTCCCAGAAGCACCTATAGGACTTGAAGTGTGTTAGTCCCATCACACACACAGAGCTATATTTTCTTCCCAGAAGCACCTATAGGACTTGAAGTGTGTTAGTCCCATCACACACACAGAGCTATATTTTGTTCCCAGAGGCACCTATAGGACTTGAGGTGTGTTAGTCCCATTACACACACAGAGCTATATTTTCTTCCCAGAAGCACCTATAGGACTTGAAGTGTGTTAGTCCCATTACACACACAGAGCTATATTTTCTTCCCAGAAGCACCTATAGGACTTGAAGTGTGTTAGTCCCATCACACACACACAGCTATATTTTCTTCCCAGAAGCACCTATAGGACTTGAAGTGTGTTAGTCCCATCACACACACAGAGCTATATTTTCTTCCCAGAAGCACCTATAGGACTTGAAGTGTGTTAGTCCCATCACACACACAGAGCTATATTTTCTTCCCAGAAGCACCTATAGGACTTGAAGTGTGTTAGTCCCATCACACACACAGAGCTATATTTTGTTCCCAGAGGCACCTATAGGACTTGAAGTGTGTTAGTCCCATTACACACACAGAGCTATATTTTCTTCCCAGAAGCACCTATAGGACTTGAAGTGTGTTAGTCCCATCACACACACAGAGCTATATTTTGTTCCCAGAGGCACCTATAGGACTTGAAGTGTGTTAGTCCCATCACACACACAGAGCTATATTTTCTTCCCAGAGGCACCTATAGGACTTGAAGTGTGTTAGTCCCATCACACACACAGAGCTATATTTTGTTCCCAGAAGCACCTATAGGACTTGAAGTGTGTTAGTCCCATCACACACACAGAGCTATATTTTCTTCCCAGAAGCACCTATAGGACTTGAAGTGTGTTAGTCCCATCACACACACAGAGCTATATTTTGTTCCCAGAGGCACCTATAGGACTTGAAGTGTGTTAGTCCCATCACACACACAGAGCTATATTTTGTTCCCAGAGGCACCTATAGGACTTGAAGTGTGTTAGTCCCATTACACACACAGAGCTATATTTTCTTCCCAGAAGCACCTATAGGACTTGAAGTGTGTTAGTCCCATCACACACACAGAGCTATATTTTCTTCCCAGAAGCACCTATAGGACTTGAAGTGTGTTAGTCCCATCACACACACAGAGCTATATTTTGTTCCCAGAGGCACCTATAGGACTTGAAGTGTGTTAGTCCCATTACACACACACACAGCTATATTTTCTTCCCAGAAGCACCTATAGGACTTGAAGTGTGTTAGTCCCATCACACACACAGAGCTATATTTTGTTCCCAGAGGCACCTATAGGACTTGAAGTGTGTTAGTCCCATCACACACACAGAGCTATATTTTCTTCCCAGAGGCACCTATAGGACTTGAAGTGTGTTAGTCCCATCACACACACAGAGCTATATTTTGTTCCCAGAAGCACCTATAGGACTTGAAGTGTGTTAGTCCCATCACACACACAGAGCTATATTTTCTTCCCAGAAGCACCTATAGGACTTGAAGTGTGTTAGTCCCATCACACACACAGAGCTATATTTTTGTTCCCAGAGGCACCTATAGGACTTGAAGTGTGTTAGTCCCATCACACACACAGAGCTATATTTTGTTCCCAGAGGCACCTATAGGACTTGAAGTGTGTTAGTCCCATTACACACACAGAGCTATATTTTCTTCCCAGAAGCACCTATAGGACTTGAAGTGTGTTAGTCCCATCACACACACAGAGCTATATTTTCTTCCCAGAAGCACCTATAGGACTTGAAGTGTGTTAGTCCCATCACACACACAGAGCTATATTTTGTTCCCAGAGGCACCTATAGGACTTGAAGTGTGTTAGTCCCATTACACACACAGAGCTATATTTTCTTCCCAGAAGCACCTATAGGACTTGAAGTGTGTTAGTCCCATCACACACACAGAGCTATATTTTCTTCCCAGAGGCACCTATAGGACTTGAAGTGTGTTAGTCCCATCACACACACATAGAGCTATATTTTGTTCCCAGAGGCACCTATAGGACTTGAAGTGTGTTAGTCCCATTACACACACAGAGCTATATTTTATTCCCAGAGGCACCTATAGGACTTGAAGTGTGTTAGTCCCATTACACACACAGAGCTATATTTTCTTCCCAGAAGCACCTATAGGACTTGAAGTGTGTTAGTCCCATCACACAGAGATCCTATATTTTGTTCCCAGAAGCAACTATAGGACTTGAAGTGTGTTAGTCCCATCACACAGACCTTTATTTTCTTCCCAGAAGCACCTATAGGACTTGAAGTGTGTTAGTCCCATCACACAGAGATCCTATATTTTGTTCCCAGAAGCAACTATAGGACTTGAAGTGTGTTAGTCCCATCACACAGACCTTTATTTTCTTCCCAGAAGCACCTATAGGACTTGAAGTGTGTTAGTCCCATCACACAGAGCTCCTCTATTTTCTTTGCAGAAGCACCCATAGGACTTCTAGTGTGTTAGTGGCATCACACAGAGCTCCTATATATTCTTCTCAGCAGCACCCACAGGACTTCTAGTGTGTTAGTGGCATCACACAGAGCTCCTCTATTTTCTTTGCATAAGCACCCACAGGACTTCTAGTGTGTTAGTGGCATCACACAGAGCTCCTCTATTTTCTTTGCATAAGCACCCACAGGACTTCTAGTGTGTTAGTGGCATCACACAGAGCTCCTCTATTTTCTTTGCAGAAGCACCCACAGGACTTCTAGTGTGTTAGTGGCATCACACAGAGCTCCTCTATTTTCTTTGCAGAAGCACCCATAGGACTTCTAGTGTGTTAGTGGCATCACACAGAGCTCCTATATATTCTTCTCAGCAGCACCCACAGGACTTCTAGTGTGTTAGTGGCATCACACAGAGCTCCTCTATTTTCTTTGCATAAGCACCCACAGGACTTCTAGTGTGTTAGTGGCATCACACAGAGCTCCTCTATTTTCTTTGCATAAGCACCCACAGGACTTCTAGTGTGTTAGTGGCATCACACAGAGCTCCTCTATTTTCTTTGCAGAAGCACCCACAGGACTTCTAGTGTGTTAGTGGCATCACACAGAGCTCCTCTATTTTCTTTGCAGAAGCACCCATAGGACTTCTAGTGTGTTAGTGGCATCACACAGAGCTCCTATATATTCTTCTCAGCAGCACCCACAGGACTTCTAGTGTGTTAGTGGCATCACACAGAGCTCCTCTATTTTCTTTGCATAAGCACCCACAGGACTTCTAGTGTGTTAGTGGCATCACACAGAGCTCCTCTATTTTCTTTGCATAAGCACCCACAGGACTTCTAGTGTGTTAGTGGCATCACACAGAGCTCCTCTATTTTCTTTGCATAAGCACCCACAGGACTTCTAGTGTGTTAGTGGCATCACACAGAGCTCCTCTATTTTCTTTGCAGAAGCACCCATAGGACTTCTAGTGTGTTAGTGGCATCACACAGAGCTCCTCTATTTTCTTTGCAGAAGCACCCATAGGACTTCTAGTGTGTTAGTGGCATCACACAGAGCTCCTATATATTCTTCTCAGCAGCACCCACAGGACTTCTAGTGTGTTAGTGGCATCACACAGAGCTCCTCTATTTTCTTTGCATAAGCACCCACAGGACTTCTAGTGTGTTAGTGGCATCACACAGAGCTCCTCTATTTTCTTTGCAGAAGCACCCATAGAACTTCTAGTGTGTTAGTGGCATCACACAGAGCTCCTATATTTTCTTCTCAGCAGCACCCACAGGACTACCGACTACAATGGCTGGAAGACCGCCAAGGGGAGGCAGAGCGTGCAGAGCCAAGAACACAGGGCAGGCAGGCTCTGTTTTCTAGTGGACGTGGCCGTGGACGTGGACGTGGTCGTGCATCGTCATCAGCACGTGGCCATGGGACACGCGCGTCTTTGTTTTCGGCAGCTGGACATGTGGAGCCGCATCATGCTGAAGGCTTGGTAGAATGGATGACCAAGCCCTCCTCATCCTCCTCATCCTCTCTCACCCAGGCTCAGGGTACTGACAGAGCATCATCAGCCACCCCTTCCCTAGACCCACCATGTCCTCCTGAGGAGTCCCCCGAACTCTTTGAGCACAGTGTTGGGTACATGCTCCAGGAGGATGCCCAACGATTCGAAGGCTCGGATGACGATACCCAGCTTGAGGAATCTGGCAGTACTGTTCCACCAGCTGCAGCTTACTGCCAGGTTTGCTCTAGTGGTGAAGAGGGAGGGGATGATGAGGTCACTGACTCCACGTGGGTGCCTCAAGGGAGAGAGGATGAGGAGGAGGACGAGGAGGAGGAGGATGCGGCGTCACATGTCCAACGAGGCAGGATGCCCCCTGGAGGCCAGGTAGAGGCCAGCACAGCAACTGTACAACACCGCAGAGCTCCGCCTGTGCAGGGCGCTGCCTCTGCACGTTATCAGAAAAGTTCTTTGGTGTGGGCCTTTTTTGAGACGAGTGCAGCAGATCGCACCACTGCTATTTGCAATATTTGTCTCAAGCGTATCTCGCGTGGCCAAAACATCAGCCGCTTGGGCACGACAAGCATGACCAGACATATGGCGACCTGCCATGCAGCTCGTTGGCAGGCACACATAAAAGACCGACACCAAAGAACTAAGCGGACCTCTCCTTGCTCCTCCTCAGCTGGGATCTCCATCCCCACTACACCTTCAGTCCTCTCTGAAAGCTGCTCTGAGAGGACTGAAGGTGTAGAATTCGGTGTGTCACAACCAAGTACTTGCAGTACACCGACGTCCGATTGCAGCAGGCAAATTTCCCTGCCCCAGCTGCTGGACCGTAGAAAGAAGTACACTCCCAGCCATCCACATGCCCAGCGGTTGAATGCTAGCCTTGCTAAATTGCTAGCACTTCAACTGCTGCCTTTTCAGTTGGTAGACTCGGCCCCCTTCCGTGAGTTTGTTCAATGTGCGGTTCCTCAGTGGCAGGTTCCCAAACGCCACTTTTTCTCGCGGAAGGCGATTCCGTCTCTCTACCGGCATGTGGAGGGCAATGTCCATGCCTCGCTGGACAGGGCGGTCAGCGGTAAGGTGCATATTACCGCTGACTCATGGTCCAGCAGGCATGGACAGGGACGGTACCTTTCTTTCACGGCCCATTGGGTCACTCTATTGGCAGCTGGGAGGGATGCAGGACAAGGTGCAGTAGTGTTGGAGGTTGTTCCGCCACCACGCCTCCAAAACGCGACTACTGCTACTGGTTGTGACACACCTCTCTCCTCCACCCCCTCCTCTTCTTCTTCCTCCAGTGCTCTGTCCTTGGAACCAGCGGTGCTCCGTAGGCGTACAAGGGGCTACGCAAGTACGCAGGCAAAAAGATGCCATGCCGTGCTTGCGCTGGTGTGTTTGGGGGACAGGAGCCACACTGGGCCAGAGGTTCTGGCAGCTCTGCAGGGGCAGGCCGAGAGGTGGTTGACGCCACGTCAGCTTAAGCCAGGAATGGTCGTTTCTGACAATGGCACCAACCTCCTCTCCGCCCTGCGACAGGGGCAGCTCACCCATGTGCCCTGCATGGCTCACGTCCTCAACCTGGTGGTGCAGCGGTTCTTGGGCAGGTTCCCAGGCTTACAGGATGTCCTGAGGCAGGCCAGGAAAGTCTGTGTGCATTTCCGCCGATCTTATAATGCCAGTGCTCGGCTGACTGAGCTGCAAAAGGAGCTGAACCTGCCCAAGAACCGCCTAATATCTGACATGCCCACCAGGTGGAACTCAACGTTGGCCATGCTGCAGCGACTGCACACGCAGCAGAGGGCCATCAATGAGTACCTTTGCGACTACGGCACCAGGACAGGGTCAGGGGAGCTTGGTTTTTTTTCCCCACGTCAGTGGAGCATGATCAGGGATGCATGCACTGTCCTCTCACCATTTGAGGAGGCCACGAGGATGGTGAGCAGTGACAGTGCATGCATCAGTGACACTGTCCCTCTTGTCCACCTGTTGGAGCATACGCTGCGTGGGATAATGGACAGGGCACTTGAGGCAGAACAGAGGCAGGAAGAGGAGGACTTCCTTGCCTCTCAAGGCCCCCTTTATCCGGACAGTGTTCCTTCTGTCCCACCCATCACACAGGAAGAGGATGAGGAGGAGGAGGAGGAGGAGGAGGAGGAGGATTGTGTGAGCATGGAGGTGGAGCCTGGCACTCAGCATCAGCAGCAGCAGTCTTTTAGGGATGATGTACAGTCCCAACAAGCCAGTGGACTTGTACGTGGCTGGGAGGAGGTGGCTGGCGATCATGTCATCCTCAGTGACCCAGAAGACTCCGGACCGAATGCCTCAGCTAACCTACGCTGCATGGCCTCCCTGATCCTGCAAAGCCTGCGGAAGGATCCTCGTGTTCTTCGGATCAAGGAGAGGGACCATTACTGGCTGGCCACTCTCCTTGATCCGCGGTACAAGGGTAAGGTTGCGGACCTTATCTTGCCGTCGCAGAGGGAGCAGAGGATGAGACATCTCAGGGAGGCCTTGCAGAAAGGTCTGTGCAACGCGTTCCCAGAAACTGGGAGGCTACAAACTCCTGGTCCTGGGCGACGAGTTGCTGAGGCTTCGGTCAGTGGCAGAAGGAGCGGTGGGGAAGGTGGACGTCTGACCGATGCGTTCAGACAATTTTTTAGTCCGCAGCCCCAAGGTATGATCGGTTCCAGCAACCATCGCCAGCGTCTGATATACATGGTGCAGGAATACCTTGGGGCAAGGTCAGACTTGGACACCTTTCCCACCGAAAATCCTCTGGCTTACTGGGTCCTGAGGATGGATCACTGGCCAGAGCTTGCACAGTATGCAATTGAGCTACTGGCCTGTCCTGCCTCCAGCGTTCTTTCCGAACGCACATTCAGTGCTGCTGGAGGATTTGTGACTGATCATAGGGTGCGCCTGTCCACCGCCTCGGTTGATCGACTGACATTCATCAAAATGAATCAGTCTTGGATCACCACCAGCTACCAGGCACCTGAGGCGGATATAACCGAATAATTTTTAATGTCACATCCCTTCAAGACTGCCTATGCTGATGCTGAGTGACTGTCCTCTTATGTTCACTGACTATCCTCTTCCTCCTCCTCAATGATCCATGCCACCACACCAGTGCCTAAGGCACAATTTTTCAGCCCCTGTTTAACAGGGGCGTGTACTTACAATTTTTTAAAAAAATGCTTCGCAACACGTGTGACTGCTGTGCTCCAAGTACAGTCTCTGTGAGGGCCGTGTTGCAGTGTTGTGGCACCAGCACCAGTGCCTAAGGCACAATTTTTCAGCCCCTGTTTAACAGGGGCGGGTACTTACAATTTTTTAAAAAAATGCTTCGCAACACGTGTGACTGCTGTGCTCCAAGTACAGTCTCTGTGAGGGCCGTGTTGCAGTGTTGTGGCACCAGCACCAGTGCCTAAGGCACAATTTTTCAGCCCCTGTTTAACAGGGGCGGGTACTTACAATTTTTTAAAAAAATGCTTCGCAACACGTGTGACTGCTGTGCTCCAAGTACAGTCTCTGTGAGGGCCGTGTTGCAGTGTTGTGGCACCAGCACCAGTGCCTAAGGCACAATTTTTCAGGCCCTGTTTAAGAGGGGCGGGTACTTACAATTTTTTAAAAAATGCTTCGCATCACGTGTGACTGCTGTGCTCCAAGTACAGTCTCTGTGAGGGGTTGCAGTGTTGTGGCACCAGCACCAGTGCCTAAGGCACAATTTTTCAGCCCCTGTTTAACAGGGGCGGGTAATTACAAATCTTGATCTAATAGTTCACAGCAGGGCCCATTCCTGCGCCCACCAAGAGTAACTATGAGGGCCTGCAGTCTTGTGGCAACACCGTCCACCACCACCGCCAAAGGCCCAATTTTTCTGCCCTGTTCATCAAGTGCTTGCAATTACAAATCTTGATCTAATAACTCACAGCAGGGCCCATTCCTGCGCCCACCAAGAGTAACTATGAGGGCCTACAGTCTTGTGGCAACACCGTCCACCACCACCGCCAAAGGCCCAATTTTTCTGCCCTGTTCATCAGGTGCTTGCAATTACAAATCTTGATCTAATAACTCACAGCAGGGCCCATTCCTGCGCCCACCAAGAGTAACTGTGAGAGCTTACAGTCTTGTGGCAAAACCGTCCACCACCACCACCACCACCGCCAATTTTTCTGCCCTGTTCAACAGGTGCATGCAATTACAAATCTTGATCTATTAACTCACAGCAGGGCCCATTCCTGTGCCCACCAGTCTTGTGGCTACACCAACATCTAATAGGGCAAATTTCTGCAGAGTATATACGCCAGGCCCCTACTTTCAAACATCCAACTTACAAACGACTCCTACTTGCAAATGGAAAGAGAAAACAGGAAGTGAGAGGAAATCTACCCTAGGAAGGGAAATTCTATCCTGTTAGATTTAATTTGGGAAAAAGGTATCTCCTCTCTACTGATACTTTATCACCAATCCTTGTTTCAATTAAAACCCCACTTTTCCAAAAACATTTGTCATTGGGACGGAAAGTGAGGTGACATGTTCTGAACAGATGTGCAAAGACAGCAAATGTTACAGGGGTGATAACCCCTCCCTATGTTCTCCAAAAAGCTTAAAAATAGATTTTTTTGGGATGGAGCTACACTTCATAATGTACCTGTTCAGATTCTACTTAAGATCAAACCTAAAGCCGCAAGTGGTTTTAAATGGCTTCTTTTTTTCCTTTACAAATGTCATTTTGTGCAAGGACAGTTCTAAACACGGGAAACACATGCCACTTCACAGGCATACTTTAGACACCCCCCAGGTACCATATTTAAAGGAAAATTTCACTTTTTTTTTTTCACTTTATGCATCATTAAAATGACTGCTCCCGAAAAAACGTTAGTTTTTAAAAGTTCTTTTTGCATTGATATATGTCCCCTGGGGCAGGACCCCGGGTCCCCAAACCTGTTTTATGACATTAACATGCATATTGGCCGTTGTAATTAGCACTTTTGATTTCGAACGTTCGCGTCCATTATAACGTATAGGGTTCGAAAATTCGCGCGAACTTTCGGTCCGTTCGAAGGTTCTGGTTCGAACCGAACCCGGGGGTGTTCGGCTCATCCCTACTCACCGAATATCGTTGCCCACACTCACGTGTAAGGCTAACTCGCATAAACACTTTCCCACACTCGGTCAGCGTTCTTCCAATATATTCTCCAGTATTATCAGCTAGGTGAAAACGCAGTGTTCCATATGCAAATAAACAAATGTGCTCCAATAGTGTATTATTGCAAATTTATTAAAATAGCCCACACTTCAAGCTTCAAACATTAAACTCACATTTTAAAAGAATAAAATAAGCAGAAAAAGGATCACCAAACGCCACAGCAAGTTCCACTTCAATATTCAAAGACACTGCAATCTCACTTCAGACTAAAAATACTAGGTCACGGCGGACCTGGGGTGTTTGCAAGACCACCCTGTAGTTCTCACCCTCCACTGTTATTGGAACGCCTCAATATTTCACCGCAGCTGGTAGGGACAAGTAGTTCATACAAATGCTAGATTCAAATGCCGCTAAGCCAGGGGGCGTGGCTTAGCGGCATTTGAATCTAGCATTTGTATGAACTACTTGTCCCTACCAGCTGCGGTGAAATATTGAGGCGTTCCAATAACAGTGGAGGGTGAGAACTACAGGGTGGTCTTGCAAACACCCCAGGTCCGCCGTGACCTAGTATTTTTAGTCTGAAGTGAGATTGCAGTGTCTTTGAATATTGAAGTGGAACTTGCTGTGGCGTTTGGTGATCCTTTTTCTGCTTATTTTATTCTTTTAAAATGTGAGTTTAATGTTTGAAGCTTGAAGTGTGGGCTATTTTAATAAATTTGCAATAATACACTATTGGAGCACATTTGTTTATTTGCATATGGAACACTGCGTTTTCACCTAGCTGATAATACTGGAGAATATATTGGAAGAACGCTGACCGAGTGTGGGAAAGTGTTTATGCGAGTTAGCCTTACACGTGAGTGTGGGCAACGATATTCGGTGAGTGAGTTTCCTAAGGGAGTGGACACTTTTGAGCACAACGGTGTGGTGGAAGATTGATCGATTATATACGTTTGTGAAGATACACGTCTTTTTCATAGGAGCTCCATCCATTTGTTTTTTCACTTGCAGATATATATTTTTTACTTCATATCTTTATGAACACTTATTAACACTGGAGCACTTTTTTGTCTATATCTATTTTATACACTATATTGTTTGAAGGTCATCTTTAATTGTTTGTGTACGATATTGATCTCTTATTTAGGACACTTTTTTCATCACGAGGGATTATCTGTAAAGTCATATCTGTCTAGTTTTTCTTGTATTGTTTTTATTTTATTTAGTATTTAATATTTAATTGTATGTGATTTACTTTAGCGCTACTTATCAGGCTACATCCGATTCGGAATATCAATTATTTGCTGTTCCGAAAAATGATCCGATCCGTGACTGTGATGTGAGGTTTTTGATCCATTGCACCCCTACTGATGGGGATATTGCTGGAGACACTACTTATTACAAAAATGATCCATGTAAAATATATACATTTAAATTTTATTCATTCATGTATTTTATACATAAATGATTTTTTTTTTCGGCCCCTGAATACTTGTAAAATCTACAATGTGGCCCTCGTGTTGAAAAGTTTGGAGACCCCTGATCTAAACCATTCCATTGTAGGTCTGGCTGTATGTTTAGGGTCATTGTCCTACTGGAAGGTGAACCTTCGCCCCAGTCTCAAGTCTTTTGCAGACTAACAGGTTTTCTTCTAAGATTGCCCTGTATTTGGCTCCATCCATCTTCCCATCAACTCTGACCAGCTTCCCTGTCCCGGCTGAAGAAAAGCATCCTCACAACATGATGCTACCACCACTATGTTTCATGGTGGGGATGGTGTGTTCAGGGTGATGTGTAGTTAGTTTTCCGCCACACATAGCGTTTTGCTTTTAGACCAAAAAGTTTAATTTTGGTCTCATCTGACCAGAGCACCTTCCCCCACATGTTTGCTGTGCCCCCCACATGGCTTCTCACAAACTGCAAATGGGACTTCTTATGGCTTTCTTTCAACAATAGCTTTATTATTGCCATTCTTCCATAAAGGCCAGATTTGTGGAGTGCATGACTAATAGTTGTCCTGTGGACATCCGACCCGCTCCGATACGAAAAAGTGTGACGGAGGAAAAAGCTATTTTTCCATCCGTCTGCGGATCGGATCGGGTGACGACAGACTCTACGGTCCGTCGTCATCCGATCCCCAATAGGGGAGAGCGGCGCTCTGACAGGTCCGTCCCTGCACAGACTGCAGAGACAGACCTGTCATCTTCCTGCACAGCGGGGGATCGACGAAGTGATCCCCCGCTGTGCAGAGCGGGCTCCGTACACGGACACGTCCGTGTGAAAGAGCCCTAAAGGGGGCTAAATACAAAATGCACGCCACACTTTTCAGATATTTATTTGTAAAAAAAATGTAAAACCATTTATCATTTTCCTTCCACTTAACAATTATGTGCCGCTTTATGTTGGTCTATCAAATAGAATCCTAAAAAAATAAAAATTCAGTTTTTAGTTGTAACTTGACAAAATGTGAAAAATTTCAAAGGGTATGAATACTTTTTCAAGGCACTGTAAGTAAACACTACATATATATGTGCCCAGGTTAGATTTCATGAATGGGGTTTACATCCACTTCAAGGCTTTAGAACCACTTTAAAGAGCTCAGATAGCTAAGGGAGGATAAACAGCAGCACACTGATCTTCCCAGTGAACAACTCTGATTATTGCAAGAGAACAAGCTGATTTCCCAGCACAGCCAGAAAGCTAACCATGCTCTGCTCTCATTCCTAGTGTGGAAAGGAAAGCAGAGGTACTGGCAGGATCACCAGGTATTCCACACAAAGGAAGTAATAAGAAAAGAACAGGATACTTTTTCATACAAGTACTGTACATAGTACAGCAGACACATATCAGGAATATGAAATGTTAGGGTATAGCTAAAGGCAAATATTTTTTTTTTTTTTTTTTTTAGTTTTGGATAGCGTGGAGGGAGATTAGAACACCCATCACGTTTTATTGCTGTCTGTGCCCCCATTAGAGATATTTATCCTCTTTATTTGTCCTGTTTCCCATTATTACCAAGAATGAAAGTGAAAGAAAATCCCAAATTGTGAGTTGTCACCAGAACAGGATTAGTGCAGAAATCTTCCAACAGGGATGCTACTTCTGGTGACCCTGGTAAAAAACAGAGATCCCTTCCCTTTGGAAGGATTTGCTCTCACTTCCTGTTGTGGTTATGGGACACGAATGTGAAGGACAATCTCCCCAATGGAACAGAGATGGCAAGCAAACTGACAGGTTACAATCCTCTCTTACCCTACCAAAGTGATGTGAAAAAAAAGTTTTGCCTTTAGTTCTATTTTAAGATACAATCTAAAGGCAGGAAGCAGCTCTCTCACTGAAAATAAAGGACATTTTAAAGTATTTTCAAGCAAAAAGCAACCACAAATCCTAAATAGCTGGATAGATGACTACTGTATAAAGAGGTAAAGGAAAAGGAAACTTCAATAGGCCATTCAAATGCAAGAAAAATCTTGATGTTTCTGTCCTCTTGTTTTCATACAGAACCCATATATCTGAAATAGACAGTTCCACCCTAAAGTGGAACTTCCGCTTATCGGATGATTCCCCCGCCCCCCCCCTCTGGTGCCACAATTGGCACCTTTCAGGGGGGAAGGGGGGTGCAGATACCTGTATAATACAGGTATCTGCATTCACTTCCGTGACAAATTATCCGGACTACCCCGCCCCTATCCGGAGATGCCCCGTTGTGTTTTGGGAAACACAGTTCCCAGGACACAGCGGGGACCAATAGAGACGCGTAGCGCGACTCGCGCATGCGCAGTAGGGAACCGGGCAGTGAAGACGTTGCGTCTTCACTTCCTGATTCCCTGACAGAGGATGGCGGTGGGGCAGCCGTGAGACGAGCGGTCGCTCGTCACATTCTGCCGACACCGCTGGAACCTGGGACAGGTAAGTGTCCATTTATTAAAAGTCAGCAGCTGCAGTATTTGTAGCTGCTGACTTTTAATATTTTAGGTGGAGCTCCGCTTTAAAGTTTTAATTCAAGCATCTTCCTTGTATTACAGACCCATGCGCAGTATCGTATAGCAAAATGAAACAACACAATATACAAGTAAAGAATTACCAAATTAAACACAATGAGCTAATAAGGTTTGAATGCATTTCTAGTTATGAAAAATAAGACCCTAAAAACCTTTTTCAAAAATGTAATGATGGAGTGATCACATATCCTACGTGCCAATTGAAAGGTAAACCTAATTTTTTGTTAGAGTGAATGTGTTACATTGTAAAAATGCCCCCTCCGCCTACCCTGGTATAGAGATGAGGGGAGGGAAGTATTCTGTAATTCTGTTCTAGGAGGACAACACTGGCCTTTAATAGAGCCATTACTGTGCGTGGGCATTGTCATCCCAGGATAAAGTCTATGTTATATGCAGGGTCACTGGGTGAAAAAGAAAGAAGGCTGAAAAAAGAAAACAAATGCAGCCACCACCTGTGTTTTTGGATTTACCTGCCATAGTATATATGTTAGAGCTGCACAATTAATCGTTATAAAAACGTGATCTCGATTCAACCCCCCTGACGATCTCCAATGCAGAGTTTGCCGATTCTTTCATATAACAAGTGGAGAGACTTATCAGCTGTTAAAAGAAAATAGCGGGCAATCTGCCAAGTTTTTAACAGGAAACATTGTAACTAATGCTTCCTTCTTAGATCAAAGGGATAAACTTCTGTGTGTGTAGAGAAAAAATCTGGGCAGTCTGCCAAGTTTGTAACTACATGAAACATTGTAACTAAGTTCCTTCTTAGATTAAAATTCTGTGTGTAAATGCAGGAAGTTTAACCACTTAAAGTCTAAATCTTTTTCTGACACTTCTTTAAGTTAAAATCAATATTTTTTTGCTAATAAACCCACACATTATATATATTTTAGCAGAGACCCTAGGGAATAAAATTACAATTGCTTCAATATTTTATGTCACACTTTATTTGCCCAGCGGTCTTTCAAATGCAATTTTTTGGGAAAAAAATACACTTTTTTAGCTAGAATTGTGCAGCTCTAGGATATGTTTTTGCCACTCTTGCAACTCACACACCAATGCTCAACCCAGATGACCATGCTACTAAATCGCATGGCTCCCAACTGTCCCTGATTTTGAGGGAATGTTCATGATTTGGAACAAAGTCCCGCTGTCCCTTTTTCCTCCTCATTTTTCCCTCATTTTGGTCTGATCTATATGGTTATATATAAAATGCACTTTTTATGGTTTCAAAAAGTGTTTCCAGTGCTAAACCTTTCATCCATTTTCTAAATGGCTGCATTTGTAAATGTCAGAAGCCGGTATAAAGAAATAGTAGTGGTAAAAAAAAAGCACTTGTGGGTTTAACTAATCATTTAAGGGGGTGTGGTAGGGGGTGTGTCCTATGCCCACAATCTTTTTCTAATAGGTTCCTCATTCCCATCTCAAAAAGTTGAGAGGTATGCTAATTTGTGGTTCAAATTCAATACTTCCTAGTTTCAGGAGGCTTTCCTGAATCACCTCCCTGCTAGGGATGAGTTTTGGATTCAACCTAAACCAATTGAGCTGTGGTTCTAGAACAGGGCTCTCAAACTGGCAGCCCTCCAGCTGTTGCGAAATTACAAGTCCCATCATGCTTCTGCCTATGGGAGTCATGCTTGTAACTGTCAGCCTTGCAATGCCTCATGGGACTTGTAGTTTGGCAACAGCTGGAGGGCCGCCAGTTTGAGACCCCTGTTCTAGCAAATGGAAAATTATTGTGTCCATTTGGTCTACAGCAACCAGTTTACAACAATGCACTTCCTGGCCTCTGAACTGGGGTGTATTTTGAAGTAGACATGGAGTAGAAAGGGACAGATGCCATAATGTTTGCAGGGAAAGGTCATTTCTGACATCTGACACAGTGTTACTGAAAAGTCCTATTTTTACAGTCAGTGTGTTGGGGACACTTGGAGTAGATAAGAATAGATCACACATTGTTTCCAGGGAGAGATAGCTTATGTCATCTTATACAGTGCTGCTGAAAAGTTACATACATATCTTGAGGACACTTGGAGCAGATAGGGATAGATCACACAGTGTTTGCAAACAAAAATACCCTTTTTAATAAATTCTTTATTTAAAGAAGATTACATTACATGTTACAATGTAACAGTAAACAAGGTAGAGGTGTACATTGGTCTCACAGAGGTGAGGGGTAATACATAAATCTGTCACATTGCAAAATATGTTGATGATATGGGGTGACACAAAATATAGTCAAGACATTTTCATAGGTTCTTTTTCCCTTCACAGTACATCACCTATGTTGGTCACTGTACTAACATTGGATAGTTCCTTCTGAGCTCCTCAGTTTTTTTTTTTCAACACACTAGTTTGAATGAAAAAAGACTGATAGGACCTTCAGCCAACTCCCCCAGATTTTTTTTTTTTTGGCCCTGCTTACCTAAAGATGGTATCGGCACATTTCAGATACTCACCCATCCAGTGGATCAAGCGTTGTCCTACTGGGATCCTCTCATGCCCTGCCATCGTTTTGTCCCGCACTCCCATGTTCTCTCTGATGACCAAGGGTGGATGGCAAGGGAGCAAAGGGTGGATGGCAAGAGGTGCAGCTCTATATGGAGGGCTGGAGCTGCCAAACTTTTTAAGTTAGCTTTACGTTAGCAAGCTAATGATGGGTTGCCAGGACCACCCTGTCCCCCAGCAAACAGTCACCCACTTGTGTGGGAAGCCTAGAGGGGAAAGAGCCCGCCTCCATAGCTTCTATCAATGATCCATGTGGGGTGTTTTGTAGCAACATTTCCTTCCCCACATAATCCCCTTACGAGCCACTACACCCTCTTAAATGCTGTAATTGTGCCGCTCAGAAATAACTCTGAGCGTGTGGCAGTGCAACCCCTCCTTCCTGTCTCTTTAACCACTTGCCGACCGCCCCATGTACATATACGTCGGCAGAATGGCACGTACAGGCAGAACCACGTACCTGTACGTGCCATTCTTCAGGCGGTTGGGGGGTCCGATCGGACCCCCCTCCGCCGGCGGGGACGGTCGGCATCGCTTCAGGAGCGATCCGGGACGAGGGGACGGCCAGTGGTTTTGGCCACCCCCTCGCGATCGTTCCTGGCGAATGAAAAGCTTCCCCTTCCTGTCTATTGTATAGACAGGAAGGCGGAAGTGATGTCACGCTCGGTGCGCCGGTCTATGTGACCGGAGACGCCGAGCGGCGAACATGTAAAGGTTAGTGCACAACAGTACACTGACACCAGTACAGTTAGGCACATATTCCACCCCCCTGTCACCCCCTGATCACCCCCTAGATCACCCCCCCCCCCCCCCCCCAGTCACAGTGTCACTAATTGCAGTGATCATTTATTTACTGATCACTGCATTTAGTGTCAGTGTGACTGTAATAACTGTCAGGGCAGTTAGTTTTAGGTCCTAGGTAGCCCCCTACCCCCCCCTAATAAAGGTTTAACCCCTTGATTGCCCCTAGTTAACCCTTTCACCCCCTTTTGCCAGTGTCACTAAGCGATCGTTTTTCTGATCGCTGCATTAGTGTCGCTAGGTAACCAGTTTTTTTTTTTTTTAACCGCCATGTTTATATAGGTTCATAAATAGGTTTATAGGTCAGGTACCCCCATATTACAACCTAAAGGTTTTAACCCCCTGATTGCCCCTAGAGTTAACCCTTTCACCAGTGATCACCATATAACTGTCACTGGTGACGCTGGTTAGCCAGTTAGTTATTTCGTTATTTAGGTTCCCCGTCAGGTTTTTATATAGCGTCAGGTACCCCCATATATTACCTAATAAAGGTTTAACCCCCTGATTGCCCCTAGTTAACCCTTTCACCCCCTTTTGCCAGTGTCACTAAGCGATTGTTTTTTTGATCGCTGCATTAGTGTCACTGGTGCCGCTAGGTAGCCAGTTTTTTTTTTTGTATTACTGTTACGGGTGACGCTGGTTAGTTAGCTTGTTTTTTATACTGTCAGGGCACCCGCCATTTATTACCCAATAACGGTTTAACCCCCCTGATCGCCCGGCGGGTGATATCAATTAGGTTTTAGGGTCAAATAAGGTCTGCGTCGCCCCAGGTTAGTGCCAGTACCGCAAACACCCACGCGCAAAGCATACACCTCCCTTAGTGGTATAGTATCTGAACAGATCAATATCTGATCTGATCAGATCTATACTAGCGTCCCAGCAGTTTAGGGTTCCAAAAAAAAACGCATTGTTAGCGGGATCAGCCCAGATACCTGCTAGCACCTGCGTTTTCCCCCTCCGCCCAGCCCACCCAAGTGCAGTATCGATCGATCACTGTCACTTACAAAACACTAAGCACACATAACTGCAGCGTTCGCAGAGTCAGGCCTGATCCCTGCGATCGCTAACAGTTTTTTTGTGGTAGCGCTTTGATTCAGTCGCTTCAGTCAGGAGCTTTTTTACCTGTGAATCTCAAAAAAATAAAAAAAAAAATAAAATAGTTGTCGTTTTATTATTCTCTCTCTCTCTCTCTATTCTCTCTCTATCGTTGCTCTTTTTTTACTCCATTCTATTCTGCAATGTTTTATTATGTTTTATCATGTTTTATCATGCTTGCTTTTCAGGTATGTAATTTTGTTTACTGTGTTTCAGTGTTAAGCATTTTTTTGTTTTCAGGTGCGCCATTCAGTTGCAACGCGGATTTATTTATCTTGACAGCAACAGCGTTTGCTCCCACGATACATAAAGCCGCGACTCCAACGCTGTAGGAGGTGATTTCACCACCACAGTTAAAAAAAAGCATATATGCCGAAGCATGGGGGCAGCAGGGGGGGCGGAGGAGCGATTGGCTCCTAATGCCACGTACATACGGTCGAAATTCCGACCGTGTGTACACGGCATAACTTTTGCGGGAGGATGCCCCCATGCATCGGCATATATAAATGGTGCATGTATGCCCATCATTAGAAGTGGGTGGATGAAGGGAGGTATTCTAATGGTGGGCATACCCACCAATCAATCTCTTTTTTTCGTTCAGCCAAGAGGCTGCATGAAAAAAAAAAGATTACAATATATGTCCAGTATGTTGCTGGACTTTGAATGGTTATACCAGAATGATGCCTGCAGGTTTAGGTATCATCTTGGTATCATTCTTTTCAGCCAGTGATCGGCTTTCATGTAAAAGCAATTCTAGCGGGTAATTAGCCTCTAGATTGCTTTTACAAGCAGTGGGAGGGAATGTCCCCCCTCCCGGATATAAACCGCGCCATTGGGAAATTGGGAAAGCATTTTATCACACCAATCTTGGTGTGGTCAGATGCTTTGAGGGCAGAGGAAAGATCTAGGGTCTAATAGACCCCAATTTTTTCAAAAAAAGAGTACCTGTCACTGCCTATTGCTATCATAGGGGATATTTACATTCCCTGAGATAACAATAAAAATCATAACAAAGAAAAAAAATGGAAGGAACAGTTTAAAAATAAAATAAAAAAAAGCTAAATAAAAAAACAAAAAACAAAAAAACAAAAAAAAAAAGCACCCCTGCCCCCCCTTCTCTTGCGCAAAGGCGTACACAAGCGTTGGTCTGGCGTCATATGTAAACAGCAATTGCACCATGCATGTGAGGTATCACCGCGAAGGTCAGATCGAGGGCAGTAATTTTAGCAGTAGACCTCCTCCGTGAATCTAATGTGGTATCATGTAAAGGCTTTTAAAGGCTTTTAAAAATGTATGTAGTTTGTCGCCACTGCGTGTTTGTGCGCAATTTTAAAGCATGTCGTGTTTGGTATCCATGTACTCGGCCTAAGATCATATTTTTTATTTCATCAAAAATTTGAGCAATATAGTGTGTTTTAGTGCATTAAAATAAAAAAAAGTGTATTTTTTTCCACAAAAAATGCGTTTGAAAAATCGCTGCGCAAATACTGTGTGGAAAAAAAAAATGCAACACCCCACCATTTTAATCTGTAGGGCCTTTGCTTTAACAATATATATAGTGTTTGGGGGGTTCAACGTAATTTTCTTGCAAAAAAAAAATATGTTTTCATGTAAACAAAAAGTGTCAGAAAGGGCTTTGTCTACAAGTGGTTAGAAGAGTGGGTGACGTGTGACATAGGCTTCTAAATGTTGTGCATAAAATGCCAGGACAGTTCAAACCCCCCCCAAATGACCCCATTTTGGAAAGTAGACACCCCAAGCTATTTGATGAGAGCAATGTTGAGCCCATTAAATATTTTTTTTTTTTGTCCCAAGAGATTGAATAATGAAAAAAAAAATATATATATATATTTTTTTTACAAAAAGTTTCATAGTTTCATAGTTTCATAGTTAGTAAGGTTGAATAAAGACATCAGTCCATCCAGTTCAACCTGAGTGAGTGTCTACAATTATCCCTATCCCTGTACATTGCACACTCACATCAGTCCCTACCCTCAAGGAGCCCACAATCCAAGGTCCCCATTCATATACTAGGGCCAATTTTTGGACAGAAGCCAATTAACCTACCTGCATGTCTTTGGATTGTGGGAGGAAACCGGAGTACCCGGAGGAAACCCACGCAGGCACAGGGAGAACATGCAAACTCCAGGCAGGTAGTGTCGTGGTTGGGATTCGAACCAGCGACCTTACTTACTGCTAGGTGAGAGTGCTAACCACTACACCACTGTGTCACTAAATGATATATTGCTCAAACATGCCATGGGCATATGTGGAAATACACCCCAAAATACATTCTGTTGCTTCTCCTGAGTACGGGGATACCACATGTGTGGGACTTTTTGGGAGCCTAGCTGCGTACGGAACCCCAAAAACCAAGCACCGCCTTCAGGCTTTCTAAGGGTGTAATTTTTTTATTTCACTTCTCACTGCCAATCACAGTTTCGGAGGCCATGGAATGCCCAGATGGGATAAAACCCCCCAAAATGACCCCATTTTGGAAAGTAGACACCCCAAGCTATTTGATGAGAGGTATGGTGAGTATTTTGCAGATCTCGCTTTTTGTCACAAAGTTTTGAAAATTGAAAAAAAGAAAAAAAAAATTTTTTTTTTCTTTACTTTCTTCATTTTCAAAAAACAAATGAGAGCTGTAAAATACTCACCATGCCTCTCAACAAATAGCTTGGGTGTGTCTACTTTCCAAAAGGGGGTCATTTGGGGGGGGTTTGTGCTATTTTGGCATTTTATGGCCTTCGAAACGGTGATAGGTAGTGAGGAGAGAAATCAAAAATTTGCACCCTTAGAAATCCTGAAGGCGGTGCTTGGGTTTCGGGGCCCCGTACGCGGCTAGGCTCCCAAAAAGTCCCACACATGTGGTATCCCCATACTCAGGAGAAGCAGCAAAATGTATTTTGGGGTGCAATTCCACATATAACTATGGCATGTGTGAGCAATATATCATTTAGTGACAACTTTTTGAAAAAAAAAAAAAAATCTTTTTTATTTTTGTCTTTATTCAATCACTTGGGACTAAAAAAAAAAATATTCAATGGGCTCAACATGCCTCTCAGCAAATAGCTTGGGTGTCTACTTTCCAAAATGGGGTCATTTGGGGGGGTTTTGTACTTCTCTGCCATTTTAGCACCTCAAGAAATGAAATAGGCAGTCATAAATTAAAAGTGGTGTAAATTCCAGAAAATGTACTCTAGTTTGTAGACGCTATAACTTTTGCGCAAACCAATAAATATACGCTTATTGGCATTTTTTTTTTACTAAAGACATGTGGCTGAATACATTTTGGCCCAAATGTTTGACTAAAATTGAGTTTATTACATTTTTTTTTATAACAAAATCTCTTTTTTTTTTTCAAAATTTTCGCTCTTTTTTTTTTTCCATTTATATCGCAAAAAATAAAAATCACAGAGGCAATCAAATACCATCAAAAGAAAGCTCTATTTGTGGGAAGAAAAGGACGCAAATTTCGTTTGGTTACAAAATTGCATGACCGCGCAATTACCAGTTAAAGTAGTGCAGTGCGAAATTGAAAAAAGACCTCTGGTCCTTTGGCTGCCAAATGGTCCGGGGCTGAAGTGGTTAATTGTAAGGTATGCAGACGGATTCTTGCCGGACCACCTTTCCAAATGAATTCTCTGAAAATAACATCTAACTTTTGGAACCACTTTTTGTATACCCACACTGGAGAGTTATGCAGTCCTGCTACTGATAATGGGAGGTCTTTCCATATTTTAGTTTTTCCACTGAATTTTTCCAGTAGTGGGACAATATTTATGATATACTGTTTAGGGTCTCTTGTGATATTAATTCCAAAGTATTTCATTTTGTCCACTTTTTGAATTTGGGCGACCTCCTCAGGCAAGGGACTGTCCGGGGGATCTATTGGTAACAGTGCGGATTTCTCCCAGTTTATAGTCCGGAAAATTGGCCAAAATTTGTTATTATTTCCATTGCCTTTAGCAAGGAGGCCTGCGTATCTCCTAGAAATAATAAAAGGTCATCTGCATATAATGCCACTTTTTCTTCCACTATTCCCCTTTTAAATGCCATTACCTTCCGGGAAGACCTAAGAGCCACTGCCAGAGGTTTGATTACAAGGGCAAAGAGCAAGGGGGACATAGGGTACCCCTGTCTGATCCCCCTCAGCAGTCAAAATTTGTCAGAATGTTCATTGTTCACTCTCACTTTTGCCTTTGGCCCCTTGTATAGCATTTTTATCCAGTTAATAAAGCCCGGGCCGAATTGAAACTTGGCCAGAACCCTCCACAAGTATCGCCACTCAAGGCTATCAAAAGCCTTAGCGGCATTCAAAGACAAAATGGCCCTTGATCTACCACCATCAGCCAGGTCCTGTAAATTCAGATACACACGTCTTATTTTTATACTAGTAGACCCTTGTGGCCTGCTGCAATTCCTCTGATGTTATTGGCAGGTTCAGCTCATCTCTGTCAGTTTCAGAGAGGGCCGGAATTTCCAAGTCCCTAAAAGAAAGCATCCACTTCCTCCCCCATATACTGTTGCTGGGAATTATACAGGTGCTCTTAATATTCTTTGAACATATCTACAATTTATGGAGTATGTAAAGAGACCCTACCCTCCCCTAATCTGATCGTGGGAACCATAGATGGGGGTGAGTTTGTCTTTACCAGATGGACCAACATTCGCCCCACCCTTTCCCCCTCCCCAAAGGATTTCTGCCTCTGAAAAAGTAGTTTATTCTCTGCTTTCCTAATCATTAATGTCCTGTAGATCTGTTGTTCCTCTGCCCAAACCCTAAGAGTTTCAAGGGTCGGATTATTCACATATTATTCTTCCAAAGTTAATACCCTCTCTCCGGCCACCCTTTCCCAATCCTTGGCTCATTTTTTAATTTTTGACACTTGTATCAGTATTCCACGAAGGAAGGCCTTCAAAGTGTCCCAGATTACTGTTACCGGGGCAGTTCCTCTATTATAATATAATAATTTAAAACAAATTAGCAATAAGTCAGCAAACTCTCTTAAGTCTGCTAACACCTCATCTGGGTCACCCATTAGTTCCATCCAAAAAGAGCTTATTTCCACTCCCGGGTCGGGAACTCTCTCACCTCTATTGATACTGTCACCGGGGAGTGGTTTAGAAAGACCTCTCGTAATGTAACTTACATTTTTTATCACCTGTAGTGCCTCCTCGTTCCCCAGACCCATATCAATTCTAGAAAGAGTAGAGTGTGTTCTGGAAAAACACATCTGCTCTCCTCTCTCTCTCTATGGTTCCTCGATCATACTGTGAGGAACAGTTCCCCTAGCAGAGCAGCGGAGTGTCAGGGCTTCTAAACCGAGGGTAAGCCGTCCCTTGTCTCTGCATCAGCACCAGCAGCTGACAGGATCTCTTCCGGAGCTACGGCGGGCTGGATCACAAACGTCCACCCTCTAGAACATCCGGTCATGCCCCCCAACAAGTACGTTTCATAACAAACGGGCCACAATGACAGTGGGCCCAGCTAAGGTAGTTGAAGCTATTATGCATCAAGACGAGTTGATTGGTGCTCATGAGATTCGTCTTTCTTCTCTAGACAGAAAGCAATCGATGAACTTATTGCTATGATGAAATCCTTGATGCCAGCCTCCTTTGAACCAGTCCAGACTCCTGCTCCAGTCCAAGCCATCCCTTCAGTGACTCCCAAACTTAATTTGCCTGAAAAATTTGGAGGTGATACTGAAGAATGCAAAGGCTTTATTAACATTTGCCATTTATATTTCTGCAATAACCCTGGTACATTCAGCACTTCTTCAGCCATAGTGACTTTTGTCATTTTCTTTGTTATAGGGGAAAGCCTTGGCATAGCTCTCTCCTTACCTGGAACACAATGCTGAGAAGGTGGGCGGGCCTGATGTGATGGAGGACTGAGGACACTGCTATAAAGGAGGAGGGTTATGTGATGTAAAGAGGGACTAAGCACACTGCTGTGAAGGAGAGGGGGGGGGGGGGGGGGGGTGATATGTAGAAGGACAGAGAACAATGCTGTGAAGGTGGAGAGGGGGTGATGTGAAAGGGGATTGAGGACATTGCTGTGCTTGGGAAATGTGATTTAAAAGGGAGGTTAGGACAATGCTTTGAAGGTAGACTGAAGGCAATGCTGGAAAGACAATGCTGGGGTGGGGGGGATGTGAAGGGGGACTGAGAACAGTGCTGTGGATGTGGAGGCATTGAAGTGAAGGGGGACTGAGAACATTGCTGTGAATGAGAAATGTGATTTAAAGGAGAGCTGATGACAATGCTGTAAAGGGGTGACTGATGTAAGGGAGGGGGAATTGTGAAGTAAAGAAAGAGATATTGGTGTGTAGGGGGGACTTTCGTGTGAGGGGGGGACTGAGGATGCTGATGTGAAGGGGAGACTGTAATGCAAAAGGGGCTGTGATGTGCAGGGAGACTGAGGACACTGATGTAAGAAGATGTGATGTGAAGGATCTGACCAATCAAAAAAATGTGATTCAGGCCTCAGTTGGAGGAACATTTTACCGACCAGACCTCTTTGAATATTAATACAATGACCTTGTAGGTGATTATTTGCATTGTGCTGATGGTATAAAATGAGTACTGTGACCATAGAGTTCCCTTAAGCAGTCCCCTGTATTAATACTGTCAGATAAGCTTATAGGGAGAGGCAGAGGTTCTGCATTTGCAGCTGGTATAAGTAAGCAGAATATGCATCTACAAATGAAAAGAATGCACCTAAACCATACGATTCACTCTTTTAAATGAGGAGTGGTCCCTATAGATAATTGTATGTCCAGGTTGGGTCACTGGCTGGAGCTTAAATTATATTTTTAGGTACCTGCCTGTCTGAAGAAAGTGATACACTGTGTTGGTCAGTTTATGGAGAACAACCATTATAAGAAACATCATGATGCTGATGGTACCATAGGTTTCTTCTAGTTGCTGCTTATATGTCAGTTGCTTATGTACGCATGTACTTCAGTATAGCGCAGTCATGAATGCAATAGAGTCCCATGCTATAAAACAAGAAATACAAAAAAAATCACATCAGTAGAAGTTGTTTACCTAAAGCGTCCCGCTCCTTTAAAAATGTAAAGTCAGCAGCTACACATACTGGAGCTGCTGACTTTTTAAGATTAGGACACTTACCTGTCCTGGAGTCCAGTGATGTCGGCACTGCAGCCGATGTTTACATAAGGGAACCCAGCAATGTAGACTTGCGGCTTCATGTCCCTACTGCCCATGCGTGAAGCGCGCAGCACTCTCTTACTGGCCTGGCAGAAGAGGAGAGAGGAGGAGGTGGACCGTGCTGCTGACGTACGTCGCTGTGGCCCGATCTCCTGGAAGTGGGGGCAGGGGACCTGTCAAAAAGCGTAAAAAGCGTACAGGGTCAGATAAGCGTAAGTTCTACTTTTGGGTGGAATTCCACTTTAAGCTTAACATGTTTTCAAAGTGTCTAGATGTTTTCAATTATACTCACATCTTTCCTTTATTTTTTTACAGCCAAACTATGTCCCCCTGTGGTGGATGACAGTGTAAGAGTTTTGTCCACCATACATGATGAAGAATATACAGCAGGTCATGTAATAAACCTAAAGTGCAAAAATCCAAAAGGGAAACTTAATGGGCCATCTCAGATTCAATGCACATCCAATGGAACTTGGAATGTAGATCCACCAACATGCAAAGGTGTGTAAGAAAAGCTGTAATTGTTTCTGATTCTGATATTTACAAATAATCACCATACGTTTGCACAGTGGAAAACATAACAGAGTACTTTCATAAGTGGCCATTTTGAGGTGTACAGCATTACAGATCAATGTTAGTTTTTTCAAGAATTAATGCATTGGCCCTCTTGAAGTGTATGTAAATGCATTATTTTATTAGTTTTAAAATTAGTTAAACATAGGGAAACAGGGGGGGGGGGGGGGGTGAAAAAACCTTGTGTCAGGTTTTACTGATGCCTGTCTCCACTGGGGAGATCTGCCTCTCTTTTAATCTAAGGGCTGTCGTCTGAGAAAAAGGCAAGGGTTCTGGTGACAATTATCTAAGATGACAAGTACCCTCACTTTTGGGAGATTTCCTCCCAGTTTTTCTTGCATCCATAGGCCAGAAAGTGAGCAGCACTCACCTAAAGTTAAAGATGGGAGACTTCAATAGGACCATTCACTTTTGACTTTCTTGGCTACAAGCAAAAAAAAAACCTTCATCTTTCTGGCCTCCAGTTTTCATACAGAACCCACAAGTCTGATATACACATATATAGTGCAAAGTTTTAATCTGAGTGTCTTCCCTGTATTACCTGCCCTTGCACAGTATTGAATGACAAAATGAATCAACACAATATACAAGTATATAAGCGAAGTAGGGGTCACATATCCTACTTGTCACTTGAGAGGTATACCTAATTTTTTTTTGTATAATGAATGTGTTACATTGTGTTACATTGTAAAAAAGCCCCTCCACCCACCTTGTTGTAGAGATGAGAGGGAAAGTGTTTTATAATCATGTTCTAGAACAGTGATGGCGAACCTTTTTGAACCTGAGTGCCCAAACTGCAACCCAAAACCAACTTATTAATTTCAAACTGCCAACCCTGCAATTAGCGGGAGGGGGGGGGGGCTGAGAGAGAGGAAGAATGAGAGAGAGAGAGGGGGGCTGAGAGAGAGGGAGAATGTGAGAGAGAGGACTGAGAGAGAGGGGGTGAGAGAAAGAGAGAGGGTGCGTGAGAGAGAGAGAGAGTGAGTGAGAGAGGGGGACTGAGAAAGAGGGGGGCTGAGAGAGAGTGGGGTGTGAAAGAGAGAGGGGGACACAGAGGGAGGGGGGACTGAGAAAGAGGGGGGCTAAGAAAGAGAAAGAGAGAGAGGGATCGCGCTGAAGGAGAGAGAGGGAGGGGGGCTGAGAGAGACAGGGGGGCTGAGAGGAGAGTGAGGGAGAGAGACCTCTAGCTCTGTCCCTCTCTGCAGTCCCTGCTCTGCCCCCTGCCCCAGTCTTTGTCTGCAGGTAGTCTGTGTATGATTGTGTCTGGTACCTTCCATGCCCTTCACTGTCCTTGATCCTGAGGAGCTCTCTGCTCTGTTCCATCCAGCGGCTGCCTCGCAGCCTGCACCTTCCACCTGTCCTTGTCTTTCGGGCCCCCAGTCAGCCTGTTCTCCGGGCCTCACTGTTGAAGAGGAGGTTTGAGGAGTCCGTGCTCCAGAAGGCACCGGGGATGCTGCGCCCGCTTCTCGCCTCTTTAGCCATCGAGGAGGCGGTGAAGCTCTTCTCTCCCTCCCATGCTCTCAGGCCTGTAACCTTCCCCGCGGAGGCTGCAGGGCCACCCACTCACTCATGCAGATAGATTCCTGCACCTCATTGCTGCTTGCTGCCGCGCTCTTACCGCCACAAACCTGGACTCTCTCGGGTGCCCACAGAGATGGCTCTGCGTGCCAGGTGTGGCACGTGTACCATAGGTTCGCCATCACTGTTCTAGGGGGACAACATTGGTCTTTAATACAGTACAGTGTGTGAGTGTTTTTACCCAAGGACACAGTGGGGGTCATTTACTATAGCGCCGATAAATGATCCTGCAGTCCCAGAAAATAGCGCCCAATTAAAGCCAATTAAGACTTCTGGAAAGCAGCGCTATTGCCGGCAAACATGCCTGTCAGATCACATAAGCGGGAATAGTTCTCACTGAAGGCTTATATGCAAGTTCTTTGCCATAAAAAGTGTATGGGGACCTGGGTCCTGCCCCAGGGGACATGTATCTATTGTAAAAAATGTTTTTAAAATGTCATTTTTTTCAGGATCAGTGATTTTAATAATGCTTAAAGCGGAGTTCCACCCAAAAGTGGACTTTCTGCTTTAAGTACTCCTCGCCCCCTGATATGCCACAATTGGCATGTCATTTTTTTTTGGGGGGGGGGGGGGGCTGGGTACCTGGTTTGGAGTGGGACTTTCTGTCCCATTTCCTCCTTCCTCCTTCTGGCCGCCTAGGCGACTCCTCCTCTCCCCCTAGGCGGCCCATCCCTCCCGGAAATGTTCTGGGAAACGTCACAGGTCCCAGAACATTGCCTGGGCATTGAAGGTGCGCAGCGTGGCTCCGCATGTGCAGTGCGTGTCCGGATGTGAAGCCGCAAACTGTCACAGCCGGGTGCCCGCTCCACGAAGAGGCGAAGAGGAGGTGTAGAGAACGGAGGTTTGGGTGAGTGTCGGTTTATTAAAAGTCAACAGCTATACTTTTTTGTAGCTTCTGACTTTTACTAAACACCGAAACCAGTGGAACTCCGCTTTAAAGTAAAGCAATAAAATTTAAAATTCCTTTAAATATCATGCCTGGGGGGTGTCTATTATATGCCCGTAAAGTAGCGCACCTTTCCCATGTTTATTACAGTACCGCTGCAAAATTACATTTCTAAAGAAAAAAATGTAATTTAAAATTGCTTGCGGCTGTAATATATTGCCGGTTCCCAGTCTGGTATGGATATTAAGGGGTACTCCACGGCAAAGTAAAAATAAAAGTGGCATAGATCACCCCCCCAAAAATCCATACTGGACCCTTATCCGAGCAAGCAGCCTGGCAGGTCAGGAAAGGGAAGGGATGAGCCCCCCTCCTAAACCATACCAGGCCACATGCCCTCAACATGGGGAGGGTGCTTTGGGGTCTTATCGGAAACTGGAAGCCCCCTTTAACAAGGGGGCCCCCAGATCCTGCCCCTATGTGAATGGGTATTGGGTACATTGTACCCCTACACATTCACCAAAAAAAGCAGTGAAATGTGACAAAAGAAAATAGCCGGTTTTTGACTATCGATCGCTGAGACAACAGCCTGTGGAAGGGAATTCCACATCCCTGCCACTCTTACAGTAAAGAACCTTCTACGTAGTTTAAGGTTAAACCTCTTTTCTTCTAATTATAATGAGTGGCCACGAGTCTTGTTAAAGTGGGGTGCCCCCTAAAAAAAAAAAAAGTAAAAGTCAGCAGCTACAAATACTGCAGCTGCTGACTTTTAATAATCGGACACTTACCTGTCCCAGGGTCCAGCGATGCGGGGGAACGAAGTCCCCCCTCGTTCCCCGCTCCGCTTACAGGGCCGGAATTCTTACTGTGGGCACCCGGCTGTGGCTTCACAGCCGGGCACCCACTGCGCATGCGCAAGCAGAGCCGCACAGCGTGATACGTCGCGCAGTCACCTGGGACACGTGACAGGTCCCAGATGACTGTGCGGTGCCTAGGATAAGTGATGTCAGTGCCCGGGCACTGAAGGTGGCAGACTACGAGGGACCCCCTAGCAACAGGCATTTAGAGGTGAGTAAAAAAAAAAGAAATTCCAATTATTTTTTTTATTTTTTTTATGATTTTTAAGCTATTTTTTCTTTTTTTGGTGGAAACACCACTTTAAACTCGCTTCCGCAAAAAAGTTTTATCCCTATTGTGGGGTCACCAGTACTGTATTTGTAAATTGAAATCATATTCCCTTTCAAGTGTCTCTTCTTCAGACAGAATAAGTTCAGTGCTCGCAACCTTTCCTCATAACTAATATCCTCCGGACTCTTTATTAGCTTTGTTGCCCTTCTTTGTACTCGCTCCATTTCCAGTACATCCTTCCTGAGGACTGGTGCCCAGAACTGGACAGCATACTCTAGGTGCGGCCGGACCAGAGTCTTGTAGAGTGGGAGAATTATTGTTTTATCTCTAGAATCACATTAAACCCAATTTTGATTAAAAAAAATGCACAAGAATTTCAGTAAACAAACAGCCCTAGTTGGGCGTTTGTCAATATGCACAATATCATTCCTTCTCTCTCACAAATCACAGCAAAAAAACTGGCATTCTTAGGCCAAACAAACCCCCCCTACTGCAGCCCTTTATATAAGATAGATTGTATTGTTAGCACACTGACACACGCCCAATAGAAGTACACGCCCACCAGTATCTTTCAATCTGTCTCTTCATGTATGTCTAAAGTGATTGCACCTGGTGAGCAGGAACACATAATAACTGTGTTACCCCTTGGCTATGTGCATCAAATCTCCAACTACAGGCCAAAGATCAAAGTCCATTTGCATGCACATAAACAAAGCAACAGTTTTCTAAGCATATGTACCTGTACAGTGTAAACCCTACAATTTTAAATGTCAAAGTCCCTGGGCATGATTAGTGCTAACAAACATTAACATCAGTCCCTGGCTGCAATAAGCTTCAAATCTAAAGTTCAAAACAAACTTTCTTACATTAGAGACTATTTTGACAGGAGACAAATAAAATGCCAGCATATCTTTGGATTGTGTTGAGAAACCCACACAGGGAGAACATATAAACTTCAACACAAGCATTAGCATGTTGGGGAATTGAACCAGCAACCCCAGTACTGCTAGACAGAATTGCTGACAGCGCTGAAGATTCTCATTGCGCCGCGCGACTCTCGCATGCGCAGTAGGGAATCGGGAAGTGAAGCCACTTCCTGATTCCCTCACCGAGAATGGCGCCGGCTACAGCAGAGAGCACAGCGATCGATCGGCCTCTGCTGCCGACACCGCTGGATCCTGGAACAGGTAAGTGTCCATTTTTTAAAAGTCAGCAGCTGCAGTATTTGTAGCTGCTGGCTTTTAAAAAAAAAAAATTCAGTACAGTCCCGCTTTAAGTTCTATTGGCAGATATCATGTCTAATTTTATTTGTTTTCTTTTTTTAATGCGCAATAAAAAAAATTTGTAGAATAATACTTGGGTATGTGTTTTACTTCAAATGACAGTTTGGGAGTAGGCAGTTACATTTAAAAAAAATACAATGTCAGGTTAAAACAACCATTTGCAGGGCATGGTCAGGAGATGAACGAGGAGTGAGGACACGTGCTATCAGAGCTCCTGATGCCCTCCAGCAAACTAGCCAGTAAAATAACAGCCCTCCTGGTATGAGTACCACAAGAAGGGGGAAGGAAAAAGAAAAGCGCACAGCAGTGACACTTCAGCCAGAGATACAGAGCTATTTTTCAGGGACAAGATCCGCCAGCCTACAGAACCGCACAACGGGGGCTCAGTCTGCCTCCTATTCGAAAGCTGTAATGGCTGCTTTACCAGCGTCAACTCCTGTAGTGGCTAGAGAAACTATTTGTGCTTCTATCATACAGCAGACTACACAGGAGCAAAGACAGAAAGTTGGTGTACTGTTACCTACCGTGGAGGGAGAAATTAAGGCCCTTAAAGCTCTCCTTCAGGCATTACCTACCCGTGCTGATATGGAGACGCTGATCCTGTGCGTGGAGGAGATGCATCGTAAAGACTTTCAAGCTATCCAGGTAGAGGTACAATACACCCGTAGCAAAGTCCGTTCATTTAGAACGTAACTGCAGGTAGACGGGACTAGCAAAGGCAGTGAATGCCGCCGCGCTAGCCCCGTCACCTGGCATGGATTTAAAGGGAATCCCCACGCCGTTCCGTCCCCCCAAATCCATCTCAGACCCTTATCCGAGCACGCAGCCCGGCAGGCCAGGAAAGGGGTGGGGACGAGAGAGCGCTCCCCCTCCTGAGCCGTACCAGGCCGCGTGCCCTCAACATGGGGGGTGCCCCAAAGCACCTTGTCCCCACGTTGATGAGGACAAGGGCCTCTTCCCGACAACCCTGGCCGTTGGTTGTCGGGGTCTGCGGGCGGGGGGCTTATCGGAATCCGGGAGCCCCCTTTAATAAGGGGGCCCCTTATGGCCGGCCGGGCTGCGTGCTCGGATAAGGGTCGGAGATGGATTTGGGGGGGACCGCCTCACGCCGTTTTTGGGTTTTAGCGCGGCGGCATTCACTGCCTTCGCTAGTCCCGTCTACCTGCAGTCACGTTCTAAATGAACGGACTTTCCGATGATCTGCAAGTCTGTTCATTTCCAAAAGTCCGGTGGACTAGCTTACTAACCGCGGGATTTTAAAACAAAACTTAAAACCTAGTCCGCCGGACTTTTGGCGCCAAAAAGTCCGCCCGCGCCCACACACGGGCGGATTGTCCGGCGGACTTCAGTCCGGCGGACATTCCCGCGGGAAAGTCCGCTCGTGTGTACGCCGCATAACAGTCACTGGTGGCCACGTGTGAGATACAGTGATCTTCTGAGGTAAGTGGAATGTGTCTGCTTTGTTGACGCTGTTCTTCTTGCCTTGGCTCTGACAATACCGCATCCTTGTATAGTGCCAGATTGTAGAAAGGTTAATTGTAAACTGCCATGCATTTGGGAAGTACATGTACAAGCACATTAAAGTAATAGTCTTTGGGAGACTGAAAATAGTAAAATAGAGGCTCTTAAGGAAAGAGCCAGACGGACAATCAGGGGAGTTCTACCAACCTTTTTCTTTTATTTCTATCACTGTATAGAGTATAAGAGTATTGTTTAGAGCTTATATTATTGTTGTACATTGCAAAAGGGTCTTGTAAGGTGAGACAACGACCCTCGGTAAGTTTGTATTTGTTGTAAACAATACCCCCTACCTAATCCCGGAGACACATGTAAAGAGTATGTGGAATGGATTATTTTTTGCTAAATACTTTCATAGATAATCTGCCGGATGGACTGAAAGTATGTACAGTAGCTCACCCTTCCCGAACACAGATGAAAATGACCAATTCCATATGGATACACAGGTACATATATGTATATGTATGTATATGGATACACATGGTACACAGGAGACCCTGAGTGGGACATTGCAATGTATAATATATAAAACAATTCTTTATAGATTTCCCCATGTTTTGCTAAAAATGTATATATGAGTTTGTAGCAAGACCCATCTCTGTTTTACATAGAATTAAGAGTTTGACAGTTTTTCGTGTCTTGTGTCTTTTTCCTGATAACATATGTACGTATTATACTAACTCCCTCCTAAGCCCCCACCTTTTTCCTATTCTTTTGCAAAAATACTAATAAAATGTATTTTTTTTAATAAAAACCAGACACTTTTTGATTACACACAGCAACTGTTCATGTGTAGTCATTGGGTGTCTCTCAGATCTGAATGGGTCATTGAAGGTTATCTTGCATTACCTAAGAATAAACCTGTGTGGTTATATTACCTGTTCCCACTTCAAATGGTGGCAGCGGTGGGATGAAATAATTACCTTTGGCGGGAAGGATCCTTTTGTCTTTTAGACAGACTGTTTCTTTTTGCCTTAGCTCTGATTTAAATTTCATCTTGAACTAAATTTATATAGAAGAGGGATATGAACCACGCCTTGGTGTATAGGGGATTTTTTGGCAAAATCTGCCTTGAAAAGTACCTCTGTGAAGGTCTTTGAAAAATAATACAGTACTGTACAGTCCTTTTGGGAAGGAGCTGAAATAGTTAATGAGGATTATACTTCAGTGGCCCAACCTACTTTCGCTTTTCTTTCTTTTGCATAAAGTATAAGAAATATTAGAAGTATAAGAGAATTTGTTTGTATTAGAAAAGGAGGTCTGTAAGGTAAGACAGACATACTCTCATTGTCAGTAAGTCTGTAAGGTAAGATGGACGTGCTCTCATTGTCAGTAGGTCTGTAAGGTAAGACAGACATATTCTCACTGTCACTGTTTTAATATGGGTCAAGAATATAGTAAAGAACCTCCCAATCCCGGGCAAAATTGTAAATATTATGAATTTATAATTTACTAGAATTTGTGGTACTGATTATGAATTCATAAATCCTTGGGTTTCTAATTTGGCGGGTGGACAGAGGCTTTGGTTAGTACAGACCCTTTACCCAGAGAGGGTGCAAATGTGAGTTTCACATGGATATGGTAAAAGGTTTATGTCTTGGAGATAAGAAAGCTTTTCCTTGGTTTGAGGGAGACCCACAGGGGGACATGGAATACATGAGAAAGGGTGGTGAAAATTGGCTACAATATGACCCTTATTGGTTCCAGAGGGACAATAAGAAACAAAAAAAAAAAAAAGCCAAAAATTGTATGACCAAAGAGGAATATGACCTGAAGCATTCTCAAGAGGCAAAGGTCAAACGACCCGTTCCTACCACACACCTTTTTTCTTATGTACCTGTGTCTGCCACTGCTCGGATCCCCCAGCTTATAATAGAGTATACCCCTAGTTTACCTAAAGAGGAAATAGACTTACTAGCCGGACATTATGCTGTATGGCAAAGAATCCCAGCCCCACCACAACCACCTCCACAGGGAGGAGAAGTACCTGTAGGCGGAGCGTCCACATCGGGCACACCCACTCAAAGCACTCCTGTGGTCACCCAACCAGATGCTGTATCACAAAGTCCTGTTTTGGGAACTCCTGGAGGCTCACCCTTAAGAAGGGGCTTCGGGAGGTTCTGATTCCCCCGTTTCTTCATCAACTACCTCTCCACCTGGATCTGAACAAGGTTCTGGTCAGGAGGAACAAGTAGATAGCTCCGTAAGAGATATATTTCTCTGAGGATTAACACTTGTAGGATCTGCTATCATGAATACCCCACTTGCATGCCCACAGGGTAGCCAAATGGAACTAAGAAATTTACCAAATAGACAGAGGAGACTAGATAATGATGAGATAGAGGGGACTCAGTACCATCCTTTTATCACTATAGGAAATTACATGCTGAAAAAGGTGAATGATTTTGAAGATATCAACCGCATTGTTAAACATTGTCCAAAACCAACTCAGTCTGCCTCTGCAACCTTGTCCTATTTGAAAAAGGCTTGTAAAGGGAGAAATTATACACAGGAAGATATGCGATTGATTGTGGATGGTGTCATTGGACACACATCCGCATTTGATTGAACTAAAGTAGCATCCATAAATGATATTGAAGATCCAAAAACAGTAAAGGCTGATGCATATAAATTAAATTCTGAAGGGGAAAAAAACACTATGTGGGATAAATTAGAAGCGGAATTTAATAATGCCTTTAAAAAACAGAACTTCCCTTCCTACTGCCATAGCTTATAAACAAAAGTCAGGGGAAAGTGTTTTAGAATTTGGGAAGAGAATATTGGATGTGTGGGCGCAGGAAGCTGGATTATCAATACTACCGGATATGCATAGTTTGATGATTCAGACTTTCATTAGTAACCTAAAACCACAACATGGGTTAATGGTTAAACAAATGATTTTTGATTGGTCTACAGAGACCATACCAGAATTCCAGAAAACAGTCACAGAGAAGAATGCAGCAGGATGTTTTGAGATACCGAAGAGTTCGGTACACATTTCCAGGGAGGGGTTCAACAACAGCAACCCAACCCTGGTAATGGTACAATGCAGAACAGAGGCAGGGGCAGAGGAAGAGGCAGGGGCTGAGGTTTCCCCAGACAATAGCCCTCACAAAGAGGCTGTTTTAATTGTGGAGGCCTTGACCAAAGGAGAAATCAATGCCCATATGATTTACCTGAACAAAACACACTGCAAACCACACAAGTCAAACAACCCTCTCAAAACCAATAACACCAAGGGCCGAAATACCCCATCCAATGGAAACAACACAAACCCCAATGAGGATTCCCGGAAGGTAGTATCCCAGCATTTCCCCTGGTTTCATCCTCTTATTCAGAGCAGCCAATCATCATGTTGCATGTGAATGGGATGGAAGTACCATTTCTTCTAGATTCAGGGGCCATAAGGAGCACCATGTGTGAGGATTTTTATAGAAGTAAAACCACAAATGCTGAGCCTTCAGTTGGAATTAATGGGATACTTACCAAAACCTGGAAAACACCCAACCTAACTGTCATAGATTCCTCATATGGCAAACTTGGAATAATTATGAAAATGACAGAGAAATATCATAGTGCATTGTAAAAAGATTTCAATTCAAAGGCAATTTTTCTTTTCATAACCTGATGATGGTGACCTTCCTGGTCCCAATCATAAAGTCTGGTCTATAAATAGCCTAGATGTTGGGCTCATCTCATTTACCCCCTACAAACATTAAAACCTGGGGCCCAAACAATCATAAACAATATCCCCTTTCTAAAGAAAAGAAGAGGGGATTGTTCCCATGATAGAAGACTTTCTGAAACAAGGGATAGTGAAGGAAATTGCTGGATGTAAATGGAACACACCCATAAATCCTGTAAAGAAGCCGGATGGCTCCTATAGATTTGTAAAAGATCTTAGGGCTGTTAACAATTGTATTGTCCCCATAGCTCCTATAGTGCCTGATGAGCCATCCCTCCTTACCTCCATACAATCCGATGCAGGATATTTTTCTGTTATGGACTTGACAAATGCATTTTTATTTTTCCATTCCTATGGAGGAAGAGGCACAGCCCATTCTTGCTTTCAAAATTGCCAAATGACATGGTGTAGAATGCCCCAGGGTTATGTGGACTCCCCTGTAGTCTACTCAGTTGTGCTCCAGGCCACATTCCTGTCCTGGACTCCCCGTTCTGTTATACTCCAATATGATGTAGCCCAATCCAGGTAGCCTGCAAGGAGTATAGTCTAGATCTGCTACATTGGTTGGCAGATAATGACCATAACGTTTCCAAAAAGAAACGTCAGTGGTGTCAAGAAACTGTTGAATACCTTGATTTTATACTCACAAAAGGTGAAAGGAAAGTCATCCGCAGGAGAGCTGCAGGTCTAGTCCACCCACAAACCAAGAAGGATATGCTGTCCTTCCTTGGCATGATTGGTTACTGTCGCCAATGGATACCTGACTGTTCCTACTATGATAAAATTTTGAGACAAACCACAGGTACTGACATGCCAGATTGTATGAAATGGAATGATGAAATGTACAATGCCTTTGTATACCTTTGTATACCTTAAAACATCTATGGTAAGAGCTCCTGGTTTTGGCCTCCCTAAGTATAGCAAAGGGTTTAACCTATTTGCTAGGGACAACTGTAAAACCATGGCAGGAGTCCTAGCGCAAGAACATGGGGGCAAACTGTGCTCTATTGCTTTTTTCTCAAAGAGTGGGGCGTATGCCAGTTCAGGGTATGCCGTGTCTAAGAGCTCTAGCATCCTGTGCTATGGTTGTGGAAATGGCCACATCTGTCACCCAACTACTCTACACACCACCCATAATGTGTCCATCCAAACATCCACATATGTCCGCACAGTGGCTGAGTGGGTATGAGGTAATTTTGCTTCAACCCCAATCCTGAATGCTCTCTTAGGACTTAAAAATGAGGAGGATGAGATAGACCCGCAACATGAATGTATTGAAGCTATAGAGCAGGACACCTCACCCATGGAAGATATGTGCTCGATGGGTCTTGCTCAAGACCAAATGACCATACTTATCATGCTGGATATCCTGTGGTCCAGCTTCCTGACATTGTACTCAAGGTAAATCCAGTCTGCACAAGCAGCTTCCAAACAAGAGGCAACTATCTAGATGCCTTCTCTAGCCCCTGAAATACTTTTGCTTGACCAAACACTCTCAGACTTACAAATATATGCCACTGAAACTGACATAAAACAATGGAAGATTGCAGGTGTACAGAAAAGTCCAGAGTTTGGACTTATCTGCAAAGAGGAGAAACCATGTATACCTGTACCTAGTGCCCCATTATTCATTTCACAATACATGTGGGACACAGAGGCTGGCAGATTACATGTGAATTATTGGATAAAGATTTTTTCATCCCAGATCTTCCCTCTCTTGTGAAATCATATGTTTCTAGGTGCATTAAATGCATCCGGAACAATCCAAGGAATCCACACAAGGCAAAACATGAACACTTGATATATTCATCCACACCATTCACTCATTTACAAATTGATTTCACCCACAGGTCCAAATTAGGCAAACAGGAATATTTACTTGTAATAATAGATATGTTCTTAAGATGGGTAGAACCATTTGTAACTACAAGAGAAAATGCTCAAACAGTGGTAAAAATCCTCACTCAGAGGAGATCATTCCTCGATGGGGATGCCCACTACAGATCAACTCAGACAATGACCCTGCATTCATAGCCAAAGTTTGCCAAGATCTGGTAAAAGCATTAAAAATTGATTGGAAGTTTCACATCCCTTACCATCCTCAAAGTTCAGGAATTGTAGAAAGAATGAATAGAGCAATAAAAGATAAGATCAGGAAGGCTACATGTGAAACTTATACCAACTGGAAAAGGGTGCTGCCTGCAATTCTAGCAGAGGTAAGAATCACCCCAAATAACAAGACAGGTTATTCTCCCTTTGAAATTCTTATGGGCAGACCATTTCCCACTCCCTGGGCCAGACAACCCTTACTGTTAGAAAGATGGGGTCTTGATCTTATTCAGGACGAATATGTAAGAAAATCAATTAAAACGTTGGACAAAATTGAAATAAATGTCGCTTACACGTCTCCTTCACAGGAACCAACACACCCCTTCTAAGGTCGGTGACCCAGTGGTGATCCAGCAGCTGAATCAAACCAAAAAGCAGGAATATCCTTTTTTTACCTCCAACCACCGTGATCGCGGTAACCAGGACAGCAATCCCTGTGGAAGGACAACAGTCTTGGATCCATGCCAGTCGAGTAAAGAAGATCAATCAGGACCCTAAGAAGAAAGGCAAAGGCAAAGACAAAGACAGAGGAGGTCAACAGAGTAGTGAAAATCCTTGAATAGTGAGTGAAGAAAGTGGTCAAGTCTCTGAAAAAGATGACCTCGCTTATTTCACCACAGACTTCTGGGAAAGCTTTCTGCTTTCTGTTCCTGATCATTCTGATTGTGTTCCTACCCACCTGGGTCATAACTAACTGTATATATCATCCAGAGGACTTGGGAGCCTTAAAAGGCGTATGTGGGTCACCTCAGAATCAATATAATCATACACATATAAGACATAAAATAGAGATATACAAACTGAAGGAAATAAGGAAGCTACCTATATTACAATAAAGGGAAAATTAGCCATTTAATTATGTCTCAAAGAGGGGATTGTAATGTATAATGTATACAACAATTCTTTCTAGATTCTCTAGGTTTTGCTAAAAATGTATATATGAGTTTGTAGCAAGACCCATCTCTGTTTTACATAGAATTAAGAGTTTGACAGTTTTTCGTGGTTAAGCCATTTCCAGGAACAAGCTTCCTGTTTCTTTATCCTGTAGAGATCTTTATCTTGTAGTTTGTGGTTTAAGACAGAGCCTAAGAATAAGTTTCCTGTCCTAAACTGTAAGATACATTAGTGAGAATATGCATGACCAGAATGGAAACAGATGTTTGCTAAAGATGTCTTGTGTCTTTTTCCTGATAACATATGTATGTATTATACAAACTCCCTCCTAAGCCCCCACCTTTTTCCTATTCTTTTGCATAAATACTCTGTATTTGTTCAATAAAAAACAGACAACTGTTTACGTGTAGTCATTGGGTGTCTCTCAGATCTGAATGGGTCATTGAAGGTTATCCTACATTACCTAAGAATACACCTGGGTGGTTATATTACCTGTTCCCACTTCAAATAGTGGCAGCGGTGGGATGAAATAATTATCTTTGGTGGGACACGAGACATGAAGTACATGAAGGAAGCAGGGGAAAACGTTAGAAATCCTTATGCAAAGAGTAGAAAATATCTCAGATCAAGTTACTGAGTTACAACAGAAACAGAGTGGCCCAGGGAGTAGTCTAACCTAAGAGAGAGAAAGGGTGAACTTAGACAGAGAGCGGCAAAGATTGCAGCAAAGCAAAAATGAACTACAAGGAAACAGGGACCCCCCACCACTCAAATAGGCCAAAGGGAAGCCACCTCTTCGGCAGACACGATCCTTGATAGTGAAGAACAGGAGGAAGAGGGCAGGTTGGAAGCATCTGATACAGAAGAGTCTGCATCAGATAAAGCAAGTCTTGCCATGCCATATCTTACCATGGGAGACCAAATGATTCTGAAGCCATTAGATTTTGAGGAACTTACCACTATAATAAAAAGAGCCTCCAAACCTCAAGGCTTGCATCACTTTCTTAAAGAGGGCATGCAAGGGTAGGAAATTACACGCAAGAAGATATGAAATTAATAATAGATGGTATCATGGGATATGATCAAGAAAAAAAAGAAATTTGAACAATTTCGCCAGTATACACACTATACAACCTGCCAGCATGACAGCTAGCGACTATGACCTTAACTCAGAGGCAGGACGTACTACTATGTGGACCCAATTAGAGGCAGAAATGAAGAATGTTTTTAAAGCACGATCCTCCCTCTCCACGGCCATAGCTTGTAAACAGAAACCCAAGGAGGAGATAATACTCTCTTTCTTAAAAGGTTTATAAAAGTGTGGATAGAAGAAGCAGGTTTAGGAACAGAGGATTCAATGGGATCCCTGTTCATCCAGACTTTCATTTCTGGTTTGAGGAATGATGTAGGACTGGTAGTGAAACAATTAATCTCAAAGTGGCCCGGAATGGCGGTGAAACAGTTCACTATGAAAATAATGGAGAAAGATGCAGCAGGTTGTTTTAAATTTAAAGGGGGCACCACAATGCATTACCAAGAAAGTTTACAACACTATAACCCTTTGGATGCTAGACCCCGGGATGACACGGGTGAGTTTAGACAGGGGGGCCATGGGGGAGAGGTAGAGGCAGGGGCCGGGGATCACGGGACGCTTTCAACAATCGCCCCGGACCCCAAAGGCAGAACCACTGTTTTAATTCTGGACGGGAAGGACATTGGAAGAACCAATGTCCTTACCCCCCAATCAAGGAACGCTACCTCCCCCAGCCCAACCTGCCATTCAGCCTGCCCCCACAACACAGCAAACATCAACAAGTCAGTTACCCCCTAGCCTGGAACAAACAATAACATTATTAAGCATAGGGATGCCCAGAAGGTGGTGTCCCGGCATTCCCACTTCTCCTCATGACAATCATACTGAATCCCCTATTATCCCTTTGGAGGTAAATGGGAAGATTCTACCATATCTTCTAGATACAGGTGCTTCAAAATCCACTATATCTGAGGAAATGCATAGAGGTGAAAGAACAGATGCTGAAACTTCTATGGGAATTAATGGAATACCAGCCAAAAAAACGTACAAAATGCCACACTCCCCATTATTGGAACTGTACTCTTACATCATTGATTCAGGATAATATCTTAATGCCTGGTAAATCTTTTAGGAACAGATTTAATAGGAGTCTTAGAAACTGAAATTTTATTGACTCGAACAGGGGGAGTAGCTACAGAATCACCACTGTTCTTTCAAACTGAATTCCCTCCCCCCATTTCCACAGGACCACTGGGCTAAAGACAGCCTTGATGTAGGCTACATTTCATGCAGCCTTTACAACGCCAGACTAAAACAAGTAGTATCCCCAGTTTACCACAAGCAGTACTATCTTTCCAAAGTGAAGGAGGAAGACATCAGACCCACTATTGAGCACTTCCTGAAACAAGGAATTTTAAGACCCATCATATCACCTTATAACACTTCCATAAACCCAGTCAAAAAGAGTGATGGATCATACAGGTTTGTGCAGGATCTCTGAACCATAAATAACCTTGTGATTCCAATTGCCCCTATTGTACCTGATGTGCCATCTCTCATTACCTCCATACCTGCCTCGGCAATGTGTTTTTCAGTTATTGATTAAAGTAATGTTTTTTTTTCCCGTTCCTATTGACGAAGAGACAACTACTACTAGCTTTTTCCTATAGAGGGCGCCAGATAACCTGGAATCGTCTTCCACAAGGATATATAGACTCACCTGCAGTCTACTCAATGGCTCTCCAGGCCACCTTACAGTTTTGGGCACCTAGCCATGGTTCTGTCCTTCAGTACATCGATAAACTACTGTTGTGTAGTCCCTCCCAGGAAGCCTGTCAGAAGGATTTTGTTTTACTGTTAGAACATTTAGTACAAACAGGTCACAATGTGTTTCAGAAGAAGTTGCAATGGTGTCAGGAAACTGTTGAATAGCTTGGTTTTACTCTGTCCCATGGTGAAAGGAAAATCAGTCACAAGAGAACTGCAGATCTCGTGGGTCTGCCCCGCCCACATACCAAGAAGGAAGTGTTAACCTTCTTAGGTATGATTGGTTACTGCCACCAATTAATACCTGATTGCTCCTACTATGACAACTTGCTGAATCAAGCTGCTCTACCTGACAGTCCTGACCTTGTGAAATGGAATGATGAAATGGTTAATGCTTTTGTGTATCTTAAAACTGCTATGGTAACATCTCCTGGTTTGGGATTACCTGAATATTGTAAAGTGTTTCATTTTTTTGCCAGGGACAACTGTAAAACCATGGATTGGGTCCTTGCACAAGAGCATGGAGGAAAGCTGAGACCTGTAGCCTTTTTTTTTTAGAGTATTCCCAGTTCCGGTACAAGGCATGCCGATGTGTCTAAGGGCTTTGGCCTTTTGTGCCATGGCTGTAGAAATGGCTACATCATTTACATTAGGCCACCCTACGGAACTACATACTACACACCACATTGTGTATCTGCTAAAAAATCTTAATACCCAACACATGTCTGCACAACGACTAAGTGGGTATGAAGTCATCTTCATGAGCAACCCCTCCTTGCAGATCAGGTACAGCACCCCCATGGCAGGCCCTAAAAGGTGAAACAGACAAATTAGTTCCCTCCCATGATTGTATAGACATTGTACATCAGGACACATCACCTTGAGCTGATCTACTTTCAAGCCCCATTGAGGGAGCACACACTGTGTTTGCTGATGGATTTGGCTCCCACCCCAATAATCACACCTATTATGCAGGCTATGCAGTGGCAAAGCTACCTGAAATAATAATAGAGGCACAACCCATCCCTTATCAATCAGCTTAAACAGCAGAGCTTATTGCTCTCACTAGAGCGTGTCAGCTTTTTACAGGACAAGAAGTGAAAATTTACACAGATTCCAAATATGCTTTCGGAACCGCACATGACTTTGGAGTAATTCGGCAGAGGCGTGGTTACATTACTGCCGATGGAAAATCCGTCTCCCATTCTTCCCTAGTCACCAACCTCCTTGATGCTATTACACTACCTAGTAAGATAGCAACCATTCCCTGTAAAGCGCACACACACAGTACTGATGACATTTCAAAGGGAAATGCACTGGACGACGTCACTGCTAAACAAGCTGCTTTGACGGTCCCAGCTTTTATCCAAATGCCCCCCCTTACACCCACAACTTTGCCCTGGAATAGGTTTTGCAGGACCTATAGGCTATGGCTTCACCAGAAGATCTGGGCTATTGTCATACACAGGGTCTGACAATGAGTCCTGACACTGGACTCATTGCCAAAGAGGGGAAACCAGGCATACCAAAAGCAAGTGCACCTTTATTCATCTCACAGTACCATGGCATAGGACATAAAGGATGGAAAGCTACAGCTGAAATGTTAACTCAAGATTTCCACATTCAAAATGTATTACGCCTATGTAAATATTTTGTGTCCAGATGCATTCAATGTATCAGAAATATCCCAAATACACCAAACAAGCCCAAACATGAACAGCTACTGTATCCTACCTTTACACATCTACAATAGGGAGGGGCTGTCTGTTTGGGTAGAACATGAGTTCGACTCGAACATTGGCTGTTCGCCCATTGGGGTGTTCATGGCAAATTCGAAAGCCGCGGAACACCCTTTAAAAGCCCATGGGAGAAATCAAAAGTGCTAATTTTAAAGGTTAATATGCAAGCTATTGTCAAAAAAAGTGTTTGAAGACCTTGTCCTGCCCCAGGGGACATGTATCAATGCAAAAAAAGTTTTAAAAACAGCAGTTTTTTCGGGAGCAGTGATTTTAATAATGCTTAAAGTGAAACAATAAAAGTGAAATATTCCTTTAAATTTCGTACCTAGGGGGTGTCTATAGTATGCCTGTAAAGTGGCCTCATGTTTACAACAGTCTGAGAGCAAAATTAAATTTCTAAAGGAAAAAAAAGTCATTTAAAACTAGTACTAGCGCTAGTGCAGGCTATTAATGAATTGCCGGGTCTCTGCAATACACATAAAAGTCATTGAAAAAAAACGGGCTGGGATTCCCCCACAGTGCATTACCAGGCCCTTTGGATCTGGTATGAATATAAAGCGGAACCCCGAACCAAAATAAAAAAAAAAAATGCGTGGGATTCCCCCAAATTCCATACCAGGCCCTTCAGGTCTGGTATGGATTTTAAGGGGAACCTGGCAGGCCACAGGAAAAGAGGGGGGGATGAGAGAGCGCTCCCCCTTCTGAACCGTACCAGGCCGCATGCCCTCAAGGTTGGCCTTATTCCCGACAACCCTTACCCGGTGGCTGTGGGAGTCTGCGGATGGGGGGCTTATCGGAATCTGAAAGCCCCCTTTAACAAGAGGACCCCCAGATCCTGGCTCCCCCCTGTTTGAAATGGTAATGGGGTACAAATGTACCCCTACCATTTCACAAAGAAGTGTCTAAAATGTTAAAAATGACAAGACGGTTTTTGACAATTCCTTTATTTATGTCTTCTTCTTTTCCAGGTTCTTCTTCCATCTTCTTCTGTTCTTCATTCGGTTTTCTTCCTCCAGCTTGTTCTTTCCCCGTTCCTTCACCTGCATCCTCTGCTTCTTTCTTCGGTCTTCTCGTCCGCATCTTCCTCCGGCTTCTTCTTCCCCGCTTCGTTCTTCAGACGATCTGCATCCATGGGAGGTTTCCACTGTGTGACGTTTCTGTTCTTCTGACAGTTCTTATATAACTGAGGGCGGGGCCACACGGTGACCCCCCCTCTGATAGAGGGGGTGGGGTCACCCGTTATGTAACATGGTGACCCCGCCCCTTCTGACACCACGGGGAAACCCATAGGGAAATCCCTGTGAAGTCCCCGTGCGTCAGAGGGGGGCGGGGTCATCGAGTTATATAAGAAGTGTCAGAAGAACAGAAGCCTCACACTGCGGGAACCTCCCATGGATGCAGATCGTCCAAAGAACGAAGCGTGGAAGAAGAAGCCAGAGGAAGATGCGGACAAGAAGAACGAAGAAAGAAGCAGAAGACCGGAGGAAGAAGAGGAAGAAGCAGGGGAAGAACAAGATGGAGGAAGAAAACCGAATGAAGAACAGAAGAAGATGGGAGAAGAAGCAATTCTGGGATTCCAGATTCCGATAAGCCCCCCGCCCCCAGACCCCAACAACCACCGGGCAAGGGTAGTGGGAATGAGGCCCTTGTCCCCATCAACATGGGACATCCTCCCCATGTTGAGGGCATATGACCTAGTATGGTTCAGGTGATGGGGTGCTCCCTCGTCCCCCCCGCTTTTCTGATTTTAGGGGGACCCCCAAAGGGCCTGGTAATTGACCGTGGGGGAATCCCAGGACATTTTTTTCAATGGCTTTTATGTGTATTGCAGAGACCTGAAAATTCACTATCACTATAGCCGCGAGTACTTTTAAATGACTTTTTTCTCCTTTAGAAATGCTATTTTTCTTTTGGACTGTTGTAAACATGGGAAACATGCGGCACGTTACAGGCATACAATAGACACCCCCCCAGGTACGAAATTTAAAGGAATATTTCACTTTGATTGTTTCACTTTAAGCATTATTAAAATCACTGCTCCCGAAAAAACAGCCATTTTTTTTGCATTAAAGCATGTCCCCTGGGGCAGGACCCGGGTCCCTAAACACTTTTTATGACAATAACTTGCATATTAGCCTTTAAAATTAGCACTTGAGGGGGCGGATGTGCGGCGCGAACGAGGAAGGTAGCACAAACTGAGAGCTCCGTGACGAGCGGAGACAAAAAGCACTTCCCCGGGGCCAATAACTCCACTTTTCAACTCCTCTCCACTCCGCACCCCCGGCGGAACACTCCTAGTTCGTACGATACCTTTCTCCCTGTCTGTATCATCGCTTTTCGCTTTAGCTCTGTAGCGGAGGAGATCTGTCATCTGTCTCCTCAGATGGGCTAGCTTCTCCCCCACAGAGGTTATCTGTACTTTTTTATGTTGCATTTCAAGTTTTTGAATTTCTTCTGATAGTTTTATTATCTGTTTTTCTCGGGTTTTCTTCACTTGGGAACCGTGTTTAATTAAAACCCCTCGCATAACGGCCTTATGTGCCTCCCATATCATTTTATATAGGAACAATCAGCGCAAACCTGAAATTAATTAAAACTAACAAATGCAAGCTGAACACAAAAAGGCAAATCACAAAATCCTTCACAGTGTAATATAAAAGAAAAAATGTGCAGCGCAAAAAGTGAAATTAAGATAAAATAACATAACATAAAAGTTCATATCCAACAAATGATGCGAAGTGATGTGGATGAGAACACCCAGTGACTGTCAATCATCAATCGAATATTGCAGTGATAAATCCTCCACCATACGAATAAAATACTCTTACCAGATGTGATAAGTAAAAACGCATGGACCCAATGAGGGATAAAACGTGAGACACCGATCTGGCCAATCCGAGACTCAATCTGGAGCTGTATGCCGATCATCCAAGATGTCCTTAGGTTGAAGATGCAGCTTCAAGCAGGATGTAGTCTCACAAGTGTGATGCCCAGAATAAAGAGAGGAATGCGATCTAAGTGCACACTGTAATCTTCATTTATTTAAAAAATGTTGCAAAATTAAACAGGAACAAGCTCTCATAAGAGCAGCGCACTGAAAGTGTATACTAGAAATAGCCAGTCTCTGAAGCTCCAAGAGCACAAAGAGATACACTGAGGCGCAATGGAAATAAACAAAAAAGGTTTGCCAAAACAAACAAAAAACTTTGTAATATAAATACACAGCACGGTGTGCAGCCACTGTATGCAGTGATGAGACACGTCACCCGTGTCTCATCACTGCATACAGTGGCTGCACACCGCGCTGTGTATTATCCCTCATTGGGTCCATGCGTTTTTACTTATCACATCTGGTAAGAGTATTTTATTCGTATGGTGGAGGATTTATCACTGCAATATTCGATTGATGATTGACAGTCACTGGGTGTTCTCATCTACATCACTTCGCCTCCCATATCATGCCCGGGTCACTCCCCAGTGTGTCATTGGTCTGAAAGTATGCTATCATTTATTTTCTTATGTCCTCACATATATCCGCTTTCTGTAGTAAACCTTCATTTAAACGCCAATGGCACCCCAGGGGGCGAGCCGAGCCAGACAGGGAGACACACATTGTTACCCGGGCATGGTCTGACCATGTTATATTCAGTATGGTCACATCCATTACTGATGCAAGCAGATAATGTGGCATAAAGAACATGTCAATACGAGAGTAATGTTGATGCGGATTGGAGAAGAAGGTGTAATCTCTCTCCTCCGCATGAAAGATCCGCCATACATCTACTAACTGCCTTTCTTGTATTTCCCGTATGACCCCCTTCCTAACGCTGCCGGGGGTAGAAGACGATCCCGTGGAGGTATCTATTCTTGGGTCCAAAGATATAATAAAATCTCCCCCCAGGATCATCTTTCCCTCCGCAAATTCTTCTAACTTTCTCAGGGTTCTCCCTATAAACACGTTTTGTTGTGTATTTAGGGCATATATTGTAGCTAAAGTCACCTTTACTCCTTCAATGTAACCTTTTAGGAACACAAAGCGTCCCCCCACACATTTTTCCAGGAGAGACCAAGATATCTGGTTGGAAACCAAGATCGACACCCCCTTAGATTTTGCTTCATAGTTATGTGCGTGATACACGCAGGCAGTAGCGTACTAAGTGGGGGGCGGGGGGGCGGGCCGCACCGGGTGCCACACACTGGTGGGGGTGTCAGGCCGGCGCCCCCCTCCGCGATTGAAGCAGAGACAGCGTGCCGAGCTCAGATTTAAGTTGCGCAGCGGCGCGGTGGCAGGCAGCGGCAGGTTGAGGGGGAGGGGGGGTGTTCGCCGCTCTGTCTTGGCTGGCTCAAACAGCCGAGCAGAGTGAAGCCGCCGGCGCCGCCTCCCCCTCCTCCTTGTTGTCTATAGTGTGCTGCTGTGTGTCCCGCGCTGACACTCCCGAGGTACATTATGGGTCTGACGGGGGGGGCGCTCTGTATTGTAGTTGGGGGGGTCTGTATTGTAGGGGGGGTCTGCACTGTAGGGGGGGGGTCTCCACTGTAGGGGGGTCTGCACTGTAGAGGGGGGTCTGAATTGTAGGGGGGGTCTGCACTGAAGGGGGGGTCTGCACTGAAAGGGGGGTCTGTACTGAAGGGGGGGTCTGCACTGTAGGGGGGGTCTGTACTGAAGGGGGGGTCTGCACTGTAGGGGGGTCGTGCGGGGGGGTCTGTATTGTAGGGGGGGTTGTATTGCAGGGGGGGCTGTATTGCAGGCGGGTCTGTGTAACATACAGGTGCTGTGTAATGTAAAGGGGTCTAGAGGTGCAGGGTGCTGTGTAATGTAAAGGGGTCTAGAGGTGCAGGGGGATGTGTAATGTAAAGGGGTCCAGAGGTGCAGGGGGATGTGTAATGTAAAGGGGTCCAGAGGTGCAGGGGGATGTGTAATGTAAAGGGGTCCAGAGGTGCAGGGGGATGTGTAATGTAAAGGGGTCCAGAGGTGCAGGGTGCTGTGTAATGTAAAGGGGTCCAGAGTGCTGTGTAATTTAAAGGGGTCCAGAGGTGCAGGGTGCTGTGTAATGTAAAAAAAGGGTGAACCAAATATCTGCGCTAATTAAATATGGGTGTGTATTGCAGCCAACACAGTTTGTTGATAGGCAAACCAAATAAATGTGAAAAAGCTAGAGTGTGGTGCTATAATAAATAATGTGGTAAAATAGTGATCAGAAGTCCATCAGTCCAAGATGAAAAAACAACAAATTCTTGTATGTTCATGTATTGAATCTTCAACCAAAGTTCAGTGAATCAAACGAATTACGAAAACATCTTCAAACGCATGTAATCTCAAATCTGCTTACCAGAATGCTGAAAATAGTGAGCGGTGTTATCACATGGTGCCAGAGGTTTGATGAGATGAGATAAACAGTGGTGGCGAAAGCCCAGATCCAGAAGACTTCAGTGGACGGATAATGCCAGGATGTTTAGAGCCAAAAACACTGTAAGCTGGAAAGATTCTCCCAAGGAAATGGAGCAAAAAAAACAGCCACAATAGTGAAGCCCATAAAAAATTCCAAAACTTTTTATTATTTGTAGTCTACTTACAGAAAAGTGCAGACATCGGGGCATAAGTAAAAACAACAGATCCGCGTACTTGCATCAACCCGCCTGACATGTTTCATCCAATGGTGGATATCATCAGAGGCGTGGCTGATGCTGTAAGTACGCTAGTATATATAATGGATCACATGGGTCAAGCTGTCTTGTGATAGGACCGCCAGACATAATGATAAAACAAACAACACCTGTTCCCCTTTAGTGAAGTGACTTATTAGGCCCACACCTAAAGAGGTTATAAAAAGCTATTCATGTAACAGATAGGCGCTAGAACGCCATTAACAGGGGAATCCATGATGAAAAGGGAAAAGGTTTGTATACAAACACAAAACGCCAAAGGCGTTCGTCCGCGCATGCGCCGTACGGTCCATAGCCGCCCGCGCATGCGCACTGCGGACTATATCCACCGCCGTGCACGCCAAAACCACAGCGCACGCGGTCTAGGTAACGGCGGACATCATGGCGTTAGCGCATGCGCAATAGGAACCTCCCCCTACAGAGATGACGCTGGTAAACATAGGACGCAGTAACTGCTCATCCGGCAACTGCGGCCGGAAATAACATGTGCGTTTCAGCAGTGTGTACATTCAAGTGCCCGGAAGTGGCCAGGGGAGTTTAAAACCAGCAGGACACAAAACGGCCTAGAAGTGAGGACATAATGGAGACCCAGGAAAAAATAAAATTTAATTTAATTAAATTTTACCCTTTCCAGTGGACATTGTGGGTAGTGTCCGCTGGGTATAACGCTGGACTTATCAGCGTCCGCTGGGTATACACTTATATTTAAAATATTGGTAATGTGTATATGCAATGTATTTTGCTTACCAAACAGAGAGCCTCCTTTTTTTCATTTCCTTTCTGTTTTCGTAAAAACCTTAATACGTGCATAATTTTACAATTTATTGCAACGTTATTGTAAATAATATTTTTAAAGTGATATTGCACATTTGTTTGCTATTTAGTGTACCTTTGTTCTTGCATTATATTACTACAGCCTTGGGGTAAGGTTTACTTCGACATCCCTTTCTTATGGTTACCATCCAGCTATCTATAGACAAATGTGTAATCCTTGCTCCTTTAATGAGGGCTTGCTGTTTTTTTAACATTTATATATATTCTTTGCCCTTCACTTGCACTTTTTATTCATTTTATTTTTTTATTTTTTTATTTTTTCCTGGGTCTCCATTATGTCCTCACTTCTAGGCCGTTTTGTGTCCTGCTGGTTTTAAACTCCCCTGGCCACTTCCGGGCACTTGAATGTATACACTGCTGAAACGCACATGTTATTTCCGGCCGCAGTTGCCGGATGAGAAGTTACTGCGTCCTATGTTTACCAGCGTCATCTCTGTAGGGGGAGGTTCCTATTGCGCATGCGCTAACGCCATGACGTCCGCCGTTACCTAGATCGCGTGCGCCGTGGTTTTGGCGCGCATGGCGGTGGAACGCATGCTGCTTTGCGCATGCGCGGATCGATATAGTCCGCAGTGCGCATGCGCGGGCGGCTATGGACCGTACGGCGCATGCGTGGACGAACGCCTTTGGCGTTTTGTGTTTGTATACAAACCTTTTCCCTTTTCATCATGGATTCCCCTGTTAATGGCGTTCTAGCGCCTATCTGTTACATGAATAGCTTTTTATAACCTCTTTAGCTTTATAAGCCCCATACACACGGTCGGATTATCCACGGACCAGGTCGGTCGGATCCTGTCCGTCGTACTTTGTCCGATGTTGGTGTTGCGTACACACGGTCGGACTACGTTGTCGGAATATCCGGTCTGCAAGAACGTCGTGACGTAAGTCGTCTTCCACGAGACTAGAAAAGGGAAGTTCAGCACCACGTCAGGCACCCGTTGAGCTCCTTCTGCTGATCCCGTGTTTATCGCGAGTTAGTCGAAGTTTGGTGACTTAAGATTTGCGCTTCTCAGTTTTCTGACTCAGATCGTTACTGCTCTTCAGTTTGTGCTTGTCGTGCGTATCTGTTTATTAGTGCGTGTAGTCAGTTCGCATTTGTTGGTCATTGCGGCCTATATCCTGATATAGGACGCTTTGATTTGCACTGCTTATTGTCTGCTCGTTTCTGGTATTCATTTCGTTCTTTCAGGCCTTGCTGTTTATCGGTGCTTTCTGTTTGTCCGTTCTGACCAGCCGACCTTTTGTGACCTTGTGAGCGATGTTTCCCGTGCGTACTCGTCGCCGAGTTCGTGCTGTACGCGGAATTGGTGTCGGGCTTTTAGATTTGACCCAAGACCCGTCCATGAACAGAGTGACGAGGAGTATGTGGACCAAGAATTGGTTGCTTCAGCGTGACCAATTCTCGCACATGCCTTTGCTTCGTGAGATCCGGGAGAATAATCCTGATGATTTCAGGAACTTTCTCCGGATGACGGACCCCGATATTCACCGTCTTTTGGCTTTGCTGATCACCTTTATCAGCCGGCAGGATACCTGCATGAGACAAGCCATTACTCCGGAGCAGAGGCTTGTTGCCACGTTGAGGTACTTGGCGACAGGGAGAAGTCTTCAGGATTTGAAGTTCTCTTCAGGTATCTCTCCCCAGGCCCTGGGAATCATTATTCCAGAGACCTGTTCTGCCATCATCGAGGTCCTGCAGGAGGACTATATTAAGGTAACATTTATACTTTACTATTCCCTTCTATGTATGCTCTGTTTGCTAATGTCTTCTATTTTTGACCTCCTTCCCTAATTACCATGATTGCAATATGTTCTAATATGCTGTGCCCCTTTTCTCCTTCATGCATTTTTCCCTTCACTTACCTCCCCAGCATGCTCTTCTGCCCCAATAGACACCTATTGCCTAGTCACTTAAGCAATGTCTTTTGTCTGCTGCATAGTATTGTTTGCCCCCAAACACCCCTAAAATATGCACAAATGTTTGCTGTGTGGTTTACTTCATGTAGAGCCCCTTTTTTTTTTTTTTTTTTGGGGGGGGGGGGCAAACTCATTAGGAACCCCCTCCCCCAACTGCTCTGTCAGATGGTACCAATCCTCTATCTGCTGGCTTTCCCAAGGTCAATACACACTATATGAATTCTGCAAAGCATGTAGTGCAAGGGGCTGCCTCCATACTTTCCATTTCCTATTTTTTTGTGTTCTTTCCCTCCTATTAGCTTGCTTGGTAATTTCAGAATGTCACAATGTGCTTTCCTTTTTTTTTGGGTGGGGGGGGGGGGTTGAAATGTTATTTTATCTTTCCTGTGGGCTGCCAATAGTGTTAAGTAAGGAGGGTCTGGCCAAACTAGCACACATTATTGAGCCATTTGGCAATCAATGAAGTGCAGAGGGTTACCTGTCCAACCCCCCCCCCCCCAAAACCCTAGTTATTGCCAATGGCCCATCAGAAGTGGGGGGATTGATGGGGGGTGATTAATCTGTGAAGGGGAGCCTCTACTTTTCTGTGCAAATACTTTCCAGCCTCCAATTTTAAACAATGCTCTTGTTCCAAGATGTTGATTGTCTAATCTGCTTGCAATGTTTATGTGCAAAGTGACTAATTATTTTTTCTTGTTTCACTCCACAGTTCCCTTCCACGCCACAGGAATGGCAGACTGTGGCCTCCCACTTTGCCAGCCGTTGGGACTTTCCTAACTGCGGAGGGGCAATTGATGGGAAACACGTCTGCATCGTCCCACCGCCCAACTCGGGGTCCTACTATTATAATTATAAAGGGTTTAATAGTGTAGTGATGTTGGCGGTGGTGTCGGCGACATATGAATTTATGTATGTGGACGTGGGGATGAACGGCCGGATCTCGGATGGTGGTGCCATTGCGCACACGGAGTTCTACTGGCGTCTCCAAAGTGGCAGTCTGTGCTTGCCACCTCCAGAGGAGAATGCAGAAGGACTCCCCTTCGTCTTTGTCGCAGATGAAGCGTTTGCGTTGACTCCCCATCTGATGAGGCCGTTCCCGATGAGGACCCTCACCCCAGACCAGAGGGTCTTCAACTACAGGCTGTCCAGAGCCCGAAGAGTTGTTGAGAACACTTTTGGCATCCTGGCCAGCCGCTTCCGCCTGTTCTTGACGGCTATTAACTTGGCAGAATACAAACTGAACCACATAGTTCTTGCCTGTTGCATATTGCACAACTTCCTCAAAAGACATAACAGGAACTATGTGGTGCCCGTTGGCCCAGATGTGGAGGGCCCTCCAAATGCTGACCTCACAGCCCTTCAAGTGGCCTGTCCAGGCTTGCCCCCTCTAAATGCCCGCGCGGTCCGCGAGCAATATATAGACTACTTTGTGGGTAGGGGGGCCATTGCTCTGCCTGATGATGTGTGAGAGGCATTTTTAAATAAATCTTATTTTTCAACCAACCTATGATTTCTTGTCATTTCCGTATTCTTTTTAGCTTATTTTACCTTGAAATTTTTTCCCTTTGCCTTCGACAGTGGGAATGCACTTTCTGGGCAAAAGGAGGTAACAGTCTCTTCTTCCCAAAAAGATTATTCTCATGTTGTGTGTTTGATACCAAATCTTTGGTCTAGAGAAGGTTTGTACTGCATAACTGACACCCAAAATACTCCTTTTCATCACCAGGTCAGACATGTGTGTATTCTCAAAAATGCTGTGCTCCGTGTTTTCGTACAAAGCACTGTGGGTGTCATTTACATAAGTCAAATCCACTATGCTCTACAAGTGCAGTGCAAAAGTGCCCTGGAAAAGAAACTTGCAGTGCAAACTGGACTTGCCTTTAGTAAATAACACCCATTGCCCCCATATCCTTTACATTTGACATACATAATGCATTGTGTTTTTTAAATAAGGAAGCCACACATTTAGAAAAGTAAAAAAGTTTACTTGGAAAACATTCACAAGTGCGTTTACAATCTTCTTGCCCAAACTGACAACATCTTGGTTATTTACAACATTGTTTACAAACATTCCGCAATTGGTAAAACCAGGCATGGAGCAAAACAGAACCTAGGAACTAGGAAAGTTCAACTTTGTAAAGTGAAGACAAGATCAGACATGACTATATGTTCAAAGTGTGTTTGATCTTGCCTTCATCACATGGGGGGTCACCCTGGAAAGTGGAAATTTAGAACATGCACACAATTTGGGTCTGAAAATGGTCATTAGATGGTAAAACACATGCCTAGAAGCTTCAAAAGTGCCATTTTCCATCATGGGGATGAATGGACGTTTTTTGGGGGTGCAACCCCTTCACCACAACCCCTTTCGTAGTTCGTAAAGTGGTTGCACCCCCAAAAAACGTTGTCATTCATCCACCATGATGGGAGCTAGCACATGTGGACACAATGTGTGCATGTTCCAAATTTCACACAGTTCTTAAGTTGCAAATGTGTTCAGAAGCAGGCACAAATGTGTGTTAATTACTTGGTGCGTTTTCATATTTTACCTAAAACATCAATGATGTTCTTCAATTTTTGTTGAACATCATTGATGTTTTGCTTTAGGTAATCTAGATCTCTATTGCAGACCATTATCTCCCGATGAGTACGTGGGCACTCTCTGTGGTAAAGTGCGATTTTTCTTCCACAACATCCACGTCACCTAAAAATCACAAACAAACAAAAATCGGGTGTTGGAAATGAGGCAGCCATACATTGATTAGCTTACCAGTAGCTGTGTTCTCCCACACTCACCTGTTGTGGTGACAAGTTCTCCAAGTTCGATGATCTCTCCTTCCTCCTCCTCCTCCTCTGCTTCTGCTCTTTCCCCTTTTTTGGGAGGTGTTGGTTTTGGGGTTTCCTCAGACGGCCCAAGTTTTCGCTCCCCTATGAGAATGTACAAAAGGAAGATTTAGCAACACAATCTATTGAGGGCAGAAATAGGAAATGACAAACATTGCTTGAAAGTGAGGGACACTATTTTTGTTTGGCCAGTTACAAATGCCAACAACATGAATGTAGTCACTTTGTAAAGGTGCTAAACTTACTAGCTTTTTGGTAGAAGTTTGTCTGATGGAGACCCCCCTCTAGTATCCACTGGAGCACATGTGTGGAAAAGCATAATAAAAAGGGGGTTTGGGTGTCCCAGCACTAGTGCTCTAGAGTCCAGATGGGTAAACAGCTACTGAGTGACCTCTCCTTTACATTGAATAAATTTGCTTTACGTTCTTGATGACATCTCTAGTGAGAAGAAACTTCCTTTCAATCAAAACTTCACCAAACCTCGTATTATAAGTGGCCGAACGATCGAGGTTGCGTACGATCGAATGGACACACACACACGACCATGACAGTGGCAGAAAGATCAAGGCTGAGTACGATCGAATGCACAGACGAACATGAAAGTGGCCATTTTGGAATGTACAACTTTGTAAAAATCAAACCACATGGAGCTGTATACAAGCAAGAAATCAAACACAAAACACAACTACTTACTTTTTTGAAGAATTCGCTTGATCTTTCTGTACTGATCGGCCTCCCTCAGTTTCAGGTCTGACCAGCGTTTCCTCAGTTGCTCCTTGGATCGTTGTACCCCAAAATTATTGTACAGCCTTCTCACAACTTTAGACATGATCTTGGCCTTGCGGACATTGGGGTTGAGGTAAGGCCCATACTTCCCATCATAGTCGCTCCTCTTTAATATGTCCACCATCTCCAACATTTCTCCAAATGACATATTGGAGGCCTTGAATTTCAGGCTCCGGGATCGGGACGTTTCTGCCTCCGGACTTTCCTCGTCCTCCTCCTCGTTGGTGGGATATTTGTGGCGCACCTGCTGTGTCCCCACCATGTGCTCTCCCCACTGCGCCGTAAAGAGAAGGGGTGGGGAATAGACGAGAAAGATCGTCAGGGGCGGGCGGAGTTTGACGCATGCGCACTGGATATAAAACGTCACACGCCTGTGTCGTAGCCACGATCTGGGAGACGAGGGGAGAGAAAGCTCACGCACGAGATGATCGTTAGAAACGAAGGTACAATTTGACGTTGGTACATAACTAGCCTAGACTGATTCGAACTTGAGGCTTCTTTATGGAGAAGATTAGGAGAGTTTAGCCTGACATAATTTATAGTGTTTTGTGTGGTGTTGTGTCTTGCAGAGATTATGAAGGGATTCAACGACGTGAGTTTTCTCCCCCTCTTCATTGAGAAATACAGGGAATTTCCCATTTTATGGCAGGCTAAACACCCCCATTACAGCATCAAAGCAAAGAGGTACGCAGCCCTGGAGGAACTTGTGGAATTTGTCAAGCCAAGGTTCCCCACGGCAACTGTTGATGATATAAGAAAGAAAATTGGCAGCCTGAGGAGTGCGTATATCAGGGAGCGCAAGAAGGTCCGGAAGTCGGAAGAAACTGCAACTGCAGCAGATGTGGTCTATGCCCCCAAGCTCTGGTACTATGAGAGTCTCCATTTTCTCAAAGACCAGACTGATGTCACGGAGCCACTCTCGACTCCTCCTTCCACGCTTCCTTGCGCGCAGGCCACCCCTGATGAGGCTTCCGAGGAGCAACCTGGGCCTTCCAGTCTGGAAGATGTGCAGGAGCCCAGCTTGTTCCAGGTATAGTAGTTTTGTTACCATTTATGTGAATAATGAATGATGTTCACTTAATTCAGGATCCCCAATTGGTTACTTCCTAACGTGTTTGACATATCAACAGACAGTAGTGTTGGAGACATTTGGGGCCAGAATCGAAACTGCAGGGCTGAGAATTGTATGGTTTTCTATTTGTAAACATTTTGCACCAATCACTAGATGAGAATTGTGTGTGTTTGATGAACAAATAACTGAAACGATGTTCTTTTTTCATACACAGGAAGACCTCAGCCAGGAGGTGGCTGTGGAAGGTGGCAGTCAGGAGGAGGCAGGGGTTAGTGGCAGCCAAGAGGTGGGTAGTGGCAGCCAAGAGGGGGCTAGGCCTCGGAGCCTGACTGACTCCCAAATCCCTCCCCTCCGCCTTCCGTACAGAAGGGCGAGAAGGGGGGGTGATGCGGGAGAGTCAGCGCTCCGAATGATCAGAGAGGCTTCAGCCTCCCTACATGCCACACCCACCGACGAGGAGGCCTTTGGCTCCGTGGTTGTCATGAAGATGATGGGTATGGAGGTGAGGCAACGCAACATGTGTGAGGGGGTCATCCTCAAGGTCCTAAATAAGGGGATGGCTGGGGAGATGACTCCCCTCACACATGTTTGCCATAGTTACCATGCTCCTCCTCCTCCTTCTGTCACCCCACCAGCACGACAGCCACAGCGTGCAAGGAAGCGTGCAAGGAAGACCTGAGAGTGACGACCTGGATTCAGTCTGTTCTGAGAGAAGATGGAGCCTCTCGTAGTACCAGAGCCTGGGGACCTAGATGGCATCTGCTGCAGTTCCGGATGCTTTGGACTTCAGGACCAGATTGCACTCCCCTTAATATACGTACTCCTCAGGCCCCCAATTTTCTACGCTTGAAAAATGATGGTTGCCGTGGGGGGTCCAAGGCTTTACAAATTCCACAAGTTTCACCATGGCTGCGTTCCTCTTTGGTTTGTTGCTGAGACCTAAATAAAGGTTTTTTTGATTTGAAATAATCATTGCCTATTGTGTTTTACTTTTCTACAATGACAGTTTTTCTTTGAGTAGGCAGGTACATTTCACTAATCATAAAGTATAATTAACAAGGTGCACCAACAACAAACAAACTCCTAGTAAATTTAAGCAACAAATACAAATGTTAATAATGTGGTTTTGCTAAGTTGAGACACACAACCCACCTCCAAAAAAAAAAAAATCTCCTTCAAATATGTATTCCCAAAAATAAAAAATAAAAAAAGACAAATCATGCTAAAAATATAACAAAGATTCTTTTACGATCTGAGTAAAACTAAACATGTAGTGTATAAATCCTGAAAAGTAATAAAGAACTAAGTTTGTGAAAAGTGCGGGTGAATAGGAGCAGCTAAAACATGTCATTCTTGTTGCATTGTAAAGAAAAAGAGAATGCGCTGCATTAAAGAAATTTTAACATTGCAGCGTGACGAATGTGCTGTGTCGATTAGGAAAGGTAGTTTTACCTGACCGAGCGCTTCCGTCACAGAATTTCTTCTGAGCATGCGTAGCACTTTGTCCGTCGGACAACCGTACACACGATCGGATTTGGTGTGATCGGACCGTGTTGTCGGAAAATCTATCCAGCAGGAGATAGGACTTTGTCCGTCGGACAATCCGACGTACACTGTCCGATGGTGCATACACACGGTCTGATTTTTCAACAACATTGTACGATCGGACAGAATCCATGCAAAAATCCGACCGTGTGTATGGGGCTTTACAGTGTTTTTGGCTCTAAACATCCTGGCATTATCCGTCCACTGAAGTCTTCTGCTGTGTAATGTAAAGGGGTCCAGAGGTGCAGGGTGATGTGTAATGTAAAGGGGTCCAGAGGTGCAGGGTGCTGTGTAATATAAAGTGGTCCAGAGTGCTGTGTAATGTAAAGGGGTCCAGAGGTGCAGGGTGCTGTGTAATGTAAAGGGGTCCAGAGTGCTGTGTAATGTAAAGGGGTCCAGAGGTGCAGGGTGCTGTGTAATGTAAAGGGGTCCAGAGGTGCAGGGTGCTGTGTAATGTAAAGGGGTCCAGAGGTGCAGGGTGCTGCGTAATGTAAAGGGGTCCAGAGGTGCAGGGTGCTGTGTAATGTAAAGGGGTCCAGAGTGCTGTGTAATGTAAAGGGGTCCAGAGGTGCTGTGTATTGTAAAGGGGTGCAGGGTGCTGTGTAATGTACACAGTAGAGACAAAGAGATATTTAAGGATGCAGAGGTATAAAGGGGCACAGTGGGGTGCTTTTACGTTTTAAGGTGGGGGGGTGCCAGATATAGGATCCGCCCCGGGTGCCAAATGCACTAGGTACGCCCCTGCACGCAGGGGAAGAATCTGTTCTGGAGGAAAGAGAGTCCACCCATCCTGAAATGCGTCTCCTGCACAAATGCTATATCTGTATGGTACCGTTTTAGATCATTTAACAACATCCTCCTTTTTTCCGGGGTATTCAGACCCTTCACATTCATGGAAGTCACCCTTACACCTTCTATCCTCGGAGGAGGGGAGAGGAGGGTGGGGAGGAGAAAATAAAACACAACAAACACAGCAACCAAAAAAGGAAAAAAGACACCCACTTCTAGAGCCTCTTAACCGATGGCTCACGTGAGTGCAAAAACCTAAATGGGGGCTTGATCTAATTTTGGCCTAGAACCCCGTTCCATTTCCCTTCCAACCGGCCACATAACCCACTTCCAGGGCGTCGTTACCCTGTTTACCCGGTCTTGTTCCCTACCTCTCCTTCCCTTTACTCCAGCCTCTCTCCTTCTTCCCACCTCTATCTCAGTTCCCCATTTATCCCATATTTACCTCCCCTTCTCACATGGAGACTACACTACACTGATCCTCCCCCAATCTTTCCCTTCCTGCCCCGTCTCTCCTCCACCTCCGTTCCGCCCCCTCCCCTCCCCCCTCTTTAAAGAGAGAGAAAAGTCTATCTGTACTTCCCTTCCTTTGGCTACTAATCTGTAGAAGTTCTACTCCTTCTCTCCTTTCCACCTTTTAATAAATCTTTATTCTCTTCAGGGTCTTCTATTTACTTTGTGACTCCGTACATAGGCTCCCTTTTCTTAAAAAATAAAATAAAATAAAAAATAAAATAAAAACACCAGGGGTATATCTATATAGACCCTCAAGCTTTCCCTTCAAAAGAAGGGGAGGCACCTCCCCCTCGTGTTATTTATATGGGTGCCACTACATGTGGCACCTACAGATTAGTGGTACAGTGATACATTATTATACAGTGGTGTGAAAAAGTGTTTGCCCCCTTCCTCATTTCCTGTTCCTTTGCATGTTTGTCACACTTAAGTGTTTCGGAACATCAAACCAATTTAAACAATAGTCAAGGACAACACGAGTAAACACAAAATGCAATTTGTAAATGAAGATGTTTATTATTAAAGGTGAAAAAAAATCCAAACCATCATGGCCCTGTGTGAAAAAGTGATTGCCCCTAAACCTAATAACTGGTTGGGCCACCCTTAGCAGCAACAACTGCAACCAAGTGTTTGCGATAACGTGCAATGAGGCTTTTACAGCGTCCTGGAGGAATTTTGGCCCACTCATCTTTGCAGAATTGTCCTAATTCAGTTACATTAGAGGGTTTTCGAGCATGAACGGCCTTTTTAAGGTCATACCACAACATCTCAATAGGATTCAGGTCAGGACTTTGGCTAGGCCACTCCAAAGTCTTCATTTTGTTTTTCTTCAGCCATTCGGTGGTGGACTTGCTGGTGTGTTTAGGATCATTGTCCTGCTGCAGAACCCAAGTTCGTTTCAGCTTGAGTACACGAACAGATGGTCGGACATTCTCCTTCAGGATCTCTTGGTAGACAGCAGAATTCATAGTTCCTTTTATCACGGCAAGTCTTCCAGGTCCTGAAGCCGCAAAACAGCCCCAGACCATCACACTACCATCACCATATTTTACTGTTGGTATAATGTTCTTTTTCTGAAATGCAGTGTTCCTTCTACGCCAGATATACTTGGACACACACCTTCCAAAGAGTTCCACTTTTGTCTCATCGGTCCACAGAATGTTGTCCCAAAAGTCTTGGGGATCATCAAGATGTGTTGTGGAGAAATTGAGACGAGCTTTGATGTTCTTTTTGCTCAGCAGTGGTTTTCTCCTTGGAACTCTGCCATGCAGGCTATTTTTGCCCAGTCTTTTCCTGATGGTGGAGGCATGAACGCTGACCTTAACTGAGGCAAGTGAGGCCTGCAGTTCCTTGGACGTTGTTGTGGGGTCTTTTGTGACCTCTTGGATGAGTCGTCGCTGCGCTCTTGGGGTAATTTTGGGCCCCCGGCCACTCCTGGGAAGGTTCACCACTGTTCCATGTCTTCGCCATTTGTGGATAATGGCTCTCACTGTGGTTCGCTGGATTCCCAAAGCTTTGGAAATGGCTTTATAACCCTTTCCAGACTGATAGATCTCAATTACTTTCTTTCTCAATTGTTCCTGAATTTCTTTGCGTCTCGGCATGATGTGTAGCTTTTAAGGATCTTCTGGTGGACCTTACTGTGTCAAGCAGCTCCTATTTAAGTGATGCCTTGATTGTGAACAGGTGTGGCAATAATCAGGCCTGGGTGTGGCTAGAGAAATTGAACTCAGGTGTGCACAACCACAGTTATAGTATGTTTTAACAAGGGGGGCAATCACTTTTTCACACAGGGCCATGATGGTTTGGATTTTTTTTCACCTTTAATAATAAACACCTTCATTTACAAATTGCATTTTGTGTTTACTTGTGTTGTCCTTGACTATTGTTTAAATTGGTTTGATGTTCCGAAACACTTAAGTGTGACAAACATGCAAAGGAACAGGAAATGAGGAAGGGGGCAAACACTTTTTCACACCACTGTATTACAGTATAATTATCATATTACAGTGCAATTTCTCCTATGTGCCCTTTTCTCCTTTCTGTGTACCCCTCCCCCCTTTCCTTCATCCCTTCCCACACCTCCCCCTCACCCCTAGCTCCCCTACATCCACCTACATACCGTAACCTCTTTTAATCTATATCCCAAAAAAGAAAAAAAGGGAAAAAAACACAGTATTCCATCAAAAACAGGCTCAGTGCCTTCCTAAACCCCATCCTCCCCTACAAATTTTACACAAATTTACACAATATAAAAATCCAGCAAAATATCTCCCCCACACCAAAAAATAGGAAAAAAAAGAAAAAGAAAGGTCTCCACTATTTTCTCTTCTAGGGTGGAGAGGTAAATATTGTCTCAGCTTTGGAGTCCATTCTAGAGTGACCTCAATAGTCTCTATCCCGTTTAGCAAGATCAAACGGGGTCAAACAATTGGACAGATGTATTTCCTTTATCTCCTCCTGAGGAGTCCCCCCCCCCAAAAAAAGGGAAAAGGGCGACCAGGGAGGGAGAGGGCAAGGAGAGAGAGAAGAAAGAGAGGGCACTCCTACCCAAAAACAAGGGGGAAGGGGGGGTAAAAAAGAAGGGGCAAATGATGCCCGAATAGGGGGATACATTTTGAATCATTGAGATGCAAAGGAAAAAAAAAGAAACACCAAAAAAAAAAAAAAAAACACCACTTCCCACCACCCCAACATTCCTTCCTCGCTTATGGTGGGATTGTCTTTTCCCCCGCCAGTCCATCTCTTTCTGTGTTACTTAATCTCCTTCCTCTACCGACTTCCTTATTTCTTGGGGGGTTGATTATTGGTTGTAACCAGTTCTGGATCCTACAGGCTTCCACCCCCAAAAAGGCAAATAAATCTGGTAATTCCATTGGGTGCCGTAGAACGAAAGTTTGAGAATTTTTCTTTACAATTAGTGAAATGGGGTAACCCCACCGGTAAGTCCCCCCTGACTTCTTGATTCCGTCCAAAAGTGGGCCCAGCATTGCCCTGCGTTGCAGGGTGGCTCGTGAAATATCAGGTAGTATTTTTACCCGAGCCCCATCCTGCTCTATTTCTCCCGCTTCCCATGCCTTACGGCTTATTAACTCTTTCTGCGCAAAACAGTGAAAGCGGCATATAACATTTCTTGGCCGATTTACATTTATTGAGGGGGGCCCCAGGGTTCTATGTATTCGTTCAAATTCCAAGGGCTGGGGGGGGGGTACAGCTAGCTTCTGACATATGGATAATACCGTACTCTGCAATATGTCACAACCTATTATCTCTGGGATCCCCCTGAACCGTAAATTCTGGCGTCGACTACAGTCCTCCAACTCCTCCAACTGTAACTGCATACCCTGTTTCCCCGAAAATAAGACCTAGCGTGATTGTCGGTGATGGCTGCAATATAAGCCCTACCCCCCAAATAAGCCCTAGGTAAAGTCCTTGTAGGTCTTATTTTCAGGGTAGGGCTTATTTTCGGGGAAACGGGGTAGGGCTTATTTGGGGGGTAGGGCTTATATTGCAGCCATCACCGACAATCACGCTAGGTCTTATTTTGGGGGAAACAGGGTATCAGAGACATGTGTAGCCTGTGCATTCTGTACCTGTTTCAGATGGCAGATACGGCTTTCTAACGAGGTCCAGGAGGTCTCATTGCTCAAAATTCTCTCTGATAATTGCTTTTCCCTTTGTCTGGACTGCTTTCAAATCTCGACGGGGCATCTCCTCCAGTCGTGTGACCATGGCTTCCATGTCCGCCCGCGTTGGTAGGGCTTGCAAATCTCCTCGGGTCGGCAGCGCCTCCAGTAACATTCTCAGGTCGGGGCCTTCTACTTCTCCCCTTCCCTGCGGTCCCATAGGATTAGCGTGCTGCTCCCCCACACTGGTCTGCTGATGCTGAGTGTCTCTCTCCATACTCTCCGTCAGTATAGCGGGGGCAGCACGCTGAGTCTGCTCTCTCAATGCCTCCCTGAGAACCACGTGTTCTGCATGCTCGGCATGCTCACCCTCAGTAGTTTCCGTAGCTAAAGCCACTAGTCTCCGAGTGACAGCCGCTCGTGTGCGGGGGAAAAAATGCTCGATCTCATGCTGCACCTTTGATCTCGGGAGCTTCTCTCCCCTCTTCATTCCCAGTCAGAGCATCAGGATTGCAACCGGGTTACCAGGGCGTTCCGCCTTCAATTTCCTGCATTTGGCCAGATGGAAGGTCAGAACACTGTGAGCGTGTGTCTCACTACTCCACCAATCTCTAGGTCACGCCCCCAGGTGCAGATTCTGAGCTCAGAAGTTTCAATCTGAACTACACAAGTCCACAAACACCCACTCCCTGGAGATTGCAGCCCTAGGCAGCAGGACTGATTTACTCGAAACCAAACATGATGAGCTGACCCTGGTCTGTTCAGACCTTAGAAAGGATCATGAAGCGTTATCAGAAACGGTATCACAACTCCAATAGAAATAGGCGTAACAATCTCAGGGTGAGGGGGATCCCTGAGTCTGTGACCAACCTTCTGCCAACAATCCAGAAGCTATTTCAGTCCCTCCTGCCTGAGGCCCCGCTTTTAGCCTTTGCCTGTGACTGGATTCACAGGGCCCTGCATCCGTCCGTCCCCCTGAGAAACCCCAGAGGGATATTGTATTATGCCTAAGAGATTTCCTGGTGAAGAAGGACGTCCTCCGAGCCTCACGAAATACCCCAAACTTGAGACTGGAAAATACACCTGTCCAAATATACCCAGACATCTCCCCCACTACACTGGATAAACGTAGGAGGATGAAGGAGGTCACCTCTGTGCTCCAGTCTGCCAGGATCCGCTACAGATGGGGATTCCCCTTTAAACTGCAGGTCCCCCACAATGGCACAACATATACCGTCACCACGCTTAACGAAGGGAAGGAGCTTTTGGTTAAGCTGGGCCTACTTGATGCTGCAAGACTGCCAAGAATGCCATCAACCCCACGCCACTCAGCCATCTGGGCCACCCCACCTCCCAGGAGAGACCGCCGGACTTGTTGAGTGACTTGCTACTAACTGTTTTTCTCTCAGCCCTTTGTTTTTTCGCACCTTCTTTTTTCTTTTGTTTCTCGCTGCTTCACCTGTTCCAGCCGGGCCCCAGGATGTTACTATGCAGACACTCCTGTCGTGCCTTCAAGCAACAGATGTCTCCTGCTCTAGAGCCACGCTTCAGAGCCGTCCACCGGTTTGTCCCCCAGCTCCACTACCGTCAAGGCCTGCAGGCTTCCCTGCAGCTCACCTATGGTAGGGCCGGCTGGCCCCATGCAGGTAACACAGCACACTAACTTGAGTAGGATGTTGCACTGCCGGACTCACGGAATAGGAGTTTTGGACCCTAAGGTCCATGATATTTTTGTTCTTAGGGTTTTGGGGAGCCTTTCTCCCCGTACCCCCCAGGACTTTGCAAAGTCATTTTCTGGCAAAGTATACAGTTCACTGTTTGTTCATGTTTTTTTTACTTTCTCTAAACCTTTTTTTTTATTTTTTTTATACTTGATGCTTTTTTTCAAGGATGATACCAATGTAATGCTTATGCTGCTTATAAGTGCTTCTTAGATTGTTTATATATACTACCCTCAGGGTCTGCTTTATTGCTGCTCTGCGGAGCAGGCACCTAGTTGCCCAACCCAACCACCAACGCATGTATATAGGCTAAGAGACAAGAATGGCCACCTTACCTCCCACCCTAAAGACATTCTCCATATCTTCTCCTCTATCAAAAACTGTACTCGGCCCCACATTCCCCCTCTCATCCCTCCCCGATCCTGGTTAGACCTCTTGACGCTCCCTCACCTTGCAGAGGAACAATTACAGATCCCTAATGCCCCATGCACTACAGAAGAAATAGCCTCCATTATATCAAATCCTCCAAGACTCTGGGCCCAGACGGATTTTCCGCCACCTATTACAAGACATTTGCAGACCCTGTACTCCCCAAAATGGCCAAACTTTATAATTTTATTCTAAAAGGTAAACACTTCCCAGACAAAATGCTTTTGGAAAACTTATTGCTTATACCAAAACCCGGAAAAGACCATACTCACCCTCAAAATTTTAGGCTCATCTCAGTAAAAAAATAACGATTTAAAATTTTTCGGACGTATCTGGCCTCAGTCATTTCCACGTTGATATCCCCCTCTAGGCAAATTACCGACAATTTCCGCCTGGCCTCTAATATAATTCAGGATGCAGATACCAAATCTGGGGAGGTCTTGTTGCTGAGCCTGGACTTTAACAAGGCCTTCGATAGTGTCCTCTGGCCCTACTTAGAGATGGTTCTAACCAAATTCGGCTTTGGTGGAGCATTTGTCCATGGATTGAGGGCCCTATATCACCATCCCCGCACGAATATCAAAATTCCAGGTTGAAATTCTGCATACTTTCCCCTGAATCGGGGTACAAGACAGGGGTGCCCCCTCTCCCCCCTCCTATTTGCCCGAGCCATGGAACCCTTGACTAGATCCATCTCTGACAACCCCAACATAAAAGGCTATATTAAAGGGGATCAGAAATGTAAAATCAGCTTGTATGCGGATGACATCCTATTCATTTCCGACCCCCTCATTTTCCTCCCCAACCTATTTGCCTCCTTAAATTCCTTCCAACAAATTTCTGGTCTGGGAGTGAACCCGACTAAATGCTCTGCAATGCCTATTCACCTCCCCATATCATTCCTGAATTCCCTTAAAGACTCCTACGAATTCTCCTGGAACCCCAACTCCCTACAATACTTGGGTATTAAACTTTCCCCAACTCTCAAACAAATATACTCCCAAAATCACCCGCAAGCCTTCACCTCCGTCAAAAACCTTCTCCTCCAATTGTGCACCTATCATATATCCTTTTAAGGCCGTATCCAGACAGTAAAGATGTCCATTCTTCCAAAGCTCCTCTTTCTCTTTCGGTCCCTTCCAATATATGTCCCCCGCTCCACTCTAAACAAAATCCAATCAGAGTCCCTGGGCCCGCCTGGGGGGGTGGTCTGGGGTGCCCGGATTTATGGAAATATTTCCTGACCGCCCGCCTAGTCCATACGGCACAATGGCACGCCAACCCAACTCTTATACGATGGTTGAAATTTGAGAGGGCCTCTATCGCCCCTTACCACCTCCCAGGTCTTCTCTGGTCAAGCTCTATCACCCCAAAGGAGATTGCCCCACTTAACGATATAGTGGGACAGTCTCTGTACCTTTGGTCTCTCTATTGGAGGAAATTCCAGTTGAGATCCAAAGTCCCACTTCTGGCCTCCTTTGTAGGTGAACCCCTTTTCCCCCCGACCTTTCATTTATACTCTTCTTTCCAAGAATGGGCAGATCGAGGCTTGACTTCCTTAGGATCTTTGCTACAGAATGCCTCTTTCTGCTCATTCGCACACCCACAGCAAACGCATGACTTAGACAGAGCAACCTTCTATCAGTTCCTGCAGATAAGGCACTTCTACGCCAACAATCTGCGGGAGCTGTTGGGAGTTATATAGACACAATTTGAACACATGTGTGGGGAGGCCTCCCGAGAAAAGGGTACCATTTCCACCCTGTACACGTACCTTAATGGCCACAATACACCCCCCAAATCTGCTGCAATGTTGGGCTGGGAGTCGGAAGTAACTCAGGAGTTCCCAGTAGAAGACTGGCAGGATATGATAGACAATATGCACAAATTCACGCGCTCTATATCCACTAAAGAAACGGTCCTTAAGCTCCGCACTCGATGGTATTACACCCCGGATCGTTTGCACAGAATGTGCCCTCTGGTTCCCGACACATGTTTTAGAGGATGTCGGGACAGGGGCACACTCCTACATACCTTCTGGGGCTGTAAACTATTAGCACATATATGGACTAACACTTCTGACCTGATCACTAAGATCACAGGTATCTCCGTCACCCTTAATTACCAAATGTGCATTCTATATGCAGACATCCCAGGTACTATCCCCCCACAACTGAGACTGATCCATACCCTCTTCAGTGCCATTCAATGTGCGATAGCACTGAACTGGAAAGGCCCTTCGGTTCCATGGTCACAGGTCTTCTTCCTATGGAGTCCATTAGACTGATGGAAAGAATCCACCATACTCTCCTGGACTCCATGCACATTTTTGATGGAAAATTGTATTCTTGGTCAGCCCACCTGCCTAGCTATGAGACAGGAAACCCTTAACTTAACCTGAACATTACTCAGTTGAGGCTGAGTACTGATACTAATGTCTATCCACAGAAAAAAGGAGAGTAATCCCCAAAGGCCCTGGGCTTCTGCAATCCAGATCCAATAACTGTAGAGACAATGTATAATGCTCACACATCAAAAGAAGATTTTCTTATTTTTTTTTATTGTTATTTTCATTCCTTTTCCAAGTTTCTCTCTAAAGTTACTGTTAAGCGGTCTGTCTATGGACCTTTATATACCACTTGTCTATTGGATGTACTGTTAGTTCAGCAGTCTGATACATGATCATGATCAAGATGATGTACTTGTATTCCATTCCAGCTCTAAACTGTACCTATGTAGATAGGTTTTACATTCCTTGTTATTTTCCCAATGCTTGTACACTCTGTAATTTACCTGTTCAAAAAATTTATAAAAGCATTTGTAAACAAAAAATTAGCACTTGATTTTTCAAGTTTGAGTCACATAGATATTAATGGTGTTCGCGTGCTCGAACAAATTTTTTTGCCTGTTCGCAAGTTCTGGATGCGAACCGAACTGGGGGGTGTTCGGCCCATCCCTAATCTACAATATGATTTCACTCACATGCCAAAATTGTGCAAATGACAGGAATATTTGTTAGTGATAGTGGACATGTTCTCCAGGTGGGTAAAAGTTTTTGTATGTATCCAGGAAGATGCAAGGACAGTTGTAAAAATCCTGACACAGGAAATAATATCCAGGTGGGAATGTCCATTGCAAATAAATTCAGATAATGGCCCAGCCTTTGCCTCCAAGGTATGTCAGGAACTAGTAAAGATTTTGCAAATAGAGTGGAAATTCCACATTCCATATCACCACAGAGTTCAAGTATAGTGGAAAGAATGAACTGAACGATTAAAGACAAAATAAGGAAGGCTACGGGTGGCACATTTTCCAAATGGAAAACTGTGCTGCCTGCGATTTTAGCAGAAATAAGAATGACCCCTTCCAAAACCAATCACTTGTCCCCTTTTGAGATCCTGATGAGTAGACTTTTTCCCATGCCCTGGATTAAGAAACCCTTGGTAATAGAGCAGGGAGATCTGAGTTTGAAACGGAGTTCTGCTATGCATACTAGCTCATAATGCCTTTGCCTTGCAGGTTAGGTTTTTTTTTTTTGGTGAGGAGGCTTTACTTCCTCTTTAAGTAGAATTGGTGATAAAGCATCAGTAGAGAGGAGATACCTTTTTCCCAAATTAAATCTAACAGGATAGATTTAAAATCTTCCTAGGGGTAGATTTCCTCTCACTTCCTGTTTTCTCCTTCCGTTTGCAAGTAGGAGTCGTTTGTAAGTGGGATGTTTGAAGGTAGGGGCCTGCCGTATATACTCTGCAGAAATTTTCCTCATTAGATGTTGGTGTTGCCACAAGACTGTAGGCCCTCACAGTTACTCTTGGTGGGCACAGGAATGGGCCCTGCTGTGAATTATTAGATCAAGAATTGTAATTGCATGCAGCTGTTGAACAGGGCAGAACAATTGGGCCTTTGGTGGTGGTGGTGGATGGTGTTGCCACAACACTGTAAGCCCTCACAGTTACTCTTGGTGAGTGCAGAAATGGGCCCTGCTGTAAACTATTAGATCAAGATTTGTAATTACACGCCCCTGTTAAACAGGGGCTGAAAAATTGGGCCTTAGGCACTGGTGCTGGTGCCACAACACTGCAACCCCTCACAGATACTGTACTTGGAGCACAGCAGTAGGACCTGTTGCAAAGCATTGATTAAAAAATTGTAATTACAAGCCCCTGTTAAACAGGGGCTGAAAAATTGGGCCTTAGGCACTGGTGCTGGTGCCACAACACTGCAACCCCTCACAGATACTGTACTTGGAGCACAGCAGTCAGACCTGTTGCGAAGCATTGCTTAAAAAATTGTAATTACACGCCCCTGTTAAACAGGGGCTGAAAAATTGAGCCTTAGCCACTGGTGGTGGCACCCAGAAACAAAAATGTTCTTCCAAGCTATCATCAGGATCATTGAGGAGGAAGACGATAGTCAGTCAACATAACAGGACAGTCACTCAGCATCAGCATAGGCAGTCTTGAAGGGATGTGACATTATAAATTATTTAGTTACATCAGCTTTAGGTGCCTGGTAGCTGGTGGTGATCCAAGACTGATTCATCTTTATGAAGGTCAGTCGATCAACCGAGTCGGTGGACAGGCGCACCCTGTGATCGGTGACAAAGCCTCCAGCAGCACTGAATGTGCGTGGGGATAGGGTTTTATTTTTCATGGTGTGAGAAGATTATTTACATTTATTAAGACTATTATTAAGACTATTATCACTTAGTGGTTTAAGGTGGCAAGGAATTACAACATTTTATTTATTTATTTTTTCAGTTTTTTATCACTTAATGTCACTCATGATTATGAGTAAAGTAAAATTCAGAGATTTAAGGTTTCCCCCAAAGACAGGTGGTAGGATAGGTGGTGAGAATATCATAGACAAAAAGTCACTCTATACTTATAGCACAAAATAAGATACAATAAAATATGACACAGGGGTTAAGGGAGTTAACTACAAACCTCTCCCTAATGTTTTCTATTCTAAAAGTTCTCCCTTTTTTTTTTCTTTTCTCTTTTTTTTTTTTACCCTCCCCTTCCCCTAGGATAATCTCACATGTATGTGGAAGTAGATATATAGGGCAGAGAGGTTGGGTCTTTAAGTAGAGATAAAGATATGAGGAAACCCCCATTGATAGACCAAAGAAGAAGAAATGGAGGAAGTGGAAGAAGTTTTCTTTTTTTTAGCGGTATTTTGACCCTCATATGTTAAACTATATATTTTATTGAATTCAGTTTGCTTCTTGTTCCTCTCCTCCTATCTCCACAGCTTCCATTTAAAAAAAAAAAATCCCTCCCCTATGTAAATAAAATAGATATAAATGAAATAAGGGCAATAATGATGATGTTGATATTGAAATTTTGTGTTAAACTGGTAAAAGATATTCTTTTTTTATTTTTGCTGGAGGGCAAAAGTAGAGAGCCTCACAGCTCGGACATCTCAGACCACTATCCCAGTTTGGCCTGCGCCTATATGGTCCAGTAAGACCAGAAGAAGGTGCTTTCCTGAGAGTAATTAGTGGAGAAGAGGAGTGATATCTTCCCTCCCCCCCCTTTTTTCCCCCTTCCCTCCCTGCCCCCTCACCCCCCCCCCCCTTTTTTTTTTTCTCTCCCTCCCCTTATTCCTAAAATGGCGCTGGATAGTATATTAGTGATGTCCCTGAATGCTAAGGGTCTTAACATACCCGGGAAACGACGTATGCTACTACATGATCTGAAACATTTCCGTGTTGATATAGCTTTTTTTTTCAAGTAATATTTATTGAATTTTATGAGAGAAAAATACAAACACAATACGAACAAACAATTGCATATGTTGGTATACATCAGTAAATTAGAATTTCTGGGTATATAGTAAGATGAATAATAATAGAAACATTTGTTTCCAGAAAGTGCTAATGACTATATTAAAGCAAAAGTAACATTTAGAAAATGTAAAGTGATGAAAAATAAAAAAAATATAAATAAATAAATGTCCATTCCTGTATAAATAAGAAACATAACAAGTAACAAATAAATAATTCTTTCAATATGCACAGATATATTCTTGGCATTCATGTTGATCTTTCAAGTTCATATGGTGTTTACACATGTTTGTCTCAGAAGGATACAGAGCTTCACATTATAAAATGGTTAAGACGTATAATCCCTATCCTTAAAAGTCAAACTTAACCTTGTATTAAAGTAATGTTACGTTTTACCAAATAATGGAGCCCATTATATTATTAATTTCTTCTCGTCCCAACCTACCCAAGTGGGATCTATCTGTGGTTGGGTGGGAGTTATATATGAGATCAATTGAATGAGGTGTAATGGGAATCTTGTCAGCTGTTACGTATCACAATGGAGCCATGAAAAAATCCATTGTGAGCCCTTATAGGAATTACGAGATACGTAAAATAGATCACAAATGATGCGGATCCAGCCGCTCTACAATTTAATAAGCATGTTTATTTATTTCTAACTGTCAGGGCAGTTAGTTTTAGGCCCCTTTAGGTCTAAGGTAGCCCCCTACCCCCCCCAATAAATGTTTAACCCCCTGATTGCCCCTAGTTAACCCTTTCACAACCTTTTGCCAGTGTCACTAAGCGATCGTTTTTCTGATCGCTGCATTAGTGTCACTGGTGTCGCTAGGTAACCAGTTTTTTTTTAGGTTAACCGCCATGTTTATATAGGTTCATAAATAGGTTTATAGGTCAGGTACCCCCATATTACAACCTAAATAAAGGTTTTAATCCCCTGATTGCCCCTAGAGTTAACCCTTTCACCAGTGATCACCGTATAAGTGTCACTGGTGACGCTGGTTAGCCAGTTAGTTATTTCGTTATTTATGTTCCCCGTCAGGTTTTTATATAGCGTCAGGTACCCCCCATATATTACCTAATAAAGGTTTAACCCCCATGATTGCCCCTAGTTAACCCTTTCACCCCCTTTTGCCAGTGTCACTAAGCGATTGTTTTTCTGATCGCTGCATTAGTGTCACTGGTGCCGCTAGTTAGCCAGTTTTTTTTTTAGGTTAACCGCCAGGTGATCACCGTATTACTGTTACGGGTGACGCTGGTTAGTTAGCTTGTTTTTTATACTGTCAGGGCACCCGCCATTTATTACCCAATAACGGTTTAACCCCCTGATCGTCCGGCGGGTGATATCAATTAGGTTTTAGGGTCAAATAAGGTCTGCGTCGCCCCAGGTTAGTGCCAGTACCGCAAACACCCACGCGCAAAGCATACACCTCCCTTAGTGGCACAGTATCTGAACAAATCAATATCCGATCTGATCAGATCTATACTAGCGTCCCAGCAGTTTAGGGTTCCAAAAAAAACGCATTGTTAGCGGGATCAGCCCAGATACCTGCTAGCACCTGCGTTTTCCCCCTCCGCCCAGCCCAGCCCACCCAAGTGCAGTATCGATCGATCACTGTCACTTACAAAACACTAAGCACACATAACTGCAGCGTTTGCAGAGTCAAGCCTGATCTCTGCGATCGCTAACATTTTTTTTGTGGTAGCGTTTTGATTCAGTCGCTAACAGTCAGGAGCTTTTTTACCTGTGAATCTCAAAAAAATAAAAAAAACAAAAATAGTTGTCGTTTTATTGTTCTCTCTCTCTCTCTATTCTCTCTCTATTGTTGTTCTTTTTTTACTCCATTCTATTCTGCAATGTTTTATTATGTTTTATCATGCTTGCTTTTCAGGTATGTAATTTTGTTTACTGTGTTTTAGTGTTAAGCATTTTTTTGTTTTCAGGTGCGCCATTCCGTTGCAGCGCGGATTTATTTATCTTGACAGCAACAGCGTTTGCTCCCACGATACATAAAGCTGTGACTCCAACGCTGTAGGAGGTGATTTCACCACCACAGTTAAAAAAAAGAGCATATGTGCCGAAGCATGGGGGCAGCAGGGGGGGGGAGGAGCGATTGGCTCCTAATGCCACATACATACGGTCAAAATTCCGACCGTGTGTACACGGCATAACTTTTGCGGGAGGATGCCCCCATGCATCGGCATATATACATGGTGCATGTATGCCCATCATTAGAAGTGGGTGGATGAAGGGAGGTATTCTAATGGTGGGCATACCCACCAATCAATCTCTTTTTTTTTCGTTCAGCCAAGAGGCTGCATGAAAAAAAAAGATTACAATATATGTCCAGTATGTTGCTGGACTTTGAATGGTTATACCAGAATGATGCCTGCAGGTTTAGGTATCATCTTGGTATCATTCTTTTCAGCCAGTGATCGTCTTTCATGTAAAAGCAATTCTAGCGGGTAATTAGCCTCTAGACTGCTTTTACAAGCAGTGGGAGGGAATGTCCCCCCTCCCGGATATAAACCGCGCCATTGGGAAATTGGGAAAGCATTTTATCACACCAATCTTGGTGTGGTCAGATGCTTTGAGGGCAGAGGAAAGATCTAGGGTCTAATAGACCCCAATTTTTTCAAAAAAAGAGTAACTGTCACTGCCTATTGCTATCATAGGGGATATTTACATTCCCTGAGATAACAATAAAAATCATAACAAAGAAAAAAAATGGAAGGAACAGTTTAAAAATAAAATAAAAAAGCTAAATAAATAAAAAAAAACTAAAAAAAAAAAAAAAAAGCACCCCTGCCACCCTTCTCTTGCGCAAAGGCGTACACAAGCGTTGGTCTGGCATCATAGGCATCATATGTAAACAGCAATTGCACCATGCATGTGAGGTATCACCGCAAAGGTCAGGTCGAGGGCAGTCATTTTAGCATTAGACCTCCTCCGTGAATCTAATGTGGTATCATGTAAAGGCTTTTAAAGGCTTTTAAAAATGTATGTAGTTTGTCGCCACTGCGTGTTTGTGCGCAATTTTAAAGCATGTCGTGTTTGGTATCCATGTACTCGGCGTAAGATCATATTTTTTATTTCATCAAAAATTTGAGCAATATAGTGTGTTTTAGTGCATTAAAATAAAAAAAAGTGTATTTTTTCCACAAAAAATGCGTTTGAAAAATCGCTGCGCAAATACTGTGTGGAAAAAAAAAAATGCAACACCCACCATTTTAATCTGTAGGGCCTTTGCTTTAACAATATATATAGTGTTTTGGGGTTCAACGTAATTTTCTTGCAAAAAAAAAATATGTTTTCATGTAAACAAAAAGTGTCAGAAAGGGCTTTGTCTTCAAGTGGTTAGAAGAGTGGGTGACGTGTGACATAGGCTTCTAAATGTTGTGCATAAAATGCCAGGACAGTTCAACCCCCCCCCCCCCCCAAATGACCCCATTTTGGAAAGTAGACACCCCAAGCTATTTGCTGAGAGCAATGTTGAGCCCATTAAATATTTTTTTTTTTTGTCCCAAGAGATTGAATAATGAAAAAAAAATATATATATATATTTTTTTTACAAAAAGTTGTCACTAAATGATATATTGCTCAAACATGTCATGGGCATATGTGGAAATACACCCCAAAATACATTCTGTTGCTTCTCCTGAGTACGGGGATACCACATGTGTGGGACTTTTTGGGAGCCTAGCTGCGTACGGAACCCCAAAAACCAAGCACCGCCTTCAGGCTTTCTAAGGGTGTAATTTTTTTATTTCACTTCTCACTGCCAATCACAGTTTCGGAGGCCATGGAATGCCCAGATGGCATAAAACCCCCCAAAATGACCCCATTTTGGAAAGTAGACACCCCAAGCTATTTGCTGAGAGGTATGGTGAGTATTTTGCAGATCTCGCTTTTTGTCACAAAGTTTTGAAAATTTAAAAAAGAAAAAAAAAAATTTTTTTTCTTTACTTTCTTCATTTTCAAAAACAAATGAGAGCTGTAAAATACTCACCATGCCTCTCAACAAATAGCTTGGGGTGTCTACTTTCCAAAATGGGGTCATTTGGGGGGGTTTTATGCTATTTTGGCATTTTATGGCCTTCGAAACTGTGATAGGTAGTGAGGAGTGAAATCAAAAATTTGCACCCTAAAGCCCCATACACACGGTCGGACAATCCGCGGACCAGGTCGGACAACCGTACACACGATCGGATTTGGTGTGATCGGACCGTGTTGTCTGCAAATCTTTCCAGCAGGAGATAAGACTTTGTCCGTCGGACAATCCGACATACACTGTCCGATGGTGCATACACACGGTCTGATTTTTCAACAACATTGTCCGATCGGACAGAATCCATGAAAAAGTCCGACCGTGTGTATGGGGCTTTAGAAATCCTGAAGGCGGTGCTTGGGTTTCGGGGCCCCGTACGCGGCTAGGCTCCCAAAAAGTCCCACACATGTGGTATCCCCATACTCAGGAGAAGCAGCAAAATGTATTTTGGGGTGCAATTCCACATATAACTATGGCATGTGTGAGCAATATATCATTTAGTGACAACTTTTTGAAAAAAAAAAAAATATATTTTTTATTTTTGTCTTTATTCAATCACTTGGGACTAAAAAAAAAAAATATTCAATGGGCTCAACATGTCTCTCAGCAAATAGCTTGGGGTGTCTACTTTCCAAAATGGGGTCATTTGGGGGGGTTTGTACTTCCCTGCTATTTTAGCACCTCAAGAAATGAAATAGGCAGTCATAAATTAAAAGCGGTGTATATTCCAGAAAATGTACTCTAGTTTGTAGACGCTATAACTTTTGCGCAAACCAATAAATATACGCTTATTGGCATTTTTTTTACTAAAGACATGTGGCTGAATAAATTTTGGCCCAAATGTTTGACTAAAATTGAGTTTATTCGATTTTTCTTATAACAAAAAGTAGAAAATCTATTTTTTTTTAAAAAAATTTGCTCTTTTTCCGTTTATATCGCAAAAAATAAAAATCACAGAGGCAATCAAATACCATCAAAAGAAAGCTCTATTTGTGGGAAGAAAAGGACGCAAATTTCGTTTGGTTACAAAATTGCATGACCGCGCAATTACCAGTTAAAGTAGTGCAGTGCGAAATTGAAAAAAGACCTCTGGTCCTTAAGCTGACAATTGGTCCGGGGCTGAAGTGGTCAAAAAAAAAAAATGGCGTGGGGTCCCCCCCAAATATCCATACCAGACCCTTCAGGTAACACAGAGAACAGTCATTCATTGATATAAAAAAAGCATAGGGGTCCCCCCAAATTCAATAACCAGGCCCTTCAGGTCTGGTATGGATATTAAGGGGGACCCCAGCCAAAAAATAAATGGCGTGGGGTCCCCCTAAATATCCATACCAGACCCTTTAGGTCTGGGATGGATTTTAAGGGGAACCCCGGCCAAAAAAAAAAAAAATGGCGTGGGGTCCCCCTCAAAATCCATACCAGACCCTTTATCCGAGCACGCAACCTGGCAGGCCGCAGGAAAAGAGGGGGGGGACGAGAGCGCCCCCCCTCCCGTCTGAACCGTACCAGGCCACATGCCCTCAACATTGGGAGGGTGCTTTGGGGGGTCTAAGACCCCCAAAGCACCTTGTCCCCATGTTGATGAGGACAAGGGCCTCATCCCCACAACTCTGGCCATGGGTTGTGGGGGTCTGCGGGCGGGGGGCTTATCAGAATCTGGAAGCCCCCTTTAACAAGGGACCCCCAGATCCCGCCCCCCCTGTGTGAAATGGTAAGGGTACCCCTACCATTTCACCAAAAAATTTCAAAAATTGTAAAAATGACTGGAGACGGTCTTTGACAATTCCTTTATTAAAATCTTCTTTCTTCTTTCTTCTGGTCTTCCTTCTTCCTTTCTTCATCCTGTGGTTTCTTCATCTTCTCCTTCCGTCATCTTCTTCCATCTTCTTCTTCCATCTTCTTCTTCCTCCGATCCGCTTCTTCTTCCTCCGGTCTTCTCGTCCTTCTCGTCCGACATCGGCGTCTGTTCTCGGGCCGCTCCTCGCAATGGGAGGCTCCCGCTGTGTGAGGCTTCGCTCCGGCTGACAGGTCTTTTTATAACGGAGGGAACTTGGTGACCCCGCCCCCTCTGACGCACGGGGACGTCATGGGGACTTCCCTATGGCTTTCCCCATGACTTCAGAGGGGGGCGGAGTCACCAGGTGCCCTCCGTTATAAAAGACCTGTCAGCCAGAGCGAAGCCTCACACAGCGGGAAGAAGAAGATGGAAGAAGATGCCGGAAGGAGAAGATGAAGAAACCGAAGGATGAAGAAAGGAAGAAGGAAGAAGACCAGAAGAAAGAAGATTTTAATAAAGGAATTGTCAAAGACCGTCTCCTGTAATTTTTACCATTTTTGTCACCTTTTTTTGGTGAAATGGTAGGGGTACTTTTGTACCCCTTACCATTTCACACAGGGGGGGGGGCGGGATCTGGGGTTCCCCTTGTTAGTCCCCATGACGTCCCCATGCGTCAGAGGGGGCGGGGTTACCAGGTGCCCTCCGTTATAAAAGACCTGTCAGCCGGAGCGAAGCCTCACACAGCGGGAGCCTCCCATTGCGAGGAGCGGCCCGAGAACAGACGCCGACGCCGATGCCGGACGAGAAGGACAAGAAGACCGGAGCAAGAAGAAGCGGATCAGAGGAAGAAGAAGATGGAAGAAGAAGATGGAAGAAGATGCCGAAAAGGAGAAGATGAAGAAACCGAAGGATGAAGAAAGGAAGACCAGAAGAAAGAAGAAAGAAGATTTTAATAAAGGAATTGTCAAAGACCGTCTCCAGTCATTTTTACAATTTTTTACATTTTTTGGTGAAATGGTAGGGGTACCCTTACCATTTCACACAGGGGGGGGGGGCGGGATCTGGGGGTCCCCTTGTTAAAGGGGGCTTCCAGATTCTGATAAGCCCCCCGCCCGCAGACCCCCACAACCAATGGCCAGGGTTGTGGGGATGAGGCCCTTGTCCTCAACAACATGGGGACAAGGTGCTTTGGGGGTCTTAGACCCCCAAAGCACCCTCCCAATGTTGAGGGCATGTGGCCTGGTACGGTTCAGGCGGGAGGGGGGGGCGCTCTCGTCCCCCCCTCTTTTCCTGCGGCCTGCCAGGTTGCGTGCTCGGATAAAGGGTCTGGTATGGATTTTGAGGGGGACCCCACGCATTTTTTTTTTTTTTTGGCCGGGGTTCCCCTTAAAATCCATCCCAGACCTGAAGGGTCTGGTATGGATATTTAGGGGGACCCCACGCCAATTTTTTTTTGGCTAGGGTCCCCCTTAATATCCATACCAGACCTGAAGGGCCTGGTTATTGAATTTGGGGGACCCCTACGCTTTTTTTATATCAATGAATGACTGTTCTCTGTGTTACGGAGCCGACAATTCATTTGCCGGCAATAGCCGCGAGTGATTTTAAATAGCTTTTTTTTTCCTGCAAAAATTACCCTTTGTCATTCGAATCATTCGAATTCATTCGAATTCATTCGTTATATTCGCTATCATAATTTCTTTCGAATTTGTTGAAATTCGATATTGGTAGTTGGATTCGAATAATTTGGAGCTGAAATTCGTAAACTGAATTTTTCCTGCAAAAATGACACTTTGTCATTCGAATCATTCGAATCCATTCAAATTCATTCAAATTCATTCGAATTCATTCGAATCATTAGTTATATCCGCTATAATAATTTCTTTCATATTAGTTGAAATTCGATATTTGGTAGTCGGGTTCGAATAAATTCGGCGACGAAATTCGTAAACAGAATTTTGTATTCCGTACGGAATTCGTATTCGAAAAAATTCATACTACGGATTTGTAAATTCGTACGAATTTCGAAAAATTTGTATGAATTACAAATTCGGACGAAACTAATCGCACATGTCTAATGGCTTTGAGGGTGTTATCCCTTGCCTCTCTTCCAGGGATAAAACCCACTTGGTCTAAATGTATTAATTGGGGGAGTAAAGGGAGCATTCTATTGGCTAATATTTTAGCGTACCATTTTAGGTCGACATTTAGTAGTGAAATTGGTCTGTAATTGGTGGTTAATTGCGAATCTTTGCCAGGCTTAGAGATGACTGTTATGTGGGCAGATAACAGATCTCTTGGGGGTATTGTGGGCATTTCATATGTGTTAAATGTTGAAAGAAATATAGGTGTCAAAATATCCTTAAAGGTTTTATAATAGCCTACTGAGAAGCCGTCTGGACCAGGGCTTTTACCAACTTTTAGCATATTTAGAGCAAGCAGTGTTTCCTCCTGGTTCAGAGGTTTATCAAGGTTTTGACATTGTTCTGTCGAAATGGGCATAGGGCTATATTTCTTGAGGAAATTCTTAATTAATTGCATTCTTTCCTCTTTTTGTGAAGGCGATTGTGTAGTAGGTAAATTTATATAGCTTGGAATAGTATGACATAAATTGGTTTGCTATGTCTGGTGTGGAGTGCAATTTATGTCCCTGTGTATCGGAGAGAGAGTGGATCATAAGAGAAGATTTTTTAGATTGTAATGCTCTTGCCAACATTTTGCCTGCTTTATTGCCAAATTCGTAGTTTTCTGGGTCAGAATAAATTTACGTTTTGTTTGTTTCTCTAGAAAAATTAGTAAGGTCTTTCTAGCGTTTACAAGTGAATTTAGTACCGTTAGTGCTTGCGAACGTTTATGTGTTTTTTCGAATTGATGTATCTGTTTGGTCAGATCATGAAATTGTTTTAATTTTAGTTTCCTTCCTTTGGCTGCTGTAGCAATGAGAATACCTCTAATTACACATTTATGTGCCTCCCATATAATGGGGGGGGGAGGTATCTTGTATAGTGTTTTCTTTAAAGAATTGTGTAATGCCATTTTCTATTTCTTTTTGAATTTCGGGATTGGTTAGTAAAGAATGATCTAGTTTCCAGGTATTGGTACGTGAGTGTGTTTCAGGAAATGATATGGAGATGGAAATAGGGTGGTGATCTGAGAGGTACATTGGATCTATGGTAGCTTTTTGGAGAAATGGGAGGTCTGATTGGGTTAAAAAAAAAATGTAAATTATTGAATATTTGTCATGGGTATTGAGAAAAACGTGTAATCTTTACAGTCAGGGTATAGAGTACGCCATGTATCATGGAGCGTTAAAGTTTGTAGCTCAGTTCTAATTGTTTTCAGGGCAGAGTATGGTAGGGAGGAATTTCCATTAGAAGTATCCAAAAGTGGATTTAGGGAGACATTGAAGTCACCTCCTAAAATTAGTGTGCCTTCTTTGAAGGTTGTCAGTTTTAAAATACATTTTTTTAAGAAAGAAACTTGTCCAGAATTAGGTGCATATATATTTGCTAAAGTAATTTTCCTCCCTTTACAAGAGCCTTTCAGGAACAAGAATATGCCTTGGTTGTCGGTCATTGTGTCAGTAATTTGGAGAGGGCATTTTTTTCCCAATAGTATAGATACCCCTTTTGTTTTAGATGACAGAGTGGTAGAATGATAAGTTTCTGGATAATTCATGTTTTTTTTAGTTTTGGGATCGAGTCAGTTTGAAAATGGGTCTCTTGGATGGAAATAATATCAGCTTGATTACGTTTCATTGTTAAAAGTAGTTGTGATCTCTTTTCCGTTAAGTTCAACCCTTTAGCATTTATGGAAATGAGTTGAAGTTGAGTTTGAACTGGTATTACTTGTGATGAAGCCATTGTTGGTATAAGTGTATGGGATGGTATACATCGTCAAAAGATTAAATATTATAATATATATAATTATATTCAAGTAAATTTATCTGAGATGCAGTATTATATATGTAAACAATAGGGAAAGTCAGGGGATTCCGGCTATAGGTGAGATCCTGCTCACCTATTTTAATAATTTATGAACAATGCCGGGAATAGGCAGTGGTATAATGTAAATATACTATCGTATAAGAAAAGTTTTAAAGTCTATACCACTTTTTGGGGTGGAGTATAGTCAAGGAGTATTGTTGTTCTTTTTTATTATTTGTTGTTGGTTTTTTTTCTAGACTCACAGCCTTAAAGTGCACATCTGTGAAGTGTGATAGGGGTTTAGGATGTGCTTCAATTGTAGATGGGGATATGCTTTACAGTAAAGGAGTATAATGAGGTAATAGGGAGAAATAAAATTGAGAATTATATAAGCATTTAATATGGCGTCATATAGGTTTGTCGCAATTACGTGAATGATCATGGTAATCAGTTTATGAGATCAAGTCTTCTCGCAATTGTCTTATATGTTTAAGATTAATTAGTTGAGAGAAATCTCTCATATCAGTCTTACGCTTTACAAGTTTGAGTACCATGTAGAAAGAGAATAATAAGTTACATCTGACAGTCTAATCTATATGGTTAATAGAATTTATAAGATAATAGTAGAATAAATTAATTCAATGTCTTTTCTTTAAAAATTGAAACAAGTCAAATTAATTAACACAACTAAAAAAAAAAAAACTTCCTCAAGTCTGTAGAGGCAATTCCTTCATGTAAACTCACAAAAAAATAAAAAATAATAAATGGGAGTTTGGAGTTGATCACGTTGTCTCAGAATACAATTAAAAAAAAAAAAATTCTCAAGTCTATAGAGGCAATTCCTTCATGTGAACTCACAAAAAAATTTAAAATAACAAAGGGGAGTTTGGAGTTGATCATGTTGTTGCAGAATACAATAAAAAAAAATAATAATTCCTCAAGTCTATAGAGGCAATTCCTTCATGTGAACTCACAAAAAAAAAAAATAATAAAGGGGAGTTTGGAGTTGATCACGTTGTCGCAGAATACAATTTAGAGTTACATTTCTTTAGAATGAACAACTGTTCATGTTGAAGTAGCGCAAATCATTACTGATATTTCTGGCAATGTAGAACTTTTAGTGGCGGTCTCTGCGTGCTCTTCTTGGCAGAGGGGCAGAGGTTGGACTGTATGAGTGAGGTTGTGGGACTGTATCGGATCCCATTCTTGTGGACGATGGGGATCTTCTGCGTCTGAAGTGGGTAGCTTGCGTCTCCATTTGGTCCTCGAGAGGTTTTGTCTGATGAGCTGGGGATGTTATAATCTGCATACCAATTTGGTGCTGACGTGTATGGGATATCAAGAGTCTGGCAAAAGTTATCTAGATCTTCTGGAATCCGAAGTATTGCCGTTCGACTATGGTTGGTGGCAGTCAAAGCAAACGGGAATTTCCAGCGATAAAGAATATTCCTAGCTTGTAACACTGCTAACAGGGGACGCAGATCTCTTCTGTGTCCGAGGGTGATCGCTGAAAGGTCTTGATAAATGGAAATTCTGTTTCCTTCATATTCTATAGGACTCTTCAGTATAGCTTGTTTAAGAATCGCCTCCTTTAGATGGTAATCATTAATGTAGCAAATAATATCTCTTGGGGGATCAGATTCTTTACTACGTGGTCTGAGTGCTCTATGGATTCTCTCCATCGCTATGGATTCTGTGCTGGGTTTATCTATAATACTGTTAAACAGGGCAGACACAGTGGCGGTAAGCTGTAAACTGTCCACATTTTCAGGGAGTCCTCTCACCCGCAAGTTATGTCTTCTGACACGGTTGTCCAAATCTTCGATGTGTCTTTGCATGTCCCGCATTTCTGCAGTATGGTTATCAATTACATTGGTGACTTTATTTATAGTTTTCTGCTGTCTATGTGTTTTCTGCTCAATTGTTTGAACCCTTCCCGCAATGGCCTGTAATTCATGGCGGAGGTCAATAATAGCAGCGGTAAGGGTGTCTTTTATATCTGTAGTAACCGCTCTAAGGTCCTGTATGGTCGGTTGTTGGGAAATATCCTGACTTGCCGCCATGTTAGAGTTAGTCGGCGCTAGTATTATGTCTTGTGTTGTGTGTGAGGTAACTGAGGCGGCCGCCATGTTAGCTCTGTGTGACCGGAATGTCTCCGGTATTTGAGAGGTGTTTAGTCCTCTATTACCTCTCGGTGACCTCAACCATGATGAGGAGTTGTTCCGGGAGGCTGTCCACATACTCTGAATAGCAGAGAATTCAGTTGAAAACCCCTCAGGAGCTTAAAAAGGCTGTGAAGTAATGGTGCTATCAAATTAAGTGGCCATCTTCCTCCAAGGCTAGCCACGCCCTCCGTTGATATAGCTTTTATTCAAGAGACACATTTCAAGACAGACAGACTTCAATATCTCCAAAACAGATTCTACCCGTTGACATACCATGCTACTAATTCAATGGCTAAATCAAAAGGGGTATCGATATTTATTTTTAGTAAAATACCCTGGCGCCATCAAATATCATTGATAGATCGTACGGGACGATATATTTATATACAGAGCCTCCTGGGGAACAAACAGATGACACTGGCAACAATCTATACTCCCAATCATAATCGGGCCTCTTTTCTAGATGAGGCATTAGAGAAGCTTTTAGATTTTGCAGGAGGGGCAGTTGATGCTAGGGGGGGATTTTAATATACCTGTGATACCATCAACAGATACCTCCACAGGGGTATCATCTATCCCTCCTAGCCAACTGAAACGTACTGCAAAATTATTTCATAAAGCTCAATTGATTGACGTATGGCGATTGCAACATTCTGGGGAACGAGATTACTCGTTTTATTCACCCCCACATAAAATCTATACCAGGATAGATAATTTTTTGATTTCCCATACTTGTTTACATGCAGTCCGGGCTACATCCATAGGAAATAGTACATGGTCAGACCATGCCCCTGTATTCCTGACTTATGATCTGGCAGGAGCCCAGACATCTAGACATCGCTACTGGTGACTTAATGAAAGTCTTTTACAGATACCAGAAGTCTAATGCCCCGTACACACGGTTGGAAATTCCGACCACAAAATCCGTCAGATTTTTTCCGATGGCTTTTGTCCGACACTGGTCGGACAAAGTTGGCGGAAAATCCGATCATTCTGATTTGGTGGTGGTGGTGACATTTGTTGCATATGACAGAACTACGTAGAGGCTAGTAGCCAATAGCTTTGGTCTCGTAATTTGATCTGAGAATGCGTGGCACTTTGTCCGTCGGAATATCCTACACACGATCGGAAAAATTTTGTTGTCGGAAAATTTGAGAGCAGGATCTCAAATTTTTCCGACGGAAAAAGTCAGATGGAGCCCACACGCGGTCTGATTTTCCGACAAAATTGTCCGAATTTCCGACCGTGTGTACGGGGCATTATAGGACGTGACTAAAGAGCTGACATTGTACTTTCAAATGAATGACCTACCAAACTGTGACCCAGGAATTTTAAGGGAAGCACATAAGTCAGTTCTTAGAGGTCTTTTTATTAAGCATGGGGCTTGTATTAAATGAGAACGAACAGAACAGCTGACTGAATTACTTGATAAATTAGCGATTGTGGAATCTAGTCATAAAAATGCTCCTAATAAGACTCTGGAAACAGACTTGGCGGTACTGAGGAAGTAAATTACAGACTTGCTTCACTACAAGGCGAAAGCAGTGTTACAGTTTTGCCGTAAGGTGAATTACGAATCGGGTGATAAATGTGGGAAAGTATTGGCAAGAAAAGTGAGAGAACATAAACTGTCAACATATATCCCTCAAGTTGTCAATGGGAACTGCCAAAAATTCTTTTTACCAACGTATATCTCCCAGGAATTTAAAGAATTCTATTCACACCTATATGATCTAGCATTACCTATATCCCCTCGATCGGCTATAGATGAATATATTCAAACATCTCAAATGCCGTCCTTAGCCCATGAGATATGTATGGAACTAGATGCCCCCATAACATTGTTGGAACTTCAACAAGCGTTAGGGTCTATAAAATCAGGGAAGGCCCCGGACAGGTTTACTGTACAATACTATTTGAAATATTAGGCCCACGCTTGATTAATTTATTTAGTTTGATCGACTCTGGATCTTCATTTGCTAGGGATACTCTGGGAGCCCACATTGCTGTGTTATATAAAGAAGGTAAGGACCCTACCTTGTGCCAGGGCCGGATTAACATAGGGGCTATTGAAGCTGCAGCTCCAGACCCCTTACCTTAAGATAGGCCCATTTAAAAAAAATCACAAAAAAAAAAAATATGATTTGACTTTGAGGGTTGTGGCTTGGCGACCAGGGCGACCTGTCAGAAGCTACTTACGGAGCGGCCAGTATAAATACAAGCTGGCATACTCTGTTTGCAGCAGACTGAGAGGATGAGCACACAGTGCCTCTCCTCACTTCTTGTCAGAGGCACTGAGCTCAATGGACAGCTTGGAGCTGGCAGAGTTTGACAGGCAGCAGCGCCTGTCAAACTCGCTCGCAGTAGCAGCATAGTCCAAAAATGTAAAACTGCCATTCAGCAATGTAAAAAAAAAAAAAAAAAAAGGAGGCGGCAGTAGCACCTCATGAACACCCGTCAGCTGCTGCTATATCACTCGTTGAAAAGCAATACACCACAGATCACTTTTCAGAGGGCAGTAAGCATTACTGCAAATGTGAAAGAAACTTGAAACACATCATCTATTTCACACTCACCACCAACCAGGTCACTCCCCAGCCATATTCCATGTTAGCCACTTCCCTTCAAGTTATATCACAGGTGACCATTTCCCAACCTGCAGATGACAGACCCTACTCCAAAAGATATCACTCAGTGACCATGTCCCAACCTGCAGAGCTGGCAGTACTGACTGTTTTGGGAAAATCCTGACAGGCTGGTTGTACTTGTCGATTAATAGATTGACTTGTGTACAACCAGCTAGCCCATACACAGATCGACTATAGCTGGTCTCTCTGCTTAACCACTTCAGCACTACTTTAACTGGTAATTGCGCGGTCATGCAATTTTGTAACCAAACGAAATTTGCGTCCTTTCTTCCCACAAATAGAGCTTTCTTTTGATGGTATTTGATTGCCTCTGTGATTTTTATTTTTTGCGATATAAACGGAAAAAAAAAATAAAAAAAAAAAATAGAGCGAAAATTTTGAAAAAAAAAGAGATTTTCTACTTTTTGTTATAAAAAAATCTAATAAACTCAATTTTAGTCAAACATTTGGGCCAATATGTATTCAGCCACATGTCTTTAGTAAAAAAAAAAATGCCAATAAGCGTATATTTATTGGTTTGCGCAAAAGTTATAGCGTCTACAAACTAGAGTACATTTTCTGGAATTTACACCGCTTTTAATTTATGACTGCCTATTTCATTTCTTGAGGTGCTAAATGGCAGAGAAGTACAAAACCCCCAAATGACCCCATTTTGGAAAGTAGCTATTTGCTGAGAGGCATGTTGAGCCCATTGATTATTTTTTTTTTTTAGTCCCAAGTGATTGAATAAAGACTCCCCAGCCACTTTCCATGTTAGCCACTTCCCTTCAAGTTATATCACAGGTGACCATTTCCCAACCTGCAGATGACAGACCCTACTCCAAAAGATATCACTCCCAGTTACTTCCCCCACCCGCTGATTGATATCCCTCCATGACCACCTCACACACCCCTGCTGACAGACCTCTCTCCCCAGCCTGTCCCCACACACCCTCTCACCTGCTGACCTGTGGATGGGGGAATCAATCCCACAATGTTATTGTGTTCTGCCAGTGGGGAGCCTTCCCAACCCACACAATACAATGATCAGTGTTGCCAACTATAGCTGGCAGCACTGACTGTTTTGGGAAAAAAACCTGACAGGCTGGTTGTACTTGTCGATTAATAGATTGACTTGTGTACAACCAGCTAGCCCATACACAGATCGACTATAGCTGGTCTCTGCTTAATTGGCTTAATTTCAATTCATGTATGGCCGGCTTAACCACTATGAAGTCCCTAAACATCCTTCCACAAACATTTACATTTTTCCTTCCCAGATTCCTACATCCTCCTCACCTGTGCCCACTGTCATACCCTCCACATTCTTCTCCTGTGCATACTGATCGCTGTCATACCCTCCACATTCCTCTCCTGTACATACTGCCAACTATATTTCTCTCCACACTCCTCTCCTGTACATACCACCCTCATAATACCTTCCACACTCCTCTCCTGTACATACTGCCCCTATCATACCCGTCACACTACTCTCCTGTACATACTGCCCCCATCATACCCTCCACACTCCTCTCCTGTACATACTGCCCACTGGCATACCCTCCACACTCCTCTCCTGTACATAGTGCCCACTGTTATACCCTCCACATTCCTCTCCCTCACCTGCACATTCTTCCCACTTTTATATCATCCATACTCCTCCCCTATGCCTCTTACACACAAAAACAGTTCTTTAAAATGATATTGAATATACTCAAAGTTACCAGAATGGGCACACTTTTGTTCCATCTTCACCCCGTCTTCCTTCTGGGGTCTGTGCCTTCGGTCACTTACCTTGGCCGGGCTGTGTTGCTATCACTTCCACGCATGCTCATTCGCATCCTCTCTCTCTCTTTCTAATCCCCCCTCTATCACTAATCCTCCCTCCCTTACCCCTCACCCCTCTATCATCCCCTTTCTCTATCTGTCTCTCTCTCATCCTCCCTCTCTCTATTTAATTTAATTTGTTATAACAAAAAATTGTTTGCATTTTTAATTATTATTTATTTTTTTTAAATAAAAAGCCCCACCATAATCCTCAGCACCAGGCCCATGATGTTCTTAATCCGGCCCTGCAAACAGTACAAAATTGTCGGCCAACAAACACGAACGTAGTGACGTACTACGTGGAGTTTCAGCTCTTGAGCACCACCCTTTGGGCACCTTCTGCTAATGTCGTGTTTGGTGAGCATTGATTCCGAGCATGCATGTTTGTACTTTGGACTTGTGTGATGGACTTGTGTACACACAATAGGAAAATCTGACAACAGACCGTTGTCCGCCGAAAATTTACTAGCCTGCCATCCAACATTTGTTGGCAGAAAGTTGGCCAACAATTGTCTGATGCAGCGTATACTAACGGTCAGATTTTAGGCAAACAGTCTATCATCACACAATTCCCTGCCAAAAATCCGATCGTGTGTACGAGGCGTTAGTCCGTAGGGTTCAAATTTGATTTGGCCCACCCTTTGCAGCTAGAACAGCTTCTGGGAATGCTAGGAAGGCTGTCCATAAGGTTTAGTATGTCTATTGGAATGTTTGACGATTTTCCAGAAGTGCATGTGTGAGGTCAGGCACGGATGAGAAGCCAAAAGGTTCAGCCAAAAGGTGTTCTATCTGGTTGAGGTCAGGACTCTGTGCATGCCAGTCAAGTTCCTCCACCCCAAAATCGCTCATCCATGTCTTTATGGACCTTGCTTTGTGCACTGGTGTGCAGTCATGCTGGAGCAGGGAGGGGCCATCCCCAAACTGTTCCCACAAATTTGGGAGCATGAAATTGTCCAAAATGTCTTGGTATGCTGATGCCTTAAGAGTTCCCTTCACTGGAACTAAGAGGCCAACCCCATCCCTGAAGAACCACCCCACATCATAATCCCCCCTCCACCAAATGATTTGGACCATAAAGCAAGGTCCATAAAGACATGGATGAGTGAGTTTGGGGTGTAGGAACTTGACTGGCCTGCACAGAGTCCTGACCTCAACACAATAGAACACCTTGGGGATGAATTTGAGCGGAGACTGTAAGCCAGGCCTTCTCGTCCAACATCTATGCCTGACCTTACAAATTCACTTGGAAGAATGGTCAAACATTCCCATATCACCCCTAAACCTTGTGGACATCATTCCCAGAAGAGTTGAAGCTGTTATAGCTGCAAAGGGTGGGCAAAATGAATTTTGAACCCTACAGACTTAAGCCTCGTACACATGATCGGATTTTCTGCCAGGAATTGTGTGATGGCAGACTGTTGGCGGAAAATCCGACCGTTTGTACGCTCCATAGGACAAATGTTGTCGGTTTTTTCACGTACAAATGTTGGATGGCAGGCTTTTAAATTTTCCACAGACAAATGTCTGTTGTTGGATTTTCCGACCGTGTGTACACAAGTCGGTCAGACAAAAGTCCAAAGTACAAACACGCATGCTCGGAAGCAAGGATGAGCCAGAAGCGGTCGGTCTTGTAAACTAGCGCTCGTAATGAAGAAATAACATTCGTGATGCTGCAAATTATGAAATATCAAAATGCAGCGCACATTCTCTTCTTTAATGTGATAATAATGAAGCTGCTTTGCTGGTGATACTGATGAAGTTCTGCCAAATGTATTTTAAAAGGCTTTTATTTTCTATCTTTTAATCTTTAAATATATCTTTAATATAATCTTTTTTTTTTTTGCCAAGTTACTACAACACCATTATCCCGTATTTTTTAAGATCAAAAGATACAACTATGTTGGTGTCCCTTGTTAATTTGACATTGTATTTTTTTTTTTTTTTTTTCAAATATGATTTTACAAAAAGAAAATCAGGAATGAATTGCATATACATACTGTAACAGTGTTTACAGAATGGGAGATCATAGTCTCCTAAAATAAAAAGGAAATATTACAAAAGAAACTTAACATATATTAGATTTATACATACAAGAACTCAAAAATCTAAGTATACCCCTATCTCCCTGCTACAGTAATCTAAGTTCCTGCTTCTTATCACCTTATGTGACAAAGCACCTCTGCTTCATTCCCTATACTTTAACTAAAAAAAACAAAATCTAAATAGAGGACGAGAGGAGATTAAAAAAAAGGCGGGGGGAAGGGAGGGGGGAAGAAGGGGGAAGGGACGTTTTAAAGGGGAGGAAGGGGAGAAAAAAATAAAAAAATAAAAAGAGAAAAAAAAATCTAATAAATAGAGGAAGGATTCCAAAAATGGCACTTAGTATAAGGTGACCAGATTTTTAAAATGAAATCCGGGGACATTTTTTTTTATTGGCAAATGGTAAACAATTTTATAAGCATATTTTCCTCAAATGATATATGCAGTGTTTATGGAATAATTGTATGATATATACCTTATTTCTCATATTTCATCCATGAGATTAAAAAAAAGATTAAAGTGGTTCTGCACTGAAGATTTTTTTTTTTTCCAAATCTTTAAAATCGATGTGTTTAAAAAAATAAGCTTACCTTTCCTGCCTTCTCCCGTTATCCATGTCCGTTTTTCATTGAAATCTTTCTTTATATTCCTAATCTTCGGCCAGTGTCATTTTGCTTGTGGGCATTTGAAACCACTTCCTCCAATTCGTCACTTCTAAGGAACCAGCATGCATTGCTGGTCCGCGCGCACGCTCAGTAGCTACAGCTACGAGCGCTGAAATGTGTCATGTTTCCAGGACAACGGGCGGCGTCTTAGAATGTTACCGCCCCCGTTGTGATGTGAAGCTCTCAGTACAGGGAGAGAGCTTCACATGATAGGTTAAGCGAAATCACGCGAGATTTCGCCTCAGATAGGAGCAATGACTCCTGGGATTAGTTATACGATATCCCAGGAGACAGTGCGGAGATCAGATCGGAAATGATGCTGATCCCCGCAGAAACCCCGCCCATTGACGCAGGGAGAGATAAGGGAGAACATCAGACAGCACAAGGTAGGAACCAAAAAAATAAAAATAAAGGGGCATAGGCAACTATTGACAGCTTTTAAAAAACATCTGTAGAAAGAAAAAAAATACGAGTGCAGAACCGCTTTAAGGCAGTACAGTGACAGTATACGGCAGGTTAGGGCAGTATGTAGTGACAGTATACGGCAGGTTAGGACAGTATGTAGTGACAGTATACGGCAGGTTACGGCAGTATGTAGTGACAGTATACGGCAGTATGTAGTGACAGTATAGGGCAGGTTAGGGCAGTATGTAGTGACAGTATACGGCAGTATGTAGTGACAGTATACGGCAGGTTAGGGCAGTATGTAGTGACAGTATACGGCAGGTTAGGGCAGTATGTAGTGACAGTATACGGCAGGTTAGGGCAGTATGTAGTGACAGTATACGGCAGGTTAGGGCAGTTTGTAGTGACAGTATACGGCAGGTTAGGGCAGTATGTAGTGACAGTATACAGCAGGTTAGGGCAGTATGTAGTGACAGTATACGGCAGGTTAGGGCAGTATGTAGTGACAGTATACGGCAGGTTAGGGCAGAATGTAGTGACAGTATAGGGCAGGTTAGGGCAGTATGTAGTGACAGTATAGGGCAGGTTAGGGCAGTATGTAGTGACAGTATACGGCAGGTTAGGGCAGTATGTAGTGACAGTATACGGCAGTATGTAGTGACAGTATACGGCATGTTAGGGCAGTATGTAGTGACAGTATACGGCAGGTTAGGGCAGTATGTAGTGACAGTATACGGCAGGTTAGGGCAGTATGTAGTGACAGTATACGGCAGTATGTAGTGACAGTATACGGCATGTTAGGGCAGTATGTAGTGACAGTATACGGCAGGTTAGGGCAGTATGTAGTGACAGTATACGGCAGGTTAGGGCAGTATATAGTGACAGTATATGGCAGGTTAGGGCAGTATATAGTGACAGTATATGGCAGGTTAGGGCAGTATATAGTGACAGTGTGCTCAGTCACTTACAGCCTGGCAGGTGATGAAGATTCCCGAGCTGCTGTGCTCTCTCCTCCTTCTTTAGCTGCAGGATCAGCCTGAGCGGAGGAGTCTGTAGGAGTGGAGGAGGCAGCCACACCCCGACCCCGCCCACCAACTCCGGCTGCCTCGGGAGATAGTGAAGATCCCGAGGAACAGCCTTAGCTGATTAGACAACAGGGTAGTATTACAGACAGCCTCCCCCACACCGCTGGACTCTCTGCTATCCCGACTGACTTTTTACAAACTGCAAGGACAGGGAAGGTGCAGGGCTCCCCCCCATGGACTTGGTGCCCGCTCATTAAGGGTATTGTACTGGCTTAAAAGTGGCCCTGCCTGATGCCACCCCTGCAGTCCGGGGACAAATCCGGGGACAGATTTGTTCCGGGGAGAGTGTTCTCAGTCTGGGGACTGTCCCCGGAAATCGGGGACGTCTGGTCACCCTAGCTTAGTATCGCATCCGATGTCTCTTTGATCGCACATCCATCATATCTCTTAACTCAGACTTCACAGCCCTAAGAGGGAACTACCCTCTTCTGAATTAATAAACAAATTCCAAGAAGTCCATGTCTTTTTATATATCTCCTGTCTATATCAGTTGCTGTCAATATCAGGTCCTCCATCTTTCTAATATCTTCCACCTTCCTCAGCCATAATGCTGTGGTCGGTGGATTTTGCTGTTTCCACATCAAAGGTATACAGGATTTAGCTGCGTTTAGTAAATGACATAGGACAGATTTTTTATATGTTCTCGTTGGAATAGTGGTAATATGTAATTTAAAAAATGTTGGGTCATTCGGGATTTGAAGATTAGTACATTTCTGGGCAATCGTTTGAACCATTGGCCAGAAAAAAGTAAACTTAGGACACGTCCAAAATATATGCAAAATCATCCCTTTATCTGTACCACATCGCCAGCAATGCTCTGATGCATCTGGAAAGATAGCATGAAGTCGACTAGGTGTCATATACCATCTTGTAAATATCTTATAATTAGTTTCCTGTATTTTGGTACAGATTAAAGATTTATAAGAAAGCTCAATCATATTTTTTATTTGTAAATCATTAAATGTGTGATGCAGATCTGTACTCCATTTTAACACACAGGCCAGTTCTGGTTGCTCCCTAGGGGAGATAAGTAACTTGTACATCTCCGAGAGGATGAGACAATGGTTCTGTTTTCACGAGCAATGCTCCTCAAATTTAGTCAATTGTCTAGTATATGCCTGCGGGTCTGGTATAGTCTGAAGAAAATAATATAATCAAGCTGCATTCCAGAACGCAAGTTAGTAGGGGCCCCCGGGATCAGTCAGCTCCTCCATAGTAGGCCATCTATCTCCCGTCACAAACTGTGATGCTATAGTTCGCTCAGTCTCCCATAGAGTCAAAAATTGCGTGGTTGAAAGGCCTGGTATAAATTTGGGCTTCCCAATTATCGGGGTCAGTGGAGATGTATTTGTCGCCACCATATTATTTTGGTAGGGTTAATAAGGAGCGTGAAAGACGTGGTTTCTTATGCGCCCAGACAAACCTTGTAAACAATGCCTGCACCTGTTTAAAATAAGAATGTGGTATCTGTATCGGTAGGGCCTGAAATGAGTATAAATTTTTTTTGGCAAAATGCACATCTTCATTAAGTTACACCTACCGATCCAAGAATGTAAATTAGTGTGCCACTTATCTAATAGCAGTCTGGACTCTGTAAGTAATGGTGGAAAATTAAGCTCATACGTACAGGTTAAATCTGCTGGCATTGTTGTGCCTAAATAATTCAGGGTAAGTGTAGTCCACTTAAAGTGGAAACCTCCTCGGATTTGTATAAGAGTTCTTACTGGCAGTGCAACCCCCATCGCCTCTGATTTAGACAAATTAATTTTCAAGTTTGATAAGACACCATATAAATCAAATTGTTTAAGAAGATTTGGAAGAGAAACTGCTGGATTCGTTAAAGAAAATAATAGGTCATCGGCATAAGACGAGACCTTATGTTGTGTATTACCCACTGTCACTCCCTGTATATCCTGATTTAGCCTGACCATAGAGAGAAAAGGCTCCAAGGAAAGGGCATATAAAAGAGGGGACAGTGGGCATCCCTGCCTAGTACCATTCCTAATTATAAAAGTCTCTGAGAGCACCCCATTCACCTTAACCTGTGCGGTCAGATTTAAATATATCTTGGCCATCCGGCTCATCATCACCTCCCCAAGTCCAATATGTCTGAGAACAGAGAGCATAAATGGCCAACTTACTTGGTCAAAGTAGGTTCAGCACTTTAGAAGTGCTGTCCCTCGCCCCACGTGTCGGGATGAATCCAACCTGATCTAAGTGGATTCATTTTTGTAAATGGTTTGACAGCCAGGTAGCCAAGATTTTAGTATAGAGCTTTAGGTCTACGTTCAAAAGTGAGATAGGCCTATAGTTACGGCACAAGGCAGGGCCAGATTAACCACTTCAGCCCCGGACCAATTGGCAGCCAAAGGACCAGGCCCCTTTTTGCGATTCGGCACTGCGTCGCTTTAACTGACAATTGCGCGGTCATGCGACGTGGCTCCCAAACAAAATTGGCGTCCTTTTTTTCCCACAAATATAGCTTTCTTTTTGTGGTATTTGATCTCCCCTGCGGTTTTTATTTTTTGCGCTATAAACAAAAATAGAGTGACAATTTTGAAAAAAATGCAATATTTTTTACTTTTTGCTATAATAAATATCCCCAAAAAATATATAAAAAATTTTTTTTTTCCCTCAGTTTAGGCCAATACGTATTCTTCTACATATTTTTGGTAAAAAAAATCGCAATTAGCGATTATTGATTGGTTTGCACAAAAGTTATAGCGTTTACAAAATAGGGGATAGTTTTATAGCATTTTTATAAAAAAATTTTTACTAGTAATGGCGGCGATCAGCGATTTTTATTGTGACTGCGACATTATGGCGGACACATCAGACATTTTTGACACATTTTTGGGACCATTGTCATTTATACAGAAATCAGTGCTATTTAAATAGCACTGATTCCTATGTAAATGACAGTGGCAGTGAAGGAGTTAACCACTAGGGGGCGGGGAGGAGTCAGTGTGACGTGTTGTGTTTTTTTTTTACAGTAGGGGGCGTGGCTGACGTCTGACGTCACTGATCCGCTGTTCCCGATGACAGGGAACAGCAGATCAGTGACAGGCAGTGTAGGAAGCGCGGGGAGAGGTTTGTTTACACATACCTCTCCCCGTTCTTCAGCTCTGTGACCCGATCGCGGGACACCAGCGGCGATCGGGTCTGCTGGTCCCGCGGCCGTGGTCACGGAGCTCCCGACCGGGTCGCGGGCGCGCCGCCGGTGGCACGCCCGCGACCCCACGGCTAGGCAATTAAAGGGGACGTACCTGTACGTGCTTTTGCCTAGCCGTGCCATTCTGCCGACGTATATGTGCAGGAGGCGGTCGGGAAGTGGTTAAGAACATCATGGTGGGGCTTTTTATTAAAAAGATTAAAATAAAAAAAATGATCATTAAAAATGCAAAATGTTTTTGTTATAACAAATTAAATTAAATAGAGAGAGGGAGGATGAGAGAGAGAGCAAGAGAGAGAGAAAGGGAATTTGAGAGGGGTGAGGGGTAAGGGAGGGAGGATGAGAGATAGAGGGGGGATTAGAAAGAGATAGAGAAAGGATGCGAATGAGCATGTGTGAAAGTGACAGCAACACAGCCCGCCTAAGGCAAGTGACCGAAGGCACAGAACCCGGAAGGAAGACAGGGTGAAGATGGAACAAAAGTGTGCCCATTCTAGAGCTGGTAACATTGAGTATATTCAATATCATTTTAAAGAACTGTTTTTGTGTGTAAGAGGCATAGGGGAGGAGTATGGATGATATAAAAGTGGGAGATATGTGCAGGTGAGAGAGAGGAATGTGGAGGGTATAACAGTGGGCACTATGTACAGGAGAGGAGTGTGGAGGGTATGCCAGTGGGCAGTATGTACAAGAGAGGAGTGTGGAGGGTATGCCAGTGGGCAGTATGTACAGGAGAGGAGTGTGGAGGGTATGATGGGGGCAGTATGTACAGGAGAGAAGTGTGGAGGGTATGATAGGGGCAGTATGTACAGGAGGAGTGTGGAAGGTATTATGAGGGTGGTATGTACAGGAGAGGAGCGTGGAGAGAAAAACAGTTGGCAGTATGTACAGGAGAGGAGTGTGGAGGGTATGACAGTGATCACTATGCACAGGAGAGGAGTGTGGGTGGTATGACAGTAGGCAGTATGTACAGGAGAGGAGAGGAGTGTGGAGGGTATGACAGTAAGCAGTATGTACAGGAGAGGAATGTGGAGGGTATGACAGCGAGCAGTATGTACAGGAGAGGAATGTGGAGGGTATGACAGTGAGCAGTATGTACAGGAGAAGAGTGTGGAGGGTATGGCAGTGAGCAGTATGTACAGGAGAAGAGTGTGGAGGGTATGGCAGTGAGCAGTATGTAGGGTATGACAGTGGGCACTATGTATAGGAGAGAAGTGTGGAGGGTATGACAGTGGGCGCTATGTATAGGAGAGGCGTGTGGAGGGTATGACAGTGGGCACTATGTACAGGTGAGGAGGATGTAGGAATCTGGGAAGGAAACATGTAAAGGTTTGTGGAAGGATGTTTAGGGACTGCGTAGTGGTTGAGCGGGTCATACATGAATTGAAATTAAGCCAATTAAGCAGAGACCAGCTATAGTCGATGTGTATGTATGGGCTAGCTGGTTGTACACAAGTCAATCTATTAATTGACTTGAGTACAACCAGCCTGTCTATTTCCCAAAACAGTCAGTCAGTGCTGCCAGCTATAGTTAGCAACACTGATCATTGTATTGTGTGGGTTGGGAAGGCTCCCCACTGGCAGAACACAATAGCATTGCGGGATTGATTCCCCCATCCACAGGTCAGCAGGTGAGAGGGTGTGTGGGGGACAGGCTGGGGAGAGAGGTCTGTCAGCAGGGGTGTGTGAGGTGGTCATGGAGGGATATCAATCAGCGGGTGGGGGGAGTAACTGGGAGTGATATCTTTTGGAGTAGGATCTGTCATATGCAGGTTGGGAAATGGTCACCTGTGATATAACTTGAAGGGAAGTGGCTAACATGGAAAGTGGCTGGGGAGGGACCTGGTTGGTGGTGAGTGTGAAATAGATGATGTGTTTCAAGTCTCTTTCACATTTGCAGTAATGCTTACTGCCCTCTGAAAGGTGGTGTATTTGCTTTTCAACGAGTGGTATAGCAGCAGCTGACGGGTGTTCATGAGGTGCTACTGCCGCCTCCTTTTTTTTTTTACATTGCTGAATGGCAGTTTTACATTGTTGGACTATGCTGCTACTGCAAGTGAGTTTGACAGGCGCTGCTGCCTGTCAAACTCTGCCGGCTCCAAGCTGTCCATTGAGCTCAGTGCCTCTGACAAGAAGTGAGGAGAGGCACTGTGTGCTCATCCTCTCAGTCTACTGCAAACACAGTGTGCCAGCTTGTATTTAAACTGGCCGCTCCGTATGGAGCTTCTGACAGGCTGCGCAAGGAGCCCTGTATCTCCAGGACCATAGGCGATAGGAGCCTACCTACCCCCTAAATTTGGGCTCTATGTGACCCATGGTCGCCAAGCCACAACCCTCGAGGTTCGTTTTTTTTTATTTAAATGGGCCTATCTTAAAGTGGAAGTAAACCCCCCTATCGTTTTCAGTCAAGGAAGCTACCTTCTTTGCCTCTGTTTAATCTTGAACTGCCACAGTGCTGCACATGTGATCCGTTATGACACCAGCCATTGGATGGTTTGACTGTTTGGTTGAGAGCACAGCCAATGTGCAGTTAGCATTCCCGGCATGCCTTTTTTTTTTTAAACTGTTAAATCGATGGGTTTACTTCCGCTTTAAGTTAAGGGGCCTGGAGCTGCAGCTCTAATAGCCCCTATGTTAACCCGGCCCTGCCGTATATACTCGAGTATAGGCCAACCCGAATATAAGCCGAGGCACCCAATTGTACCACAAAAAAACTGGGAAAACATATTGACTCGAGTATAAGCCTAGGGTGGCAAAAAGCAGCAGCTACTGGGTAAACAATGCCCATCTTCAGCCTCACTGTGCCCATTTGCACTGTAATTGTGCCATTTGCAGTCTCACTGTGACCATTTTCAGCCTAATTGTGCCCATCTGTAGTCTCACTGTGTCCATCTGTGGTCTCACTGTGCCCATCTCCAGCCGTACCTTTCATTACTAAAACAGTGTGTGTCTCTCGCTGTGTTATGCAGTCTGTTTGGCCGTCCATTGTAATATGTCATTTTCCTTTCCTGACACCAATACATGGCAGTATACATATGATATAGCTCCGCCCCTATATCCACCCACAGGACCTGTTTAGCTCTATAAAAGTCTGACTGGGAGCTTCCTCCTCCATTCTCTGTATAAAGCACAAAGATCAGAGGGACGTATGCTGCTATGTATTGGTGTCAGGAAAGGACAATTACGGTAAGTATTTGATACAATTTTCCATTTTCCTGACGCCACGCCAAACATGGCAGCATACATATGATACATAGTGAGCTTTTGAGAGGGAGGGTTTAATGCTACAAACTTAGTCTTTATTTGACAATAGACATAAAAGCTTGGATGGTTTTCCTCCCAAACTCTACTGTAGTAAGAGCTGCTGGATCCACCCTGTAGTGTTTTAAGAAAGTATGCTGTGGTGACCAGCTAGCCAGAGACGATCCTGCTCATGCCGCCCAAGAAGAAGACATCTCCAGTGGCGTCTCCAGCTTTCATATTTAGGGGGGGCACATGGGGGGACAGGGACAAAAGTAGGGGGGCAACTATAAAATGCAATTTTACTACGATCAGGGTGGCAGAAAACAAGAGATATATGTCACCAGCATACCAAGAAAATATAAGGGTCCAAAGCAGTGGGAGAACTATCAGGGTTGCAAAGGTTGTCTTGTCACCGGGCCTTGGTGTTCTGCCACTGTGGTGTTCCCCAGCCTCCTCTTGCTGTCCTGCCCCTGCTATTGACAGTGCTGGTCTGGCATCTGTCTCCTTGGCAGCGGCAGCAGTCTATTAGGACCTAGTGCTGGTGACATTATGGGTGCATGCAGTGGAAGGCTGGCACTATTGGTTGTAGATAGCCGAGCCCCCAGCTGGTCACCTAGCAGCAGTAATGCTGTATAACCTTCTCTGTTGATATGCTGATCGGGATGTGATCCAGGTGATGCTCCCAGTCAGATCTAATAAACACAGTATTTATTAGCATCAAGAGTACAACCACATCCACCGTATGTTCAGCAGCCATGTGGGCTCTATGCCTGTAAGGTGTGGGCTCTATGCCTGTAAGGTGTGGGCTCTATGCCTGTAAGGTGTGGGCTCTATGCCTGTAAGGTGTGGGCTTTGATCAATAAAATCACTATGATATTTAACACTAGGATTTGACTAGGAGCATCACCTGGATTGCATCACGATCAGAATGTCAGAGAAGGCTGCACTGCTGCTAAGCAACCTGCAGGGAGGTCAACTGTCTACTCTACAACCATTAGAGATGGGCGCGGGTGTGTTTGAAATCCCAGTTGCCCGATCCCGCCAGGAAGCCGACACTGCACACGGCTAATCACAGGCAGTGAGACATTCCTGATCTGTGCAGCTGCGGACCAGGAAATGTCTCACTGCCTGTGCTTAGCACTGTGCAGTGTGGGCTTCCTGGCGGGATCGGGCATGTGGGATTTTGAACATGCCCTGCCCATCTCTAACAACAAATTGTGCTGGCCCTCCTGTACATCAGCCCCATAAAGTAACCAGCACCGGGTTCCAATATGCCGCTGCTGCCATGGAGACAGAGACCAGCGATGTGAATAGCCGGGACAGGACAGCAACCCTGGTAGTTCCACCACTGGTCCACACTGGGAGGATTCCCCCATCCACCTATAATGTGTAGATGGGAGAATTGGATCATTTCTCTTTTTTTTCATGCAACCTACTAGTTAAATGAAAAAAGTGATCAATGTATGGGCTGCCTAAGTGCTAAGACCAGCCATAGGCAGTTTAAATCTCAGCTGGTTCAGCAGGAACCATTAATGAGCAGGCTGAATGTACCAAGTTGATCAATCAAATTGGGAACAACCAGCCTGCCAGATACTCTTATGATTATCACTAGTGGTTGCTATAGCCACTAGTGATAATGACTGTGTGTTGGGAGAATACAATTGCTGGGCAGGAAGGATATTCCCCTGTCACCATTGTCTGTGTTGATGGGGGAATCATGCAAGTTTCTTTCCTGCACTCTGTGGATGCAGGAAAGAAATTTGCACAGTCTATTACCTGCCTAACTGAAAGTGAAAGTAAGTTGTGATGGTCTTGAAAGAACAGAAGAGGGGGAGGGACAGATGGGGGAGAGAAGGGATGGAGATAATGCAGTTAAGTGATTACAGTGTACTGCAGTGCACACACTTACCCACTGGTCTAGGCTAGAAGGATACTCGCCCTCTCAATAGAGACTGTGTTACTCCAGCGGTGGACTGAGTAAGATGTGGCACATCCGCTACGAATGCAAACAAAAAGACATTGCCTTTTTGTAAAAAAAAAAAAAAAAAAAAAATTTTTTTTTTTTTGGGGGGGGGCACATGGTGGGGCACAGCATCATTTTGGGGGGGTCAGGGCCCCCTCTGGCCCCCCCCCCCCCTAGGGACGCCATTGGACATCTCCCTGGTTGAGTGAGCTCTAAACCACCTCTTGAGGATCCTTCCCGGCCGCTCTATATGCCCGGTGAATAATTTTTACTATCCAGGTTCTGGCCGAGGCCTCTCCCTTAAAATTTTTGTGATGATGAAAAAGTCTGTCAGAACATCTGAATGTAGAAGTAGCCTGGAGATGGACTTTTAGAATGTTCAACTCGTGCAGATCAGCATCTGATTCCGCTGGGAAGGCTGGAAGCACCCATTCACTGGTGAGATAAAATATTGATGCCACTTTTGGATCCAATGGTCTCAGCACAACCCTGTCTGGGAAAAACATGGAATAAAGTTCTGCTGCTCTCAATTCTTGGAGTTCGACACCCTTCCCCCTGAAGTTATGGTTAATAGGAAAGCCGTTTTTAAGGTGATATCCCATAATGAACAGTCTTCTGTCGGAGTACGAGGAGGGTTTACTAGAGGGTTGAGGACTACTGCCAGGTCCCATTGAGGGAACCTATTTCTCTTGGGAGGGCATAGTCCAAGTACCACTCATGAAGTGTTCCACCAGCAGGTTTGCTGCCCATTTCTTTGGGGTAAAGGCCGAGATGGCTGAAATTTGACCCAAATCCAACCCGGATTGCAGGAAAGACAGGATTTGAGATATATTTGGGTCACTAGGGTCAAACTTACATCCAGCTGCAAAGCTCGTGAACCTATTTCATATTCTGGAGTAGATGGCATTGGTTGACCCCTTTCTGGAACTCTGTAAAGTTCTAAAACCCTCTGGAGAACATCCTAACTCTTGTAACCCCTGCCTTACAATCTGCAGGCCACTAGGGCCAGTCATAATGGTTGCGGATGTAGGGTACTGTATCTATTTCAGACAGGAGATGAGGAGTCATCGACAGAGTGATCGGTGTGCACATGCTGAGATCCATTGCCAGAGAGACCCATGGTCTGTGAGGCCAGTAAGAAAATACTGTGATGACTGTCAAATTCTCTGTCAATCTCCTCAGGAATTTCAGGATTAACCACTTCACGCCGGGAGGGCATCCAGGGACGTCCTTGACTTTGCAGGGCTATATCTGAATGATGCCTGCAGCTTCAGACATCATTCAGATATTGGCTTTTTCAGCCGGCGATTCCCTACACCATAGGAAATCAGCTGTTCCACCGATTGATCATTCTTACGGGTGGTGGGAGGGGACGTCCCCCCCTCCCTCCGCCCTCCGGTGCTACTACCGACTCACTGCTTCCATCGGTGAGTTGGAAAATGGATCCGCCGGCCCTGGATGGTGATCATAGAGATTTCCGGCGGACAAGATGGTCGCCTGAGTCTCTGATTGTTCGGAAGCCAGTCGCGAAGTTATGATGTCACGCCCGGCCTCTGCTTTAAAACAATGGCGCTGTTTGGGGGTTCTAAGTAATTTTCTAGCAAAAAAAACTGTTAACTTGTAAACAACAAATCTCAGAAAAAGGCTCGGTCTTCAAGTGGTTAAAGAAATTGGAGGGAAGGCATAGGCCAGTTGCCCAACCCAAGGATGGGTTGAGGCATCCATCCCCTCCGCTAATGGATGAGGGTATCGTGAGGAACCGGCTCACCTTGCAGATGGTTGATGAGGCAAAAATATCCATCTTGCGGAGACCCCCACTCATCGATGATCTGTTTGAACATTTTGGGGTGAAAGGACCATTCATTGGGGTCCATGAATTGTCTGGATAGGCGATCTGCTTCCAAGTTCTGACAGCCTGGAAGATATATGGCCCTCAAATCTGGGAGATATTGTTGTGCCAATGTCATGATTCGTTCCACCTCTCTCAAGAGGGATTGGCTGTGCGTCCCGCCTTGTCAATGTATGTAGGACACTGCTGCCGTGTTGTCCAGATGGAGCAGGACTGGGCGACCCTGTATGTGAGGCAGCAAGGTGGCCAATGCCATGAATGCTGCGTGAAGTTCCAGAATATTGCAAACTGAGTGGGAAATTCCCCTCTGCCCTGGATCTTGAGTTTTTCGCAGGTGGCGCCCCACCCTGCTGCGCTGGCATCTGTGGTAACAATGATCTATTGCTGTGGCCCTAATGGATGATGCCGTTTAGCATTTGTTTCGTCTACCATCAGAGACTCTGGCGCCTCCGGTTGGTGATCCTGGTTGGCTGGGCTAGACAAACTCTTTCACTGCATCAGGAAGCCTTGTTGGAAAACAGAGTTTCCAGTGAGCCCGGTGGAAATCATTGGAATACATGAAGCCATCATCCCAAGAGGACTCATGCACTGGGATGCCGACATCACTGGTGCAGCCAATGCCTGTTGGAACTTCTCCCTGATTTTGGGGAGTTTCTTAGGTGGCAAAGAAACTGTGGCCTTCTTATTATTGAATTGGGCCCCCGAGGTAGACCGTATTCTGTGTAGGCTTCAGCTGGCTCTGGTAATGCCTGTCCCTCAACGCAAATCTGAGGAACTGCTGGTATAACTGAAGGATTGGGACATGTTGGTAGGCATATTACAAGTCCACTGAAATACTCCAGTCTCCTGGTTGAATAACCTGGATTATGGTACGGAGAAACTCCATCTTGAGTCTATACGGATAAATTGATTCAGCCTCTTGAGGTAGTTCCATTTTCCTGGTGCATCATGGCAGCATACATATGGGGACTAACTCGCCATACGGGAGGGTGCAAGAAAATGTAATAATCATCAGTAGCGCAAAGTATGCACCATGATTTTTCCAATTTACTGTCGCGAGCCGGGTTCACCTATTAAAGTCTAATGTCCTGGGAGGACCATATTGCTGACTTGCAAATACCTCAGTAGACTCTGCACTGAGCTGTCCACAGAGCTGCCACTGCCCTAATTAAATGTGCTCTGAAGACCTCCGAAACAGGAAGGCCTTGAAGAGTAGGCTCTTTTAATTGTCTTAATCTAGGAGGTGACTGAGCATTTGATGCTGACTGACCCTGCCTTATGTTCTCGGTTCCAGCGTGGCCTTTTTCAGCTTTCCTAAATGAGAAGGTAGCTGCCAAGCAGGCCACCAGCCTTAGCTCAACATCCAGGGGATGTGGTTCTCTCACTCAACCAAGAAAAGATAGCAAATTTACTTCCTGGTTAAATTGGAAGGAGAAAGACACCCCATGGATAAAAGCAGTCTTGAGTTTTAGGACCATTTTTTTCTGTCCGGGTATAATGTTAAGTGAGGCTCCTTGAGTACAAAGCCTGCAGTTCTGACATCCTTCACAGAGGTTGTAGCAACCAGAAATATGGTATTTAGGGTTTGCAGAGTATAGTCAATTCTGTAGGATAGAAATGAGGCCTTGATAGAAATGGGGACCATAAGAAAGTTCCACATAGGGAACAATGGTTTCCTGTGAAGCCTATAACTTCACGCAAGCCTTTTAAGAATTAAAGGGTTAAGGACTCCTTAGACCTCTGCAAGTGCAGACAAGGCCGAACTTTGAGCTTTTAAACATATTTGTCCTACTATGCCCCTGATTAGCCCCAGTTGTAAGAACTGTGGAACCTTGGCTGGTGTAGGTGATAAAGGACTCCACGCTTTGCTGTGTGAGATCTGTATAATTTTCCCATAGTCTTAGGTAAATCTTATTCATGAAGATCTCTCTGGATTGACACAAGGTAGGCACTACCTTCACTGAGCATAATTGACCTGGTAGCCACTGCCTCTCAACTTCCATGCCATCAAAAGTAGTCTCTTGGAGCTAGATGGATGGAAGAGAGAGAGAGAGAGAGAGACTCCCAAGCCAAAAATTGTATATTTGCAATTATTGATACAGGAAGCTCCGCTGACAGCCTAAGAATTCTACCCTTCCACTGTTGTCTAGGCATAATACAAATCTTGCTAAAAAGGAGTGAATAACAGAAGTGCTTTGAACACTACTCGGTTCAAGAAAATTCAATACTATTCCTCATAAGCTTAACATCCCATAACCTTTCTAGGTGGGGTCTGATGTGATAATGTTCCGTCTGAAAACAATTGGTCAGTTACGAAGAACCAAGGATACTCCGGGACTGTTCTGCTGGAAGAGACTTCACTCCCAATGCACCTTTGGCTTTCTCTGTCAGAGGATGGAAATTCCCTTGTTTTAGTTCTACTGAATTTTTCCTGTCGCTATTGCAGACAGTAAGACCTTTGTGAATGCCCTGGGGGAGATGTACAGACCAAAGGGGAGGAACTCACTGGTAGAGGAATTGAGGATGAATTGGGACAAGTAGGTGTCTGATAAACCTACAGGAGAATCCTGCCTCCCAGATTTATGAATAATATAATTGATGGAGGTTTCCCATCTTGCACAACTCTAACTTCCTGTGCTGCTTGTCAAATTTTTATTTTTTATTTTTCTAGGAACAGAGGGGAACCAAATCCTCATCTCCTCTGGGTATCCAGAACCTTAACGATTGCTTGTTTTTTTTTTTTTTGATCCAGCTACAAACTGGAACAGAATTTTTTACTTTTCCATCAACTCTGGTAGCCTGGCTGACTGGAAGAGATTGAAAGGTGGACTTCCCACCTGTCAATGTTATATGATCGTTATGCTCATTGAATTATCCCCCTGCATGGGTGAGTTTTCATGTTACACTTTTTTGATAAAAAATTATTGTAACCAGAAAGGCAGACCTCCCCTGAACTTCCACCAATGTCACGCCACTATAGCTGATATGGCCCACTGATCCTGAAGGTTTTCCCTCCAGGTGTGTGCATAAAGCTTTGCACAGGCACCCCCTGGATTAGTGCACCCTTAGGCCCCTTTCACACTGGGGCGGGAGCGACGGTAAAGCAGCGCTATATTTAGCGCTGCTTTACCGTTGTTTTAGCCGCGGTATTCGGCCGCTAGCGGTGCGGTTTTAACCCCCGCTAGCGGCCGAAAAAGGGTTAAAATCCCTCGCAAAGCGCCACCATAGCGGCGATTTGCGACGGTATTGCCGCTATATTACCGCGGTGTCCCATTGATTTCAATGGGTAGAAGCGGTATAGGAGCGGTGAATACACTGCTCCTATACTGCTCCAAAGATGCTGCTAGCAGGACTTTTTTGACCGTCCTGCTAGCGCACCGCTCCAGTGTGAAAGCCCGTCGGCTTTCACACTGGAGTGAATGGGGCCGGATTTTTTCAGGCGCTGTACAGGCGCCCCAGTGTGAAAGGGGCCTTAGAAGGGACTTCCGCTGTACTCCTAGGACAGGAGCCTTAGATCTTTTAAGGCTTCAATAATGAAGATTGGGTACTTCTCCAGTTAGTTTACTAATCTTTTCCCCCCGTAGGATTGTGCCTCCTGGTGTCTAATTGGGAGTCGCCACCTTTATGCTGGACCTTTGAGTTTTCCGTTTTTTTATCAGATATTCGCCCTGACCCTCTAATGATCACCCTTGAGATGGCTGTATCCTATCTACTCCCAAATAGATTGGATCCGTGTTCTGGTTCTGGTGCCTTACACCATTTTTTTTTTTTTTTTGCGGGATCGACCAACCATGGCTTCAGGCATAATGCACTCCTTGCCGTGACCGCTGGAAACACCGCTTTTGAAAAACATCAATTGACGTCTGACACATCCACCACAGAGTATGCCGCCAATTTCAGCTCTTACAAAGCTGTTACTGCCTTGTCTCTTTACTTTTCCCAGACGGGCTTATTTAAAGGGTTACTCCACTTTTTTTATCTGCAGGGCTGCAATTTTCCTGTTTGTATGATTGGTTCACGGATTTTTCCAGAAGACTGTGTCAAGATAAGTCAGATTTTTTGGCATCCACTGCAATAAAAAATTTCATTTTTGATAAGATACTCCCAATAGGGATGCAGACCCTGCCACTTTCCCAGCTGGGTGACAATTATGAAACCACTCCCATTAGACTCATTCAGCACATGGGTTGGTTATTTCTGATGTGCCAGTACCTGCAGATGCTACAGTATGTAGGAGCACTTCAGATCTAGATCTAATTTTTCAGACTAGAGCCTCCTTGAATGTGACATGTCTTGCCAGCTACATTCATGATGCATCCATCATTGGAGGAGACTGCAGCAGGTTGACCTCCTAGCTTTTTCAGGGTGTACAGTTGTGCCAGGGTGCCTGAGCCTGTTCAGATCACCAACCTGGAAATCTCTAGCCAGGAAACACAGAGGCCGCATCACCTCTTGCCTCTCATGCTCAGAGTATACTTGCACTGTTGCAGCCATCTTGGAAATGGAAAACGCCCATAACAGAGAGAAAGAAGTAAAAGGCATATAGAAAGCAAAAGGAAATGCTGTCACTTACGTCAAAGCTTGTTTAAAGCTTTTTTTTTGAGAAGCCTGCACCACCAGAATGGGGCTCCAACCATATAGCTCATTTAGAGACTGTACAGGAAGGACTTCCACCAGGAGAGGCTGAAATATGCCCCCCAGACCAACAGAATGGGGCTCCAACCATATAGCTCATTTAGAGGCTGTACAGGAAGGACTTCCACCCAGGAGAGGCTTAACCTGGCTGGGGCGACAAACGGTAAGGGATACCTTGCGATTTCAGCCCTGATCAGCTGAGGAAAAAAAGGAGAATGCTGTGAGCCGGGCCTGTCTTTGATTTATAGTTAACCAGTCCTATCAGGTTGTGGGGGCGGAGTCACAACCCATATGTATGCTGCCATGATGCACCAGGAAAGGACACCCTTAAGCTGGATACACATCATACAATCCTCTGCAGATTTTTTCCCTCAGATTTACCAAAACCACACAATATGAGGTCAAACCTTAAGAGCCTCAATTTGTATGCAATCAGGCAGGCCCCTGCACCACCCAGGAAATCTAAAGGAAATCAGACAACAAACGCTGCACAGTGTGTATGGGGTCTTTAGAGACATGAGAGCAAGAAAAAGAAAAATAGTTTTAGAGAAACTGACAGACCTGGAAAGAAATCCATAGCAGAGAAGACATCATGCAGACCCAGCTGCTGGATCCGGACTCCAAAACAGGCATGTCACAAGAGGATTGTTGTCTCTGATTAGAGAACACCTCTACCCCAAAAGACCACCAGAAGGGGCAGGGTCGTCTTTACCCCAGGGCAAAAGGGGCAGCTGCCCAGGGCCCAGTCATTGTTGGGGGGGCCCAAAGCAGCTGCCCCTAGAGACCGCGCTGCCCATACACTCTGTCAGAATGCTCCCAAAAATCAAAGCCACGGTTGGGACAGCACATCGCAGATCACTGTACTGGTGATTGCTGTCCACTGTCTGCACAGACCGGAATCTCCAGCCCCTGTACCACCCCCTTCCTCGCTCTCCCGCTGTTTTGTGGGCACTCTCCTGAACAAAGGTACATCCCTAAGACTGAGCCTCCTGTTGGATGTAGGACGGGGGCGGGGAGGTGCTCGACCTATGAGATCACGCCCACTGGGAAGAGTGTGGTGTGATAGCGTTGCGGAGGAGATAAGCCGAATCCCAAGCTAGTGTGTCTGGACTGCGGAGGTAAACTCATCTGCAGGAAACTCTATGCTAAGTCTGCTATGTTACTGCAGCTTAGCATAGAAGTGCTGCTTGTTTGCTGACAAATAGGAAGATGGCATCTTTTTCATGTAGCGCTGGGAGAAATGAATGGGTTTATTACAGGTTGTCACTGCCTCCAGGTTTTTACTGCCCCCTAGCTAGTGTGTGCCCTCCTGACCCTGTGTGTTTCCTCCCAGCCCCCATACTGTGCCCTCCCCACCCCTGTACTGTGCCCTCTTGACCTCCGTAGTGTGCTCTCCTCACCCTTGTACTGTGCCCCCCACCCTGTACTGTGCTCTCCTGACCTCTGTACTCTTCCCACCTGATGCCCGTAGTGTGCCCTCCTGACCTCCATAGTGTGCCCTTCTTACCCCTGTACTGTGTCCTCCTGACCTCCGTAGTGTGTCCTCCTTACCCCTGTACTGTGCCCTCCTGACGTCCGTAGTGTGCCCTCCCCACCCCTGTACTGTGCCCTCCCCACCCCTGTACTGTGCCCCCCACCCCTGTACTGTGCTCTCCTAACCCCTGTACTGTGCCCTCCTGACCTCCGTAATGTGCCCTCCCCACCCCTGTACTGTGCCCTCCCCACCCCTGTACTGTGCCCCCCACCCCTGTACTGTCCCCCCCACCCCTGTACTGTGCTGTGCTCTCCTAACCCCTGTACTGTGCCCTCCTGACCTCCGTAGTGTGCCCTCCTCACCCCTGTACTGTGTCCTGACCTCCGTAGTGTGCCCTCCTCACCCCTGTACTGTGCCCTCCTCACCCCTGTACTGTGCCCTCCCCACCCCAGTACTGTGCCCTCCCCACCCCTGTACTGTGCCCCCACCCCTGTACTGTGCTCTCCTGACCTCTGTACTCTGCCCACCTGATGCCTGTACTGTGCCCTCCCAACCCTTGTACTGTGCTCTCCTGACCTCTGTACTGTGCCCTCCGGACGCCCGTACTGTACCCTCCGGACACCCGTACTGTACCCTCCCAATGCCCATACTGTACCCTCACAGCCCCTGGTGTGTGCCCTCCCAGCCCCTGTACTGTGCCTTCCTGACGCCCATACTGTGCCCTCCCATCCCCATACTCTTACCTCCGGACCCCTTGTACTTTGCCCTCACTCCCTGCACTGTGCCCTGCACTATCCTGCCCTTTTTACTGTGCCATGCTGACCCCCTCTGTACTGTTCCCTCTAGACCCCCTATATTCTGCCCTTGTGACGCTCAGTCTTTTGCCCTGGTGTCTCCCAGTCCTCTGCCCTGCTAAACCCTGCAAACTGCCCTTTGCTCTAATGAACTCCATAAACTTCTCTACATCCCACTAACATATGTACACTGTCTTGTTGCCCCCCTTCCTCTGCCCTACTGACCCCCTATCCTCTGTCCTGTCATCTCCTGTCCTCTGCCCTACTTTTCTCTGTACAGTGCCCTACCTACTACTGACATGTGTACACTGCCCTGCATCCCAAGGCTAGGCTCACACATGAGTGGGTTTGAAATTTTGTAATTTATAATATATATATATTTTGTGTCTCTTGACGTGTTTTTGGTATGCAAGTATGGCACTTATTCTTTCTCTGCTGGCATGTGTTGTAAATAAATGGATGCTAAAAGGATAAAAATGGATAAAAGGCTAAAACTTGCAGAAACCAATCAGTGGTAATAATGTTCAGTAACCTCTAGCAACCAATGTGTGGGCAGTATTAATGTGCAGCAACCAATTAGTGAGCCTGGACCAGTTTTTGGGATGTTGGGATGTAGAGCGAAATTGCATGGGGGGCCCCAAAAAAATGTTTGCCCAGGGTCCAATCAATAATAAAGACGGCCCTGAGAAGGGGTTCCCCACATTGTCAGTGCGTTTAGCAGCCTAAGATGTGTGGACTGTGTGCTGGACTCCGACATGTCGGACTCCGACATAGTCGGCAGGTAAGAGCTTATCCTGAATGTAACGGTCTGTAGGTGTTGATCTTTTGAGGACAAAAAGGAGAATGGGGAAGGTAGCTCTCAGTCAGACTTTTCTAGAGCAAAACAGGTCCTGTGGGAGGATATAGGGGTGGAGCTTGGCGTCAGGAAATGCCTGTTTTGGCTAAAATCTAGGGGAAATTAAAAGTCTCAGTTTCACAGTTTAAACATTTTTGTTTATTATTACATTTGTTCATCTGTTTTGCCTGCGTTCTGATGATCTTTTAATTTGTATTATATGTTAAAGAACAAAAACTTAAACAACCATGTTCTACTCCACCTGAAGTTTGGTTTGGCGAGTTGATGGGAAAGAAAAAGCAGATGTATGGCTCAGGATCCACCGTCAAGTTCAAATGTATTAGCTATTATAAACTTCAAGGAAATAAATCAATCACATGTCAGAATGGAGTCTGGGATCAATTACCAGCTTGTCTAGGTAAGGTAAACAATATAATAAAAAAAAAACCTCACAATTATCAAGATACAAAGACAATGAGGAAAGCCTGAAAGAACTGAACATGCTAAAATTTACAAACGATTTTGTGTGACGTGTCTATAGGATAAATGAGTATACTATTTTTCAGTAAGATCACAAAACGCTTAGAATGTGTCTATTTTGCATAAGTTGAAAATTTTTGTCATGTTAATAAAGTTGTCCTGGTTCTTGAAGATTAATGGCCAAGCAGGAGCACTTCAGTTCCAGGTGGACATTACATGAAGTTCTCCCAGTAATGCACCTCGCAACGTGCCCTAGGTCCCACGCTGTACCATGTGATCCGATGTGTCTGTGAATGATAGATCATTGTACCGGGTTGGCCCCAGTACCATGTGATTGCTGTGACCAATCACTGCAATCACTTGACAGTTGTATGCAATGAATGGCTTTCATTTATTATGTACTAATGTGATAATCTCTGTGATTGGTCACAGTGATCACATGGTGCTGACAGGGCCAATCACAGTGCATCTATAGAATGTGATGGCTGTGGCCATTCACAGCTTTCACAATAGTACACATGGTTATGAATTAATGGATCACAGAGTAGGTCAGTGGCAGGTAACACTGTACTGCTCTGGTCACAGAATGTAAAAAAAAAATTAAAATATATATATAAATTAAGAAAAGTTTAAAAAATAAATATTTACATTTGTTTTAGTTTTTTTTGCACATGCTGTCAGTATCCCTGATCAGCTGTCAGTATCCCTGATCACTGCCATACCAGTCATACAATTATGCTGTAATGCTCTGGTGACAGTATGTAAAAAAAATTGACAACTTCAAAAAACTCACCATGCCTTTTTACTAAATACCTCAGACTGTCTACTTTTCAAAAATAGGTGATCTAGGGGATATGTCCCAAGCCGTGTCATGTCATTTTTACAATTTTCACACTTTGTTTGTTTCACACTGGGGGGAGGCTGGAATCTGGGGGTCCCCTTGTTAAAGGGGGCTTCCAGATTCCGATAAGCCCCCCGACCACCTGGCAAGGGTTGTGGGGATGAGGCCCTTGTCCCCATCAACGCTACCCCAAAGCACCCTCCCCATGTTTAGGGCATGTGGCCTGGTACATTTCAGGAGGGGGGGCGCTCTCTTGCCCCCTTCTTTTCCTGCGGCCTGCCAGGTTGCTGATATGGATTTTTGGGGGGACCTCCACACCATTTTCTTTTAAAATTTTGGCAAAGGGTCTGGTAATGGACTGTGGGGGAATCCCATGCCATTTTTTCAATGACTTTTAGATTCTTCCCAAAAATGTCTCCCACACCACTGTCTGTTGATATGTCAATCACGTTAGGAAATAAGCAATTGGGGATCCTGAATTAACTGAACATCATTCATTATTCAACAAACTGTTCCAAAACTACTATACCTGGAACAAGCTGGGCACCTGCACATATTCCTGACTGGAAGGCCCAGGTTGGTCCTCGGAAGCCTCATCAGGGGGTGGCGTGCATGGAAGGACGCGTGCAAGGAAGAGTCGAGAGTGACTTCCTGACAGTAGCCTGGTCTTTGAGAAAGTGGAGCCTGTCATAGTACCAGAGCGTGGGGACATGGACATCAGCTGCTGCAGCTCCAGATGCTTGTGACTTCAGGACCTTATTGCGCTCCCGGAAATAGGTAGTCTTCATGTTGTTGAATCTTCACTTTTAAGTTTGCGACGGTTGCCATGGGCAGGGTAGGCTTTACAAATGCCACCAGTTTCAGCAGGGCTGCGTACCTCTTTGGTCTGTTGCTATAATCCCTGTGTTTTGCCTGCCATAAGAGGGGAAATTGCCGGTATTTATCAATGAAGTGTGGGAGAAAGCTCACGTTGTAGAAGGCATCCATCACCTCTGCAAGACACAACGCCACACAAAACAATATAAATAATGTCAGCCTAAACTCTCCTAATATTCTCCCTAAAGAAGCCTCAAGTTCTAATCAGTCTAGGCTAGTTATGTACCAACGTCAAATTGTACCTTCGTTTGTAGCGATCGTCTCGTGCGTGAGCTTTCTCTCCCCTCGTCTCCCAGATCGTGGCTACGACACAGGCGTGTGACGTTTTATATACAGTGCGCATGCGTCAAACTCCGCCCGCCCCTGACGATCTTTCGTCTATTCCCCACCCCTTCTCTTTACGGCGCAGTGGGGAGAGCACATGGCGGGACACAGCAGGTGCGCCCAAATATCCCCCCAACGAGGAGGTGGACGAGGAAAGTCCGGAGGCAAAAACGTCCCGATCCCGGAGCCTGAAATTCAAGGCCTCCAATATGTCATTTGGAGAAATGTTATGTGTATTGCCGGGACCGACAATTCATTATAGCCGTGAGTACTTTTAAATTACATTTTTCCTTTAGAAATGTAATTTTGCTCTCTGACTGTTCTAAACACGGGAAACATGCGCCACTTTACAGACATACTATAGACACCCCCCAGGTATGAAATTTAAAGGAATATTTCACTCTTATTGTTTCACTTTAAGCATTATTAAAATCACTCTCCCGAAAAAACGCCCGTTTTTCAAACTTTTTTTTGCATGGATACATGTCCCCTGGGGCAGGACCCATGTCCCCAAACACTTTTTATGACAATAACTTGCATATAAGACTTTAAAATTAGCACTTTTGATTATTCTTGTTCGTGTCCTATAGACTTTAACGGTGTTCGCGTGTTCAAACTAATTTTTTGCCTGTTCGCATGTTCTGCTGCGAACCGAACCGGGGGTGTTCGGCTCATCCCTAATCAGGATTGATCTATACCATAGTTTGTAGATTAACTTTCTTACAAATTAAATACACTGATTTGGGTTATTTTTACCAAAGGAATGTAGCAGAATACATTTTGGCCTAAACTTAAGTAGAAAGATTTTTTTATTTTTAAAATGATATATCAGAAAAGAAGAAAAAGGTGTTATTGTTTTTTTTCAAACTTTTCAGTATTTTTTCATTTATATACCAAAAGAAAAAAAAAACTGTGATTAATAAATAACACCAAAAGAAAGCTCTATTTGTCTCCAAAAATGAATTAAACATTCATTTCAGTGTTGCATGACTGAGTAATTGTCATTCAAAGTGTGACAACACAGAAAAGCTGGAAATTGGCCTGGGCAGGATGGGGGTGAATGTGTCTGGTATTAAAGTGGTTAATTAACAAATTTAACCACTTGACCACTGGGCACTTAAACCCCCTCCCTAACCAGACCAATTTTCAGCTTTCGGTGCCCTCACACTTTGAATGACAATTACTTAGTCATGCAACACTGTACCCATATGACATTTTGTCCTTTTTTTTCACACAAATGAGTACAGAGAGGGGAGGGAGGAACCAGCGTCATGACATGACGCCAGTTTGTTTACAAGTGATCGCTCCGTCATTTGACGGGGGGATCACATGGTAAACAGCCCCTACCAGCGGCCATTTACCATGATCCTTGATGCGCCGGGTCTTCCGGACCCGGCGGTCACGGATATTTCTGGGAGCGAGCCCCAGGGGGTACGCGTGAGCAACATTCTGGGAGGACGTCCATACTCATACTTGCCTAGGTGGATGCAGCATCAGACCGATGCTGCATCTGTCCCCCCCCCCCCCCCCCGGCCTCTGCACTGAGACCCAAGCCACAAACACCAGCCTGCTCTGCTCCTCCACGCTCATTGGAGCGCTGAGCTGTGGAGGGCATCCATCTCATGGCTTGCTGAGAGGTTGAGACTGCCATCAGTCCAGGCAGCTGGTGGATCCAGACTTCCTGGTGTCTGGACTGATTGCAGTGACGTCAGCGGAGAGCGGACTTCAGACGGAAAAAAACAGGTCACAGGAGTTTCCAAACGAATTGCACTCCTGTGACCCATAGGAGAAGCCCAGCCTAAAAAGCTCAGGCTGGACTTCTCCTTTAAGTCCTGCTAGATCACGTCAGGTTGGCCTCTTTCGCAGATATAGCTATGTAATACATTAAAAATAAGTGCCTATATGGTTTAAAATCCAGTAATACTGTCTCTCCCTTCTCTGCACATGCTCAGTTTCTCTCCATTTTTAGGCATTTTTAGGCACTGCTGAGTTTGCAGAGGCCGATCTTTTAACAGCCTTAAATCGGAAATAAACCATTCTATCCTTTACAGCCAAGGAAGCTGCTTCTATTTGAACTGCAGCTGCCATAGTGCTGAACATGTGATCAGTTATGACACCAGCCATTTGATGGCTTAACCACTTCAGCCCCGGACCAATTGTCAGCTTAAGGACCAGAGGTCTTTTTTCAATTTTTCACTGCACTGCTTTAACTGGTAATTGCGCGGTCATGCAATGTTGTAACCAAACGAAATTTGCGTCCTTTTCTTCCCACAAATAGAGCTTTCTTTTGATGGTATTTGATTGCCTCTGTGATTTTTATTTCTTGCGATATAAATGGAAAAAGACCGAAAATTTTGAAAAAAAAAGATATTTTCTACTTTTTGTTATAAGAAAAATCTAATAAACTCAATTTTAGTCAAACATTTGGGCCAAAATGTATTCAGCCACATGTCTTTAGTAAAAAAAAATGCCAATAAGCGTATATTTTTTGGTTTGCGCAAAAGTTATAGTGTCTACAAACTAGAGTACATTTTCTGGAATTTACACCGCTTTTAATTTATGACTGCCTATCTCATTTCTTGAGGTGCTAAAATGGCAGAGAAGCACAACCCCCCCCCCCCAAATGACCCCATTTTGGAAAGTAGACACCCCAAGCTATTTGCTGAGAGGCATGTTGAGCCCATTGAATATTTTTTTTTTTTTAGTCCCAAGTGATTGAATAAAGACAAAAAAAAAAGAAAAAAAGTTGTCACTAAATGATATATTGCTCACACATGCCATAGTTATATGTGGAATTGCACCCCAAAATACATTTTGCTGCTTCTCTTGAGTATGGGGATACCACATGTGTGGGACTTTTTGGGAGCCTAGCCGCGTATGGGGCCCCGAAAACCAAGCACCGCCTTCAGGATTTCTAAGGGAGCAAATTTTTGATTTTACTCCTCACTACCTATCACAGTTTCGAAGGCCATAAAATGCCAAAATAGCACAAAACCCCCCCAAATGACCCCATTTTGGAAAGTAGACACCCCAAGCTATTTGTTGAGAGGCATGGTGAGTATTTTACAGCTCTCATTTGTTTTTGAAAATGAAGAAAGGTAAGAAAAAAAAATTTTTTTTTTTTTTTCAATTTTCAAAACTTTGTGACAAAAAGCGAGATCTGCAAAATACTCACCATACCTCTCAGCAAATAGCTTGGGTGTCTACTTTCCAAAATAGGGTCATTTTTGGGGGTTTTATGCCATCTGGGCATTCCATGGCCTCCGAAACTGTGATTAGCAGTGAGAAGTGAAATAAAAAAATTACACCCTTAGAAAGCCTGAAGGCGGTGCTTGGTTTTTGGGGTCCCGTACGCAGCTAGGCTCCAAAAAAGTCCCACACATGTGGTATCCCCGTACTCAGGAGAAGCAACAGAATGTATTTTGGGGTGTATTTCCACATATGCCCATGACATGTTTGAGCAATATATCATTTAGTGACAGCTTTTTGTAAAAAAAATATATATATTTTTTTGAGCTCATATTTAATGGGCTCAACATTGCTCTCAGCAAATAGCTTGGGGTGTCTACTTTCCAAAATTGGGTCATTTGGGGGGGGTTTGAACTGTCCTGGCATTTTATGCACAACATTTAGAAGCTTATGTCACACATCACCCACTCTTCTAACCACTTGAAGACAAAGCCCTTTCTGACACTTTTTGTTTACATGAAAACATTTTTTTTTTTTTTGCAAAAAAATTACGTTGAACCCCCAAACACTATATATATTGTTAAAGCAAAGGCCCTACAGATTAAAATGGTGGGTGTTGCATTTTTTTTTTCCACACAGTATTTGCACAGCGATTTTTTCAAACGCATTTTTTGTGGAAAAAATACACTTTTTTTTATTTTAATGCACTAAAACACACTATATTGCTCAAATTTTTGATGAAATAAAAAATATGATCTTAGGCCGCTAACAATGCGTTTTTTTGGAACCCTAAACTGCTGGGACACCAGTATAGATCTGATCAGATATTGATCTGTTCAGATACTATACCACTAAAGCCCCATACACACGGTCGGACAATCCGCGGACCAGGTCGGTCGGATCCTGTCCGTCATACTTTGTCTGATGTTGGTTTTGCGTACACACGGTCGGACAAAGTTGTCGGAAAATCCGATCATTCTGAACGTGGTGACGTTTGTTGCCTACGACGGGACTACGTAGAGGCTAGTAGCCAATAGCTTTGGTCTTGTAATGTGATGTGAGCATGCGTAGCACTTTGTCCGGTCGGACAACCGTACACACGATCGGATTTGGTGTGATCGGACCGTGTTGTCGGCAAATCTTTCCAGCAGGAGATAAGACTTTGTCCGTCGGACAATCCGACGTACACTGTCCGATGGTGCATACACACGGTCTGATTTTTCAACAACATTGTCCGATCGGACAGAATCCATGAAAAAGTCCGACCGTGTGTATGGGGCTTAAGGGTGGTGTATGCTTTGCGCGTGGGTGTTTGCGGTACTGGCACTAACCTGGGGCGACGCAGACCTTATTTGACCCTAAAACCTAATTGATATCACCCGCCGGGCGATCAGGGGGTTAAACCGTTATTGGGTAATAAATGGCGGGTGCCTTGACAGTATAAAAAACAAACTATCTAACCAGCGTCACCCATAACAGTTATATGGTGATCACTGGTGAAAGGGTTAACTAGGGGCAATCAGGGGGTTAAAACCTTTATTAGGTAATATATGGGGGTACCTGACGCTATATAAAAACCTGACGGGGAACCTAAATAACGAAATAACTAACTGGCTAACCAGCGTCACCAGTGACACTTATACGCTGATCACTGGTGAAAGGGTTAACTCTAGGGGCAATCAGGGGGTTAAAACCTTTATTTAGGTTGTAATATGGGGGTACCTAACCTATAAACCTATTTATGAACCTATATAAACCTGGCGGTTAACCTAAAAAAAAACTGGCTTTGTAGCGGCACCAGTGACACCAATGCAGCGATCAGAAAAACGATCGCTTAGTGACACTGGCAAAAGGGGGTGAAAGGGTTACCTGGGGGGCAATCAAGGGGTTAAACCTTTATTGGGGGGGGGGGGTAGGGGGCTACATTAGACCTAAAGGGGTCTAAAACTAACTGCCCTGACAGTTATTTCAGTCACAACTGACACTAAATGCAGTGATCAGTAAATAAATGATCACTGCAATAAGTGACACTGTGACTGGGGGGGCAGGGGATGATCTGGGGGGTGATCTGGGGGTGACAGGGGGGTGGAATGTGTGCCTATGTGTACTGGTGTCAGTGTACTGTTGGTGCACTAACCTGTGTGTGTTCACTCCTCGGCGTTCCGGTCTTTCTGACCGACACGCCGAGTGTGACATCACTTCCTCTGAATGACACAGCCAGGGGAAGCATCTGATTCGCCGGGAGCGATCGCGAGGGGGTGGCCAGAAACCACTGGCCGTCCCCTCATCCCGGATCGCTCCTGAAGCGATCCCGACCGTCCCCGCCGGCGGGGGGGGTCCGATCGGACCCCCCACCCGCCGGAAGAATGGCACGTACAGGTACGTGGTTTTGCCTGTACGTGCCATTCTGCCGACGTATATGTACATGGGGCGGTCGGCAAGTGGTTGAAGTGGTTGTAAACCCTTACAAACCACTTTGGCCTTCAGGTAAGCCTAGATTAAGGCTTACCTGTAGGTCCAATAAATATCTCCTAAACCTACATGGTTTAGGAGATATTTAGAAAAAAAGAAGCATCGCTGTCTACGGCGCATGCGCCGTAGACAGCGGCGCGCAGGCGCACTGTGCATGCCGAGATCACAGCGATATGCCACTTTCGTGCGCATGCGCGGGAGTGACGTCATCGCCGATCCAGCGAATGACAGCGCTAGAGCGGCGAGACCCGGAAGTCACTCCAGGCTTGATGGCAGCGGAGAAGGTCTTGGATGAGGACCGCTTCGGGGGCTTCGTTCTCAGGTAAGTTATTCATAATGAGCTAGTATGCTATGCATACTAGGGATGAGCCGAACACCCCCGGGTTCGGTTCGCACCAGAACCTTCGAACGAACCGAAAGTTTGTGCGAATTTTCGAACCCTATTCGTTACAATGGACGCGAACGTTCGAAATCAAAAGTGCTAATTATAACGGCCAATATGCATGTTAATGTCATAAAACAGGTTTGGGGACTCGGGTCCTTCCCCAGGGGACATATATCAATGCATAAAGAAGTTTTAAAAACTGAAGTTTTTTCGGGAGCAGTCATTTTAATGATGCATAAAGTGAAAAAAAAAAAGTGAAATATTCCTTTAAATATGGTACCTGGGGGGTGTCTAAAATATGCCTGTGAAGTGGCAGGTGTTTCCCGTGTTTAGAACTGTCCCTGCACAAAATGACATTTGTAAAGGAGAAAAAGAAGCAATTTAAAACCGCTTGCGGCTTTAATGTCATGTCTTGTCCTGGCAATATGGCGGAAAATCCTTGAGAAAAATGGCATGGCTACCCCATCACCCCCCCCCCCCCCCCCCCCCCCCCCCAGCCCCTTTGGGTCTTGTATGGATATTAAAGGGAACCCCGCACCCAAAATAAAACCCTATACCTACAACCCTATATACTCTGAACAGCAGGATACAGGCGGTGCAAACAAGACAGGGACTGCAGGTTTGTTCTTAAAGTGGAAGTAAACCCCCCTATCGTTTTCAGCCAAGGAAGCTGCCATCTTTGCCTCTGTTTAATCTTCAACTGCCACAGTGCTGCACATGTGATCCGTTATGACACCAGCCATTGGATGGTTTGACTGTTTGGTTGAGAGCACAGCCAATGTGCAGTTAGCATTCCCGGCATGCCTTTTTTTTTAAACTGTTAAATCGATGGGTTTACTTCCGCTTTAAGTAGAATCTGAACAGGTAAATTTTTAAGTGTAGCTCCATCCAAAAAAAATCTATTTTTAAGCTTTTTGGAGAACATAGGGAGGGGTTATCACCCCTGTAACATTTGTTTTGCTGTCTGTGCACCTGTTCAGAACATTTCACCTCACTTTCCGTCCCAATGACAAATGTTTTTGGAAAAGTGGGGTTTTTATTGAAACAAGGATTGGTGATAAAGCATCAGTAGAGAGGAGATACCTTTTTCCCAAATTAAAACTAACAGGATAGAATTTCCCTTCCTAGGGGTAGATTTCCTCTCACTTCCTGTTTTCTCCTTCCGTTTGCAAGTAGGAGTCGTTTGTAAGTTGGATGTTTGAAAGTAGGGGCCTGCCGTATATACTCTGCAGAAATTTGCCCCATTGGATGTTGGTGTAGCCACAACACTGTAAGCCCTCACAGTTACTCTTGGTGGGCACAGGAATTGGCCCTGCTGGGAATTATTAGATCAAGATTTGTAATTGCATGCACCTGTTGAACAGGGCCGCACAGTGTTGCCAAAAACAGTTGGGCCTGCTGAGAATTATTAGATCAAGATTTGTAATTACACGCCCCTGTTAAACAGGGGCTGAAAAATTGGGCCTGGTGGACAGACTGTAAGCCCTCACAGTTACTCTTGGTGGGCGCAGGAATGGGCCCTGCTAAGAATTATTAGATCAAGATTTGTAATTACACGCCCCTGTTAAACAGAGGCTGAAAAATTGGGCCTTTGGTGGTGGAGGGTGTTGCCACAAGACTGTAAGCCCCCATAGTTACTCTTGGTGGGCACAGGAATAGGCCCTGCTGAGAATTATTAGATCAAGATTTGTAATTACACGCCCCTGTTAAACAGGGGCTGAAAAATTGGGCCTTTGGTGGTGAACGGTGTTGCCACAAGACTGTAAGCCCTCACAGTTACTCTTGGTGGGCGCAGGAATGGGCCCTGCTGTGAGCTATTAGATCAAGATTTGTAATTACACGCCCCTGTTAAACAGGGGCTGAAAAATTGGGCCTTTGGTGGTGGACGGTGTTGCCACAAGACTGTAAGCCCCACAGTTACTCTTGGTGGGCGCAGGAATGGGCCCTGCTGTGAGCTATTAGATCAAGATTTGTAATTACACGCCCCTGTTAAACAGGGGCTGAAAAATTGGGCCTTTGGTGGTGGACGGTGTTGCCACAAGACTGTAAGCCCTCACAGTTACTCTTGGTGGGCGCAGGAATGGGCCCTGCTGTGAGCTATTAGATCAAGATTTGTAATTACACGCCCCTGTTAAACAGGGGCTGAAAAATTGGGCCTTTGGTGGTGGACGGTGTTGCCACAAGACTGTAAGCCCTCACAGTTACTCTTGGTGGGCGCAGGAATGGGCCCTGCTGTGAGCTATTAGATCAAGATTTGTAATTACACGCCCCTGTTAAACAGGGGCTGAAAAATTGTGCCTTAGGCACTGGTGCTGGTGCCACAACACTGCAACCCCCTCACAGATACTGTACTTGGAGCACAGCAGTTAGACCTGTTGCGAAGCATTGCTTAAAAAATTATAATTACACGCCCCTGTTAAACAGGGGCTGAAAAATTGGGCCTTAGGCACTGGTGCTGGTGCCACAACACTGCAACCCCTCACAGATACTGTACTTGGAGCACAGCAGTCAGACCTGTTGCGAAGCATTGCTTAAAAAATTGTAATTACACGCCCCTGTTAAACAGGGGCTGAAAAATTGGGCCTTAGCCACTGGTGTGGTGGCACCCAGAAACAAAAATGTTCTTCCAAGCTATCAAGGAATGGATCATTGAGGAGGAAGAGGATAATAAGTGAACATAACAGGACAGTCACTCAGCATCAGCATAGGCAGTCTTGAAGGGATGTGACATTATAAATTATTCAGTAATATCCGCTTCAGGTGCCTGGTAGCTGGTGGTGATCCAAGACTGATTCATCTTTATGAAGGTCAGTCGATCAACCGAGTCGGTGGACAGGCGCACCCTGTGATCGGTGACAAAGCCTCCAGCAGCACTGAATGTGCGTTCAGAAAGAACGCTGGATGCAGGACAGGCCAGTAGCTCAATTGCATACTGTGCAAGCTCTGGCCAGTGATCCATCCTCAAGACTCAGTAAGCCAGAGGATTTTCGGGGGGGAAAGGTGTCCAAGTCTGACCTTGCCCCTAGGTATTCCTGCACCATGTATATCAGACACTGGCGATGGTTGCTGGAACCGATCATACCTTGGGGCTGCGGACTAAAAAATTGTCTGAACGCATCGGTCAGACGTCCACCTTCCCCACCGCTCCTTCTGCTACTGACCGAAGCCTCAGCAACTCGTCGTCCAGGACCAGGAGTTTGTAACCTCCCAGTCTCTGGGAACGCGTTGCACAGACCTTTCTGCAAGGCCTCCCTGAGATGTCTCATCCTCTGCTCCCTCTGCGACGGCAAGATAAGGTCCGCAACCTTACCCTTGTACTGTGGATTAAGGAGATTGGCCAGCCAGTAATGGTCCCTCTCCTTGATCCGAAGAATACGAGGATCCTTCCGCAGGCTTTGCAGGATCAGGGAGGCCATGCAACGTAGGTTAGCTGAGGCATTCGGTCCAGGGTCTTCTGGGTCACTGAGGACGACATGATCGGCAGCCACCTCCTCCCAGCCACGTACAAGTCCGCTGGTTTGTTGGGACTGTAAATCATCCCTAAAAGACTGCTGCTGCTGATGCTGAGTGCCAGGCTCCACCTCTATGCTCACACAATCCTCCTCCTCCTCCTCCTCATCCTCTTCCTGTGTGATGGGTGGGAGAGAAGGAACACTGTCTGGATAAAGGGGGCCTTGAGAGGCAAGGAAGTCCTCCTCTTCCTGCCTCTGTTCTGCCTCAAGTGCCCTGTCCATTGTCCAAAAAAATCTGAGCTCCCCTGACCCTGTCCTGGTGCCGTAGTCGCACAGGTACTCATTTATGGCCCTCTGCTGCGTGTGCAGTAACTGCAGCATGGCCAACGTTGAGTTCCACCTGGTGGGCATGTCACATATAAGGCGGTTCTTGGGCAGGTTCACCTCCTTTTGCAGCTCAGCCAGCCGAGCACTGGCATTATATGATCGGCGGAAATGCACACAGACTTTCCTGGCCTGCCTCAGGACATCCTGTAGGCCTGGGTACCTGCCCAAGAACCGCTGCACCACCAGGTTATGGACGTGAGCCATACAGGGCACATGGGTCAGCTGTCCCTGTCGCAGGGCGGAGAGGAGGTTGGTGCCATTGTCACAAACCACCATTCCTGGCTTAAGCTGGCGTGGCGTCAACCACCTCTCGGCCTGCCCCTGCAGAGCTGCCAGAACCTCTGCCCCAGTGTGGCTCCTGTCCCCCAAACACACCAGCGCAAGCACGGCATGGCATCTTTTTGCCTGCGTACTTGCGTAGCCCCTTGTACGCCTACGTAGCACCGCTGGTTCCGAGGACAGAGCACTCGAAGAGGCCATGGAGGAAGAAGAAGAGGAGGGGGTGGAGGAGAGAGGTGTGTCACAACCAGTAGTAGTATTTTGGGAGTAAACTTCTTTCGACGGTCCAGCAGCTGGGGCAGGGAAATTTGCCTGATAGAATCAGAAGTCGGTGTACTGCTAACAGAGTGCCCGCAAGTACTTGGCTGTGACACACCTAATTCTACACCTTCATTCCTCTCAGTGCAGCTTTCAGAGAGGACTGAAGGTATAGTGGGGTTGGAGATCCCAGCTGATGAGGAGCAAGGAGAGGTCCGCTTTGTTCTTTGGTGTGGGTCTTTAATGTGCGCTTGCCAACGAGCTGCATGGCAGGTCGACATATGTCTGGTCATGCTTGTGGTGCCCAAGCGGCTGATGTTTTGGCCACGCGAGATACGCTTGAGACATATGTTGCAAATAGCAGTGGTGCGATCTGATGCACTCGTCTCAAAAAAGGCCCACACCAAAGAACTTTTGTGATAACGTGCAGAGGCAGCGCCCTGCACAGGCATCCTCCTGGAGCATGTACCCAACACTGTGCTCAAACAGTTCGGGGGACTCCACAGGAGGACATGGTGGGTCTAGGGAAGGGGTGCCTGATGATGCCATTGAGTACGTGTTGGCAGCTGCTTTGCCAGTACCCTGAGCCTGGGTGAGAGAGGATGAGGAGGTTGAGGAGGGCTTGGTCATCCATTCTACCAAGCCTTCGGCATGATGCGGCTCAACATGTCCAGCTGTCGAAAACAAGGACAAGCGTGTCCCATGGCCACGTGCTGATGACGATGCACGACCACTTCCACGTCCACGACCAGCACTGTTGTCTCTAGACACAGAGCCTGCTTGCCCTGTGTTCTTGCCTCTCCTTGGCGGTCTTCCAGGCATTGTAGTAGGTAGTGTATATTGTGCTGGAGTCACACAGCACACACACTAACTCCTGCTGATGGCTGCCTTAGATGACAACAACTGGGCCTTACGGCAGATAGAGGCTGCCTTAGATGACAACAACTGGGCCTTACGGCAGATAGAGGCTGCCTTAGATGACAACAACTGGGCCTTACGGCAGATAAAGAGGCTGAGGTGGTTTTATGTGTGCTGTACTAACACAGCAGACACACACACGCTAGCTTCTGGAGATGCCTGGCTGCCTTAGATGACAATAACTGGGCCTTACGGCAGATATAGGCTGCCTTAGATGACAACAACTGGGCCTTATGGCAGATAGAGAGGCTGAGGTGGTTTTATGTGTGCTGTACAAACACAGCAGACACACACACGCTAGCTCCTGGAGATGCCTGGCTGCCTTCGATGAAAACAACAGGGCCTTATGACAGATAGAGAGGCTGAGGTGGTTTTATGTGTGCTGTACTAACACAGCAGACACACACGCTAGCTCCTGTAAATGCCTGGCTGGCTGCCTTAGATCACAACAGGCCAGAACTAGTATAAAGGTGATACTGCAATGCTGTACTAACAGCACGCACACACCAGACTAATCCCCAGAATCACAGCAGTTAGACTCAGCAGCAGATAATGTCACCACTCAGCACAGCAGAATGTATAACACAGCACAGCACTGCAGATACTGTCAGCAGCAGTGCAATCAGCAGAATGAATAGAAATTCAAATGTGTGAGCAATGAATCAGCATCAGCAATGTACAACTGACTGTCTGTATCACAGTCCCCGGAACAAAGTGCACTAGGCCGCCGGCGCGGCGTCCTTTTATAGAGTGGGGCGTGTACTAAAGCCCCTGAGCTATAATTGGCTCTCCTCGCTGCCGGCGCTGTGATTGGCCAAGCATGCGGGGTCACAGTGCATGCTTGGCCAATCATCAGCCAGCAATGCACTGCGACTGGCGCAATGCATTGCGGGCCGTTCGCATCACACGAATGTGATGCGAACGGCCCAAATAGCTCTGGGCTCGCCGAACGGGCGAACGCCCGATGTACGATTCGAACATGGGTTCGAATCGAACACCGGGCCCATCCCTAATGCACACTAGCTCATTATGCCTTTGCCTTGCAGGTTCCGTTTTTTTTTGGAGGAGGCTTTACTTCCTCTTTAACAGTTTGGTTGAAGACAATCAAAAGTGAACATTTTCATCTCCAGTATTCCAGGAATGTAACTGTTTTTTGAAACCAGTAAATCGATGGGTTACTGCTGTTCAGGGGCTCTGGATTTCAGAAAAATGGCAGGTTCCAACAAGAAGAAACAGGAGCAATATTGGAGACAATTTACAGCACACACTAAGTTTGGTAGCATAATTTTTAATGTGGAATGTATGTTCCTTGCTAAAGAACATTATTTATTATCAGGTTGTTATAGGTAAAGTTCTGCTTTAACAAAAAAAAAAAAGAACAGTTAGACCCAGTTGGCCTCCAGCACAAGGCTCTCATCTGTAGCTTTCATTTACTAATAATAGAATAAGACTTGCTATAGATCATTCCATAATAAATGATTGAGAGTTGAAGAGGAAAAGAATTTGTGATGATGGGAAAGATGTACAGCACATTATTCTTTGTGACTTGGGACACCCCAGGTTTTATAATGCTTGAAGCCCTTCTGAGACCTGGGTATACTCTGTCTCCTCAACCTTCAACACTACATTTTAACATATGTAAGGCCTCTTTCACACGGACAATCCAGATGCTCCATAGACCCCTATGGAGGGATGGATGTCAGCGGTGACATGTCCGCTGACATCCGACCTGCTCCGATCCAAAAAAGTGTGACGGAGGAAAAACCTACTTTTACATCCATCTGCGGATCAGATCGGGTGACGACGGACTATACGGTCCGTCTTCATCCGATCCCCCATAGGGGAGAGCGGCGCTCTGACAGGTCCATCCCTGCACAGAGTGCAGAGACGGACCTGTCATCTGCCTGCTCAGCGGGGATCGACAGAGCGATCCCCCGCTGAGCAGAGCGGGCTCCGTACACGGACACATCCACGTGAAAGAGCCCTTAAGAGATATTTCAAACTGGATAAAGTGTTTTAAAATTTGTGTAGGACATTAGGAAACAAATACAGACTTATGTCAGCCTCTGCAAGTTCAAAAATCATTCTTAAGGCTCGGTTCACACTATGCGGTTCCCTGCAGCCATTTATTTAAAGACTTGTTCACACCGGTGTGCAGTGACATGAATTTTTCTGCACACATTCTGCAAGAGCACAAAGAAAACAATTGTCTATGTGCCCTGTTCAGACCACAACACTAGAATCACTTGTGGATTTTTTCTGCACAAGAATCTGCAACGTGTACAAAACTCACTGAAGCTGCAAGTGAAATCTGCGCATTTTTTCCATCAGTTTTTCTGAACATATGATGTGAAAGAGGCATAAATGGGCTTCTGTACCTTCAAAAAATGCAGGGAAATGGTACCTGGCCCTTTTCTAAAACTGCAGCTGCTTTGGCACTGTGTTTCCATGCTTTTCCGCGCACAGGGATGCCATTAGGAATTCATTCCTGTACCCGAATTAGTGTGAAACTAGTTAAACATATATAAAACCAGGGTATATTTGTATGATTATACAAAGACAATAAAATATTTACTACTGTATAATTTTAAAAACAAACTTTCATATTGTTTTATTATAAGAATATGCTACAAAAATATTAAAGTTGTTTTTCTGCTGCCTTTTCAGTGCCATGTATTCTAAATTCTAATTACATAAAAGGAAATAACACATACCTTGTAAATGTCAGGGAAAAGTATGTGGAACATAACAAAAATGTAAAATTCAAGTGCTTGCAAACATTTGGAATATCTGATGCTAAGCTGCTACATGTAAAATGCTTGAACGGAACGCTAGAATACCCCAAATGTGTCAAGATGGGTGAGTAGCAGCCACTGTACTGTAATATATAGTGGCCTGAAATGTTTTCACATTCTTGAATTTTTACATGTTTATTTCCAAAAAGTTGCCATTCCATTTTATATTATAAATGCTGAATTAGTGTCTGCCATCATGTCATCTGGCTACAAGACTCAGATACATATACAGGTGATACTCGAAAAATTAGAATACATTGCTAAAGTTTAATTTATTTCACTAATGCAACTTAAAAGGTGAAACTAATATATGAGATAGACTCATTAAATGCAAAGCAAGATAGTTCAAGCCGTGATTTGTCATAATTGTGATGATTATGGCTTACAGCTCATGAAAACCCCAAATCCATAATCTCAGAAAATTAGAATATTGTGAAAAGGTGCAATATTCTAGGCTCAAAGTATCCCACTCTAATCAGCTAATTAATCCATAACACCTGCAAAGGGTTCCTGAGCCTTTAAATGGTCTCTCAGTCTGGTTCAGTAGGAATCACAATCATGGGAAAGACTGCTGACCTGACAGTTGTGCAGAAAACCATCATTGACACCCTCCATAAGGAGGGAAAGCCTCAAAATGTAATTTCAAAAGGAGTTGGATGTTCCCAAAGTGCTGTATCAATGCACATTAATAGAAAGTTATGTGGAAGGGAAAAGTGTGGAAGAAAAAGGTGCACAAGCAGCAGAGATGACCACAGCCTGGAGAGGTTTGTCAGGAAAAGGCCATTCAAAAGTGTTGGGGACTTTCACAAGGAGTGAACTGAAGCTGGAGTCAGTGCATCAAGAGCCAGCACACACAGACTGATCCTGGACATGGGCTTCCAAAGTCGTATGCCTCTTGTCAAGCAACTCCTAAACAAAAACAACATCAGAAGCGTCTTACCTGGGCTAAAGAAAAACAGACCAGGTCTGTTGCTCAGTGGTCCAAAGTCCTCTTTTCTAATGAGAGCAAATTTTGCATCTCATTTTGCATCTCATTTGGAAACCAGAGTATGGAGGAAGAATGGAGAGGCACACACTGCAATATGCTTGAAGTCCAGTTTGAGGTTTCCACGGTCTGTGTTGATTTGGGGAGCCATGTCATCTGCTGGTGTTGGTCCACTGTGCTTCATTAAGTCCAGGGTTAACGCAGCCGTCTACCAGGAGATTTTGGAGCACTTCATGCTTCCTTCCACAGACGAGCTCTATGGGGATGCTGACTTCATTTTCCAGCAGGACTTGGCACCTGCTCACACTGCCAAAAGCACTAAAACCTTGTTCAATGACCGTGGGATTACTGTGCTTGATTGGCTAGCAAACCAGCCTGACCTGAACCCCATAAAGAATCTATGGGGCATTGCCAAGAGAAAGATGAGAGACATGAGACCGAACAATGCAGAAGAGCTGAAGGCCGCTATTGAAGCATCCTGGTCTTCCATAACACCTCAGCAGTACCACAGGCTGATAGCTTTCATGCCACGCCGCATTGAGGCAGTAATTGCTGCAAAAGGGGCACAAACCAAGTACTGAGTACATATGCATGCTTATACTTTTCAGAGATCCGATATTGTTTTATGTACAATCCTTGTTTTATTGATTACATGTAATATTCTAATTTTCTGAGATTGTGGATTTGGGGTTTTCATGAGCTGTAAGCTATAATCATCACAATTATGACAAATCACGGCTTGGACTATCTTGCTTTGTATGTAATGAGTCTATCTCATACATTAGTTTCACCTTTTTAAGTTGCATTAGTGAAATAAATTAACTTTTGGACTATATTCAAAATGTTCGAGTATCACCTGTATATACAATATACACTATATTACCAAACGTATTGGGATGCCTGCCTTTACATGCACATGAACTTTAACGGCATCCCAGTCTTAGGCTGCATTCACACCTGAGCGTTTTGTAGCTTGAAGCCTGAAGCCTGAAGCTACAAAACGCTAGAGGGGAAAAAATACATTATTCTCTATGGAGATGGTTCACATCTCCACTCCAAAACGCCTGAAGCTCAAACAAGTTCCGGACCCTTTTTTGTTGCGTGAATCGGGCAGATTTGGGCGTTTTTATTCTTTTTACATTAGTGACCTTTTGCTCTGCACAAAATTTGCGGCAAAACGCGGTAAAAAACGATGCGAATCGCGGTAAAAATCGATGTAAAAAACGCAGCAAAAAACGCCGCAATTCGCACGATTTTCTGCCTGAAAAGCTACGCTCAGGTGTGAATGCAGCCTTAGTCCGTAGGGTTCAATATTGAGCTTCATCTCTTCTGGGAAGGCTGTCAACAAGGTTTAGGAGTGTGTCTATGGGAATGTTTGACCATTCTTCCAGAAGCGCATTTGTAAGGTTAGGCACTGATGTGGACGAGAAGGCCTGGCTCGCAGTCTCCACTCTAATTCATCCCAAAGGTGTTCTATTGGGTTGAGGTCAGGGCTCTGTGCAGGCCAGTCAAGTTCCTTCACCCATAACTCGCTCATCCATGTCTTTATGGACCTTGCTTTGTGCACATTCTCCCGATTCATTAAATCACAAAACGGCATTTACCTTTTATCCAGAAAAAACATACTTCTAAGCCCAGAAAATCCTGTGTTGTCCTTATTCCCCCATCGCATCTCTTCTGCATATTCTATCCCTAAGCCGCCCTCTTCCTTCTCTTTATCCTAAGTCTTTGCTGTATCTTCCAGGTTCTTGCAGCCTCCCCCCATGGTGGAGCAGCACCAGGTGAATCTTCTTTCACTTTGAGGGGGCATCATGCAGCCTCCTGGGATATGTGACATTGGTGTCCCAAGAGGCTTCAAAAGGAGGCTTTACATCATTCTTGCCCAGGTGAAAATTGAGGCAGGGGATAGGTCGAACATGAGTTAAAAAATGTAAATAAAAAAAAAAATTTGCTTTTTATGTTCTGCAGAGGGGAGGATTAGGATGGTGGAAAGTGTTATTGAGGGAAGGTCTGCTTTAAGCAACTTACTTCTTTTATTTTTTTAGACACAAAATCCAGACTGCACCAAATCACACTAACTTTTAGGCCCCTTTCACGTGAGGCGGACTCCGCTTGCACGGAGTCCGCCTCTGTCCGCCGGCTCAGCAGGAGATCTCTCCGTTGATCTCCGCTGAACCGGCGGATGACAGGTCCCTCTCTGCTCACTGAGCGGGGAGGGGCTTGCGAGCGCCGCTGGTCACAATGGAGAGATCGGATGAAAACGGACAGCGTGGCCGTTTTCATCAGATCTCACCAGATCCGATCCGCCAGCGACGGATCTGGACGTAGAGCCATACGTCTGCTTTTGGCGAATCGGACCAGGTCGGATGTCAGCGGACATGTCTCCACTGACATCCGACGCTCCATAGACTAACATGGAGCGCCCGTTCAGGTCCGCCATCAAAACTGACAGGCGGATCTGAACGGTCTGATCGTGTGAAAGGGGCCTTAGAGACATTTGGGTTGGCTTAGCAAAGGAGTAGAGGCGGGTCAACTAACATTTACTAACAATCACCTGGCAAAGTTAATTAAACACTTTGTTTGATGACCAGTCTCTATGAGGTAAGGTGAGAAATAAAAAAAAAAATAGGGTTTATTTCTAATACATGATTGGGTATTTAAAATGAACAAAGCATTGCCTTGTTTCAGTGAACATTCCGCTTGCTAAATCAGCCCTATTGCTTGCAAATGACTGGATGACTTAAGTGAAAGTAGCATAACCTTATCCAAAAAGGCCAAGTAAACGATCACTTTGCAAAGTAGTCAGTCAGAAGCATATGGAAAAATTCAATTCAAGACAGAAATATAAATCTGTTTTTATTACTTGTATTGGGAGTGGTCTCAATCAGAACTTCAATAACATTAAAGGTACAAGTACTTGGTGGCAAGATACAATTATGTGCATTTTAGCAGAGAACCCTTCTGCTGTACTTGACTATAATATGAATATACAATTTCTCAATAAAAGCATTAAATGTTTAGAATATGTCCATTTTGTATTAATTAAAAATCTTGGTAATTTTATTAAAGTTTTTGCCCCTATTCTTTGCAGACTAATTACCAAATGTAACTATAAAAGAGACTCATGATTTTGTATAATAACATAGAAATAGGATCCCAGCAGTCCAAAGATCAATGCAAACAAGTTGGTCTCGAGTCAGAGGCCCTCGCCTGTAGCTATAATTTACTAATCATGGAATCCAGCTGGCTACAGATTATTCTATAATAAATGATTGACTGTTGAAGGGGAAAAGAGCCACAGCACTAAAGTTTGTGACAATGGGGTACAGCACATTATTCTTTGTGATTTGGGACATCCCAGGTAGTAGAGGCCCAACCAAAACCTGGGTCATTTCTGTCTCTACTTTCAGAACTAAATTTTGATATGTGTAAAAGATATTTCAAATTGTATTAACAGTTTAAAATTTGCCTATGATATTGCACAGTTAAAATGCCTTATGTCTGACTCTGCAAAAATCATTCCTAAGGTACACTATATAAAACCAGTGTACATTTGCCTGATTGCCGTATATACATGTGCAATAATATACTTGAAACTGTATTATTCCTGAAGCATACTTATTTACATTGTCATAGTATAAGAATATGTTGCAAAAATAATTCTAAAGTCATTTTTCTATTGCCTTTTCAGAGCCATGTGTCCTAAATGATAATTACCTAAAAGGAAATAACACAATTGTAAATGGCAGTAAAAAGTATTTTGAACATGGTAAAAATGTAAAATTTAAGTGCCTGCCAACATTCAACATATCTGATTCTAATGAAGAATTGTAGACGGCCACTCACAATGTGTACAACGAAAGTTAATGATCAAGCACTTATGCCCAATCTAATACATAAAAAGTGCAAACCAACAAATTTGGCAAATATCCCAATGTCTTGGGTACATCCAAAAAACGTGAAAAATATGTGAAAAATATTAATATAAATTAGACAGTGTTAATTGATATAACGCAAAGTTCATGTAGTATATAAAAAGTGCAAGCCAACAAAATTGGCAAATAATCCCAATATCTTGGGTGCATCCAAAAAACGTGAAAAATATTAATATAAATTAGACAGTGTTAATTGATATAACGCAAAGTTCATATAGTAGTCCTTGCTGCAAAACGCCACAATCACTCCTGTAGATATAGCTTGTGCACCATCACCAGACAAATTCTCGATCCACCCAATGTGAGAACCAGCAGTATTAAATGGCCTCTTACCAAATGGAGTTGATTACTTTGTTTAGAAGCAATCAAATGCGCTTTCACAGGATTGTGCCTGTACACTGAGTGACACACCCTCACTCAAGGGCTCTCTTCCCTCTATCAGACCAGCTCAGATGGAATGGATTGGAAACATATGTGGGAATATAAAGAGAGGCGCACCTCATAGCGTAATAACGTTTTATTTAAAAAATAGCATAAAAAAACACAGCAGCCAATTGCTCACTTACATTTTCCAGTGCCTACCCGGCACTGAGGCTACTTGCGATATGTTAAAAGATTCGATGGAGCAGCGGATCCTTCCCTCCTGGCGTGCGTCTCTAGCGTGCGTTCCACTCACCAGACAGCCGGAGCCAATATCACAGGAAGTCCAGCAATAGTGCATCCAAAGATACAAAGTGATCAGGTACCGCCTACCGTAGGCGGTACCTGATCACTTTGTATCTTTGGATGCACTATTGCTGGACTTCCTGTGATATTGGCTCCGGCTGTCTGGTGAGTGGAACGCACGCTAGAGACGCACGCCAGGAGGGAAGGATCCGCTGCTCCATCGAATCTTTTAACATATCGCAAGTAGCCTCAGTGCCGGGTAGGCACTGGAAAATGTAAGTGAGCAATTGGCTGCTGTGTTTTTTTATGCTATTTTTTAAATAAAACGTTATTACGCTATGAGGTGCGCCTCTCTTTATATTCCCACATATGTTTCCAATCCATTCCATCTGAGCTGGTCTGATAGAGGGAAGAGAGCCCTTGAGTGAGGGTGTGTCACTCAGTGTACAGGCACAATCCTGTGAAAGCGCATTTGATTGCTTCTAAACAAAGTAATCAACTCCATTTGGTAAGAGGCCATTTAATACTGCTGGTTCTCACATTGGGTGGATCGAGAATTTGTCTGGTGATGGTGCACAAGCTATATCTACAGGAGTGATTGTGGCGTTTTGCAGCAAGGACTACTATATGAACTTTGCGTTATATCAATTAACACTGTCTAATTTATATTAATATTTTTCACGTTTTTTGGATGCACCCAAGATATTGGGATTATTTGCCAATTTTGTTTTGTTTTATATATATTTAATTTAAATAGAGCTCGGTCAGCTCTATTTGTGTGTTAATTATATTTTAAATGGTAAATGTTTGTATGGAAAGCTACACTATCCCAAATGTGTCAAGATAGGTAAGTAGCAGCCAAAATACTGTGACAATTTTTAAATATTTATTAATGTATTTTCAAATGTGGTCACATTCTTGTTATACATTTTCATTTCCCACAGTCACTACTTACAGTTCAGAATATACAATTAATAACCTATTAATTAATTTAGTATCTCTTGTTGGTACTAGCGCCCCTCATTTAATTAAACTATATCTGATTCTAAGCTTTTAAATGGTAAATGTTTTAAAAGAAAGACTAAAATGTTTTCACATTCTTGTTATACATTTTCATTTCCCACAGTCACTTTCTTATCTAAAATATCTGGTTCCCACTATTTGTGTACTAATCAGGTTAAATAATGTTTTAAAAGAAAGCTCCACTTTTTCAAAATTATTTATACCACATATACTGTATATTATTATCAAAAAAATTAAACGTCACTTTCATGCAGTATGGAAACATGAGGGTGTGCAAGCTGTTGGTAGAAAGAATGCCTTCAGAAATGTAATTCCTGCTTGTGTGATTAGTTTACTGGATTTGCTATAAAGCCCCATACACACGCTCGGATTATCCGAGGACCAGGTCCGTCTGATCATGTCCGTCGGACTTTGTCCGATGTTGGTGTTGCGTACACACGGTCGGACAAAGTTGTCGGAAAATCCGATCATTCTGAACGTGGTGACGTTTGTTGCCTACGACGGGACTACGTAGAGGCTAGTAGCCAATAGCTTTGGTCTTGTAATGTGATCTGAGCATGCGTAGCACTTTGTCCGTCGGAATTCGCTACACACGATCGGAATTGGTGTGATCGGACTTTGTTGTCGAAAAATCTACCCAGCAGGAGATAGAACTTTGTCCGTCGGACAATCCGATGGAAACTGTCCGATGGTGCCTACACACGGTCCGAATTTCCGACAACATTGTCCGATAGGACAGAATCCATCGGAAAATCCGACCGTGTGTATGGGGCTTAAGGGTTTTCTTTTCAGTCTCATATTTTTCAAAGGAATGGTACACAAAGTGAGACCCTACATAAGACTTTGATGAAATGAAACATAACCTCTTTATGACACTCCTATATTAGAATAAAAGCACTCATCTGGCTTATTTGTTTCAGAGAACAATATAGTTAAATTGGAGATCAAAATATTCTTCATCCCCATCATACAACATGTATCACAGACAGTGGTAATGGTGGTGATTGTGGTGAAGCACACATCAAAGTAGTGTTGAGAGGGCAGTGGGCAGACCAAAATTTTAATTAAGGGGACTGAAAGGATGGATCCAACCTTGGAAATGCCACAGGGTGGTAAAATTTGATGTTATATCTAATAACAGTGTGGCAGTATAGGTGATAGAAAAAAATCCATAACCATAATATTCCACTTCTTTCCTCTTGGACACCATTAGTAATAATAATAACAGAGACAGAGATACCCCCTTCCTAACCAGACCAATTTTCAGCTTTCAGTGCTCTCACATTTTGAATGACAATTACTCAGTCATGCAACACTGTACCTATATGAAATTTGTGTCCTTGTTTTCACACAAATAGAGCTTTCTTTTGGTGGTATTTAATCATCGCTGTTTTTTTTTATTTTTTGCGCTATAAAAGAAAAAAAGACCGAAAAATCTGTAAAAAAATGCATTTTTCTTAGTTTCTGTTATAAAATTTTGCAGATTAGTAATTTTTCTTCATATATTTTGGCCAAAATTTATACTGCTACATATCTTTGGTAACAATAACCCAAGTCGGTGTATATTCTTTGGCCTTTGTGAAAGTTAGAGTCCACAAGCTATAGTGCCAATCTCTGAAAATTGATCACACCTGATGCACTGCCTATCTCATTTCTTGAGCCCCTAACAAGCCAGGAAAGTACAAATACCCCCCAAATGACCCCTTTTTGGAAAGTAGACATTCCAAGGTATTTAGTAAGAGGCATGGTAAGCTTTTTGAAGTTGTAATTTTTTCCCACAATTCTTTGCAAAATCAAGATTTTATTTTTATTTTTTCTTCACAAAATTGTTATATTAACAGGTTATTTCTCACACACAGCATATGCATAGCACAAATTAAACCACAAAACACATTCTACTACTCTTCCTCAGTATGGCGATACCACATGTGTGAGACTTTTACACAGCGTGGCCACATATAGAGGCCCAACATGCAGGGAGTGCCATCAGGCGTTCTTGGAGCATAAATTACACATAGCATTTCTTGACTACCTCTTACACTTTTGAATATAACAAAAGGACACAGGCGCTCAGTATGCAAGTGTAAGTAATAAATAAAATAACTGGAGGAGTTTGTAATATGAAGCAACAAATAATGTCCAAGTCCACTTTAAGGAAAAATAGAGTTAAAAGTGCAGGAGCCAAATAATAAGTCCAATCTATATTATTTTGCTGGATGAATGATTAGATGAAGGATACACTTTATGCTGAAGGCTGCTTCTCTCAGGAGTCGAAGCCGGCTCAGTTATAGAGGAAAAGAAAACAAAATAGAACAGCGCCAATCAGCAAAAAAGCTCTTTATTACAAGTTTAAAATGACATAGTATCACTTACATGGTGGGTCAGGAAGAAGCTGCAAGAAGCTGGGGGGGAACTCAGCTGTGTCATGCGTCTCAGGGATGTACGAGGCGGCTCGTGAAGGCAGTGTGCCCATTGCGCGCACATGCTCAGAAACGTGTCGTGTCCCCGCTTGTCTTACGTCACACGCTGCATCCACGAGCCGCCTGGAAACGACCCAAAAATTACCCCATTTTGGAAAGAAAACAACCCAATGTATATTTTATGAGGCATAGTAAGTCTTTTGAACATGTCATTTTTTCTACAAGTTTTTGTAAAATGTGTAAAGAAAATGAAAACGCATTTTTTTACACAAAGTTGTCCATTTATACAATGTTTCTAACACATAGCATGTACATACCAAAAATTACACCACAAAATAGATTCTTCTACAACTCCTGAGTACGGTGATTCCACATGTGGGAGACTTTTACACAGTCTGGCCACATAGAGAGGCCCAACATGCAGGGAGCACCATCAGGTGTTCTAGGAGCATAAATGTCAAATCTAATTTGACGACCTATTACACTTTTGTGAGGCACTGTAGTGGCATGTATGTGGCATGGATGAGAACTGATGTGGCGTGGATGAGCATGAATGGGGATGGATGAGCCGTGGATATGGGATGACTGTGCATGAATGAGTATGGCTGGGTATGGCCGGGTACTGCTGGGTACGGCTGAGTATGGCTGGATACGGCTGAGTATGGATGGGATGGCTGGGTATGGCTGGGTATGGCTGGGTGTGGCTGAGTGTGGCTGAGCATGGATGGATGGATGAGTATTGCTGAGGATGGATGGATGGCTGAGCATGGGGGGATGAGTATTGCTGAGTATGTATGGATGGCTGAGCATGGGGGGATGAGTATTGCTGAGTATGTTTGGATGGCTGAGCATGGATAGATGGATGAGTATGCTGAGTATGGATGGCTGAGCATGGATGGATGAGGCTGCAATGGGCACATATCAGCACTGTGGACACTACACATCCAGCCCACATCGCTGCTGCCAGCGATCTCTCCCCTCTCCGCTCACACTGTACCGATCAGTACAGAGAGGGGAGAGAGGAACCAGACGTGACGCCAGTTTGTTTACAAGTGATCGCTTTCGTCATTTGAAGGAGCGATTATGTGGTAAACGTCCGCTGTCAGCACGTGTGGGAACACGATTCTGGGAGGACGTCAATGTACGCCCTCCCAGAGTTATCAAGCCACGCTGTAGCCGTCATTTGGCTATGGCTCGGTCGTTAACTGGTTAAAGGAAGTGTATGGTTACACAGGGGGTCACCCGAGATGGCTGAGGAATTCCCAGAATAGCCATGTTAAGAAGAAGACTGACTCGCAGGCCTTTGTGTTAGTAGAGAGGTATTCGGAACCCAGAATTTCAGAGGCCGTGAAGTGCTATTCGGGTGAGAAAAGGGCCTCCACTCCTGACTACAGGGACTCCATCCCCCACAAGGTCAAGGGCCACAGGAAGCAGCACTTCAAACAGGAAGCAGTATTAGGTGTGATGGTGTGTGTGTGTGAGTAGAAGTTGGAGAGAGACCCCTGTCTGGAGTGCTGCACGTTTGCTGGAAGCTGCCAGATAGTCAGACTGGGTAAAGTCACATCTATGAACTGTGTATTTTCCTATATTTTGATGATGCTGTTTTGTGCTGAAGGCAAGTGGACTTTTTGTGTTGTATTTTGTTTTGCTGCTGGAAGCATTTCTTTGTGTTTGCCTGAAGAAAAATAAACATGCACATGGTCCCATGGAACTATAACCCCCAAACTTTGCAACTGGTGTCCTGGATGCTGGCACAGTGCATTGCAGCCACAAAAGCTGTCTAAACCTGCAAATGACATTTAAAGAGACAGTGTACCTATTGCATGTCTTGGATGAAATCAGTTCAGGCACTGCAAGCAGCAGGAAAAAGGCACAGAGGAGGTCATCAAGGCACTTAAGCAAGCCACCATGGCCCAGCAGCAAGCCTCCATGGAGGTGAACTGTTGCCATGAGGAGGCAATGGCTCAGCAGCAGCAGGCCCTAGCACAAGCTGGTGGCCTCATGACCAATGGGCTGGCATTATCACCCCCTTTCTTACCGGTGACCCACAAAAGGCCTACTTTAAAGTGGAAGTAAACCCCCCTATCGTTTTCAGCCAAGGAAGCTGCCATCTTTGCCTCTGTTTAATCTTCAACTGCCACAGTGCTGCACATGTGATCCGTTATGACACCAGCCATTGTATGGTTTGACTGTTTGGTTGATAGCACAGCCAATGTGCAGTTAGCATTCCCGGCATGCCTTTTTTTTTTAAACTGTTAAATCGATGGGTTTACTTCCGCTTTAACCTACCATCCGAGCACATCCGAGACTATAAAGAAACTGAAGGCAGAAATCCTGGTCTGCCTGGGGGTGACCATGGCCATCCGGGCTCAGTGGATGCACCACTGGAGGTACCAACCTGTCCAACCACCAAGGTCCCAGATGCATGAACTGGTGCAGCTGCTCAAAAAATGGTTGCAACCAGAAAAGTTGACAGGCCCACAAATGGTGGAACGGGTGGGGATGGAGCGGTTCCAGCGGTCCCTGACAGATGACCAGCAGCCCTGGGTAAGCCATGGAGACCACGGACCAGCTGGTAGAGTTGGTCGAAAGATACACCATGGTGGAGGACCTGTTTGGGCCTATCAAGCGTCGGGAACCCACAGCAAGGCCAGCTGCAGAGCCTAGGAGGGAAGCCCTAGCAGAGGTTTGAACCGGCACACCTGCCTCATCTTCCGCAGAACCACAGAAGTTGTTCCCTGTCTTGGGGTCATACCCAGGCACAGTGTCAAATTCAGGAGGAGCCTATGGAATTCTGGGTTGGTCAGATAGCCTCTTTCTGGTCAAGGGCATATGCCACCCACCTTGACCTGGCTGCACGTCAGTTTGAATGTGAAGTGTGGGTGAACCGCCTCCCTGCCAAGGCTCTGCTGGACTCCGGCAGCGTGGTTACTCTGGTACACGCCAGGGTGATCGGGAGACTCTGCCCGGTAGGTAAGACTCTACGGGTAGTATGTATCTATTGGGACACCAGGGAGTACCTGGTTCCGGTGACTGTTGCCTATGGCTGTACCACAGTGACACAAGAAGTTGGGGTGGTAAAAAGTCTGATACATGACATCTTAGTGGGGCGTGACTGCTAGTTGTTTGAACTATGGAACCAGGTACAGACTGGACTTCCTGGATAGCCAAGAGGACTGGGGAAACTGGGCCTTGAAGGTCTGAGTGGTCCGATCCAAAACCTCTCACAACATACACCCCTAATGTTGACATACCTATCGTTGATAATGACTTTGCAGAAAATGTTAATCTGGTTGATAATTTCATGTTTTAGGTCTCAAAACCTCTGAGGGGGGGGGTCTCTCCATTACAGGTCAGGTCATGTTTGGGACGATGAAGAAGAACTTCCTCATTGCAGTTCCCGGTTGAGGAGGATAGGGAAACTTCCTCTCGACCAGGGGTCCTCAAACTATGGCCCTCCAGTTGTTCAGAAACGACATCATGCCTATTCATGTCTGTGAATGTCAGAGTTTCACAATGCCTTATGGGACGTATAGTTCCACAACAACTGGAGGGCCATAGTTTGGAGATCCCTGCTCTAGACCAGTGCACCCAGACCTGAATGTATCCAGGGGTTCGTTTTGGCTCTGTTAAATTCCAGGATCCTACTTTGATCAATGCTCGAGCAGGTTCCTTGCTGCTACTACTTGTCCCACAAATACCTGATGCAGATCAAAGGTTTCCTAATTTTGCGTTTAAATGGGTACTTGCTTTATCGAGTCGCTGAAAGAGAAACGGTAGAGCAACTGCTGGTTCCCCAGCCATATAGGTAGATGCTTCTCGACCTAGCCCACAATGATGCACTGGGAGGACACCTGGGTGCTGAAAAAACAGAGGCCAGGATAACCGACCAGTTTTGCTGCCCAGGCGTGAAGGCTGAAGTTAAAAGGTACTGTGCTCCTGCCCAACTTGCCAGTTAACGGCCCCAGTGTCACACTAAAGAAACCCCCTGGTACCCTTGCCCATAATTGAGGTACCATTTGAACGGATTGCTATGGAATATATATTAGTAGTCCTGGATTAGGCAACCAGATAACCAGAAGCAGTCCTGCTAAGGAAAACTTCCTCTAAGACCATTGCCTGGGAGTTATTTCATATGTTTTCCATAACTGGGTTCCCAAAGGAGATACTAACGGACCAGGGTACCCCTTTATGTCAAAGTTAATGGCGGACTTGTGCAAACTGTTTCAGATTAAGCAGTTGCGGATGTCCATCTATCATCCACAGACCAATGGCCTAGTTGAGAGGTTTAATACAACCCTAATCCATGTTAAAAAGAGTGGTCCAGAAGGATGGGAAGGATTGGGAAATGTTGCTCTCTGCCCTGTTTGCCATCCGGGAGGTTCCACAAGGGTCCATGGGCTTCTCACCATTTGAGCTAGAGTATGGGTTGAAGGCCCCGGGGGTTGCTAGATCTAGTAAAGGAAACATGGGTAAGTGAATCCTCTCCACACAAATCAGCGGTAGAGCATATCTCCCATATGCTAGAGAGGGTGGCCAGAGTGATGCCGTTAGTGAGGGAGCATCTCCAAAAGGCTGAGGATGGCCAAAAGTGGGTGTGCAACCAGTCAGCTAAAGTCAGATATTTTCAAGCAGGAGACTGGATGGCTGTTCTAAAACCCATGGTAGAGAGCAAGTTCTTGGCCAAGTTTCAGGGACTGTTTAAGGTAGTGGAAAAAGTGGGTGAGGTAAACTACAGCCAGAGAAAAGAAAGACATACCAGCTCTATCATGTGAACTTTTTAAAACCCTGGAGAGACAAAAAAAAAAGTTAACCGCACTGGTAGGTGTCCAGTCAGGGGACCCTGCAGGAGTTGACCTGGTGCAGGTTTCTGCTACCCTGTCCAAGCCACAAACCTGGCAAGCGAAAAACTTTCTGCAAAGAAAGAGGGACATGTTTTCAGGATTGCCTGGTCTCACCAACATCATCGAGCATGACCTCGTAACAGAGCCCAATGTAAAAATCCAGGTAAAGCCTTATCGTATCACAGAAGCACATAGTGGCCGTGTCTGAAGAGGTGAAAAGAATGCTTGAGCTTGATGTCATTGAAGAGTCCCAAAGTGAGTGGTCGAGTCCAATCGTGTTGGTACCAAAACCCAACGGTACTCTCTGCATCTGAACTTACTTTAGGAAACTTTAATGAAGTCTCCATGTTTGATGCCTATCCAATGCCCCAGGTAGACGAGTTAATTGAGAGAATAGGTCCTGCCAGGTATTTCACCACATTGGACCTCATAAAAGAGTACTGGCAGTTTCCCCTAACCAAAGAAGCCAGGGAGAAAACAGCCTTTTCCACCCTGGAAGACCACTTCCAGTATAAAAGGATGCCATTTGGCCTACACATTCCATCGGGCAATGGATAAAACATTGCGCCCACATCTACAATATGCTTCTGTCTACCTGGATGATATAGTCAATTTCAGTACTGATTGGGAGTCCCCATCTTCCCTGGGTTCAGGCAGTCATAGACGCCTTGAAAAAAGCAGGGTTCACAATCAAAGTGTGCAATTGGGATGGAGGAAGTCAAGTTCCTAGGGTACATTGTGGGTAGAGGGCTGGTGAAGCCTCAAATGAGTAAGGTGGAAGCCATACAGAACTGGACCGTCCCCTAACCAAAAAGCAGGTCAGAGCATTTCTGGGCATAGTTGGATACTACCAGAGGTTTGTCCCCAACTTTGCCACCGTTGTTGCACCATTGACCGACTTAACAAAAGGCAGAAAGTCAGTGATGATAAAGTGGAATGCGGATGTTGATTAAGCTTAAGACAGCATTGTGCCAGCATCCGGTGCTGATAGCTCCAGATTTTTCTAAAGAGTTTGTGGTGCAGATTCTTCAAGCGAAGGATTAGGAGTAGGGTTGAGCGAACCCGAACTGTAAAGTTCGGGTTCGTACCGGACTTTTGGGTTTTTGGTACACGGACCCAAACCTGAATAATTTACTGTATGTTCGGGTTCAAGTTCGGTGTTCGGCAATGTAATGGCGCCTTTTAAAAAGCTGCAGGGCAGCCAATCAACATTCATTTAACTTGTGTGCCCTTAGAAGCCATCACAGCCATGCCTACTAATGGCATGGCTGTGAATGGCCAGTGCAGCATGTGATCCAGCCTCTATATAAGCTAGAGGCACATAGCACAGCACTTCACTCTGCTTTAGATAGTGTAGGGAAAGGTTGCTGCTGCTGCATTGAGGGAGAGAATTAGATAGGAGTCCTGATTCAGAAATATAATTACTCAGCAATCTACCTTTTTTCTCTTGTGTGGGTGCACTGCACAATCTTTTTACACTGCCCTGAGCCCAGTGCCAGAGAAAAGATAGATAGTGTAGGGAAAAGCTGCTGCCGTTTTGAGGGAGAGAATTAGATAGGAGTCCTGATTCAGAAATCTAATTACTCAGCGATCTACCTTGATTTTCTTGATTGATTTTTCATTTTTTTTTAATAGCATTTTCTGCATATCTGTAGGTGTGAGATACACCCTTTAGATACTGTTGCTTTATTCTGCTCTTTTAAAAACACCCATTTAGGGCCCAAAAAAATATTTTAAAGTGTTTCCTGCATATCTGTACGTGTGAGATACACACTTTAGATACTGTTCTTTTATTCTGCTATTCAAAAAACACCAATTTAGGGCAAGATCCTAAATTTGAGAAATATGAGGAGAACGTCAAATAAGGGACGTGGCCCCGGTCGTGGTGCTGCTAATGGAGCTCCTGTTGCAGGGAGAGGACGTGGTCGATCTGTGCCAGCTACACGCACAAGTGAAACACCTTCCTCAGGTGCGAATAGGCGACAGAGCCTGCAGCGCTATTTGGTCGGGCCTAATGCAGCTGTACATATGTTGAGGCCAGGACAAGTACAGGCGATAGTAGATTGGGTTGCTGACAGTGCCTCTGCTTCCTTCACATTGTCTCCCACCCAGTCTCCTGCTGAAAGATCAGAGTTGGCACCTGCAGCCGATGTCCATCAGTCTTTCACCTCACCCCCTTGCAAATCAGCCAAGCAGTCTGAGCCCCAAATCATGCAGCAGCCTCTTCTGCTTTTTGATGACTCTGTTAGCAGGGTTTCCCAGGGCTATCCACCTAGCCCTGCCCCAGAAGTGGAAGAGATTGTGTGCACCGATGCCCAACCACTTATGTTTCAAGATGAGTACATGGGAGGACCATTGCAGCACGTCTCGGATGATGACGATACACAGGCGCCAACTTCTGCTGCTTTCGCAATTGTGCAGACCGACAAGGAGGGCAGGGGTGAAGACTGGGTGGAAGATGATGTGGAGGACAATGAGGTCCTCGACCCCACATGGAATCAACGTCATGCAGGTGACCAGTGTACTTCAGAGGAAGAGGCGGTGGTCGCACAGAGCCACCAGCACAGCAGAAGAGGGAGCAGGGTGCAAAAGCGGAGCGTCCGTCCCCTAGTCCGCCTGCTACTGCCCAACGCAGCAAGGGACCGAGCACACCAAAGCCAGGTCCAAGGAGTTCCCTAGCGTGGCAGTTCTTCAGACAATGTGCTGATGACAAGACATGAGTGGTTTGCACGCTGTGCAATCAGAGCCTGAAGCGAGGCATAAACGTTCTCAACCTGAGCACAACCTGCATGACCAGTCATCTAAGTGCAAAGCACGAGCTGCAGTGGAGTAGACACCTCAAAAACCAAGACAGGTCTCTGGCTCCTCCTGCTTCCTCTTCTGCTGCAGTCTCGGCCTCTTCATCCACCTCTTTAGTGACAGTGGCACCTGCCAACCCGCAAACAGAGGATCTGCCAGCAACACTACCACCTGGGTCACCAACCATCCGCCAAAGTTCTTTTGTAAGAGGTTTACAGTGTCTGGTGGAAGCAAAATGTTGAGGGCTTGTGAATAACTTACTCGTAGGCCTGAGATCTTGGAAAATTCATCTAAGGAGTGGCAAAGATTGGGGAGCGAGGTTATAGGGGAGGTAAGGAATAGAAGGATGTTGTCTGCAAACAGGCCACATTTGTGAACCTGAGAGCCACATTGAACTCCTTGTATGTTGGGGTCCCGGCGAATGGAGATGGCGAGTGTCTCAATTGCTATTGCAAAGATTAGCAAGAAATAAAGGACAGCCTTGTCTGGTGCCTTTGGCTATATGTATTGGTTTGGAGTAGTGGCCTTGAAGCCTAATATAGGCTTTAGGATTTGAAAAAAAGAGCTCGGATCAGGCCTATAAACTTGTCGCCAAAGCCCCAACGTTCAAGGATTGTAAAGATGTATGGCCAGGAGACCGAATCGAAGGCCTTTTGAAGGTCGAGTGATAAAAGCATGCCTGATTGTTTTGGACCTCCTGGCCAGTTTGTCTAGAGGATGGAGACTATGTCTATGGCTCTTCTGACCTGATCAGGGCCCTGTCTGCCTGGGATGAACCCCACTTGATCCTTATGAACATATCGGTTAATGAAGGAAGCTAGACAATTAGCAAGGAGTTTGGTAAGGATTTTTAAGTCGCTTTTGATGAGGGAGATGCAGGGCTCAAGTCCTGAGGGAACGCATTGGAACGGAGTTCCTGTACTTTTTCCACAACAGGAACTCAGTTCCTTTTAGCAGCTGTGTTCTGAAAGACTTTGAAGTATGCGAGCTGTGTGGCAGGTGCTACACCAGCAGCCGCCGACACAGCTCGCAATAGTAAGTGATGCACACCAGGGGTGGACTGACCATTCAGGCATTGCCAGTAGGGGGCCCCATGACAGCTTCCGTTTTGATCTACCTGTCAATCACAGCTACCTGACGGGTAGATCAGGTCCCTGCTGCTAAGAGATTGTATTTAGTCAGACCTCTCGTGATGCGCTCCTCCCCGCCAGCCCCTCCTGATTTTCTGTCTCCTCATCCTCCCCCCCCCCCCAGTCTCCTGCATACTTGCTCTGTGTGTCCCGCTGAATCCCCCCTCCTCTATCTTCAGTTCCATATGATGAGAGAACCCAGAGGAGGAGCACAGCTATTCTGCTCACAGGACATGCAGGGAGAGAGGTGAGCTGAGGGAGCAACAGAAGTTTGAGGTGGTAAGCTGAGCACAATACCTGGCAAAGTTTAATGCCAGGAGGGAAGTTTATGTGGAAATATGTGAAGGGTTGGAATAGCAGCGAGTGTGTGTTGGAGCCCTGAAGAGTTTGCAGCTCCCCAAGCTAACATACATCTCCTAAGCAGGAACACATCACTATCTCCCCAAGCATTCTGTCCAGATAATGTGCAGTTAATTTATGACCTTTCCGTTTAACCCTGTGTTATCCAAACTCTGTTCAATGAAAAGTGTAAACTCACCACATAAACACTCTATATACTAAATAAAATTCCCCAATAAAGATCAGAACATGATGTTCACATTTGCATGGAAGCACAATTGAATTAATGCTGATTATTCAGAGAATTACCGTATTTATGTTTATTGAGGATTGTTTTTTTTTATGTACTAACAGTTAAGCTTCATACACACAATACAAAAATTGGATAAAAAATACCACTTTTGAAGCGTTCGTGCATATGAGCATATCATTTTTTTTTTGGTAGGCGAGTGGATCTTGGGTGGGAGTTCCCACACTTTTTTCCTCAGGACTTGACCCCTGGGGAGATGGGTCTATAATTACTGACTTCTTCCGGGTTTTTATCCGGTTTCGGTATTACTGCAATGTAGGCTGTGTTTAGGTGAGGATCAAGTGGGGTTCCCTGTGTCTTTGCGTTAAACAAATTTGTCAAATGTGGAGTCAGGGTGGTGGTAAATGTCTTGTAATAGGGGTTAGGGAGACCATCGGGGCCTGGAGCAGAACCTGATTTGAGGTTCTTAATGACTTCCTGTACCTCTTCTTCTGAGAAGGGGGCCTCCAGCATATTATTTTTTTATTTTTATGTATTTTATGTTATTTTAAGTTATTTCCCTATCCACATTTGTTTGCAGAGCGCTTGCCATGCTCTTAACAACATTTTGCAGCCCTCTAGCTCTTTCCATTACTTTTTTAGAGCTATTTTAGTCCTTAAAAGTTCGGGTCCCCATTGACTTCAATGGGGTTCGGGTTCAGGGTCAAGTTCGGGTCAAGTTCGGTCCCGAACTCAAACTTTTTTGCGAAGTTCGGCCGAACCTGTTGAACCCGAACATCCAAGTGTCCGGTCAACTCTAATTAGGAGCAGTCTTGTCTCAAGTGGTCAATGGGAAATAGCACCCCATAGCTTTACTCAGTAGGTAGCTGATGACAGCGGAGAAAAACTACGCTGTGGTGGAGCGGGAGTGTCTCCCCATCAAATGGGCTCTGGACTCTCTGTGATACTTTCTGCTAGGTAGGAGGTTCCGCCTGGTGTCATACCATGCCCCATTGACCAAGATGAGACAAAACAAGCAGGCCAATGCCAGGGTGACAAGATGATTCCTTTCTCTCAAGGAGTTCAATTTTGTGGTAGAGCACAGACCCGGGAGACAACGCTGATGTCCTCTCCTGAATGCATTATATGATGTCATCTCCATGTTGAGGCAGAGGGGGGAGGGATATGTACAGGATGCCAAGGTTGGGTATGTAGCACCAGTATTTGGGTTATGGTCCCTTTAAGGGAAGTGTGTGGGTACTCAGGGGGTCACCCAAGATGGGAAAGGAATTCCTGGGATAGCCATGTTAAGGAGAGAACTGACTCACAGCGCTCTCTGTGTTAGTAGAGAGGTATTTGGGACCCTGAATATTGGAGGCCATGAACTGATATTTGGGTGGGAAAAGGGCCTCAACTCCTGACTACAGGGACTCCAGCCCCACAGGGTGCAGAGCCACAGGAAGCAGCACTTAAAACAGGAGGCAGTATTAGGTGTGATATGTGTGAGTAGGAGTTAGAGAGAGATGCCTGTTTGCTGGAAGCTGCCAGATAGCCAGACTGGGACTGTGTTAACCCTGAGGTAAAGTCCCACCTATGAACTGTGTAGTTCCTTATTATTTTGTTGATGCTGTTTTGTGCTGAAGATAAGCATACTTTTTGTGTCGCATTTTGTTTTGCTGCTGGAAGCATTTCTTTGTTTTTGCCTAAAGAAAAAAAAACACCTTTTTGTTTAAATTTTAAACGGCTTTGCACATGGTCCCGTGGAGCTATAACCCCCCAAACTTTACAAGATATATATATATATATATATATATATATCTATTTCCGTGATTTTTAATCAACAATAACCCCTCTGTCACCTGAAGCTTTTCTATTAGTGATTGCCAATGTGCCATCAGAATACAACAATGTCTTTTCAGAACCATTATCAGTCACTTCCACTGCTGTATTCCACTGTTCACCCATCCAAAAAAATCCTTGCTTTTGAGGAATTTCTTGCATGCAGATTAACATTTCCACCAACAAAACATTATCTACTCCTATAGAAAAAAAACCCTACTTAAATTGACCAATAAGTAAAGTTGTAGATTTTCCATGCAACACTCAGAATGTCACCTGGGCAAATTTTCATTATTGACTCATCTCTCTCTAAATGTGCAATTATTGCACTGCAGTACTATGTTAGAACTGATTATTCCTGGTGAAGATGAGTGTAATTTACATAGAGATTTCTTATTTACAGTATGCCTGAAATAAACCATCTCAATAACAGACACTTTTACCCCATTCCTGCCTGGGCTAATTTTCAGCTTTCAGCACTCACACTGCATGTCATGCAAAACTGTATCCCTACACAATTTTTATCATTTTTTTAAGACAGATAGAGCTTTTGTTTGGTGGTATTTAAAGTGATTGTAAAGGTTCATTTTTTTTTTCTTTTTAAATAACAAACGTCATACTTACCAAGGGTTTTGTACAGAGCAGCCCTGATCCTCCTTGTCTGGGTTCCCCCTGCGGCGTTCCTGGCTCCTCTTCTTCAGCGAGTGCCCCCCCCCACCGAGAGCTGATTACCATGGGGGCACCCGTGCAAGCGCGCTCCTGAGTCCTGCTGCTGCGTCCATTGACACAGACAGTAGGACTTGGCCCTGCCCCCGGCTCCTGTGTCACTGGATTTGATTGACAGCAGTGGCAGCCAATGGCTCCCGCTGCTATCAATCTATCAAATGAGGAACAGAGACAGCAGCTGGAACTGCTGAGCTCATGCTCGTCGCTAGAATGATCGGGTTCAGGTAAGAAAAAGGGGAGCTCTGGGGGGGCAGCTGCAGCACAGAAGGTTTTTCACCTTAATGGATAGAATGCATTAACCACTTTCAGACCAGACCAATTTGCAGCCAAAGGACCAGGCCCCTTTTTGCGATTCTGCACTTCGTCGCTTTAACTGACAATTGCGCGGTCGTGCGACGTGGCTCCCAAACAAAATTGACGTCTTTTTTTTCCCACAAATAGAGCTTTCTTTTGGTGGTATTTGATCGCCCCTGCGATTTTTATTTTTTGCGCTATAAACACAAAAAGAGCGACAATTTTGAAAAAAACGCATTATTTTTCATTTTTTGCTATAATAAATATCCCCCAAAAATATATAAAAAAATTATTTTTTCCTCAGTTTAGGCCGATACGTATTCTTCTACATATTTTTGATAAAAAAATTGCAATAAGCGATTATTGATCGGTTTGCGCAGAAGTTATAGCGTTTACAAGATAGGGGATAGTTTTATAGCATTTTTATTAATAATTTTTTTTTTTATCAGTAATGGCGGCGATCTGCGAATTTTTTTGTGACTGCGACATTATTGCGGACACATCGGACATTTTTGACACATTTTTGGGACCATTGTCATTTATACAGCAATCAATGCTATTTAAATGCATTGATTCCTGTATAAATGACACTGGCAGTGAAGGGGTTAACCACAAGGGGGCAGTGGGCAGTGTAAGGGTTAAGTGTGCCTAGGGGTGTGTTTCTTACTGTGGGGGACGTGGCTGTCAGCTAGTGAATGCTGATCTCTGCTCCAATCACAGGGAGCAGAGATCGGCGTCACTAGTTGCTAGGCAGAACGGGGAGATGCTGTTTATCTCGGCATCTCCCCGTTCAGCCTTCCCGTGAGACGATCGCGGGTGTCCCCGCGACGATCGAGTCCGCGGGGACCACAGCCGGACTCACGGGGGTCCCGACCAGCGCGGGAGCGCGCCGCTCCCGGCGCGCTCCCGATGGCACGGACAGGCAGAAAGGAGGGACTTATATATACGCCCTCCTGCCTGTCCGTGCCATTCTGCCAACGTATATCGTCGTGCGCTGGTCGGCAAGTGGTTAAGGTGAAAAACCCGGAGACTTTACAACTCCTTTAACCACTTGCCAATGGGCACTTAAACCCCCTTCCTAACCAGACCAATTTTCAGCTTTCGGTGCTCTCACACTTTGAATGACAATTACTCAGCCATACAACACTGTACCCAAATGATTTTTTTGTCCTTTTTTTCACACAAATAGAGCTTTATTTTGGTGGCATTTAATCACCGCTGGGTTTTTTATTTTTTGCGCTATAAATCAAAAAAGACAGTAAAAAAAAAAAATTCTTTGTTTCTATTAAAATTTATTGCAGAGTATTGGCGAGTACTGGCAGAGTATTGCAGTGTTGCAGAGTATTGCAGTGTTGCAGAGTGTTGGCAGAGTATTGCACAGTGTTGGCAGAGTATTGCACAGTGTTGGCAGAGTGTTGCACAGTACTGTCACAGAGCAGCGCTGTGGGCAGTACACATCCAGCCCACAGCACTGCTGCCATCTCTTCCCCTCTCCGCTTCTCCCCTCTCACTGTACCGATCGGTACAGAGAGGGGAGGGAGGAACCGGCGTCATGACGGGACGCTGGTTTGTTTACATGTGATCGCTCTGTCATTTGACAGAGCGATCACGTGGTAAACGGCCGCTACCAGCGGCCATTTACCACGATCCGTGATGCGCTGGGTCCTCCGGACACGGCGGTCATGGATGTTCCCGAGTCCGGTCATGACGTGACGCTGGTTTGTTTACATGTGATCGCTCGGTCATTTGACAGAGCGATCACGTGGTAAACGGCCGCTATCAGCGGGCATTTACCATGATCCGTGATGCGCTGGGTCCTCCGGACACAGCGGTCATGGATGTTCACGAGTGTGCGCCCCAGGGGGCACACCGGAGCAAGATTCTGTGAGGACGTCCCACAGACGTCCACCCAGAATAAGTCGACCGCGCTGTAGCCATCTTTTGGCTATGGCCTGGTCGGCATGTGGTGTGCAATATAAGTGCAAAAAGACTGAAAATGTAAACAAAATTTAAAAATGTTTAGTTTCTATTATAAAATTTAGCAAAAATAACTTTTGTTCATCGAATTTAGGCCAAAATTTATACTGCTACATTTCTTTGGTAAAAGTAACCAAAATCATTGTATATATTTAGTCTATGTAAAAGTTATAGAGTCTACAAGCTTTGGTACCTATCATTAAAAAAATGATCAATCCTGATGTACTGACTGTAGGTATTTAGTAAGATGCATGGTGAGGTTTTTGAAGTTGTAATTTTTTTCCCACAATTCTTTGGAAAATTAAGATGAATTTATTTATTTTTTCCACAAAATGATCATATTAACAAGTTATTTCTAACACACAGCATAGACATTATTGCAATTACACCCAAAACCACATTCTGCTACTTCTCCTGAGTATGGGGATATCACATGCGAGAGACTTTTTTACAGCCTAGCCACATAGAGAGGCCCAACAGCAAAGTAGCACCTTCAGGCTTTCTAAGGGCATAAATTATACATCTAATTTCCTGACCACCTATCACATTTTTAAAGGCCCTGGAGCACCAGGACAATGGAAACACTGCCAAAATGACCCCATTTTGCAAGGAAAACACCCCAGTGTATTTCAATGAGGCATAATGGGGTTCATTTACTAAAGCCAAATAGCCTGTTTACTTTGTAAGTTAAGCTGCACTTTGCAAGGAGATTTCACCCAGAGCTTAGTGAATGTGGTGAATTTTCACTCTGCATTTTGGATTGCACATGATTGGAAGTCAGCAGAGCTTAACCTCATTCACTATGCTCTGGGGTAAATTCCCATGCAAACACCACTTCCCTTGCAAAATCAACTACCTATTTGCCATTAGTAAAACAACCCCAATGAGTCTTTTGAACATGTAATTTTTTCCACAAATTTTTGGAAAAAGTGAAAAGAAAATGTAATTTTTTTTTTTTACACAAAGTTGGCAATCTATAAGATATTTCTAACAAACCGCATGTACATACAAAAGAACCAATCACAGAATACATTCAAATAGACTAAGCAGTGATGTCCAAACCGTCTAACTGCTTTCAATGACAACGAATGATATAAAAACCATGGCTCAGTGGGCCATAATATTTATATCGTTATGCTAAAGTTCCAACATGTACACAGAGATGTTCGCTTGAAGTTATTAATGCAGTCACCGGGAAATGGCCAGTCTCCCGGTGAGGCACAAATGAACTTCCTTAAACCAGCAAACACGTCTGTAGTGTCCACAGGAAGATTTCCGTAGCCAATGGTCTTCCGCCAACGTCTTTATGTGCGAATACGCCCACATGAGCGCATTACAGCAAAACCGACACTGGGGGGGGGGGGCATCTGACAACATACATTAATAAAATTTTCCATGACAATACTTAGATTTACACCCCAAAATACATTCTGCTATTCCTCCCAATTATGGGGGTACCACAAGAACTTTTCTATTTCTGAATGGATTTTGTACCCAAAATTGCAACCTATGTAACACAAAAATCAACAAACACTGTATAGAAAACAATGTACTATAATGGCCACCTGTATAAAAGTGGTCAGTGAATATAGCATAGTGTAGCTTCACCTAAAGCAGTTCCTGTTCCTAAAAGCCAAATAAGCCTAACTTACTGGTACATGGCTGCCCCCATAGCACAAGTGACTGGGAAGTAACCTTGATACACTGCTCTTTAAGTCCTTGAGTTCGGTCACCGGCCGCAATCTCATTTGACATAAGTGCACACCCATGCTTCATCTGACAGAGACTGTGGCTGGTTTGATTAAGGTTTACCTTAACATTTTACTAGTTATAAGACTCTCTTGATTATCTTTACTGTCATTGCCTGCCTTACCTGACACTCTCCAGACCAACTCCAACTGGGTCTGATGGATTCATTCAGCATAGATGGAATAATCTTGGCTTCTTAGCCCTCAATCTCCAATATTATAAAATGGGATTATTCCCCCAAGGGCTTTTTTTAGCAGCTAGATATTCCAATCAAGAGGATTACATGTAATAAATCCTTTATTCCAACAATCAGTTTCAAAATTGTAACGGAGTTAAAATATTTCTGGCTACAAGTGTATACACATCATATTCCGTTGCAGCTGACAATATCACACAATACAACTGTCTGTAGACAATACATTACAAAATTGATATCTACATGAACACTCCGACACGCTTTGATTTATTCAGTTGTAGTCTTCTTCAGGGGGATTTCTCTGGAAAAAATGTCAAACTACCCATGAATTTAATGCTGCGTGACCTACAAAGCCTTTATACATGTATTATAGTAAAATAAGGTTATAGTTACTGCTCAAAGATTGGAACTATATCCTATAGACAGAATTTGTTTAAAAGAAACCTTAGTGATCCAATGGTCTCCACATGCCGTTCCCACCTCCTCAAGATGAAATTCAGCTCCAGAAGGCTTGCAAGGAGCCACACATTTGGACCTCTGTGGGATGAGGAGATGGACAGCACCTGTTGTGTTTTGCAATGATTTCAATAAATTAATCAAAGACATTTGTATATGTGAAATAATGGAAGAACATAATAAAAATCATAATTTTGTCCATTTAGCAGTACTGTTGAATTACACATGGTCAGTTAATATCCATCTATTATTCCCTTTTATATATTGTTTATTTTTAATTAAATATTATTATGTTTTTAGTTAGGGTTTTTTATTTGTAATGAAAAAAATAAATAAATATATTAACTATTGATGAAATATTGTTGAATTTTAATTTAATATTATATTTATGATGAAGTAAATAAATGTTAGGGTGTCTCCTGATATATAATGTGAAATGGATGGTGATAAATATCTGAAAGAATTATAAAATAACTTGTGAATGTGAAAAGTGATACAAGTGCATAGAAAAAAAAGAAGGGGGAGGGACAGAAGAAGAGCAAAAGGGGAGGAGAGAGGAGGGACAGGGGAAGGAAAAATGGAGGGGGGAAGGGGAGGGGGAAAAGCAGAGAGGGAGGAGGGTGGAGAAAAAAGGATATTATGCCATGATTGACAATGTGAATGTAAGAGGAATACCTAAATGAATGCAACTCCACTTCACACACTCATCTCACCTTCAACTACACTTCATTTAGGTATTCCTCCTGCATTCACAATAAATCATGGCATAATAGAATTTTTAGGAGACATCCTAACATTTAATTCCGTCTTCATCATAAACAGTGGCGGAATTATATGGGTCGCCGAGATCGCCATGGCGACCGGGCCCCTTGCTGCAGGGGGCCTTTGAGGGCCCCCTGTACTCTTTGATAGGAGGGGCGGCTGAGAGGAGCTCCCCGATCGTCAGCCGATTCCGAACTGTAATCGGAACTGTGTAGGGAGCTCCTCACATTAGCCTAGTGAAAGCAGTGTGTGCTCTTTGTCTCCCCCTACAGTGCAGTACCCGGCAGGAAGAGCCAAGGTAAAGGACTGACGTTTTTTTTATAAGATTATCAACTGTATGTGTGTTTTTATGTGTGTGGGTGTGCATGCATGTGTGTGTGTGTGCATGTGTGGGTGTGCATGTGTGTGGGTGTGCATGCATGTATGTGTGTGTGCATGCATGTGTGTGTGCATACATGTATGTGTGTCTGCATGCATGTGTGTCTGCATGCATGTGTGTGTGTGCGCATACATGTATGTGTGTGTCTGCATGCATGTGTGTGTGTGCATACATGTATGTGTGTGGGTGTGTGTGTGTGTGTGGGTGTGCAGTATGTCTGTGTGTGTTCATGATGCATGTATGTCTGTGTGTGTATGCATGTATGTCAGTGTGCATGTGTTTATCAGTGGCGGTGCGTCCAAAAGGGCCCCCTCTCTCCAGCCACTCCCTCTATAACCAATGGATAGATTCATGTATAGCATAGCATGAATCTATCCATGGCCACCGCTGCCACCCCCATATTTAGGTGTCTGGTCCCTTTTGGGGTGTCGTGCGCCTGAATTACAGAGGTGGGGGGGTGTTTTTGAAGCACCTGATTAGAGCCATCGGCTCTAATAGGCTTTAAAATAGGTGAACTGCGAGTGCCATGCTTGAGGCTCACAGTCCACCCAGGTGTGTTAGAAAAGTGAATTAATATTCACTTTCCTAACACTGAACCGACTCACCACCAATCAGGTGTGCAGGTTTGTTACCTGTCACCTGATTGGCTGAAAGATAGGCGCAGCTATTGGATGCCTATCAGGAGGAGAGGACAGGAGATGAGGATGGCAGGAGATGCATGGAGGACCCCGCTCGTGGCCGTCACCCGCTGCCCCACCAAGACAGGGTAAGTGCTGGGCAGACAGCGAGCAGGAGGCGGTGGGGATTCACAGTGGCAGCATTTGATGGGCACACCGGCAGCATTTGATGGGCACACCGGAAGCATTTGATGGGCACACCGGCAGCATTTAATGGGCACAGTGGCAGCATTTGATGGGCACAGTGGTGGCATTTGATGGCACAGTGGCAGAGCTTGATGGGCACAGTGGCAGCATTTGATGGGCACAGTGGCAGCATTTGATGGGCACAGTGGCAACATTTGATGGCACAGTGGTGGCGTTTGATGGTACAGTGGCTGCAATTGATGGGTACAGTGGCTGCAATTGATGTTTTTTTTTCAGAATTTTTCAGTGTGCTTGCGCCCCCCTAAAAATTTGGAGCACCAGCTGCCACTGGTTTATATGTGCGTGCATATGTGCATTTATATATATATATATATATATATATATATATATATATATATATATATATGTGTGTGTGTGTGTGTGTTTTTATATATGTGTGTGTGTTTACATGTATGTATGTACATTTTATGTAAAATGCTGTTCCTCCGAAAAGCGATCCATGCTCAGAGGCATTTGACAGCCGGTAGAGAGGCAATATTTTGCCTACTGACCACCTGTTTTAACCCCTTAAATGCATCATCACTGTGCTGCAACTGCATGCAATGCACACAGTTGCAGGGGGGTTGCAATGCAGCCCCATTCACCTAGGGGTATACTTCAAGGGTGCCCTGACTGGAAAAAGATTGTGAAACACCTACATAGAGGAACCGATCTCTCCATTTTCCTCCTGCAGCTGCTGAATGCCTGTGGGAGGGAGAGGAGGAGAAGCGGGGGGGAAATGGAGAAATCGGTTCCTTTATATGCAGCCACCCACTTGACTGGGCCCTGGTGTTCCACCATCGGGCTCGGAGTAAAGAGCTTTGTCCGGAGGTCGGGGGGGGGGGGCCCTCCATGGTTTCTTGCATCGGGGCCCTGAGGGTTCTAGTTACACCACTGATCATAAATATAATATTAAATTAAATTCAACAATATTTGATCAATAGTTAATATATAAACTATTTTTTTCATTACAAATAAAAGACACTAACTAAAAATGTAATATTTCATTAAAAGTAAATTAACAATATATATAACTTCAAAGAAAATAATATAGATTTTAGTATAATATATGTATACAGGCATACCCCACTTTTAAGTACACAATGGGGTTTATTTACTAAAGCCGGAAAGTGCAAAATCAGGCTCACTTCTGCATAGAAACCAATGAGCTTCCAGGTTTTATTACCAAAGCTTAATTGAACAAGCCGCTTTTAGAAGCTTGTTGGTTTCTATGCAGAGGTGAGCCTGATTTTGCACTTTCCAGCTTTAGTAAATGAACCCCATTGTGTACTTAAAAGTGGGGTATGCCTGTAAATGCTTGTAGGTCACACAGCATTAAATTCATGGGTATTTTGACATTTTTCCAGAAAAATCCCCCTGAAGAAGACTATGACTGAATAAGTATTGTCATCTGCAATGGAAAATGATTTGCGAACACCAGAACTCAAATTTTAACTCCATTACAATCTTGAAACTGATTTTTTGTAATAAATATTTTAATAAATGTAATCCTCTTGATTGCGATATATAGCTGCTAAAAAAACTCCCTGGGGGAATCATCCATTTTGCAATTTTACGGGGTGTGCAGCCCCTCCAACTCTCTAATACTATATCCCTCCTTGTGAAGTTGCTGTTACCAATATGCATGGACCATTTTCCTTGAGTTATAGGAGTGAATGGTGGCATGTATGGGTGTATGTGCAGAGGCTGTTGTCTTTTAAAAAAAATGATTTTTTGGTTGGTGGAGGCTCAATCTATTGCCCAGAATTTTTGTACTATGTGTTTTTTTTAATAAAGCTGATTCAATTGACCGTAGTGCCCTGCTTAGTATTGTATTATCAGCAAACACTGAGATTGAACTATTTATTCCAACCTCTATATCTTTTATGAACAAGTTAAACAGAATTGGTCCCAGGACAGGGAATTGGGGTAACCCGCTCACAACTCCAGACCATTTAGAAAATATGCCATTAATCACTACTCCCTGGACACACTCCTGCAACCAGTGCCATTCTGGTACAGATTAATCTTAGTTTCATCCATCCAAAGAATGCTTTTCCAGAACTGGTCTGGCTTTTTTAGATGTTTTTTGTCAAAGTCTAATCTGGCTTTGCTATTTTTCAGGCTTATGAATGGTTTGCACCTTGTGGTGAACCCTCTGTATTGTTATCGTGAAGTCTTCTCTTGATTGTAGACTTTGACAATGATACGCTCACGTCCTGGAGAGTGTCCTTCACTTATCTGGATGTTGTGAATAGGTTTTTCCTTACCATAGAGAGAATCCACCACTGTTGTCTTCCGTGGTCGTCCAGGACTTTATGTTGCTCAGCTCACCAGTGCTTTCTTCTTTCCTCAGAATGTACCAAATGGTTGATTCAGCCATTGCTAATGTTGCTTCTATCTCTCTGATGGATTTGTTTCATTTTTGAAGCCCTACAATGGCCTGTTTCACTTGCATTGACAGCTCTGTTGATTGCATAGATTCCAAAAGCACACAAATACCACACTTAAAATTAAATCCAGACATTTTACCTGCCTAATTGATGAGGAAATAACGAAGGAGTATCCCACACCAGGAAACCGCTTTTGATTCAATTGTCCAATTACATTTGGCCCCTTGAAAAAGGGGGATGGCTATTCTTAAGAGCTGTAATTCTTAAACCCTTCCTCCAATTTGGATGTACATATCCTGAAATTAAATCTGAAAGTGAGCACTTTCAGACCATATCCATTATATAACTATCACTTAAATATGTTTTGGTAAATACCTGAGAAACTAAAATTGTGGCTGTGTCCAAATATATATGGACCTAACTGTATGTATGATTCTTTTTCTGCACAAAATACTTGTATGTCTATAACTAAATGTCTTTTATCTGAAGCATATAATTATGTTACAGGATTAAATTGCAATGCTAGAAAACAACATCACAGTGAAAAGTGGTACTTATAGTATGCAATGTGAGATATCACTATTTAATAAATCATGCTATCCTAGAAAAAAAAAAAAACTTAGTGCTTGTTATACAGTGTCAACAACTTACACATTTACATTTTCCCTATTTCTTTCTTATAGCACCAGATGAAATTACTGTTCAGCCTTCTGTGCAAAGTGGACCTAACATATATTAAGAACTGGTTTCAGAAGAATATTGCATGTAAGATGAAGAAAGCAAGCAAAATAGGATTACAAGGCCTGGCAAGAGCACAACAGCGCCTCTAAATCTCTTTATTCTGCTTGGCATTACATTTTTATATTATACATACACTGTTGAAATTTTATCTGAACAGAATAGGTGTTAGCGTTGTATTCTATTATGGACTTAGAACAGCTCTTAGCAGCATAAGATGATAGGCTGGATCAGTATCCAGTATACAAATACTTGGACTATCTGTACTGTATTCCAAACAGATATTCAATTTATGGCATCCTCTTCAATGCAGTATTTTGTTGTTTTGGTCAGAGTGGACAGAGGTGGAACTTTCCCTCCCCTTTCTACCCCTCCTGTTTTTCTTAGTACCAATCATATGCTACATTTTCTTCTACCTGGAATCCCTCTACCCCAAATTATTTTCTTATATTCTTCAATAATTGTTATTCTAGTCCCCATCATTGTTCATTTTTACACTGGATAAGACTGAGTATAACACTGGTTAGTGACACTGTAATAAATACATTTTTTCCATAGATTATTGGTCAAATATTGTGATAGGAACAGGAGATGATTTTGACTGAGGATGATAATTGTCTTAGATAATGTTGATGGTTGTACTCCCATATACCTTCTATGCTTGTGTGTTTCAATAATCCATGTATATAATAATTTCCAGTACGTACCACCATGTGACAATTTTGTATTTGTTGACTCATTATTAATACCTTGAAAACCAGTAATATAAGATCGACCTAAATAAATTGTTTCAATCAGCAATTTAAAATCATTTTTTTCTGCAACATATACTTTTATTTAGTGCATTTGTGTAAGATATACAGGTAAAGAAAAAGATAGAGATAAGAATATTATTTAAAGATACCCTGTCTCTAGAAAAAAAAAATAGAAAACTGCTGCAGGTATAAAGCATGGACACCTGAAGATGCCTGTATATACTTGCAGGAACTTCAAAAAGTCTTCAATTATGGTTGAATTCCTGATTGTTCTTAAAGCCAAAGCTCTGTCCCATCCTGTTAAATTCCTATTGGTCTAACAGCCTGTGCTGCCACATTGGTCAATAGGAATGCACAGGTGGCAGGAAAGGGCAGGCAAGCTTTGGTACTAAAATGTTGGAGCTTTGCCTAGTATTTTTTTCTTATTTGAAAAGAACCCTTTTTGAAGGCACATGCGGTTTCTTCTTTTTTCTTTTTTTCTGGAGGGAGAATCATTATTGCTGTTTTTTGTTTACAAAAGTTTTATTTGGAAGTTCAATTGTATACAAACAGGTACAGCCAAAGAACAAATAAATTAACATAAAAAAAACAATGATTTTACAGTGGAAATTAAAATAAAGGTACAAAGCATGTGAGAACCTTAAGGCATCACGGAAATGGGGAGACTTGGACATTATATTACAGTGGTGATATTAAATATTCCCTTTTGACAAAATATGCTTGATTGATGAGTAAAGATAAACATCAAAATTAGAAGGAGCTATACTATGTACAGGGGGTCCCCGGGTTACAAACAAGATAGGGACTGTAGGTTTGTTCTTAAGTTGAATCTGTTTGTAAGTCGGAACAGGTAAATTTTTTAAGTGTAGCTCCAGACAAAAAATCTATTTTTAAGTTTTTTAGATAAGGGTTATCACCCCTGTAACATTTGTTTTGCTGTCTGTGCCCCTGTTCAGAAGATTTCACCTCACCTTCTGTCCCAATGACAATTGGATTTTGAAAATTTTGGGTTGTTAGGGAAGCATGGACTGGTGATAAAGCATCAGTGGAGATACCTTTTTCCCATATTAACTCTTACAGGAGTGAATTTCCCTTCCTAGGGGTGCATTTCCTCTCACTTCCTGTTGTCTGTTGATGTAGGAGTCGTTTGTAAGTCGGATGTTTGTAAGTAGGGGACTCCCTGTATAGGTTTAAGGTAAATTCCAGTATGACCATTTTTTGTCATAAATATGCATTGAGTCATGTAAAGTATGGAAAATTCTTTCTGATAATCTGACATTCTCCATTCTGGATAGTACTTGAGACCATTAAAGGCTATCAGACTTCCAATTAAAGGCGATCATCCATTGGATGGAACTGCATAATTAATGAAAGAGTCTCATACATGGAGGAGGGATGTTGGGTATATTTGCATATAGAAGGCAGTTTTGGGGGGTGGGTACAATTTTATGTTTGGAAGAACTTTCTATTCTGTCTATTGCTTTATTCCAAATGTTCTCGAGGTGTTAACAGCTCCAGAATATGTGGAGGATAGTACCTGGTGTTTGACATCCCCTGAAACAGTTGGGGGAAATTGAGGGATAAAATGTGTTGAGTTTGGAGGGGGTTAAATACCACCTCGAGAACACTTTTGTGGGGGTTTCCCTAAATGCTATAGCCTTATTGCTTTTGCGGAGGTTGCCTGACATTTCAAGCCAGTCCTCCGCTGAGAAAAAGTGATCAAGATCGGATTCCCAATGGAGCATTGGTCCAGACCTGTCTGGTACATTTAGCCAATTAAGATAATTGTATATTTTTGATATAAGGCCTCTGTCGCCTGCAGAGGAAATACAGATCTTCTCAGATACAATGGCATGTGGATAAGGAGAGGGTGGGAAATGGTTGGTAAAAAAGTTTTTGATATGATTGTAATTTTGCGATTCTGAAGAGGGAATGTCCCATCTTGCCTGTAGTAATATAAATGGGGTAAAATCCCCACCTGTCAGTAAAGAATTTAAGGAGGTCAAACCCTTATTAATCCAATGGGAGAACTGAGCTATGTTGTTATATGCTAAAACAAATCTGGGGTCTCCTAGGAAAGAGGTGAGGATGGAGAAGTCGGGGGACAATCTAAATGGGCCACATATCTTGAGCCAAAGTTGGTAGTAATGTGCAAATAAGGTATTAAGCTTAATGATTTGTTATAGAGATTCAGTTTGCTCCAAAGGATACCTTGTAGAGTCAATGGAGCAATAGAATGAGTTTCAAATCTCTTCCAGGGAGTACTTTGCGAAGGAGAGAACAACTAGGAAATTTGCATTAGTCTAGCTGAGAGGAAATACAACCAGATGTTGGGAAGGCCCAATCCGCCCAGGGATTGAGATCTGTGCATATGTGCATAACTACATCTGGGTTTTTTTCCAGCCCAGATGAATTTATTGATTTCTCTCTGAAGGGAAGTTAGTTTGGATTTTGATATATTTACTGGGAGTGCTCGAAAGTAATACAAGAGTTTAGGTAGAATAGTCATTTTAATGGCGCATATTCTGCCAAGGAAAGAAATTTGGAAATTAGACCATGTATTAAGGAGGGAGGTGATATGGGAAAAAAGGGGACGGTAGTTAGTTTTGTATAGTGTTTTGTGGGAGGATGTCACTAATATAATTAGATATTTGAATGATTGAGGACACCATACAAATGGGAAATTACCTGAGAGATGGTCCTGTTCTTGTTGGGGGTAATTGATCGGCAGGGCAGAGCATTTGTTTAAATTTATTTTTAGGCCAGAAATGTCATGGAAAACATTAAGTTCTTTGAGGAGAGAGGGAATGGAGATCAAGGGTTCAGAAAGAAATATAAGGGCATCGTCAGCGGATAAACTGATTTTGAATTCATCATCTAGTTTAGTATAACCTTTGATGTCTATGTTATTCCTAATTCTTTGAGCTAAGGGTTCAATTGCTAAGGCGAATAGTAAGGGGGATAAGGGACAGCCTTGTCTTGTTCCTCTGCTAAGAGGAAAGAATTCTGAGTTATGTCCCGGGATTCTAATTCTGGTCTGTGGCGAGTGATATAGTGCATTAAATCCATGTAAGAAGTTGCCTGAGATACCGTATTTTGGTAAAAGTTGCTTGAGGTAGGCCCAGTTAACACTATCGAATGCCTTATGAATATCTAAACTCAAAAAGCACAATTTCCGAGAGTGTAAATTGGCGTCTTGAATAATATTAGTAACTAGTCTAATATTATCCACAATCTTACGACCTGGGATGAAGCCTCTTTGATCAATATGGATTAAATTGGTAATAACTGAGGCCAATCTGTCAGCAAGCAATCTCCCAAAAAAATTAAGGTCGTTATTGAGAACTTAAATTGGGCGAAAATTCTGTGGGAGAGTGTGGTCCTTATCTGGCTTTGGGATTAAAGATAAATTAGCTAGTAGCATTTCTTCAAGAAATTGATTAACCGTGAGAACATAGTTAAAAAGTTAAGTCAAATGTGGGATAAGAGAGGGGCATATTTTTTGTAATATGCAGAGGAGAAACCATCTGGACCTGGGGCTGTGGAGGATTTAAGAGATTTAATAATTGTAAGTATCTCAGAGTCCGTGCAGGGGGAGTTAAGAGCTTTGGTTTGATGGGTATCGAGGGAAGGTAATGGGATTTCATTCAACCAATTTTTTAGAGGTTTGTTTTGGTTGGGATTGGGGTCCGGAGAGGAGATCCTTATAGAAAGCAGAGAATATACTCAAGACCTCTGCTGGACAAGGTTACCTGTCTGGTTTCTATTTTTATAAGTGTGAGGGGGTTTATGTTCTTGGTTTAACTTCTTGGCAAACATAGCAGAGGGACCATGAAGTAAAAATTTTGCTTTTGAGAATCTAAGAGATTTTTCCGTGTTTGCTGACAGAATAAGGTCCAGGGCTTGGCGCTTTCTTGGATTTGGATAGTAATCTCTTGGCTGGGGTTTTGTTGTATTTTATTGTGTAGGTGGTTTAGGTCCTTTGTCAGTCTATTTATGTCTGCAAGTCTTTCTTTGTTTCTTTTAGCAGCCAGGCTGATATAGTGTCCTCTAAGAACGGCTTTGTGGGCAACCCATAGAGTTGAAGGCAAAGTATTATCATTTACATTTTCTTTAAATTTAAATAATTTTCAATATGTGTAGAGATTGACTGAAAGATAACTGGGTCTGTGAGTAATGAGTCATTTAGATGCCAGTTAAATGGGGAGGGAGTAAGACCTATATAAGATGTCTCAAAAGAAGTAATTTCGTGATCTGACCAAGGGCAGGGAAAAATATTGGCCTTCGTAGAGTTTGCCACCAGTATAGGGGTAAAAAATATGTAGTCCAGTCTGATGTAAACGTCATGTGGATATGAGTAGTGTGTGTAGGCTCTTATGCCTACATTATGTGCCCTCCAAGTGTCAATAAGTTGAAGTTTGTTGAGAGAGCGATTAAGGTTTTTAGGGAAGGGACTACCTTACTTCTATCTAGAGCAGGGTGTGCGGTTAAGTTAAAATCGCCTCCTAAGATTATATGAGGAGAGTTATATCTGTCTAGTGCATCAAAAAATTTAGTGAAAAATAATGATTGTGAATCATTAGGGGCGTATACTGACGCTATTGTAACTTGTAACTTCGCGTCTGTTAACCACTTTCAGACCGGACCAATTTGCAGCCAAAGGACCAGGCCCCTTTTTGCGATTCGGCACTGCGTTGCTTTAACTGACAATTGCGCGATCGTGCGACGTGGCTCCCAAACAAAATTGACGTTCTTTTTTTCCCACAAATAGAGCTTTCTTTTGGTAGTATTTGATCGCCCCTGCGGTTTTTATTTTTTGCTATAATAAATATCCCCCAAAAATATATAAAAAAAACTTTTTTTTTTTTCCTCAGTTTAGGCCGATACATATTCTTCTACATATTTTTAGTAAAAAAAATCGCAATAAGCGATCATTGATTGGTTTGTGCAGAAGTTATAGCGTTTACAAGATAGGGGATAGTTTTATAGCATTTTTATTAATATTTTTTTTTATTAGTAATGGCGGCGATCAGTGATTTTTATTGAAACTGCGACATTATGGCCGACACATCGGACCTTTTTGACACATTTTTGGGACCATTGTCATTTATACAGCAATCAATGCTATTTAAATGCATTGATTCCTGTATAAATGACACTGGCAGTGAAGGGGTTAACCACTAGGTGGCAGTGTAGGGGTTAAGTATGCCTAGGGGTGTGTTTCTTACTGTGGGGGGGCGTGGCTGTCAGCTAGTGAATGCTGCTCTCTGCTCCAATCACAGGGAGCAGAGATCTGCGTCACTAGTTGCTAGGCTGTTTATTTCCGCATCTCCCCGTTCAGTCTTCCCGTGAGACGATCGCGGGTGTCCCACGGCGATCGAGTCCGGGGGACCCGCGACCGGCCTCACGGGGGTCCCGACCGGCGCGAGCCCGATGGCACGGCGGCATCTTAAAGGGGATTTATATATACGCCCTTATGCCTGTCCGTGCCATTCTGCCGATGTATATCGGCGTGCGCCGGTCGGGAAGCGGTTAATAATACATTTAATGAGAATGAAACGACTATCGGTGCCTCTGTAGATGTTCTGAATATCTAAAATAATAGAATTGTGGACAAATACCGCAACACCGCGAGATTTGTTGTCAAAAGTGGTATAATAAAATTGGTTATAGGTTCTATTAAAGTAATTTGGGTGGTTGAAGGAGAAAAAGTGAGTCTCCTGCATCAATATCATATCTGCACCGATTCTTTTGTAAAATTGGAAAGCTTTTTTCCTTTTGTGTGGGGAATTAAAGCCCTGCACATTGTGCGAGATTACCTTAAGACCCATTGGAACAATGCCCTACGAAGAGGGCTACCATATCTGACTGACCTGGGTCTGTGGGAAGAAAGTTATCAAGAAGCAACATGTCCTCGATGATGCATGACGTTTTTCCTCGTCCAACCACGCAAGCGTGAGAGATTGAATCACGTGCAATGGCAAAAAGATTAGTATATCATAAATGTTCGACATCTTATAATAAGCTATAATAGCAAAACCAATGAGAAACTTGCATAGCTATAATGAGGTGTATTGACTTCCATGTTTTATCAAAAGTATAACTTTAGCCAAAAAGGCAACATTAAGATACAAATAGAGTGTATAAAAAATTGTCATTGGGACAAGAAAAATCCTGTCAATTGAAAAAATATGTTCAACCATAGGACTAGTAGGTCCTATTCCTATACACCTGGCCAAGTGCAGTACCCATACAATGTCTGGGAGTGCAGCTAGCCACATATACAGGATGGGGGTCAATCCAGCGACGACGGATTTGACAGGTAAAAAAGGTTAAAAGGGATACAAAAGGGGGGAAAAAAGAAAATTCCCCCCGCTTCTTCCCCTTCATTCTAAAGCTGGTGTGCAATGGTATTCCTGGGGGTAGATATGCAATCTACAAACCATATATTATATCTAGCAAGATCACAACATTAATTTTGGAGTAGCCCAATATCTAATCTGGTCTAAATAACTATGAAGTCCTAATATGTAAAGGAACAGAACAGTCTGCATACAGATCCAAGTCTGCCTGTTGTTCCAGGCAGCATCATTTTTCATAACATTCCATACCCGGTACTCTAGTCTGCCTGTTGTTCCAGTCTGCACACAGATCCAGCTTACCTGTTGTTCCAGTCTGCACACAGATCCAAGTCTGCCTGTTGTTCCAGCCCCAAGTCTGCACACAGATCCAGCTTACCTGTTGTTCCAGTCTGCATACAGATCCAAGTGTGGACTGTCGGAGGGGATATTTGCCCCAGGGGGGACATTATAGAAAAAACAATAAGAAGGTAGATCTGTAGATGGGTTTGGTAAAGTTCGTTACCAGATGTCCCTTATAGGGGAGTAACTGGTGTGAGAGGGAGCCTCAAAAAAAAAAAAATGTATTCTAGTAGCAGCAACTATTATTTTGTGCAAAAATGTCTGGTGTGTTCGATACCTTGGACTTAAATGGGCAGACCAGAAAACAAAAGAAAAAAGGGCAAAGGGAGCAGAAAAAGAAAAAAACAAAAAAAATATTTTTTTCCCTTCTCTTTAGTGCAACTTGTAAAAATTGGGGATAAGTGCTGAAGTGGTAGGACATTTCCCCAAATTGTGTAAGAACAAGAGGAGAGATGATGGTCAATTAGACAGTCAGGGTGCGAGATCTTGAAATGCTTGTCGTAGGCAACTCTGATTGCTGCTGTTGCGACGAGTGGATGGCGTGGACCATATCGGTGAGGATCTAGGTGTGGACGGGAGACAATTGGAAGGTTCAGGATCCAGTAAGCCCAGTTTAACCAGTAATTCTTTGCCTTCAATCACATTATAAACTGTGTAGGTAGAGCCGTTGTGAGGGACTGTGAGCTTACGTAAGGAAGTAAGGAAGCCCCATCTATATTTGATTCTTGCATTTTGAAGAATGCTGGTTACATCTTTCATCCTACGTCTCCTGTCCAAGGTGGCTGGAGAGATGTCAGGGAAAATCTGTAATCTTTTGCCATCAAGATCTATGCTGTGCGTGTTTCTTGAGGCTCTCATTATGTCTTCTTTACCCAGAAAGTCTTTCATACACATGATAATGTCCCTGGGGGGTTTATCTGGTGTTGGCTTGGGGCGCAACGCCCTGTGAATCCTATCACAAGTGAAGACTGACAAGGGTTTGTCAGGGAGGAGGTTGTGAAAAACCTTTTCAATGGCTGCCATTAATTCTGTGACCGTCTCAGGTATACCGCGCACTCTGATATTATGGCGGCGGTTTCTGTTGTCGAGATCTTCTACTTGGGCCAGCATTAATGCAAAACTGTCAGCCAAGGTCTCATAATCTTTCCGCAGGTCATTATGTGCCAGGAAGAGTTCATCATGCTTTGTTTCTAGCACATCAGTGTGACTGCCAATACAAGCAATTTCTTGTGAAAGGGCTATGGTGGATTTGTGCAACTCATGCTCAATCTTCTCCACCAGTTTTTCAAATATGTTAGTCAGGCTGGCATCCAAGTCCTCTTTAGACCGGGGAGACATGTACTCACTGCGATCCTGAGACAAGCTGAGGTTCAGTGTGGCTTTCCCAGCTTCCACGTGGGGTCCGAGGCCGGCGCCATTTTGAGACATTCTGCGCTGTCTGTCTCTGCTATCCAAAAGAAAGTTAGTAAGATTGTGTTGCGGGCGGCTAGAGCGCTGTTTTTTCCCCCCAGGCATGCACAAGGTGTTCCCACAGGGGTAATGGGTGTTTCGGCCAATATTGGAGTAGTGTGGCCCTGGGGATCTTGCCTGCTTTCTCCGGGTCTGGCGGAGCTGTAATCACTCGCGTCCACCCAGCATCGCGCCGCGCATGCGCCCCCTCATTATTGTTTTCAAAAAAGTCCTATGTTGTGACACACAGCTACTCATTGATTAGGAAAAGAAAATCACTTTTTGTCAGTGACAATGTTAGATGCTGGCACACAGGGCACATGCCCAAGATCTAATGTCAAGTTTCCTAGGCCTGCCCCCTTAATGAAAGGCTGATGTTACATTTGTAGATGCAGGAAACACCCAGTTCTAGGATCCCTACTTTACTCCTTTTTGTTCATTCTGTGTACTTTGGTTTAAATTGCTACTTACTGCCAAAAAAACTGGGTCCCCGCCTCTTAGCACTCATGATAGGAGAAACTATTTATTGTAGTGTTTTGTTGATGCTGTCAGCTATGACCAAGGCCCCCAAGGGAAGAAACTCGTTAGTGCTTTTTATATGTATCCTCAATACTCAATAAAGGACTATGCTGTTTACACACGGGATTGCCGACTGTATCTTCCTTTTCAGAGTGCAACTGTGTTTGTACCTGGGGTGCGGAACTTGATGGGGATTTACAGGCACTTGATTATCCATCAGGTCCACTTACTTGCATTGTGATTAACAGCAGCATGTATCCTTAGCCAACAAACATCCTGCTATCAGCTAAACAATCAGTCCAGCCATCATTTTACAGTAGCAAGCATGGAAACTAATATCAGCCCTGAGGGGGTGTTAGCAACAGTGATGTCATTACACCAGTGCCACGCTTTGCAATACTGAGTGACCTACCAATGGAATAAGATCCAAAGAGGACTTCTCTCATCACTTGACCTGTCTGAAGAGGGAATGCATGTACAGTATAACATTTAAAAAAGTCATAAAATACACACAGTTGAGGGAGGGTGCTCAAGGAGGGGAGGGGATGTCTGAAGCACAGAGTTGGGCTTAGGCACTTGAAGCATAATTGGCAGGTAACAATTTGTATCCAACAGAGTTGGGGTTGTACATATGCAACTGCCTGAACATACTCCAGGGAAGCTAATGACTTTGCATCTAAGCATTTGTGTTTCCATTTGAATATATCCAACATGACAGTACACAATAACTAATAAAGAGATAGCAATGATTGTTTCACAGTGCCAACATCCAAATGTAAGGATATAGAGAAAAGGGGGTTCCCCTTGGGGTAGGACTTTAATGGCACTTAGACAAGGTCACAGAATAATATAATAGAAAAAGGTCAAAATTTATTGAAAATACATATATAAAAACATAAATCATGGAGTGTACATGTCAACCATAACTGATACTGCAAGTATTTGAAGTAGATGGTAAGTAAAATTGATCCTTCACCCGATGCATTTCGGAGTCTACAAGAGATGCTCCTTCCTCAGGGGTAACTAGGATACAAAGACTCTATGAAATAAGTACAAACAATCAATGCCTATACATACCATTCACAGATAATATTATAACATGAAAAAGTCAATTACATGCAGAACTTGTGTCCCACAGTCTAAAAGCCCCTTTGAGGATTTTGTTGGGCTTTATATACATACATATATTTATATATAATAACAGAAAAAAGCTGTGCTGTGTACTTATGATATCTACTAATTAGACATTCAAATGACAAATAAATACAAACAATAAAGTTCGGTAAAGTCCATACAAAAAAATCCAATGGTGAATGGGTGAATTATATGAAACCAAAAACGTGAACACCAAAACAATGTGATCCACCACACACGGATATTGCACTTACCAGAGGGCAAGCTATAAGGAGCCTGTAGAATTATGATATCCTGATGTCACGTCAGCAACGAGAACTCCGCACACCAACTTAGGAGTAGCCAATATCGGAGTGTGCTCTTAGGATGGATCAAATTGGATGTCCCCTTTCCTCAGCCCCATCTCGGAGAGATCCCAAGAAGTCCCAGGAACAGTAGCCACAAATCAAACCTCAGTACAAGATCATAAGGAAAGAGGAGATACTCCCATAGTGTGAATCCGTAAAAGTAAATAAAAAGTTACACTTACACAATGGCAGTATAATCAAGCGTATCGAATAAAAGACTTGTTCGCCGGCCGGCTTGCATGCACCCGTTCACAACAGGTCGCGATGACGTCAGCGCGCCAACCTCCCTACGCATGTTTCGTCTACTGACGTCTGCTGGGGAATGGGCGACGCACTGACTCATCGCAATATATAAACAAGGAAGTAACCACGCCTCGTTATGATTCCTCAATGGTGCATACTAAAACATCAGTAACTACTGATGTCACGGAGTACAAATCACCAGTTATAGTGGAAATCCTGGGAAAATTCCCCAAAAAATATATATAAAAAATTGTAATAATAATAAGAGTTATAAACAAATTAAAAATAGACTATCAGAATAGTCACGATGGGATACCTCCCATAGCACCATCTAGTGGGGAAATACAAATAGAGTACAATAGGTAATCACCCATTGTAGTGCATAAATTACAGCCAAATCCTTCCCAACAGACATCCGGAAAGTATAGTGATAGTAATTATGCACAATGTGTATATAAATACATGATGGCATGAGACATCACGCATTATATCCCCTCTATAATGAAGAAAAATATTAAGAAAAAATATATTAAACAAATAAGTAAAGGAAAAAACTCTTAGTACAAAGAAATTTTCTTTCCCCATATAGAAAATAAAATTCCAAAAAGAGGAGTAAATTACCCCCATCTGCCATTGAGGTCTCACACCAAGTATACATAAGTATACAGTGACAGTGCACACACCATGTAACATATCCCCTCCCCTATTAATGTCTAAAGGGGTCATAATACATAGCAATATTTCAAAACGAAAAAAGAACAAAGAAACCAAAATATGTTATACAAGGGGGGCTCATAAGAAAAGTGGGAATGATGTTAATACTAGGAATTGTCAATAAACGCATTAACGTCGATGTCAACATTCAAACCGAAAGGGGTGTAACTTTTAATTCTATATATCCAAGAAATCTCCAATCTGGAGATGCCACGGACTAAAGAACCCCCCCTCCACTGTGGGACATATTTGTCAATCTCCAAAAAAATTGTTTTTGATGGATCTTTACCATGGGCCTCCAAATAGTGTCTAGACACTGGATGTTTGGGGAACCCACTCAGAATGTTGGTCACATGCTCGTTTAGCCTGACCTTGAGGGGGCGCTTAGTCCTGCCCACATATTGTAGCCCGCACGGGCATTGGAGCAGGTAAACAACCCCCTCTGTCGAGCATGTAATAAACGGTCTAATTTCAAATTTTGCTCTGGTACTAGTTGACACAAACCTATGTGTCCTCCTATGTTCACACCCACTCAGTGAGCAAATCCTGCATTTCCTGCAATGGTAAAATCCAGTTAAGTTTAAAAAAAAAAAACTTTTAATTGTGGGTGGGTCTAAAATATTGGGGGCTATCTTACATTTTAGAGAGGGGACCCCTCTATACACTATTTGAGGTTTGTGTGGGAGGACTGTGTTAAGAGTCTGGTCGTTGGTAAGGACATGCCAATGCTTTTTAATCCACCATTGAGGAATCATAAAGAGGTGTGGTTACTTCCTTGTTTATATATTGCGATGAGTCAGTGCGTCGCCCGTTCCCCAGACGACGTCAGTAGACGAAATGTGCGTAGGGAGGTTGACACGCTGACGTCATCGCGACCTGTTATGAACGGGTGCATGCAAGCCGGCCGGCGAACAAGTCTTTTATTCGATACGCTTGATTATACTGCCATTGTGTAAGTGTAACTTTTTATTTACTTTTATTAAACTATTTTTACGGATTCACACTATGGGAGTATCTCCTCTTTCCTTATGATCTTGTACTGAGGTTTGATTTGTGGCTACTGTTCCTGGGACTTCTTGGGACCTCTCCGAGGTGGGTGTCAGGGAAATACCATGCCTCACCGCCGGGTTCCAGGGTTGCGCACGCGCGGTAGAGCAGCGCAACGAATGGTACAGGTACGCCGGGTAACGGGTGCGCATGCGCAGGTCCGCGGCACTCGGGTATCTGACACAGCCCAGCCAGTGCGCCTCACCGCTGTGCGCGGCGCTGACAGAAGACGAGTGCGCATGCACACTCGTCCGGGTTTCCCACCTGACCACTCACCTGGCCTATAAAAGGCTTCCCCTGTTTGCTCTCAAATTGCTGGTTTGTTGTCTCTTCTGAGTCCTGTCTCCAGTCCTGTATCCTGTATCCTGTATCCTGTATCCAGTACCCTGCACCCTGTACCTGCTTGACTACCTGTGCCGACCCGGAATCCGTCTGACCACCGCTGCCGTTACTTACCTGTGTTTGAACCCCTGGCTTGCTTCCTGGATACTTCTACTGCCTGATTACCTGTGCTTGACCCTCGGCCTGCCTACTGGACATTCTCTGAGTTACTTACCTGTGTTTGACCCCTGGCTTGCTTCCTGGATACTTCTACTGCCTGATTACCTGTGCTTGACCCTCGGCCTGCCTACTGGACATTCTCTGAGTTACTTACCTGTGTTTGACCCCTGGCTTGCTTCTTGGATACTTCTACTGCCTGATTGCCTGTGCTTGACCTTCGGCCTGCCTACTGGACATTCTCTGAGTTACTTACCTGTGTTTGACCCCTGGCCTGTTCCCTGGAGACTCCTGCTGCCGGACCACCTGTGTTTGACCCTCGGCCTGCTTTCTGGACTATCTCTTGCTCCTTGTGCTTGACCCCCTGCTCAGTGTTCTGGACTTGCAGTTCTCTCATGCTCCCGAGGGTCATCCTTCAGCATATGCTCTGGTAACTCTGCAACCTCTGCCTGATCACAGCCCTGCCAGGTGTCTACTTCCAGTGCAGCATCAGCCTCTCCTGGTCAACGTCGCTACTGCACGCCACCTGCAACACTCCTGCTGGCAACCCGTGCATCTTTGTGCCCGGTGTCCTCTGTACCCACTCCAGAGGCATCGTGCGCCTAGTCGCAAGGGGAGCAGCTCTCAGCATATCGGCCCGGGTGAGTACCTGTGACAGTACAAACCAGCCAATGTCCGAGGCCGACAGAGCTGGTTCACCCCTTGAGGCCTTATGCCAGCAGGCGACAACCCTTACTCAGGCTGTACAACGCCTCCAAGATGGGTACTTTCAGATCGAAGGACGTCTTCAGCACTTGACCTTGTCTCCAAACCAAGCGGACCAGTCACCCCCTGCAGCCAGCACCTCCACTCTTCCACCAACACCTGGAGGTGCTCTCCCTGCCTATGACATGTCTCATCCTGATCCCAGGGTCCCCACACCAGAACGTTTTTCCGGGGACCGAAGGAAATTTCGCTCTTTTAAAAATTCTTGTTTGCTACACTTGGCACTACAACCCAGGACTTTCCAGTTGGAATCCACCAAGGTGGGTTTCATTATCTCCTTACTTTCAGATGACCCTCAATCCTGGGCATACCATTTGATGGAACAAAAGAGCCCGCAGTTGAATTCTGTAGAGACTTTCTTTTCCGCTATGGCAGCACTCTACGAGGACTCCCAATGCACAGGTACGGCAGAATCTACCCTGCACACCCTATCCCAGGGGAGAGTCTGCTCTAAAGTACCAATTCCGTTTGGGGCTATCCGAGGTATTGAAGGATGAATTGGCCCGAGGAGAGATCCCAACCACTTTCGCAGACCTCTGCCAACTTGTTATTAAACTTGACCGTCGATTGCGGGAACGACGGGCAGAGAAACTTCAGAGCCCTCGTCCCACCTGGATGATGCCCCGGGTCCCTCCGGCACCTGCTCCTTCTTGGAACTCCCGCTCTCCTCCTCATGGGGAACCTATGCAGTTGGGCCTGGCACGGTCCCCCCTATCTGCTGAAGAAAGGCTCCGCCGTCGACAAGCTAACCTCTGTCTCTACTGCGGAGGCACGGGGCACTACCTACAGAAATGCCCCGTAAGACCCAGTAAGTGCCCTTCTCGGTCCCTCTCGAGTTCACACACTGCTGGAATTCCGCATTTTCACTTGACTGTTCCACTCTCCCTACAGGTAGCGGGAGAGTCCTTCCAGTTGGGAGCCATCCTTGACTCCGGAGCCTGCAGTTGCTTCATGGACCTGACCTTGGCACGACACTTGAACCTTCCTTTAACTACCAAGAAGCAACCTCTTCAAATCCAGCTGGCTGATGGCTCTCCACCTTGCTCAGGACCGGTTACCCAGGAAACCGCTCCCATCCTGACCTGCACCAAGTCAGGTCATCACGAACTTTTACGTTTTGACGTTATCCACTCTCCTATGTTCCCCATCATCCTGGGGTACCCCTGGCTACTGGCTCACAATCCTCGGATCGACTGGGTCAACAGGGAAGTGGAGTTCTCCTCCCCTTACTGCCTGCAGCACTGCTTTCCGGATAAGCCCGCGGGACCTCTTACTCATCTTGCCATGCAACCCAGTACCAAGGACCTGCAACATGTTCCAACACCCTACCGAGACTTCATGGACATTTTCGATGAAAGAAAGGCCGAAGTTCTTCCCCCTCATCGCTCATATGATTGTCCGATTGATCTCCTACCAGGGGCTGAGATCCCCTTTGGAAGAATTTTCCCCTTGTCCGAAACTGAGCTTGAAGCCCTACGGGTGTATATTGACGAAAATCTCGCTAAAGGGTTCATTCAGCCATCTTCTTTGCCAGCAGGGGCTGGGATTTTCTTTGTTGAAAAAAAAGACGGTTCCCTCAGACCCTGTGTGGATTACAGGGAACTCAACAAAATTACTATCAAGAACAGGTACCCACTCCCACTCATCCCCGAACTTTTCCAGCGGCTCAGGACTGCCAAGGTTTTTACCAAGCTTGATCTCCGTGGGGCCTACAACTTGGTTAGAATACGCTCTGGGGATGAGTGGAAGATGGCTTTTAGGTCCAGATTCGGCCATTTCGAGTACCTGGTCATGCCGTTTGGACTTTGTAATGCCCCAGCTACTTTCCAGCACCTTGTCAATGACATTTTCCGTGAGTATCTGGATAACTTCCTCATTGTATATCTTGATGATATTTTGATTTTCTCCGACTCTCTAGAAGCTCATCGTCAACATGTCCGGAAAGTTCTTCTCATTCTCCGTAAACACGGGCTCTACGTCAAAGGAGAGAAATGCGAGTTCGAGACCGATACCATCCAGTTCCTGGGCTTTATCATAACCACCGGAGGAGTACTGATGGACCCGCAAAAGGTGAAGGCCATCCAGGATTGGCCTGCCCCCACAGACAAGAGGTCAGTCCAACGTTTTATCGGCTTTGCCAACTTTTATAGACGGTTCATTCAGGGGTTTTCTGCCATTGTGTCCCCAATCACCCAACTTACCCGTCAGCAAGTCAAGTTCCAGTGGACACCCCAAGCGCAAGGCGCATTTGAGAAGCTCAAGGAACTTTTTTCCTCTGCACCCATCTTACAGCACCCTGACCCTGAACTTCCTTACGTCCTAGAAGTGGACGCTTCAGATTCTGCTATGGGAGCAATCCTATCGCAGAGAAGTGGCCCAAAGGCCCTACTCCACCCGGTCGCCTTTGCCTCCCGAAAATTGAGTCCCCCTGAAAGGAATTACGACGTAGGCGACCGGGAATTACTTGCGATTAAGTTCGCTCTTGAGGAATGGAGATACCTGCTAGAAGGAGCCTCCCAACCCATCCTTATCTTCACAGACCATCGCAACTTGGAGTACCTCAGGGCTGCAAAACGCCTTAGACCCAGACAGGCCCGCTGGGCCTTGTTCTTTTCCCGGTTTAATTTCCACATCACTTACCGTCCCGGCTCCAAGAATGGCAAGGCGGATGCTTTATCCCGTATGTTCCTGGACACTGAATCCTCTAAAGAACCTGCTACCATCCTGTCCGCCCACAATTTTCTCCATGCTATTCAGCCTGACTTGACTACAGCCCTTAAACAAGCTTCCAACCAGTTCTCCTCTCCTACGTTACCTTTCCTTGAAAGGAAACAGGATTTACTTTGGGCCCATGCCCGAATCTTTGTTCCTCCTCCTGTCAGACTCCAAGTCCTGCAGACCCTTCATGACCACAAGATGTCCGGCCACTTCGGAATACAGAAGACAGTGGACTTGGTAGGTCGGTCTTACTGGTGGCCGGGCTGGAGAAAGGACTGCCAGGAATACGTTCTTTCTTGTAACACTTGCCAGAGGAACAAGGGGTCCAACATCAAGTCCTGGGGTCTGTTACGTCCACTACCCGTCCCGGAACGTCCATGGAAGGAGATTTCCATGGACTTCATCGTTGACTTACCCCCCTCAGATTCCTTTACCACAATTCTGGTTGTCATTGACCGTCTTTCAAAGATGGCCCACTTCCTGCCCATGAAAGGTACCCCTTCGGCTTCTGCTACCACAGACATCTTCATCAGAGAAATTATAAGGTTACATGGAGTACCAGCTAACATCACCTCAGACCGGGGGGTACAGTTCACCTCCAGATTCTGGAGAGACCTCTGCAAATCCCTTGAAATCAGGACTTCCATGTCTTCAGCATACCATCCACAATCCAACGGCCAAACTGAACGCACTAATCAGACCCTCGAACAGTACCTGAGATGTTTTTGTTCATACTCCCAAGATGACTGGTCAGGTCTACTACCCTACGCGGAGTTTGCCTATAATAATTCTTTGCATTCTGCCATTAACCAAACGCCCTTCTGGGCAAACTACGGCTATCACCCTTCTTTTCTTCCAGATTCCATCCCAGACGTCCCTACTCCAGCTGCACAGGATCTAGTCAAACATATCCAGGACAACTTTCTTCGGATCCAACAGGCCATGAAGGAAGCACAGAGGGGGTATGAGGTACAGTACAACCGGGGCAGGAAGGAATGCCCGCCTTTCCAGATTGGTGAGAAAGTTTGGTTATCAACCGCTAATTTGAAACTCCCCTGTCCTTCTCGGAAACTGGGTCCCAGGTTCATCGGCCCCTTTGAGGTCAAGAGGGTGATCAACCCAGTGGCCTTTGAACTAGATCTCCCCAGTTCCTATAGGATCCACCCAGTTTTCCATGCTTCTTTGCTGAAACCCGTAATTTCCAATTCTTTCCCTGACAGGCAGATGCCACTTCCTCCACCCATCACCATCCAAGGAGAGGAAGAATTCGAGGTTGAAAAGATTCTGGATCTCCGAAAAAGAAGAGGTCAGGTTCAGTACCTAGTCAAATGGAAGGGTTATCCCCCAGAAGACTGCTCCTGGGAGCCATCTGAAAACATCCACGCCCCTCGTTTAATACGAGAATATCATCAAAGACATCCTGAAGTGGGCATCCGGAGGCTGCCCTTAGGAGGGGGGCACTGTCAGGGAAATACCATGCCTCACCGCGGGTTTCCAGGGTTGCGCACGCGCGGTAGAGCAGCGCAACGAATGGTACAGGTACGCCGGGTAACGGGTGCGCATGCGCGGGTCCGCGGCACTCGGGTATCTGACACAGCCCAGCCAGTGCGCCTCACCGCTGTGCGCGGCGCTGACAGAAGACGAGTGCGCATGCGCACTCGTCCGGGTATCCCACCTGACCACTCACCTGGCCTATAAAAGGCTTCCCCTGTTTGCTCTCAAATTGCTGGTTTGTTGTCTCTTCTGAGTCCTGTCTCCAGTCCTGTATCCTGTATCCTGTATCCTGTATCCTGTATCCAGTACCCTGCACCCTGTACCTGCTTGACTACCTGTGCCGACCCGGAATCCGTCTGACCACCGCTGCCGTTACTTACCTGTGTTTGAACCCCTGGCTTGCTTCCTGGATACTTCTACTGCCTGATTACCTGTGCTTGACCCTCGGCCTGCCTACTGGACATTCTCTGAGTTACTTACCTGTGTTTGACCCCTGGCTTGCTTCCTGGATACTTCTACTGCCTGATTACCTGTGCTTGACCCTCGGCCTGCCTACTGGACATTCTCTGAGTTACTTACCTGTGTTTGACCCCTGGCTTGCTTCTTGGATACTTCTACTGCCTGATTGCCTGTGCTTGACCTTCGGCCTGCCTACTGGACATTCTCTGAGTTACTTATCTGTGTTTGACCCCTGGCCTGTTCCCTGGAGACTCCTGCTGCCGGACCACCTGTGTTTGACCCTCGGCCTGCTTTCTGGACTATCTCTTGCTCCTTGTGCTTGACCCCCTGCTCAGTGTTCTGGACTTGCAGTTCTCTCATGCTCCCGAGGGTCCTCCTTCAGCATATGCTCTGGTACCTCTGCAACCTCTGCCTGATCACAGCCCTGCCAGGTGTCTACTTCCAGTGCAGCATCAGCCTCTCCTGGTCAACGTCGCTACTGCACGCCACCTGCAACACTCCTGCTGGCAACCCGTGCATCTTTGTGCCCGGTGTCCTCTGTACCCACTCCAGAGGCATCGTGCGCCTAGTCGCAAGGGGAGCAGCTCTCAGCATATCGGCCCGGGTGAGTACCTGTGACAGTGGGGCTGAGGAAAGGGGACATCCAGTTTGATCCATCCTAAGAGCACAGTCCGATATTGGCTACTCCTAAGTTGGTGTGCAGAGTTCTCGTTGCTGATGTGACATCAGGATATCATAATCCTACAGGCTCCTTATAGCTTGCCCTCTGGTAAGCGCAATATCCGTGTGGTGGTGGATCACAGTGTTTTGGTGTTCACGTTTTGGTTTCATATAATTCACCCATTCACCATTGGATTTTTTTGTATGGACTTTACCGAACTTTATTGTTTGTATTTATTGTCATTTGAATGTCTAATTAGTAGATATCATAAGTACACAGCGCAGCTTTTTTCTGTTATTATAATCTGGGTTTGTGTATATCTCACATATTTTTAAGCTGCCGCTAGGGTTTCCATTTACTTTTTTCTTTTTTGATATTCGAGCGCAGTGTTTGCTTCACATTTTTTTTCATATATTTATATATACTTTTTCCCATATACTGGGTCCCAAAATATTGCGTTTAATGCTGTTTTTAACAACAAGCGTCTGCTGCAATTGTAAGTTCTGCATGTAATTGACTTTTTCATGTTATAATATTATCTGTGAATGGTATGTATAGGCATTGATTGTACTTATTTCATAGAGTCTTTGTATCCTAGTTACCCCTGAGGAAGGAGCATCTCTTGTAGACTCCAAAACGTGTCGGGTGAAGGATCAATTTTACTTACCATCTACTTCAACTACTTGCAGTATCAGTTATGGTTGACATGTACACTCCATGATTTATGTTTTTATCTTTGTATTTTCAATAAATTTTGACCCTTTTTCTATTATATTATTCTGTGACCTTGTCTAAGTGCCGTTAAAGTCGTACACAATAACTAAGTGCAGCAAATAGACTTACAGTATCTCACAAAATTGAGTACACCCCTCACATTTTTGTAAATATTTTATTATATCTTATTCATGTGACAACACTGAAGAAATTACACTTTGCTACAATGTAAAGTAGTGAGTGTACAGCTTGTAGTAACAGTGTAAATTTACTGTCCCCTCAAAATAACTCAACACACAGCCATTAATGTCTAAGTGAAAATGTCCAAATTTGGCCCAATTAGCCATTTTCCCTCCCCCGTGTCATGTGACTCGATAGTGTTACAAGATCTCAGGTGTGAATGGGGAGCAGGTGTGTTTAAATTTGGTGTTATCACTCTCACTCTCGCATACTGGTAACTGGAAGTTCAACATGGCACCTCATGGCAAAGAACTCTCTGAGGATCTGAAAAAAAAAAATTGTTGCTCTACATAAAGATGGCCTAGGCTATAAGAAGATTGCCAAGACCCTGAAACTGAGCTGCAGTATGGTGGCCAAGACCATACAGCAGTTTAACAGGACAGGTACCACTCAGAACAGGCCTCGTCATGGTCGACCAAAGAGGTTGAGTGCACGTGCTCAGCGTCATATCCAAAGGTTGTCTTTGGGAAATAGATGTATGAGTGCTGCCAGCATTGCTGCAGAGGTTGAAGGGGTGGGGGGTCAGCCTGTCAGTGCTTAGACCATACGCTGCACACTGCATTAAATTGGTTGGCATGGCTGTCGTCCCAGAAGGAAGCCTCTTCTAAAGATGATGCATAAGAAAGCCCACAAACAGTTTGCTGAAGACAAGCAGACTAAGGACATGGATTACTTGAACCATGTCCTGTGGTCTGATGAGACCAAGATAAACGTATTTGGTTCAGATAGTGTCAAGTGTTTGTGGTGACAACCAGATGAGGAATACAAAGACAAGTGTGTCTTGCCTACAGTCAAGCATTGTGGTGGGAGTGTCATGGTCTGGGGCTGCATGAGTGCTGCTGACACTGGGGAACTAGAGTTCATTGAGGGAACCATAAATGCCAACATGTACTGTGACATACTGAAGCAGAGCACGATCCCCTCCCTTCGGAGACTGGGCCACAGGGCAGTATTCCAAACACACCTCCAAGACGACCACTGCCTTGTTAACCACTTCCATACCGGGCCTATTCTGGCACTTCTCTCCTTCATGTAAAAATCATTATTTTTTTGCTAGAAAATTACTCAGAACCCCCAAACATTATATATGTTTTTTTTTACAGTCACCCTAGGGAATAAAATGGCGGTCATTGCAACTTTTTATCTCACATGGTATTTGCGCAAAAAATTTTAAACGCCTTTTTTTTGGCAAAAAAACGTTTAGTGAATTAAAAAATAACAAAACAGTAAAGTTAGCCCAATTTTTTTATATAATGTGAAAGATGATGTTACGCCGAGTAAATAGATACCTAACATGTCACGCTTTAAAATTGCGCACAATCATGGAATGGCGCCAAACTTCGGTACTTAAAAATATCCATAGTCGACCTTTTTTATTTTTTTACCGGCTACCAGTTTAGAGTTACAGAGGAGGTCTAGTACTAGAATTGAATGGGAAAAACAACCGCGCTAATCTATTAGAGCCATGCAAAAGCTGCCAACAAACAAAACAAACAAAGTCGGAATACGTATAGATCAAAAATTGTAGCGCTAATGTATGTGCAAAAGTGTGTGTATGTCACAACACTCAGGGAAAAACAATGCGTGAACTGTATAACTAAATAACGGTGCTAAAATTGACTCCAGATTAAACAGAGTGCTAAAGTCCATATAGTAATAACATTGCAGTAAAAGTCCTTCTGATCCACTCAATGAAGGCAGATAAAAGTGTATACTTGACTGATGTCAGAATAGAGCGTGGGTACGCTTACCGGAAGTGTTGGATGTGACTACCATACGGCATACACATCAGACAGGCATAAAGATGGAAGGTCTTGCATCTATGGGAAGCCGCCGAGAACTGGAACTCCAACAATTTTCGGTGCTGTGTACTGGATCGGTCCGCAGAGTGGGTGTGCTCAGCATGCAATCATCCGATGGTCACAGAAATGATGATGGAGACCGGGGAAGGGAATAAAAAAGGGAGACCACTCCAATGGTGCAGGTCAAAAAGCAACAATTTATTCACATATGCATGTGAACATGAAAAAATAAAATAAAAATCTCGAGACAATATAAAAATTTTGGCAATATGAGGGGCGTAGGATAGCTGGCCCGACGCGTTTCGACTAAAGTCTTCCGCAGGGGCATATCTCTGAGATATGCCCCTGCGGAAGACTTTAGTCGAAACGCGTCGGGCCAGCTATCCTACGCCCCTCATATTGCCAAAATTTTTATATTGTCTCGAGATTTTTATTTTATTTTTTCATGTTCACATGCATATGTGAATAAATTGTTGCTTTTTTGACCTGCACCATTGGAGTGGTCTCCCTTTTTTATTCCCTTCCCCGGTCTCCATCATCATTTCTGTGACCATCGGATGATTGCATGCTGAGCACACCCACTCTGCGGACCGATCCAGTACACAGCACCGAAAATTGTTGGAGTTCCAGTTCTCGGCGGCTTCCCATAGATGCAAGACCTTCCATCTTTATGCCTGTCTGATGTGTATGCCGTATGGTAGTCACATCCAACACTTCCGGTAAGCGTACCCACGCTCTATTCTGACATCAGTCAAGTATACACTTTTATCTGCCTTCATTGAGTGGATCAGAAGGACTTTTACTGCAATGTTATTACTATATGGACTTTAGCACTCTGTTTAATCTGGAGTCAATTTTAGCACCGTTATTTAGTTATACAGTTCACGCATTGTTTTTCCCTGAGTGTTGTGACATACACACACTTTTGCACATACATTAGTACTAGAATTGTTGCACGCACTCTACATGTGTGGTTTGAGCGGCGTTTACATATGTGGGCGGGACTTACGTGTGCGTTCGCTTCTGCGCGCGAGCTACTTTTTTTTTATTTTACTTAATTTTTTTTATTTTTACACTTTTTTTACATTTTTTTTTTTGATCACTTTTATTCCTATTACAAGAAATGTAAACATCCCTTGTAATAGGAATCTATGTGACAGGTCTTCTTTATGGAGAGATGTGGGGTCAATAAGACCCCACATCTCTCCTTCAGGCTGGAAAGCATGAGATCGAAAAAAAAAAATTCACCGATCTCATGCTGACAGCCGCAATCGCGGCTTTGTTTACTTCCGGGTACCAGGCGTGACGTCATAATGTTGCGCCCGGGCCTCCGACGGTCATAGAGATGACTGGTGACCATCTGAGCCCAGAGAAGCATCGGATGGCGGCGGGAGGGGGGACGTCCCCTCCCGTTGCCTATAAGAACGATCAAGCAGCGGAATTGCCGCTATAATCATTCTTATGGTGCACAGAATTACCGGCTGAAAACAAGAATATCTGAATAATGTCTGTAGCTGCAGACATCATTCAGATATTCCCATTGAAAGTCAGGGACGTCATATGACGCCCTTGGGCGGGAAGTGGTTAAAGAAGCTGAGGGTAAAGGTGATGAACTGGCCAAGCATATCTACAGACCTAAACCCTATTGAGCATCTGTGGGGCATCCTCAAATGGAAGGTGGAGAAGCGCAAGGTCTCTAACATCCACCAGCTCGGTGATGTCATCATGGAGGAGTGGAAGAGGACTCCAGTGGCAACCTGTGAAGCTCTGGTGAACTCCATGACCCAGAGGGTTTTGGCAGTGCTGGAAAATAACAGTGGCCACACAAAATATTGACACTTTGGGCCCAATTTGGACATTTTCACTAAAGCCCCATACACACGGTCGGATTTTCCGATGGATTCTGTCCTATCGGACAATGTTGTCGGAAATTCCGACCGTGTGTAGGCACCATCGGACAGTTTCCATCGGATTGTCCGACGGACAAAGTTCTATCTCCTGCTGGATAGATTTTTTGACAACAAAGTCCGATCACACCAAATCCGATCGTGTGTAGCGTAGTCCGACGGACAAAGTGCTACGCATGCTCAGAAGAAATTCTGTGATGGAAGCGCTCGGTCAGGTAAAACTACCTTTCCTAATCGACACAGCACATTCGTCACGCTGCAATGTTAAAATGTCTTTAATGCAGCGCATTCTCTTTTTCTTTACAATGCAAGAAGAATGACATGTTTTAGCTGCTCCTATTCACCCGCACTTCTCCCAAACTTATTTCTTTATTCGTTTTCAGGATTTCTAGACTAGATGTTTATTTTTCCTCAGATCGTAAAAGAATCTTTGTTATATTTTTTGGATGATTTCTCATTTTTTTATTTTGTTTGGAATACATATTTTCAGGATAATTTATTTAGATTTTTGAGGGGGGTTGTGTGTCTCAACTTAGCAAAGCAACATTATTAACATTTCTATTTGTTGCTTAAATTTACTAGGAGTTTGTTTGTTGTTGGTGCCCCTTGTTAATTGGACTTTATTATTTGTGAAATGTCCCTGCATACTCACAAATAAACTGTCATTGTAGAAAAGTAAAACACATAGGCAATGATTTTTTAAACTCAAAAATACCTTTATTTAGGTCTCAGCAACAAACCAAAGAGGAACGCAATGATGGAGAAACTTGGGGAATTTGCAAAGCCTTGGACCCCCACGGCAAACATCATTTTTGAAGCTTCTAAAATTGGGGGCCTGAGGAGTACCTATCTAAATAATAAGGGAGTGCTATCTGGTCCTGAAGTCCAAAACATCCGGAACTGCAGCAGATGCCATCTAGGTCCCCAGGCTCTGGTCCTACGAGAGGCTCCATCTTCTCTCAGACCAGACTGAATCCAGGTCGTCACTCTCAGGTCTTCCTTCCACGCTTCCTTGCACGCTGTGGCTGTGGTGCTGGTGGGGTGACAGAAGGAGGAGGAGGAGGCGGAGCATGGTCACTATCGCAAACCTGTGTGAGTGGGGTCATCCCCCCAGCCATACCCTTATTTAGGACCTTGAGGATGACCCCCTCACACATGCTGCGTTGCCCCACCTCCATACCCTTCATTTTTGTGGCAACCAAGGGGCCAAAGGCCTCCTCGTAGGTGGGTGTGGCATATAGGGAGGCTGAAGCATCTCTGATCAGCTGGAGCGCTGACTCTCCCACCTCCCCCACCCTTCTCGCCCTTCTGTAGGGAAGGCGGAGGGGAGGGACTTGGGAGACAGTCAGGCTCCTACGCCTACCCCCCTCTTGGCTGCCACTACCCACCTCTTGGCTGCCACTAACCCCTGCCTCCTCCTGACTGCCACATTCCACAGCCACCTCCTGGCTGAGGTCTTCCTGTGTATGAAAAAGGGACATAGTTTGAGTTATTTGGTCATCAAACACACACAATTTTCATCTAGTGACTGTTGCAAAATGTTTACAAATAGAAAACCATACAATTCTCAGCCCTGCAGTTTAGATTCTGGCCCCAAATGTCTCCAACACTACTGTCTGTTGATATGTCAAACACGTTTAGGAACTAAGCAATTGGGGATCCTGAATTAAGTGAACATCATTCCTTTTTCACAAAAATGGGTACAAAACTACTATACCTGGCTCAAGCTGGGCTCCTTCACCTCATCAGGGGTGGCGTACATGGGAGGACGCGTGCAAGGAAGAGTCGAGAGTGACTTCCTGACATTAGCCTGGTCTTTGAGAAAATGGAGCCTCTCATAGTACCAGAGCGTGGGGACATAGACCTGATCTGCTGCAACTCCAGATGCTTGGGACTTCAGGACCTTAGTGCGCTCCCTGAAATAGGTACTCCTCAGGCTGCCAATTTTTACTCTTAAATTCTCCACGGTTGCCGTGGGGAACGTTGGCTTTACAAATGCCACAAGTTTCTTCATGGCTGCGTACCTCTTTGGTTTGCTTCTGTAATCTCGGTGTTTCGCCTGCCATAATAGGGGCATTTCCCTATACTTATCAATGAAGAGGGGGAGAAAACTCACATGGTTGAAGCCCTCCATAATCTCTGCAAGACACAACACCACACAAAACACTATAAATAATGTCAGGCTAAACTCTCCTAATCTTCTCCATAAATAAGCCTCAAGGTCTAATCAGTCTAGGCTAGTTATATACCAACTTCAAATTGTACCTTCGCTCTAGCGATCGTCTCGTGCGTGAGCTTTCTCTCCCCTCGTCTCACAGATCGTGGCTACGACACAGGCGTGTGACGTTTTATATACAGTGCGCATGCGTCAAACTCCGCCCGCCCCTGACGATCTTTCTCGGCTATTCCCCACCCCTTCTCTTTACGGCGCAGTGGGGAGAGCACATGGCGGGGACACAGCAGGTGCGCCCCAAATATCCCACCAACGAGGAGGAGGACGAGGAAAGGCCGGAGGCAGAAACGTCCCGATCCCGGAGCCTGAAATTCAAGGCCTCCAATATGTCATTTGGAGAAATGTTGGAGATGGTGGACATATTAAAGAGGAGCGACTATGATGGGAAGTATGGGCCTTACCTCAACCCCAATGTCCGCAAGGCCAAGATCATGTCTAAAGTTGTGAGGAGGCTGTACAATCATTTTGGGGTACAACGATCCAAGGAGCAACTGAGGAAACGCTGGCCAGACCTGAAACTGAGGGAGCCCGATCAGTACAGAAAGATCAAAAGAGTTCTTCAAAAAAGTAAGTAGTTGTGTTTTGTGTTTGATTTCTTGCTTGCATACTGCTCCATGTGTTTGCATTTTTGCAAAGTTGTACATTCTAAAATGGCCACTTTCATGTTCGTCTGTGAATTCGATCGTACTCAACCTCGATCTTTCTGCCACTGTCATGTTCGTGTGTGTCCATTCGATCGTACTCAGCCTCGATCGTTCGGCCACTTATAATACGAGGTTTGGGGAATTTTTTAGTGAAAGGAAGTTTGTTGTCACTAGAGATGTCATCAAGAATGTAAAGCCAATTTATTCAATGTAAAGGAGAGGTCACCCAGTAGCTGTTTACCCATCTGGACTCTATAGCACTAGTGCTGGGACACCCAAACCCCCTTTTTATTATGCTTTTCCACACATGTGCTCCAGTGCATACTAGAGGGGGGTCTCCATCAGACAAACTTATACCAAAAAGCTAGTAAGTTTAGCACCTTTACAAAGTGACTACATTCATGTTGTTGTCATTTGTAACTGGCCTACCAAAAATATTGTCCCTCACTTTCAAGCAATGTTTGACATTTCCTATTTGTGCCCTCGATATATTGTGGTGCTAAATCTTCCTTTTGTACATTCTCCTAGGGGAGCGTAAACTCGGGACGTCTGAGGAAACCAAAAAACTCACACCTACCAAAGAAGGGGAAACACCAGAAGCAGAGGAGGAGGAAGGAGAGATCATAGAAATTGGAGAACTTGTCACCACAACAGGTGAGTGTGGGAGAACACAGTTACTGGTAAGCTAATCAATGTATGCCTGCCTCATTTCCAAGAGACATTTTGTTATTTTTTGGTTGTTTTTAGGTGACGTGGATGTTGTGGAAGAAGAATCGCACTTTACCACAGAAAGTGCCCACGTCCTCATCGGGGAGATAATGGTCTGCAATCGAGATCTAGACGACATAAAGCAAAACATCAATGATGTTCAACAAAAATTGAAGAACATCATTGATGTTTTAGGAAAAATCTGAAAACGCACCAAGTAATTAACACACATTTGTGACTGTTTCTGACCACATTTGCAACTTAAGAACTGTGTGAAATTTGGAACATGCACACATTGTGTCCACATGTGCTAGCTCCCATCATGGTGGATGAATGACAACGTTTTTTTGGGGGTGCAACCACTTTAGTAACTACTAAAGTGGGTGTGGTGAAGGGGTTGCACCCCCCAAAAAACGTCCATTGATCCGCATGATGGGAAATGGCACTTTTCCACATTCTAGGCATGTGTTTTACCATCTAATGTCCATTTTCAGACCCAAATTGTGTGCATGTTCTAAATTTCCAGTTTCCAGGGGTGACCCCCCCCATGTGATGAAGGCAAGATCAATCACACTTTTAACATATAGTCATGTCTGATCTTGTCTTCACTTTAGAAAGTTGAACTTTGCAAGTTCATATGTTCTGTTTTGCTCCATGCCTGGTTTTCCCAAATGCGGGATGTTTGTAAACAATGTTGGAAAGAACCAAGATCTTGTCAGTTTTGCCAAGAAGTTTGAAAACGCACTTGTGAATGTGTTGCAAGTAAACTTTTTTTTAATTACTAAATGTGTGGCTTCATTATTGAAATAAACAAAAGCATTATGTATGTCAAATGTAAAGGATTTGGGGGGCAATGGGTGTAATTTACTAAAGGCAATTCCAGTTTGCACTGCAAGTGTATTTTCCAGGGCACTTTTGCACTGTTTCCCATCAATTGCACCTCCGCAGTTAGGAATGTCCCAACGGCTGGCAAAGTGGGAGGCCACAGTCTGCCATTCCTGTGGCGTGGAAGGGAACTGTGGAGTCAAACAAGAATAAAAAATTAGTCACTTTGCACATAAACATTGCAAGCAGATTAGACACTAAACATCTTGGAACAAGATCAGACTTTTACATTTTAAGATGGAAAGTATTTGCACCAAAAAGTAGAGGGTCCCCCTAGCAGATTACTCACCCCCCATCAATCCCCCCACTTCTGATGGGCCATTGACAATAACTAGGGGTTTGGGGGGGGGTGGACAGGTAACCCTCTGCACTTCATTGGTTGCCAAACGGCTCAAAAATGTGTGCTAGTTTGGCCAGACCCTCCTTACTTAACACTATTGGCAGCCCACAGGAAAGATCAAAGAACATTCCAAATCCCCCCCCCCCCCCCAAAAAAAAATGTTGCAAAAATGGGGCTCTGCATGAAGTAAAACACACAGCAAACATTTGTGCATGTTTTAGGGGGTGTTTGGGGGAAAACAATACTATGCAGCAGACAAAATACATTGCTTAAGTGACTAGGCCATAGGTGTCTATTGGGCCAGAAGAGCATGCTGGGGAGGTAAGTGAAGGGAAAAATGCATGAAGGAGAAAAGGGGCACAGCATATTAGAGCATATTGCAATCATGGTAATTAGGGAAGGAGGTCAAAAATACAAGACATTAGCAAACAGAGCATACATAGAAGGGAATAGTAAAGGAGAAATGTTACCTTAATATAGTCCTCCTGCAGGACCTTGATGATAGCAGAACAGGTCTCTGGAATAATGATTCCCAGGGCCTGGGGAGAGATACCTGAGGAGAACTTCAAATCCTGAAGGCTTCTCCCTGTCGCCAAGTACCTCAACGTAGCCACAAGCCTCTGCTCCGGAGTGATGGCTTGTCTCATGCAGGTATCCTGCCGGCTGATAAAAGGGGTCAGCAAAGCCAAAAGACGGTGAAAAAACGGGGTCCGTCATCCGGAGAAAGTTCCTGAAATCATCAGGATTATTCTCCCGGATCTCACGAAGCAAAGGCATGTGCGAGAACTGATCACGCTGAAGCAAACAATTCTTGGTCCACATACTCCTCGTCCCTCTGTTCATGGACGGGTCTTGGCTCAAACGGTCGGCTGGTCAGAACGGACAAACAGAAAGCACCGATAAACAGCAAGGCCTGAAAGAACGAAATGAATACCAGAAACGAGCAGACAATAAGCAGTGAAGATCAAAGCGTCCTATATCAAGATATAGGCCGCAATGACCAACAAATGCGAACTGACTACACGCACTAATAAACAGATACGCACGACAAGCACAAACTGAAGCGCAGTAACGATCTAAGTGACAAAACTGAGAAGCGCAAATCGTAAGTCCCCAAACTTCAACTAACTCGCGATAAACACGGGATCAGCAGAAGGAGCCCAACGGGTGCAGGACGTGGTGCTGAACTTCCCTTTTCTAGTCTCGTGGAAGACGACTTACGTCACGACGTTCTTGCAGACCGGAAATTCCGACAACGTTGTCCGACCGTGTGTACGCAACACCAACATCGGACAAAGTACGACGGACAGGATCCGACGGAACTGGTCCTCGGATAATCCGAGCGTGTGTATGGGGAATTAGGGGTCCAGCGGGTTTAGACATTATTGAATGTGTGTTTTGTTATTTTGAGGGGACAGCAAATTTACACTGTTATACAAGCTGTACACTCACTACTTTACATTGTAGCAAAGTGTAATTTCTTCAGTTTTGTCACATGAAAAGATAATAAAAAATGTACAAAAATGTGAGGAGTGTACTCACTTTTGTGAGATACTGTATGTTACAAACTACAATGACTGGGTTTAGCAAGGGAGAAAACATTGTCTTTTGGAACTGAACCTCAAGTGTCTCATGAGTTTTTGAACAGCTTTTTTGAGTAGCTTATATGATTATATATTTCAGGAATTTTATGTTGTATTTTTTTCATAGTTAGTCTTGATGAAAAAAGACATAAGTCCATCTAATAAGGGGGGAAATCTTTTTTTTTTTTAAATTGTACAATTCTATATACACAATTCTATACCCACCGTTGATCCAGAAGAAGGCAAAAAAAAAAGCAAAGTATGAGCCAATTTGCTCCAGCAGGGGAAACCATTCCTTACTGAACCCCCAAGAAGCAATCGGATATTCCTTGGATCAACTTTACCTTTAAATTTTAGTATCCAGTTATATTATGTACATTTAGAAAATAATCCAGGCTTTTCTTAACCACTTCCCTACCGGGCCATAGTCATATGACGCCTGCAGGAACACTCTGTCCCTCTTGGCGGGCATCATATGACGTCCTCGGCTTCTTGCCGCTCCTGCGGGCCCCAGGGGGCCTGCAGCGCAGCGATCGGGCATGAGGCATGTCCCTCGGACACAGCCCATCCCAGATCAGTGTAAAGAGACAAGAAAAATTGTCTCTTTACCACGTGACCAGCTGTGTCCAATCACAGCTGGTCACATGCATTGTCCTCTTGCACGGCGCTCTTGCGCACCCCTAGGGGCACGCAGAGTGGTGATTGGGGATGAAACTTGTCACCCTGACACAGCCCATCCCCGATCACGATAAAGAGCCAATGAAATTGGCTCTTTACCACGTGACCGGCTATGTCAAATCACAGCGAGTCACAGAATGTCAACAAACTGCGGTAATGAGCTGTTACCAGGTTCTCCTCCTCACACACTGATCGTGTGTGAGGAGGAGATTGCGGTAACAGTGCATTACCGCCTACATTATACACCAATCACACTGATTTCCCCCCCTAATAAAGAGGACCTGTCACCAGCCCATTAAAGTACCTGTCTCTAGCCTATCTGAGTACACAAGTACCTGTCACCAGCCCATCTGAAAAACCGAGTACCTGTCACCAGCCCATCGGAGTACCGGAGTACCTATCTGCAGCCCTTGCCTCATAGAATATACCTTGGGGTGTTTGCTTTCAAAAAAAGGAGTAATTTTTGGGGTAATTCCACTGTCCTGGTGCTCCAGGACCTTTAAAAGTGTGATAGGAAGGAATGAAATTATATGTATAATTTATGCTCCTAGAATGCCTGAAGGTACAACTTTAAAGTTGGACCTCTCTATGGGGCCAGGCTGTGAAAAAGTCCCACACATGTGGTATCGCCCGAGGAGTTGCTGAATGCATTTTGGGGTGTAATTGAAAGTATGCATATGCTATGTGAGAAATAACTTGTTATTATGACAATTTCGTGTAAAAAAATAATAATAATAATTTCTTAATTTTTCCAAGAATTGTGGGAAAAAATTACAAATTCAAAAAACTCACTATGCCTCTTACTAAATACCTTGGACTGTCTACTTTACAAAAAGGGGGTAATTTGGGGGGTATTTGTACTTTCCTGACATTTCAGGGCCTCAAGAGAAATCTCTATTTGTATGAAAAAAACTATAAAAATTTTGTTTGGGTACAGTGTTGCATGACTGAGTTATTGGCGTTCAAAGTGCGAGAGCACTGAAAGCTGAAAATTGGTCTGGGCAGGATGGGTGTATAAGTGCCCTGTATTAGAGTAGTTAAAGCAATCTACTTTTGTAACCTGCAAGGTAAAGCCATAATGTGCTAGTTTGCATTGCATACTAGCACATTATGTGAACCTTACCTTAGAATGAAGGCTTCCAGCGGCAAGCTGTCACCGTTGACAAGGCTTCCATCTTCACCTGGTCTTTCGTCGCGTGGGAGTCGCCCTATACAGCACAGGACCTGGATGGCTGTTCCTTGAGAGTGCATGCACCAGTGACGTATCCGGCTGCATGTACAGTAAATATCTTCTAAATGGTGCACACTTAGAAGATATTTACAGTACTTTTTTTTTTTTTTGGCTTACCTATAGGTACAAATTATGCATGGGAGTTTACTCCCACTTTAATCTCCTTTTCTCAAGAGAGAATAAATTCAGTTCCTCTAATCTTGCCTCATAGCTGAGCTCCTCCATGCCTCCTATCAGTTTAGTTGCTCTATTCTGCACTTTCTCCAATTCCCCAATATTCTTTTTGTGAACGGTGTCCAAAACTGAACTGCATCTTCCGGATGAGGTCTTACTATTTATTTGTACAGGGGCAAAATGATGTCTCATTCTGGAGTCTATACTTCTCTTAATACAAGAGAGGATTTTGCTCACTTTGGAAACCACAGCTTGGCATTGCATGCTATTATTAAGCTTATGATGTACCAGAACACCCAGATCCTTCTCCACCATAGCCTCCCCCAGTTGTATTTCCCCTAGTATGTATGATGCATGCATATTTTTTAGCCCCCAAGTGCATAACTTTTTTCGACATTAAACCTCATTTGCCCACATTTTCTGTATTTCATGAATCCGTGCTGTCTGTTAAACTTACAGGTCTATAGGTAAATACTTTGATCCCTTTTTAAATATAGGCACCACAATGGACTTACGCCAGTCTAGTGGTACTATTCCAGTAATTAAAGAGTCCCTAAAAAATAGAAACAATGGTTTGAAATGACAGAGCTCAATTCTTTTAGGATCTGTGGGTGTATGCCATCTGGTCCTCATGCTTTATTCACCTTTGTTCTCTAAATATTTCTGGACCATATCAATTTTTGAGCGATTGTGGATCATTTGGGGCTATGTCAATACCATCCCCATTATGGATATGAGCTCCCCCATGCTCCTTTGTATACACAGAGCTGAAGAAGTAATATAATAAATGTCCCTTCTCTTTGTCACCAGTCACCCACTCTAGATTATTTTATAAAGGGCCTACGTGCTTAGACCAGACCTTTTTACTATTAATATATTTGAAGAATTTTTTAGTGCTTGTCCTACTATCTTTTGCAATCTGTCGTTCATTTTGGAATTTTTGCGGCCTTGATTTCCTTTTTACATATTCTGTTATACTCTTTGTAACATTTATATTTCAATATGTTTATTGAAGTAACAATGTTGTATAAGGCACAAGTGACAAAAACAGAAGTGAGAATCGAGCACCCTCAGGTAGTGCTACTCTTTTAAATAAACATAAACATAGAACCTTTGGATAAGAAACAGAGCAAACTCAACGTAAAATGCATTTGGCGGGAGTGCCAATTAACATAGCCATATAACCTAATAACATTTTTTTTTTTTTTTGTTAAGTCATTAACTGTAGAGCCAAAAAATACATCTCTAATCAATAAGGGACCGGTTGCAGGTTGTCCCATCAAGCTACTTTAACTTATAGCATTAGGAATGACTTGCACAGGGAGAAAGATGTATGTTGTAAGGAACAGAGGGGAGAGGAAAAAAAAAGGGGGGGGGATTGGGAAGGGTAGGGAGGGAGAAGGAAAAAGGTCTTTGCAACATTTAAACAATGATTGTGTTCCTTCATTTTTATATTTTTTAAAAGCTCTTTTCTGATTATTTTTAGCTTTTTAACTTTAGTGGTCAGCCACATAGGTTTTATTTTTAGCTTTTTAAACTTCTTTCCCATCGGAATTTACTGTATTTTGCAGTGTGTTCGCAAACAGTCTTTTTGAAGAATTCCCATTTCTGTTCTGTGTTCATCAATGCCAATATTTTTACAGCTACCATTAAATTAAATCATGTTATGGTCACTGCTACCCAGTTTTTTTACTTTCAATAGGTTTTTATTGAGTATACAAAGAAGTAAAGAGTTACATGAACAATGCGTAGTAGTACAGACAAAAGTATTGTGTCGCAAATAAACATTTTGCTGAGAAAAAGACATAAAATTGAACATAATGATTGCAGTTCTAGTATATTGCATCTTGTTAGATGATAAACAAGAAAACATCAAATAAAGGAGCGTAAAACATGCTCATCCCCACCAGTAACTTATCTGCACCTGAGTAAGGGGAATGCTCCCCAGTTCCAGCACCCCTAAAGGGAGATAACTGTGCCGGGAACTGGAAAACATTACCTCCTCAAGGCCAAAAATACAGTAAACCATCAATATCTGATAAATGTAACGGTGGTCAGAGCTCTTGAGGGAGCCTGTGTTTGGTTTAGAGTAACAAGCAGGGGAGAAGCATAAACGATAGCCTATCGTTTGACACAAAAGTTTGCAAAACTAAACCTCTATTGCTCTGTCTAGTACTATGTTGTACCTGAAGAGAGCAGTTTTGAAGGAAATAAAGGAGACCAGGATTGGATAGAAAACAGAGTATACAAAGAGTAAGTGATAGAGAAGGAAGGAGAAGAGGAGAAGAGCCAATCAGTAGCTTCTGATGAAGTGGTACTCACTTACCCGCAATCAGTCTGGTGGCACAGCGTTACGTATTGACCCAGAGATGTAGCTAATCCAGGGTTCCCACACTGCTGCATGTCTATCCACCATGTCCAGGAAGATGCCAACCATTTTTTCCTGGGCCATAATCCAGGATATCTTCCTTTTGACTAGCCTCAGGGACACTGTGGGCTGCTTCCAAGCTCAAGCAATTGTCAGTTTAGTTCCAATTAGGATAAACCTAATAAGATTTTGAGTTAATTTCGGAATCCCTTGTTAGGGGACCCAGATGTTTTTCTATATGAACATTAGTAATAAGCTTTGCATGGTTTGAGATTGCCAAGTCCAGCAGAGCATCATTCCTAGTCAGGGCCTCTATGAACTTTACCATAAAGTTATCTTGTAAAAGGTTAATACATTTTTGACCTTTAACTGTTCCTGCAGTGCCATTACTCCAGTCAATTTCCAGGTACCGTATTTATCGGCGTATAACACGCACTTTTTTCCCCTTAAAATCAGGGGAAAATCGTGGGTGCGTGTTATACGCCGATACCCGCCGATCTCCCGCTGATTTTTCTTATGGGGAGCGAGCGGAGCCGATATTCCGAAAGCCGCGTGTATTTTCGGCTATTTTCGGCTCCTCTCGCAGTTCCGCCCACCTCCACTGATTGCGAGAGGAGCCGAGCGCCGACAACATAAAGAAATCCAAGTTCGGCTATTTTCGGCTCCTCTCGCAGTCCCGCCCCTGTCTGCGAGCAGAGCCGAGACTAGCCGAACTTGGATTCCTGTATGTTGTCAGCGCTCGGCTCCTCTCGCAATCAGTGGAGGTGGGCGGAACTGCGAGAGGAGCCGAAAATAGCCGAAAATACACGCGGCTTTCGATATGTCACGCGGCGTTCGTCCTCCCACTCGGCGCCAAATTTAAATGGGCAACGCTCAAAATATACAGGGCAACGCTGCAAATGTACTGGGCAAGCCTGCAAAGGCACTGGGCAAGGCTGCACTGGGCAAGGCTGTACTGGGCAAGGCTTCAATAGCACTGGACAAGGCTGCACTGGGCAAGGCTGCAAATGCACTGGGCAAGGCTGCACTGGCACTGGGCAAGGCTGCAAATGCACTGGGCAAGGCTGCAAATGCACTGGGCAAAGCTGCAAGGATGGACAAGGCTGCAGATGGACACTGGACAAGGCTGCAATGATGGGCATTTAAATGTAAGTTTTTTTTCCTTAAACTTCCCTCCTTAAAGTTTTTTTCCTTAATATTCCCTCCTAAACTTGGGGTGCGTGTTAAACGCCGGCGCGTGTTATACGCCGATAAATACGGTAGTTAAAATCCCCCATTATCACCGTCCCAGCCCTTGCAGCCCTTTCAATTTGTGTAAAATATTTCTTTACATAAAAAAACACAATTGCTGAATTGTTTTATGATTTTTATTTTCAATAGAACAAATATGGCTCACAGTATTTTTCCATTTAATGCTGAGCTGGAAAGTCCTTGTTTTCTATTTGTTGAGAATTTTACCTAACTGGCCCATTGGTAGCATTGTAGCTCACTGGAGCAGTGAGCTCATTAAAAATATAAGAATGTGTTCCTTTTCCCTTTTTTCAGTCTGTAAAAAAGCTTATGCAGCAAGAAGAAATAAAGTATACTCTAAAAGGTGTATTTGTAAAATATGCTGCACTAAATGCAAATACTGTAAATACATTTATTTGCATAAATCCTATCTAGTGCTTCAAATCATATTCACTATAGGACTGATTTATTTGCATTTAGCATGGTATATTTCACAACTACACACTTTGTTGGGTGATTTTTTTTTCACTTTAAATGCCAGCTGCTTAGGGTTAGGTGAAAGTTGTAGCGTGAGGCTATAAGAAACATACTCTAAAAGTTATTTTCATAACATTTTATTTAACTTGGGCACCTTGGATTGATTTACTGAGAGTAGCTCTTTAAAAGTCACTTGGTTACTGGGATTGACAATTTAAAATGTTACTAAATGCTGTGTGTTGGTTCTCTCCCTTATCTCAGGTCTCACATGATTTCATAGTTGCATAGTATGCTATGAGTCCTTGGCCCTCTCTTTACTCTCTCCACCTTTTCTCTCCCATGTTAATAAAAATAAAACATTAAATACCTGTGGATTGCATTTGGAGTAATTTTGGTAAGCAATTGTAATTGTTGTAAATCTTTGTACTATTGTAGTATGGCTGTATGATCTTTGTCTTTAATGCTTGCTGGTGTGTACATTGTATTTCTAATTCCTCTCCTCTTCCATTTTAAATATAACAAAAATTATAACAGAGGGCAAGATTTATATTTTACTAAAAGCAGAACTTCAGGCAGAAAACACCTGAAGTCTATTTATGTAAACTGTTCTAGCAGGAAAAAAAGAAGAAATATGAAAGCACCCAATGCTAATCTCTTGGCAATGCTATTTGCCTGGCTGCTGCGCTGACACTCTGGCTTCAATACTTTCTGCGTCACTGAATCAGAACCAATATGCAGGTCAAGAAAGTCAAAATAATGTTGAAAGTCCTTATCTACTTACTTGTTTTGGGTCTGTGACCCTAAGTATTGAAGCCAGGTGGTCATTTGCAGAGTAGAAAGTCAGCAATGGCAGCTTCTTTGTATCGCTCAGGAAGGGCTTACTTTACTTCTGTGAGCCATTCACACAGACCGGTCACTGTTTGGAGCCAAATGATAATACCACCAATTAGATCTTCTTGTATCTTCCTGTGTCACCTTGCTTTCTCATGCCTTCCCTTTTGTCTATAAGTAAGGATCCCCAAAGTGACAAGGCCTTCCTGTGCTCTCCACGTATTCAAGCCTGCAAACTCTACATGACACAGTTGCCATTTTCCTTGAGCAGTTACTATCTATGTATCATCAACCATCTACTGGCAGAAGGGTAGAAGCCCAGGAGGTGCAGGGTTTCTTTAGTTGGCTCAGATCTTCCAACAATAATGTGTAGAGAAGGAGGGAAAGCTACATAAAGATGCCGAATAACTAACTCCCAAATGTTCATCATTTGGTGCGATGGCCCTTCTTTTGGAACCAAATCCCTCTGTCCCTCTTTTTCCTTTTTAATTGTCCTTTTTCTTCTCTAATGTCTAGACATCTATTTAAAAAAAATGCAATCAGTAAAAAGGAAAAGTAGTAAAGAAAAAAATTGATTTAACAAATGATTCTTTGTTCTTTTTATGTTCCTAATATATGGGGGTGTGGTAGATGTGTATCTTTTACTTATATAACGTTTCCTAAAACTGTTCCTTTTCTTGTCTCAGAAAGTTGGGAGGTTATGTGGCGATTTAAACTAATCTGAAACTGATTTTATCTAATATACATGTGAACCTTTTGAAGTAGCGACTGTTAGAGAAAGAACCATTGCTCCTCTAAAATTGTAGTGGAAATACCATATGTAAAAGGGTCAATTTAGCTATAAATAGTGCTTCCTAGAATTGTTCTTTACCAAAAAAAAATTTTTCCATTATGTTGCAGCAATACTACTTACAGTAACTGTTTTATGACACAGAGGATATAAAATATCCTGCTTAAAACATAATCCGATGAGATCAGATTCAGAGGAATATCCTGGTTTGCATGCAAAGTGAATATTGGCTCCATCCTCAAAATAAACTTTATTGTCATCAATAGTAGTAAGCTCCAAAAAGTTCTCATCCATTTTCTCTTGAGATATTCGGCAAGGTTCTACAAAGCAAGCACATTTTAGAGACATAGTCATTTTAAATACCATTCCAGTCATGACAATTGTAATATATGAACAGTTTGCAGAGGTTTTCTATCATTTACAAAATACTAGCCCAAACATTCTTGCTTTACTATGTTGCAACAAAGTCTCCCTTCGCTGTAAAGGGCCCATTCACACCTATGTGTGCAAAGGAAAACACATGCATAGATGTGAATGAGACCTTCATCTTCCAATGAATATTTTCTTGAAACCTTCAAGTGTATGCAAGGGCAAAAGAAAATATATGCATTACATATCTACAATACATGCACAATTTCTCATGTTTTAACCATTTAAAGACTCTGCAAGTACAGAAAAATGCCTGTTGATATGCCAGAAATAAGCTCAGCTACTAAGTCCTGTTATGCAGAAAATGAACAGCAGGGTGCTGAGGTCAGTATCAAATGAAAATCACTTTATTAAAAGTAAGCAGCACACGTACATAGAAGTTAGCATTAAACAGCATGGATAGGGAACACCTGAGACAAAGTAGCTGTGATCAGTGTGAGGCTATAAGCAACACTGAGCAAACAGAGACCAAGGATGACAGGGTGCCAGCCAGCTCAAGGTATGGATAGTAGCAGCGACGTTCTCAGCCACACATGAGGATGACAGCTGTCAAACTGCCTGGCGGATGTCCACATGCTAATGTAACGGACCCATGAAAACTAAGGGAGGGGGCTTAACAGAAACGACAGAACTGCATGCAAAACCTTATGACAGAAGCTAGCATCAGCTGAAGCCTGAACATCCACCTGGCAAAAAAGTGATATTAAAGGTTTTTTTTGTTTTGTTTGTTTGTTTTTTAATAACCAACATGTCATACTTACCTGCTCTGTGCAATGGTTTTGCAAAGAGCAGCCCTGATCCTCTTCTTCTTGGGTCCCCTGTCTGCGCTCTTGGCTCCTCCCTCTTGACAAGTGTCACCAATAGCAAGCCGCTTTCTATAGGAGAACTGGTGTGTGCTCGCTCTTGAGCCCTGCTGTATGCGTCCATAAGACACATAGAGCCACAGCTCAAGTCTGCCCCCACTCTCTCCTCATTGATTGTTGGCTCTGATTGACAGCAGTGGGAGCCAATGACTCCGCTGCTGTGTCTCAGCCAATGAGGAGAGAGGGACTCGGGACAACTGAGGCTCCCGTGCACATTACTGGATCAAGAGGGGGCTGTGGGGGGGAGCAGCGCACAGAAGGTTTTTTAACTTTATGAATAGCATGCATGGAGGTAAAAAAAACCTTTAGCATTTACAACCACCTTAACAAACAAGTGAACAGAAGACCATGTGGCAGGCTTGCAAATCTGAGAAATATGTCTGATGTTAAAAAGCTAAAAAAGTATTAACTGATCTGGTTGATTGAGCTTTGACAGGGAAAGGCAGAACCCTGTCCTTAGGGCTACACCTTGTATGATGAGTTGTCGACTCTACCAGGTGATAGTGGAATGAGAAGTAGGCTATCCCATAAAGGACCTTCAGGAATGACAAATAGAGAGTCATACCATCTAAGGGACATTGTAGCTGGGAGATAACCTCAGTGCTGTGTCATCTAATGCATCTAGAGACAATGGAGGCAAGGGTATAAATTAAGATCAGATCCTCAGAGAGTTCTTTGCCATGAGGTGCCATGTTGAACTTCCAGTGACCAGTATGGGAGAGTGAGCGCAATAAGACCAAATTTAACATACTTGCTCATTCACACCTGAGACCTTGTAACACTAACGAGTCACGTGACACCGGGGAGGAAAAATGGCTAATTCGGCCCAATTTGGGAATTTATACTCAGGGGTTTACTCATTTTTGTTGCCAGCGGTTTAGACATTAATGGCTGTGTGTTGAGTTATTTTGAGGAGACAGCACATTTACACTGTTCTACAAGTAAATTCACTACTTTACATTGTAGCAAAGTGTAATTTCTTCCATGTTGTCACATGAAAAGATATAATAAAATCTTTACAAAAACGTGAGAGTGTACTTACTTTTGTGAGACACTGTATATATATATATATATATATTATATATATACATACACACACACACATCATACAATCCCATACATTCCTTCCTGATCCCCCGAGAGGCAATCAGATATTCCCTGGATAAACTTTACCTATAAATGTTAGTACCCAGTTATATTATGTACATTTAGGAAAGAATCCAGGGCTTTCTTAAAGCAATCTACTGAGATGGCCAGAACCACTTCTGGAAGGTATCTGTTCCACATTTTCACAGCTCTTACTGTGAAGAAACCTTTCCGTATTTGGAGATTAAATCTCTTTTCCTCTAGGCGTAAAGAGTGCCCCCTTGTCCTCTGTGATGACCTTAAGGTGAATAACTCAACACCAAGTTCACTATATGGACCCCTTGTGTATTTGTACATGTTGATCATATCCCCCCTTAAATCCTCTTCTCAAGAGAGAATAAATTCAGTTTCTCCAATCTTTCCTCATAGCTGAGCTCCTCCATGCCTCTTATCAGTTTGGTTTCCCTTCTCTGCACTTTCTCCAGTTCCCCAATATCCTTTTTGTGAACTGGTGCCCAAAACTGAACTACATATTCCAGATGAGGACTTACTAATGATTTGTACAGGGGCAAAATGATATCTCTACCTCTGGAGTCCATACCTCTCTTATTATAAGAAAGGATTTTGCTCGCTTTGGAAACCGCAGCTTGGCATTGCATGCTATTATTAAGCGTATGATCTACCAAAACCCCCAGATCCTTCTCCACTATGGATCCCCCCAATTGTACTCCCCAGAGTATGTATGATGCATGCATATTCTTAGTCCCCAAGTGCATAACTTTACATTTATCAACATTAAACCTCTTTTGCCACATAGTTGCCCAATAAAAATAAATCAGGTTTGTTTGATAACTTCTGTCTTTCATGAATCTATGCTGTCTGTTGCTTAAACATTTTTTTTCCAGCAAGAACTCATCTATGTGGTCATTTATTAAACTCTCCAGTATCTTCCCAACAATATAAGTTAAACTAATGCCTCGTACACACGTACGGACTTTTCCCGGCGGACCTAAGTCCAGCGGACAATCCGCTGGACTTTCCGCTAGGTACGCTGGACTAAAAAGCGAACGGACTTGACCACACACGATCACGCAAAAAGTCCGGCGGTTCACGCGATGACGTACGCACATACGACGGGTCTAGAAAAAGGAAGCTCGAGATCCCAAACGACACCCTTTGGGCCCCGTCAGCTAATCTCGTGTGTATCGCGTGTTAGTTGACGTTTGGTTAGAGACGATTCGCGCTTCTCAGACTTCTGCTTAATTCGTTCGCTTCTGCCGTTCAGTTTGTGCTTGTGAGGTTTGTATCTGGCTTTCAGTGCGTGTGGATCAGTTCCTACCTGTTCTCAGGCCGTTCTGGTCCGCTCGTTCCTGTTTTTCAGGTCGTTCTTCATAGGCCTTGCTGTTCTTCAGTGCGTTCTGTTAAGTTGTTTGTTTGATCAGCCGACCGTTTTGAAGCCATGGAGTGTGGACGTACTCGGGAACGAGTTCGTGCTGTGCAGGGGCTCGGTGTTGCGGTTAACACCTTGGCACGAGCCCGTTCCATGAACAGGGTGAGGATGAGTTCATGGACCAAGAATTGGTTGCGCCAGCGTGACCAATTCTCGCATATGCCTTTGCTCCGTGAGATCCGTGAGAATAATCCTGATGATTTCAGGAATTATCTCCGGATGACGGACCCCATTTTTCACCGTCTGTTGGCTTCGCTGTCCCCTTATATTAGCAGGCAGAATACCTGCATGCGGCAAGCCATCAGTGCGGAGCAGAGGCTAGTCGCCACGTTGCGTTACTTGGCGACGGGGAGAAGCTTGCAGGACCTCAAGTTCACGACAAGCATCTCCCCCCAGGCTCTGGGGCTCAATATTCAAGAGACCTGTTCTGCCATTATCCACGTCCTGCAGGAGGAATACATTAAGGTAAGTCTTCTCTATTAAAATTACCTATGTCTTGTATGTTTGCTAATGTAGTGCATCAATGTCATCATTAGCTAATTACCATGATAGGACTATTCTATGAATGTCCCCTATTCCTGTATTTTTTTTATTTTGTTTTTTTGTCTAGTATTTTATGGTTGACTTATCGAAATAGCTTTAAGAATGTATTATTTAGTGGGTCACATGCATATTTGCTTGCACCAACCTCCCCAGCATGGAAGCTTGGCCCCCTAAACACCCTAGCCTAGTCACTTTCTTTGGTTAAAAATGTATCTTACCAGCTCCATTGTACAGCTTTACTCACCCCCCCTTTCACCCCCCTTGACCCTCAATTTTAAATTGATTGCATGTGGTTTTGGTCAGCTTGTAATTACCCCCCCCCCCCCCCTCACACCCCCACACCCCCTGATAATTAATAGCATGTGGTTTTGGTCAGCTTGTAATTATCCCCACCCCCACACCCCTGATAATTAATAGCATGTGGTTTTGGTCAGCTTGTAATTATCCCCACCCCCACACCCCCCCACACCCCCTGATAATTAATAGCATGTGCTTTTGGTCAGCTTGTAATTATCCCCACCCCCACACCCCCACACCCCCTGATAATTAATAGCATGTGCTTTTGGTCAGCTTGTAATTATCCCCACCCCCACACCCCCTGATAATTAATAGCATGTGGTTTTGGTCATCTTGTAATTATCCCCCCCCACACCCCCTGATAATTAATAGCATGTGGTTTTGGTCAGCTTGTAATTATCCCCACCCCCACACCCCCACACCCCCTGATAATTAATAGCATGTGCTTTTGGTCAGCTTGTAATTATCCCCACCCCCACACCCCCTGATAATTAATAGCATGTGGTTTTGGTCAGCTTGTAATTATCCCCACCCCCACACCCCCACACCCCCTGATAATTAAAGTGCATTGAGGTTGGCTTGTAAGTTGGAGACATCCTGTAAGGACGTTATTTCACTGCATAGCTTGGTGTCATCTGCAGACACTGAAATTGTACTTTTAATCCCAGAGCCTATATCATTTAAATAAAAAGAAATATTTAAAAAGTTTTAAAGTGGTTCCAACACTGAACACTTGGCCTATCCACAACACTGACCTACCTTGCAAACAGCCAAATGGTGTCCATGAGATCCCCCTGATGGGCACATGCACATGTTGACATACCTTGTGCAATTAAAAATTTGCTCTAAAATTAGTAAAACCGCCACAAAAGGGAATAGAAGGCCATATTATGTCAGAAATGGAAAATGGTCTTAGATTCTCCCCAAAAACATCAATCATGCATTTCCCTGCTGCATTGTCACCTTCCACAAATTCCAGATGCCAGATCATCACCTAAAATGCCCGCAGTTGGGCATCCTAAAAGTTTGGTATAAACACAAGAAAAAAAAAAGTGTCAAAAACAATGCAGACCTTAATTTATTAGCTCAATCTGTGTTCTGAGACACTCACTTGGTGGGGTGCAGATTTGCCTTAGACCAGTCCCGTCCCACCGTGCTGTCTGCTGGGACACACAGGGAGTCCCCCCGAGCTCGCGCGGACCAGTCCTATTGCATTGCGCAACTGGAGCATGCCCAATAGTGACCCGGGAAGTGAAGCCAAAGATCAGAGATTGTAGCTGCACCATCCAAGGGACAGGTGAGTGTCCTTCTTTGAAAAGTCACCAGTTTTCTATCCAGGTAAACTCAATAAACGTTATGAAGACAAACTGATCTTTCCAAGCCTGTAGACTCTACCTTACACATTAGCCGGGTGTGGGGAACTGGGTAAATGCTTTTGCAAAATCCTCATAAAAATAAATCAGGTTTGTTTGACAACTTCTGTCTTTCATGAATCTATGCTGTCTGTTGCTTAAACATTTTTTTTCCAGCAAGAACTCATCTATGTGGTCATTTATTAAACTCTCCAGTATCTGCCCAACAATATAAGTTAAACTAACAGGTCTATAGTTACTTGGTAAAGACTTTTATCACTTTTTGAATATAAGCACCACATTGGCCCTACGTCAATCCAGTGGTACTATTCCAGTCATTAACGACTTCTTAAAAATTTGATACAATGGCTTTGAAATTACAGAGCTCAATTCTTTTAGGATCCGTGGGTGGATGCCATCTGGTCCAGGTGCTTTATCCACCTTTATTCTGTCTAAATATTTCAGGCCCATATTACTTTTTTGATCCATTTTGGATCATTTGGGGCTGTGTCAATACCACCCCCATTATGGACATGAGCTCCCCCATGCTCCTTTGTATACACAGAGCTGAAGAAGAAAGTATTTAATAAATTTGCCTTCTCTTTGTCCCCAGTCACCCACTCTAGATTATTTTGTAAAGGGCCTACATGCTCAGACCTGACCTTTTTACTATTAATATATTTGAAGATTTTTTGGGGTTTGTCCTACAATTTTTTTCAATCTGTCGTTCGCTTTGAATTTTTGCGTCCTTGATTTCTTTTTTAAATATTCTGTTATATTCTTTGTAAAATTTTAAAGATGATAGCGTTCCTTCATTTTTTTAAAAGCTCTCTTCTTATTATTTATAGATTTTTTAACTTTCTGTGAGCCACATAGGTTTAATTTTTAACCTTTTAAACTTATTGCCCATGGGAATATACTTTGCAGTGAGTTCACATACAGTTGCTTTGAAGAATTCCCATTTCTGCTCTGTGTTTATCAATGCCAATATTCCCTCCCAGTCTAAAGCCTCGTACACACGGTTCGATTGTTGGCAGGGGATTGTCTGTTGACAGACTGTTGTCCTAAAGGAAGGAAGGAAGACCAGAAGAAAGAAGATTTTAATAAAGGAATTGTCAAAGACCGTCTCCTGTCATTTTTACAATTTTTGTCACTTTTTTGGTGAAATGGTAGGGGTACTTTTGTACCCCCTTACCATTTCACACAGGGGGGGTGGGATCTGGGGGTCCCCTTGTTAAAGGGGGCTTCAGGATTCCAATAAGCCCCCTGCCCGCAGACCCCCACAACCAATGGCCAGGGTTGTGGGGACGAGGCCCTTGTCCTCATCAACATGGGGACAAGGTGCTTTGGGGGGACCCCAAAGCACCCTCCCAATGTTGAGGGCATGTGGCCTGGTACGGTTCAGGAGGGGGGGGGCGCTCTCGTCCCCCCTCTTTTCCTGCTGCCTGCCAGGTTGCGTGCTCGGATAAGGGTCTGGTATGGATTTTGAGGGGGACCCCACGCCATTTTGTTTTGGCCGGGGTTCCCCTTAGGTCTGGTATGGATATTAAGGGGGACCCCTATGTCATTTTTTTTTTTATTTGAAGCGGGGTTCCCCTAATATCCATAGCAGACCTGAAGGGCCTTGTAATTAAAATGGGGGGGAACCCCAAAGCTTTTTTTTTATCAATGACTTTCAATGAATGACTGTTCTCTGTGTTACGGAAGCCGGCAATTCATTAGCCGCGAGTGATTTTAAATAGCTTTATTTCCTGCAATAATTACACTTTGTGCAGGGACAGTTCTAAGCATGGGAAACATGCGCCCCTTCACAGGCATGCTATACACACCCCCCCAGGTATGAAATTTAAAGGAATATTACACTTTTATTGTTTCACATTAAGCATTATTAAAATCACTGCTCCTGAAAAAACGGCCGTTTTAAAAAAGAATTTGCATTGATACATGTCTCCTAAGGCAGGACCCAGGTCCCCAAACACTTTTTATGACAATAACATGCATATTAGCCTTTAAAATTAGCACTTTTGATTTCGAACGATTTTGCGTCCATTGTAATTAATAGGGTTCGAATGTTCGCGCGGACTTTCGGTCCGTTCGCAGGTTCTGGTGCGAACCGAACCCGGGGGTGTTCGGCTCATCCCTAATCTGCACTGCAGGGCTATCCATTCATGTATGTGTACCCCCCCCCCCCCCCCGCTGTTCTTCCTCCTTCCCTTCTCTCCTCTCTCTGCCTAACAGGGAATTGTTTCAGTATGGTGAGTGGGGAAGGGACAAGTAAATATGCCATATTTACCAGCTCCTTCCTTTACTGAATGAACACAGTGAGTGGTTGACACCGATTGCTCCTGTGTCCATTCATCACTGAAGCTTAGTGAACTGTGTTTACTAAGCTTCAGTTTGTGAATGAACAGGAATCCGCTCAGCACAGAGCATTTCCCATGCTTTCATTGTCCAGTGCAACTGAGGCTGAAGAGAAAGGAACTGAGGAATTTTAGCTGTTTAAACCCCTGACATTTCACTGGCAAGTCCCCCAACAGGGCTGTTAAAAAAATGTTATACATAAATAAATAATATATAAAATAAAATTCGCCAGTTTCACCATAGAAACGCAGTCCAGATGCGTTCCAGGTGCTTTTCTGCATGCGCATTTTTGATGCGTTCCAGTGCGTTTTTGATGCATTTTTGATGCAGTCCAGTGCTTTCCCCCCTCTTTTTTCTTAACCTTAAATAAGGACAAGTGTGTTGCAGTGCGTTTTTGGTGCATTTAGGTGAATTCCAGTGCGTTTTTGATGCATTTTACAGCATTCCAGTACAGTCCAGTGCAGAAAAAATGCAGCATGTTCTACTTTTTTTTTCTGGAACTGGAACGCAGTGGAACTGCAAGCACTGGTGTGAACTATTCCATTGAAAACCATATAACCTACTTTACAAGCGTTTTTGATGCAGAAAAAAAAAAACGCACTGGACTGCATGTGGTGTGAACTTGCCCAGAAAAAGTAAAAAATAAATAATGTATAAAAAGAGAGAACAGGAGGGGGTGCCAACCTGATGGATTATCTCGGTACCTGAACACAATGCGACCTAAATACTAATAATATTTTTCTAAATATCTTTTATTATCAAAACTATATAATATACAAAACATTAAAAAGAAGAAATGGATGAAAATTTAACATCAAATTTCAAACTTTGCATATACATGCAGTAAAGATAGCTACTGGGGCACTGTCTTCATTGGATACTAATCTAATCTATGTTTGGGGATAGATCAATGTTTGCTCTGTTTGAGAGCTGAATTCTTGTTTCTGTTTCCCTTGTTTTTGCTTAATTGACAGCTATGGGGAATGCCTGTTGCCTCAGTGGATGTGTGCCGCCTTTGAGGCATCAGGATTTGTTATTCCCCGCCGCGCATGTGCACACTGATCATCGCACTGATGGCCGCGATTGCGGGCTTGAGTTGTAGGCGCCGGTGACGTCGCCATAGGCTACACATGCGCACTGGCGCTCGAAAATGCTCAGCCCCGTTCCCAGCTGTTTTCAGGACATCCTGATGAGATGTCCTGGGCGGACTTCCTCCCATTTTGGCGCCATTTAATGGTATTTAACCAGCACTCCAGTGGAGACACATCCAGATGGAGTGCTGGTTGATCCATAACTTTCCAACTTTAAGGTAATTTTGAAACCTCCTTTTGTGGTCTTTTAGCCTTGATACCTTGTCGCTTTCGCCGCAAGAGATGCCCTATAAGGGTTTTTTCAGCTATGATACTAGTTGCCTACCTCTCTTTATTTTTGTAGGGTACCTGTTTGGTGAGCCCTCTTGGTGATCATTACCATACGGATCCGAGATTACCAGCCCCCTGCAGGGGAAAAACCTTTATATATTTTTTGGTGAACTTTCAGGTATTTATCTGTTTTCATAGCTAATAGCCTTATCTATTGCAGCTTATCTGGACTTTTGAGTAATATAATTTTTACTAATTATAGGTTATACCTGTTTACCAACAATGCTTTCCCAGCTACTTCGATCTAATACGACTCCTACATAGGATAGCATTGGAAACTATTTCTCAGCCATTTCCTATTGGTCAGATGTGAGTATTTCTTACATGTAAACTAATGGGATACATGCTCTCCTATATTAGATTTGTTACTTATTCAAATCTGTTTTCCTTTTTGTTTGTTTGTTTTTGTTCTTCTCTCCATCAGTCTTTCTACCTTTGTCGGACTCAGGCTCCCACAAGTACTTTCTGGCTGTATACTTTTTGGGTTGGGACAATATATTGTCCACAAATTATTCAGCTAATGTATGTGGTGTTTTTTTAACGATATGCAATTCTAAAGGTAGGCAAAACTTACTAAATGATAATCTATAATATGTCTGCTAAATAACCTGTGAATGACTATATCTATGGAATCAATAATTTTGATGACTTACTTATACATATCTCCTATGTTTTTCATGATATACTGTAGATGTAATGACTGCTACTTTCTGGTTCTGAAGAAGCCACAAGCGAAACGCGTCAACCAGTATCGATCAGCATTTCTGACTCAATAGTCTGCTTTACTGCATGTATATGCAAAGTTTGAAATTTTATGTTAAACTTTTAATGTTTTGTATATTATATAGTTTTGATAATAAAAGATATTTAGAAAAATATTATTAGTATTTAGGTCGCATTGTGTTCAGGTACCAAGATAATCAATCAGGTTGGCACCCCCTCCTGTTCTCTCTTTTTATACATATTCTATAGGATGAGGTACCCCCCTTAGCTTGTTCATATAATTCTATAACCTTTCTAGAGCTGAAGAGGCTCATCCTTAGCTACGGGAATAATCCACTTTGAACATTATAGTTTGGTGGATAGTAACAATTAATATTTACTAATGTGATATATAATTACTTATTTATATGCTCCTTTTTTCTTTTAGTTTATTTGTTTACTCATAGTCGAGAATTAGTTTTTCCCTTTTCTACCGAGAAGTTCCAACAATGACGGATTATACCGGATCTGAATGGGATGGGCTTATGTCGAGAATACATAAAGAATGTGGTGATGACCATGGAATTGAATTGGAGATTGAGGTACTAATAACAAAACTGAGACAGGCTCTAAAACGTAAATCCAACTTATTTTGGCAGGTAAAATTCCTGGAAAGATATGGGAAGGAAGGCTTAAACCCTCAGGGATTGAGGGTCCAGGTGTTCCCAAATCTTTGGGAAACAAATTTAGATTTCAAGCAAAAATGGGAACTTAACCTACAGGAATGCACATCTAAAATGATGTTGGCATTGATTGAACACTACAATAAAGGTATTAGGAATCTCGATATTGAAATTATTGAATTCCAAAAACAAAATGTTTCCCTATGTGCCCATCCTAAATTTTTGGAGAAGGATGAGCTATTGAAGGAACATTTGGAGAGATATAATAAAGATCTAATATATAAAAAAGACATCAAATTTATTAGAGATAAAATGGCCTTCAATGGTAAATATGCATATAATTGGCCCCAACGAGAAGGGAGACAGGGGAGAAAAAATCAGAGGAGGAATGAACAAAACATAGAGAGAACACAATCACAGAGTGACGGAAATTTTAAGGATGGAACAGATTTTGACTCATCCAATTTTTCTTATTCAGCCCGCTCAGCTCAGTCTACACAACCCACACGAGGGAAAGGAAGACAAAGGGGGTCTAGAAAAAGACAGACGACTGGAGAAAACGGCAATAAGGGAGGAAAAGATAAAAGGATCACCCCAATGATGGACATGATGTTCATGACATAAGATCTAGTAGCCTAATAGGGATAGATCCCCGTTATCAAACCTCAGGTGAAACTCCTGGTTTAGAATCTTTAACAGGAGCCAATAGAGCTCCCTTACCTCCATCATCAACTCCCTTGATGTACCCTAATACCCCCCGAAATAGAGGGGCTATCTCCAAAAACATAAAAGAGAAGGTTTTTCAGTTATTCCCTCCCACACAGGACCCTCCCAACCGGTCAACGACCCCACAGAATATGGAAATATTTGCATACAAAGACCGGTAGAGGATCAACTGCAAGTTATAAATTTATCCTCCAGGTCTTTATCACAAATAGAATTGGAAGTTTTGGGTTTAGGTCTCAGTTTTTGTCCCTCGTCCCATACAGATAGTTTTGAGGTTGTTAAAGATCTCAAGCGGTTTGCCAGACGGCTCACTAAGTTTATGTTCGATGATGAAAGGAAAAAGAAAAAACAGGAATTAATAGAACGGGAAAAGTGGAAGGGGTTCACGGTCAGAGATTTCCTTGCCTTGAAGGATCTTATGGATCTCTTGGATAAAAGTGAAGGATCCCAGGGTGGTCCTGCGGAGGGGGCTCCCCCGTTATATTCGGGGGACCTCCCTCAGGCAATTCCACCCAGGGAGATACCTAAATTTCTTAACAAATCGACCAATTTCCCATCCCTAAAAACTAATCCTAGTATATGGACTTTCTTACAGCAAGTAACGAACGATATAAAAAAATTAGATTTCAGGTCACAAAAAATAAGAAATCTCACGTCTGAACAACAACTTGTGATTTCCCAACTACAAAATAACAAAGAAATTACCATTAAAATGGCAGACAAAGGAGGGAATGTAGTAATAATGGATACTGAAAATTACAGACAAATGTGTTTAGACATACTTTCCAATTTAGAGTGGTATAATGTTATCCCTTTTGAGAATATAATAGCCTACAATGGAGATTACAAAATAATAATCACACAGGCATTTAATGAAGGAATAATTGACAAAGACATCTTTGAGGCCCTTAAGACTACACATCCAAGAGTTCCGTCTTTCTATTCACTTCCTAAGACTCACAAAATATTAATAAACCCCCAGGACGCCCAATTATATCGAGCATAGGAGCGAAAAGCGAAAAGGGTAGTCGATTGGTGGACGCATTTTTACGTCCTTATGTAATAAAGCTTCCCTCTTACCTACAAGATATTGAGAGTTTTCCATAACAAAAAATTTTCTCCTAGTAGTCTTCTAGTCTCAATAGACGCGGAAGCTCTATACTGTAGTATCCCCCATACATTGGGGATATCGACAGCTGAGAGCTTTTTCAGTGAAAGTGATCCTATACATAGGCCGTACAATATGTTTATTTTGGAGTTACTTAAACATATCCTGACCAAGAATGTTTTTTCATTTGATGGCTCCCACTACCTCCAGGTACAGGGAGTGGGGATGGGGACTTGTTGTGCCCCATCGTACGCGAACCTGTACCTGGGGGGGTGGGAGCGCTCCCTTTTTTCCATCCCCAACCTATCGATATACCTGGCCAACATACAATGTTGGTACAGGTATATCGACAACATTTTTCTGATCTGACAGGATTTATGAAGGTACTATCCATCAACGACTTTAATCTCAGGTTCACCATGGAGTATAGCCTGAGATCATTGCCGTTCCTGGATCTTACCATTACCAAACAGGAGGATGGAACAATCACCACATCGCTTTATAGGAAAAAGACCGCTGGAAATACCATCCTCCATGCGAGTAGTTCACACCCCAGGCTCTGATTAGGAGTATCCCTTATTCTCAATATCTACGTCTCAGACGAAACTGCTCAACAGAAGATGCATTCAGAATTGGAGCCAACCTGTTAAGAGCACGATTACATACACAGGGATACAGTAAGACTATCTTAAAAAAGGCATTTAACCACTTGCCTACCAGGTACGAACACCCCCTTCCTGACCAAGCCATTTTTTAGCTTTCAGCGCTGTCGCATTTTGAATGACAATTGTGCGGTCATGCAACGCTGTACCCAAATAAAATTTTTATCATTTTTTCCCCACAAATAGAGCTTTATTTTGGTGGTATTTGCTCACCTCTGTGGTTTTTGCGCGCGCCCCCTAGTGGCCAAAAAGCCAGCGCCGTCATATGACGGCAGCCCGCCACAAGAGCTGCACCGTCCCGCCATCATTTGACAGTGAGCGGTCAGCAAGAAGTTAAGAAGGCAATTGATAAGGACAGAATTGACCTGTTATTTGGAAATAAACAAACTAGGAAGCAGGAGAATGCTACACATATAATAACGACTTACTCTAACAACCATGATGATATACAGGACATCATCAGTCGACATTGGCACCTTTTAACAGGTGATAGAATTGTAAGTAAATACATCGGTACTGCCCCCCAAATCACATATAAGAAATGTCAATCCCTAAAAGATCGCTTGGTACATACTCATTTCCAGGGAAGCAGTGAGCAGGAGATGGACCCCCCAGGAATGTCAAGATGCAATGAATGTGACTACTGTGACTGGGTACTGGAGGGCTCCTCCTTCCTGCTTCCCAATGGCGAGACATACAATATGAAATTTTCAGCTAACTGCCAAACGAAAGGGGTAGTTTATATAGCCTTCTGCAAGTGCGGAGCATTTTATATAGGCAAAACCTTCAGAAATTTCTGGAGACGAATATACAATCATATATACTAAGAACTTACTATAAAGAACTTACTATACACCCCTATAGGGAGACATGGAGCTTTGTACCATAGAAATGATACATCTATGGTCTGCTTTACAGCCTTAGAACGAGTGAGGGAAGACCCTAGAGGGGATAATATCGATCGGAAATTATTGCAACATGAGCTAGATGGATCTTTAAATTGAATGCTACAAGGGCTCCAGGCCTTAATGATTCTCGGAGCTTTCGACCTTTTTTGCAGGTTTCTAACAGGCAAACTGTCCCTCTTCGCTGATTCAGCTATTCCCCCACTAATATGGCGAAATCCGTCGGACATAAGTCACGGTTAGATTAGGAATTTTCTCTTCTTTTTTGGAAACACTGTAAATAAATGTAATAATATGGAGCATATTGTGTTTTTTATATATGTTTTTTATTCTGTCTAATATATAGTTGTTTTGTGTGTAGGACATTTAAGGAGATCGTCTCAAGTAAGTCGTCAATTGATTTCCATATATCCACCCATATAGATAAATTGATATCCAATATTGTTTATGGGATCCTGAGTCCGACAAACATTTTTGGAAATGATTTTTTTCTGTACCCCCTCCTGGCATGGTAAATATCGGTTGGGATGGATTAGTTTGCGCTAATTGCCATTCCTCCCTCGGTGGAGGCGTTGCAGTGGAGGCGTCGGAGGGGACTCTTTCCCTTTAAGATCTTAGGTAATTCTGATGGTGGTCAGTTTTTTTTTTTTTTTTTTTTTATTTACTTTGTTATTTTGTAAAAAATATTTTCTTTATTATATTTTGTTTATTGGTTCATTTTATTTATTTTTGGTTTTTATTTTTTCTTGATTTAATTTTTATTATAATCAATTTTTTTTTTGTTTAATCTCGTCTTTTCCGTCATTTTTTCCATTGTAAATTAGTCTTGGTTAAGGACCTATAGCATCAGCTACTGGGGCACTGTCCTCGTTGGATACTAATCCAATCTATGTTTGGGATAGATCAATGTTTGCTCTGTTTGAGAGCTAAATTCTCATTTCTGTTTCCCTTGTTTTTGCTTAATTGACAGCTATGGGCTATGGGGATTGCCTGTTGCCTCAGTGGATGTGTGCTGCCTTTGAGGCATCGGGATTTGTTATTCCCGGCCGCGCATGCGCACACTGATCATCGCATTGATGGCCGCGATTGCCGGCTTGAGTTGTAGGCACCGGTGACGTCGCCATAGGTTGCGCATGCGCACTGGGGCTCGAAAATGTGCATTTTTTTAATTTTTAAGCGCCGCTCAGCCCCGTTCCCAGTTGTTATCAGGACATCCTGATGAGATGTCCTGGGCGGACTTCCTCCCATTTTGGCGTCATTTATTGGTATTTAACCAGCACTCCAGTGGAGACACATCCAGAGTGCTGGATGAGTAACTTTCCAACTTTAATTCAATCTTATTTTATTGAGAAAGGAAAAGTGCATAGAATACAAACATGGCAATCCTAACACAAATAACGAGATAAACAACATTCTAAGACCAGTGTCGCAGCATCACAAAGAGTATGGAGTACGTTAGTTCCCTATAATTTGATATACAAGCCCGTGTAGCTATGTCTACCATGACTTATTAACGGGTCAATGCGCCCGTCTATCCTCTCTTTGAGCGGTGCCCACCAATTACACCTATGCTAGGGCTTTTGTTGTTGCGTTAGTCGCGTTTTCTTCTAGGGTGAAACTCTGTGTGTTGCAATTGTCTGTTGATACTAAAGGTTGTGGTTAGGGTGGTCGTGTATCACTACCATATAAAGTGAAACGAGGGATGAAGGTGAGGAAAGAGAGGGAGGTAAAGGCAGTATGGTAGTAGATAGTAAGAGGGAGACATTCCACTTAGGTTACACATTTGCGGTAGTGGGGTCCTCTGCAGCCTAGGAGATAAATTCTGAGGAATAACGAAACAAAGACCATGAGATCCAGGTCATAGAGAATTGCTCCTCTGTACCCATTTCCTGCGATAACATTCGTTCTAAGCTGTTGATTCGGTCCACTTCAGTTGCCCACTCCCCCAGGGAAGGCACGTTCGTCGACTTCCAGTGTCTGGGAAGAACCGTTCTGGCCGCTGCCAGAAAATGGCGCAGGACGTCTTTTTTGACCGATTTAAGTGGTCCAGGAAGCATAGATAGCAGCACTATCTCAGGAGACGGTGTGATTGAGGTTGCCATGAGTTTGCAGTACAGGTCAAGGATCTTTTGCCAGAACCTTCGTACAGGGGGGCATTCCCACCAAATGTGGAGAAGTGTTCCCTTGGAAGACAAACAACGCCAGCAGGTATCCGGAAGTGCCGGATTTATCCAGTGTAGAGTCGAGGGGCACCTGTACCAACGGGTCAGCAACTTGAACCCTTTTTCTTGAGCTTTGGAGGCTAGGGATATTTTGTGAGTCAGAATGAAGCACTTTTGCCAGTCAACAGGTGAGATGGGGTGTCCTAGATCTTCCTTCCAGGCCTGTGTGTATGGGGGGAGGTCGGGGTTAGAAACCATGTGCAGGAGAGAGTATAGTTGGGAGACCACATGCGTAGGGGGGGTCGGTCTGAAGCAGCATGTTCTCTAGGTCAGTTAAGTCAGTCATTATATCAGACAGGGATGGGAAGGTACGGATGTAGGATATCACTTGCTGCCTCTGCAGCCAATGCGTCAAAGTGTGGGGAGATGGGCCAGAAGGAATGTCTGTAGTTAGCGAGGGGTCTGAGCGTAGGACTTGGGCTAGTCGTCTGTGTTCCTCCTTATACCAAGGTCCAAAGCTCGCTCCCTGTATGGCCGGTGGAAAAGCCGGAGTCCCAAACAATGGTGTCATGGGTCCTTTTAGTGGAGATAAAGTCTTAGAGGAATTCATTCGGGTCCATATTTGTATAGTTTGTCGGGTAAGATCACCAAGGTGTATCCCGCCCTTCAGGAATTCAGCGGGCGTCCATGGTAGAGCGCGGAGATCTATCGGATTAAGATGGCTTTCTATTTGTACCCATAGTTTGGTGGAGGAATGGTGGAACCAGCTAAGTATACGTGTGAGTACTGCTGCTCTATAGTATATAGAGGCATCTGGGGCTCCAGCTCCCCCACGATTCTTGGGGAGCGATAGAGTCTCATATCGTATCCGGGGACGAGCCCCCCTCCATATAAAGGAGGAAAACAGTTGAGCTTCTTAAAGAACCGTGAGGGTATGGAGATTGGGATTTTTTGGAACAAATAGAGGAACCGAGGGAGGACGTCCATTTTTAGAGCATTCACTCTGCCTAGCCATGATAGGCGTTTCTTCGTGTAACTCGAGAGATCTGTCTTGGTTCTAAGCAAAAGGGGAGCAAAGTTCAGGGAGAACAGTTGGGATCCTTCTGCGGGTATTTGGATTCCGAGGTAACGGATGGAAGTGGAGCCTGTTTTGAAAGGAAACTTATTAGAGATATGCCGTAGGGCCTCTTGGGACAGTGAAATGTTCAAGATTTCTGATTTCGTATGATTTACTTTGAAGTTGCTCAGGTTCCCAAACCTCGTAAATTCCTGCATAATATGCGGTAAAGATATATGTGGCTGGGTTACAAATATTAACAGGTCATCTGCAAAGAGAGCCAGTTTAGAATGAATTGGGCCTACCGACACACGGGAGATGTTGGGGTTATTGCGCAAAGCAATTGCCAGGTGTTCCATAACAAGGACATAGAGAAGGGGAGATAAAGGACAGCCTTGTCTTGTCCCGTTGTGGATAGAGAATTTAGTGGAAAGTGAGCCATTTACCCGAATTCTAGCTGAGGGAGAGGAGTATAGGGACATAATGCGGGATATCATATTGGGGCCCAAACCTATTTGCGACAGGGACAACTGGAGGAATTGCCAGTCGACCCGGTCAAATGCTTTTTCGGCATCGACCGTCAAAAGGCAGAGAGGGATACCATGGGTGCGAGCATAATCAGTAAGAAGCAGGGTTTTCAAAGTGTTGTCTCTCGCTTCTCGACCACTTACAAAACCCACCTGATCCAGGTGTATAAGGCGGGGGATCAGTGGCTGCAATCTATTGGCCAGTATTTTGGCATATGTTTTAACATCTACTCCAATGAGCGATATGGGTCTATAATTTGCGCACAAAGTTGGGTCCTTATCTGGTTTTGGAATAATGGCAATGTGGGCTTCTAGTGTTTGTGTAGGAAATGCTGAGCCTTCCGCTAAGGAGTTAAACACCCTAGCTAAGAAGGGAGTCAGCAAAGGGGCAAATAATTTGTAGAATTTGGGAGTGAAACCATCAGGACTAGGGCTTTTACCGGAAGGGGTGGCCGCTATTGCTCCTGCGACCTCCTCTACTGTAATTACTTGTTCCATCTCTTCTACAGCGTCGCCATCCAACGTAGGGAGTGCCGTATCCTCAATATAGGATTGTTTATCAGTCTCAAGGGTAGGGGAGGGGCTAGACGCTACGTCAGATGATAGATTATATAGTGTTTGGTAAAAATCCCGGAATGTTTGCGATATCTTGGATGGCTCACTGATCATTTCTCCGCATGGGGCCCGAATATGAGGTATAAATGTGGAAGGCGTATTTGGGTGGAGGGAGCGAGCCAGAGGTCTACCGCATTTATCCTGGAATTGGTACTGATGAAGGGCGAGTCTATTTGCAAAGGTACGAGCTGAGGCCTCATATAATTCTTTGAGTTGGGTTCGAGCCGTGGAGACCTCTGTAAGAGTCGCCACCGTTGGGGCTCGTTTATGTTGGGTCTCAAGGTCTCTAAGTTTTTGCATTGCTGACGTTATTGCGGCTGATCGTGTCTTCTTTAGGCGGGACCCCATTTGGATAAAGATTCCTCTCAGGACAGCTTTAAGTGCCTCCCACTGTATAGGTAGTGGGGTGATATCTACGGCATGATCAGTTAAGAAATTAGAAATGGTTTCCGAGACCTTGTGGGAACAGTCAGGGTTCGTGAGAAGTGAGCCATTCAGCCTCCACGTCCACTCCCTCGTTGGAGTGGAGGGGAGAGATAGTGTCAGGTAGATAGGTGAGTGGTCAGACCAAACCATTGAGTCTATCTCACATTCAGGTGACCAATCCAAGCAGCTATGATCAAGAAGAAAATAGTCGATACGACTATAGGAGTGATGGACCTGTGAGAAGTGAGTATAATTGCGATTTTTTGGAAATAGAACCCGCCAAATATCGATCAACCGGAGATCGTAAATAGCCCGATTGAATGCCCTTAGCTTGGTAAAGGAGATGGATGAGCGAGAGGTTGATGAGTCTAGGATTGGATTCAGGGGGGCGTTGAAATCCCCGCCTAAGATTAGTTTACCTTCTGCGAATTCTGACAAAATCCTCAGGTATCGCAGAGCAGATGGTATTTCGTTAGTATTTGGTAGATAAAGGTTGGCGATAGTGAACTTTGTACCCCATAAGGAGAACTTCACAAACACATACCTTCCCTGGGGGTCTGAGACCTGGTCTATCAGCTCAATCGGGAGCATTTTGTGGAAGGCGATAGAAACGCCTTTTTCTGAGAGGGATTTGTACTGTGGAACCATCTATTAAAGTATCTGTTGGAGCAGGAAGGGGTGGAATTCGTGTTGAAATGTGTTTCCTGTAGCATCAACACATTTACTTGTTGTTTATGCATTTGGTAGAGGATTTGCCCTCTTTTGGATGCAATATTGAGGCCATTTACATTATAGGAGCAAAATTTCAGGCGAGGACGGGATAGTACTGTGTGGGCCATAGTGGAATGAGAAAAAGAAATTCAGACTATAGACAGCTGAGAAAGGAGGGGGGATGGGGACGGGGGAATTTTTAAGATGAAAGAGGTTCAGTAGAACAAAAGGTAGGTAGGGGGACACCTATATAAGGAGCCTATCAAACTCTAAGGGGTCCACGAAAACGGGACACCACGTGAAAAATCACGTATTTAGGCACAGTTCGTGCCAAGCCTATTGAGGGTGAGAGGTCAAGGTAGAGAGTCTGAGCCGTGAGCCCAGTAGCAAAACAGGCATTTATAACTTAATTAAGGCACATCATAAGACATTTAAACAGTAGAACACAGGTCGGGTAGTCTGTGGAGGGGGGTGGCGGCCCGTGTGGGCAAATATCCCTGATCAGGGCCGCCCTCCCCCTCCACAGAGGAGTTACCTTGGAATATCTGTACTGGGGAGAGAAGCAATCATTGTCACACATGTTATCCACTTTCCCCAACAGGGGTCCTAGCACAGAACTGAGTATCACTACTAAAATCAGCAACAGTGCGGATTAACATTGTAGGTTGAAACTAATCAGTGTTTAAGAAACCATATACTGAGAACTATAGGTATCCATAAGGACAGTGGCAAGAGACCATGGACCCAACCAGTCCAATTATCAGCCCCTTTGCCCATATCCAGGTGGGACCCCTCTGTTAACCACAAAGGTTAGATCAGTGCGGAAAAAGGTACATGTTAGAGGCTCAGTATTTGCGCAGCCCCTTCAAACATCAGGAGTTTTCAGACCATAGTCTCTCCCAAACCCCAGCTAGATATAACACACCAGCAAAGGGCAGGGAGAAGGCCCAACAGTTTGTTGCACCAGCTGTCTTGAAGCTTTAGAGTCCGGAGCAGGTCATTTCGTCATCCCCTTGTATCCCATCTGGCTGAAAGCGGTTGGGACAAAGAATGCAAATGTAATAATAAAAGGGATAGGGGGGTTCCCAACAGCGACCTGTCTTGGAGACAGGAAGTAAAAATTATTTGGGTTGGTGCTTGAAGAGTGAAACTTGGCTTCATGTAGCATCTTAAAGTTGCCTTAATCTTCTGGTGAGGTAGGATGACGCAGTCTTGGGCCTATAGAATGTGATCTGGACCTCGGCTGCCTACGTCGTTGTGGGAGAGGGTCACGTCCTTGCACGCTAGTGCTGTCATCTGGTGGGTCCAACCAGTTCGGTACATCAATTGGGTCCTGCTCTAGAAAGAGGAAGAAGGCTGGCAGCTGATCTGGGTCAGAGAGGACAAATTTCCGTTCGGCTCTGGTCACCTTGATGCTGAAGGGATGGCCCCATGTATACGTTGCTCCAGCCTGGCGTATCAGGTCTAGCAGTGGGCGAACCAATCGGCGCATGTAGAGAGTGTTGCGGGAGAGGTCCAGGTAGAGATGGATTGCTGAACCGTCAAAATCCACGGGGCCCAAACGCCATGCCTTGCGCATAAGTTCCTCTTTAAGGGTGTAGTAATGTACCCTGCAGAGGACATCACGTGGGCGATCGCTATGATCTTTCCTTGGGCCTCCTACTCTGTGTACCCGGTCCAGTTCAATGGGGGATCAAGCCTCTCTTCCCAGGACTAGGTTGAGAATGGCAGTGACGGAAGGTTTTAAGTCCGTACCAGCCGTGGCCTCCGGTATTCCTTGTAGCCTTATGTTGTTTCTGCGGCTCCTGTTTTCTCCGTCTTCTATGCGCAATTGATGTTGCCGTAGACGATGTAAGTGCTCCCTGGATGCCTGTTCAAGGGATGTGATGCGGGCTGCATGGTCAGTTTGGATGGTAGATAGGGTAGACACTGCAGTTGTATTGGTTGAGACCTGTTGTTGGAGGGCCTGGAGGTCTTTGTGTAGTGAGGACTCCATTTTAACTGCCCAGGACTCAAACTCCGCCCGGAAGGCCGACAGGAGGGCCGAGGTCTCGGATCTGGATGAACCTCCCGATTTCTGAGGGGTCATACCCACACAGCCTGTGTCCGGAAGCAGGGGACACTGGGGGGTCATCTGTTTCCTCGTTACTATCTGTTACCGGCTGAGCGGGGGGAGGAGGTTTGCTCTTCCCTGTGTTCTTAGTGGGCGCCATCTTGTCTTTGGGAGTACGTGTTTCCGGTTGAGATGTGCGGAGCAGGTATCGCTGAATTGTGCCCTGTTGCAGATCTGTGGACTCAACAGAGCGAGAACTGTGTGCAGACATGTTTTTTAAAGATGTGCGATGTCTGAAACATAGCCTGTCAGCTATGGGCGGACACGGAGCTCAGCAGCGCATGACTTTATTCATTTATGGGCAGCCATGTTTCTCTGTGGAGCTTTATGGATAGGGCCATCATTAACATTATAGCATGCTGGGAGGCTCTTCAGGCTTTGTAAGAAGTGAGCAAGCTCAGAAGCATGTGTGGGTACTACAGCTGGGTGTAGCAAGATGGGCGCCACATGTGTTATCTGGTGCCAGGGCCTTGGCTGCAATCCTTGCACAGAGGGGGTGGATGCTTGCTAATACCCCCGTCGGGGGGCACGATCTGTTAGGCTGGGGCGCCCGGGAGGGTGGATGGGGTTTGGAATGGGCCCAGAGAGGACGGGGAGGCCGCCGGGGAGTAGCAAGATGGCCGCCGTCACTTACCAGGTCCCTCAGGCCGGCTTGTCGGAGCGTCTCTGGGAGGATTGCGGGCCACAGATGGCGGGCTGGATGTCTCCGCCGTCCGCTGTGTACAGGAGCGGGTCTCAGGGCAGGTGAGATGGCCTGGGGGCACTTCTTTCCCCGCGATCGGGTGGAGCAATATGGCCGCCGCTTCCCGGGTTAGGCCGAAGCCTCGGCCTTGCGCTCAGGCGGCCCGGGCTCCGCGATCACCGTTCCAACGGCCCTAGGCGGTCCTGGTAGTAGGGGGGGATCTCTGTATCCCCGGATGGGGCTAGGTAAGCTGCTGCCTGCCGGAGTATCTGTAGATGTTTTGGTATAACGGCCGGAGCTCACCCCAGGCAAGTCTGCTCAGCTCTCCGTTTGGCCACGCCCCCCCCAACTTTCCAACTTTAAGGTAATTTTGAAGCCTCCTTTTGCTGTCTTTTAGCCTTGATACCTTGTCGCTTTTGCCGCAAGAGATGCCCTATAAGGGTTTTTTCATCTATGATACTAGTTGCCTACCTCTCTTTATTTTTGAAGGGTACCTGTTTGGTGACCCCTCTTGGAGATCATTACCATACGGATCCAAGATTACCAGCCCCCTGCAGTGGAAACCTTTATATATTGTTTGGTGAAGCTTTCAGGTATTTATCTATTTTCATAGCTATAAGCCTTATCTATTGCAGCTTATCTGGACTTTTGAGTAATATAATTTTTACTAATTATAGGTTATACCTGTTTACCAACAATGCTTTCCCAGCTACTTCGATCTAATACGACTCCTACATAGGATAGCATTGGAAACTATTTCTTACATGTAAACTAATGGGATACATGCTCTCCTATATTAGATTTGTTACTTATTCAAATCTGTTTTCCTTTTTGTTTGTTTTTGTTCTTTTTTTCCATCAGTCTTTCTACCTTTGTCGGACTCAGGCTCCCACGAGTACTTTCTGGCTGTATACTTTTTGGGTTGGGACAATATATTGTCCACAAATCATTCAGCTAATGTATGTGGTGTTTTTTTAACGATATGCAATTCTAAAGGTAGGCAAAACTTACTAAATGATAATCTATAATATGTCTGCTAAATAACCTGTGAATGACTGTATCTATGGAATCAATAATTTTGATGACTTACTTACACATATCTCCTATGTTTTTCATGATATACTGTAGATGTCATGACTGCTACTTTCTGGTTCTGAAGAAGCCACAAGCGAAACGTGTCAACCAGTATCGATCAGCATTTCTGACTCAATAGTCTGCTTTACTGCATGTATATGCAAAGTTTGAAATTTTATGTTAAATTTTCATCCATTTCTTCTTTTTAATGTTTTGTATATTATATAGTTTTGATAATAAAAGATATTTAGAAAAATATTATTAGTATTTAGGTCGCATTGTGTTCAGGTACCGAGATAATCCATCAGGTTGGCACCCCCTCCTGTTCTCTCTTTTTATACATATTCTATAGGATGAGGTACCCCCCCTAGCTTGTTCATATAATTCTATAAAAAATAAATAAAAAATAAAACTCTAAAAAAGTGTAAATGGCCCATTCACATATGCTTTGCTCTCTGAAGAGCGGTCAGCATTTGGATCAGTCTTCAAGGAGCATTTAACAGGCAGTGAGGAGGTTTATCGCCTTCTTACCGCCTGCTTTAACCCCGCACTAGCATGCTTTACACACGCTTGCCTGGCACTTGCACTTGTTTGACAGGGTTATAATTTCTGCCATGGCTTAGAAGCATAGCATTACATTCATGGCATGTGTACACCCCTAGCCACTGCCTCTGTTGCTAAAGTAGCAGGTATCTGATTGTGGGTGGTAAAAGCACAGCTCAACTGTGGGGTTTTATTGTACCCCCCCAACCTCATGTGTGAGTGAGCCCTAAGGACTCATTCACACGGTAACACTGGCTGTGTGAATGAGTGGATTGTTCATGTGGCTGGAGCTGCCTGTCACTCTAAGGGGATGCAGAACCTGTAAAAACACAGCCGCAGGTCCTAATTTGACAATGTGCCGGTGAGAGGGAGTGGCCCTGAATATACACTGTGTGTGTTCAGGGGCGTTCACTTGCACCCTCACATTTGTCAAATTATGACCTGTGGCTGTATTTGTACAGCTGCTGTGTCCCCATAGCAAAACATAGGCTGACTGCACACAGATCAAGGTGGCTCCAGCCACATAAACACATAACTGATGCACACTGTACATCCCACAGCACCCATGTGAATAGATCCCAAGACCTCACTAACACACAAAGCTTTATTTATTAACTCAAAACAGTTCTATCTTTTAACTTTAACATGAATTGCGTTGTGTTTGTTTCCACTATTAATAATAATTTTAGTGTATTCTTAGCGAAAGTATAATTTTATATTCTCGGGGGGGGGGGGGGGGGTTTTACCTGTCAGATAGGCTGTACAGGGCACTTTGATGTCTAACAGCTCCCCTCCTTATTCTCAGGTGACTGGTCAGAAGCAGCTGCAGCCCTAGGCAAGTCAGTGATGGAATCTGGAGGAGAAGGCATGGAAGCACCCTGCATACATAAAATAGAGTAGAGAGTTACCCCTGCAAGGATGAAAGGATTAGGAAAGGCTCTGAGGAGTGTTGCAACTCAGGCAGCGACAGTGATCCGGACTATTGATGTCAGGTCCCTTAGGGAGACTGCTGCAGGACTTACCCCAGCATCATTAGGGAAACATAAGTTGGGAAGGCCCCCCACCGTACTAGGTAAACAAGTGAGGTATTGCCCACAAGGGGTACCCACAAACTGCCGCTGGAGCATTATAGGTTAGCACCATTTGTGATCAAGTCACTGCAGGGCAAAAGGAAGTAAAATAGTACACTCAGAAGATCACTGAGAATGATGTAAAGGTAAGGAGATGGTAGGCAACAAGGTCTCCAGGAATTGCCATGTGTATGCATAGTGAGCCTCTGCATGATTAGGAAGGCCAAAGAGGCCATGTAGCCACAACAAGGACTACGAGAGTGCCAATTTTAGTTATGGCCCAGCTCCTCTTTCCTCCTCCATCCCTGCAATCAATATTGTCTTAGTCAAAGCCTGGTCATGTGACAAATAGTGTCTTAACTGGAACATTAATCCCGTAGAGTAAAAAAGAAGTAAATACAAGGCTCCCTACACACAAGGCCAAAACCCTGACTCACCTAAGCTAAGGCATTAGAAACCCTGCGGTTTCCACACAGACACTCAGGAGATGAAGAGACAGGATTCACGGAACGTGCCACTTCCACAGTTCTAAGCCCCTCAGGTGGATACACTTGCTAAGGAGTTTTTACAGGAAGAGTTACATCAAACAGGTGCGTCATAGCGCTGGAGCTGACTCACACGTTGCATAAAAGTGCCTAGCTGAGCGCTTTCAGCAGAGCACAGTACCGAAGGACACATTACAAGCCAGCCCTGATTTTTTCTCTGAGAACAGTCTAGGTATGGCTTCTGAGGCAGTTCCAAGGATCAAATGATCCAGAAACCTGTAAAATGAGCCTCTATTAGCTCTAGAGCAACTTAAGAAACCTACTAGAAGAAAAAGAATCTTGATAAAAAAAAGGATTTTGTTTCTCTTAGTGGAGAGAAGACATCTATTCTCCGGAAAAACTGAGGCATGATAGGACAGGGAGGGGTTATACTAGACTGTCTTTACAGCTTTTGTTTGCCTGTGCAGCAGCACAACCCAGTGTACCTGAACAATTCATTATGTGTCCCTTAAAGTAGAGTTTGCATTTTGGATAGGGTAAGGTTATAACTTAGTTTATTTTTTTTTCCCCCATCTGTGTCCGATTGAGGAGATTCCCCTTCACAAACTGTCATAGCCAAAACAGTAAGTGAGACAAAATCCCTCCAACATGGAGGAATCCCTGGTTGTCACCAGAACTAGTGTCCCCATCGGAAGATTTATTAATGTTCTAGGGACAACCCAGTTTACTTTTACTTTCACCTTCAATTATAAACAGGACAAACAGAGAGGGTGAATCTCCCAAATGGGGGCATGTACAGTAATAAAAGCTTGACAGTGACTATAATCCCTTTCCTCCCTGTCCAAAAAAGTGTTTTTCCTGTAGTTTGTACATTAAGGAAATGTAAGTTTAACATGAGGTAATAAAAGACTTATGCGGCGTACACACGGTCGGAATTTCCGATGGAAACAGTCCGATGGGAGCTTTTCATCAGATTTTCCGACCGTGTGTATGCCCAATGGTCTTTTTCTGTCGGAATTTCCAACGGACTTTGAATTGAGAACCTGTTCTCAATTTTTCCGATGGAAAACCTTTCTGTCGGATTTTCCGATCGTGTGTATGCAATTCCGACACGCAAAATTCCGACGCATGCTCAGAAACAATTCGACGCATGCTCGGAAGCATTAAACTTCCCTTTTATAGTGCTGTCAAACGTGTTTTATGCCGCTGTGTTATTGACCGTCGGAATTTGGTGTGATCGTGTGTAGGCAACAGCTTGAGCGGAATTCCGTTGGGAATTCCGTCGGAAAAACCGTCAGAGTCTTTTCCGACGAGAATTCCGATTGTGTGTACGCGGCATAAGGCCTATTTATGCTGGATAATTGTCAGCCACACATTCAGTATACTGTTTCTCCAATTCGGACTCATGTACATTATTCGTATGTGTAACTTGATGATACATAAAATGCTGTTTGTAAACTTTTTTCATTTTTTGTTTTCCTAAAATTCAATAAAAAAGTTTTTGGTTGTGTACTGACATATGTATATAACTATTTCTGACTCAATGCAATTTTGATATTGCTTTATTATCCCTTTTTTTTGCTGTTACAGGTTACAAGACAAAGCAGACAGCCATTATCCCAAATAGCTGAAAGACAGCATACCAATAGGCCAATTCCTACATAGTAAACGTAATTGCACTGAAACTTCCGAATACAGAAGTGAAAGTAAAAAGCTTTATGTAAGGTTTAGAGAATGGGGCTATGCACATAGCCAACTGAAGAGAGTACAGAAGAGAGTAGAAACACGGAGGAGGGAGAACCTTTTAAAAATACCAGAAGTAGACACACGGATGAAAGAAGTGGGGAAGGAAACCCAGGGTCCTATAAGAGTAATTACCCAGTTTGGTGCACAGTGGCATACTGTCCGCAATATACTTATAAAGCATTGGGGTATCTTATCTAGCGTACCAGGATTGGCCAAAATTGTAGGCCTTTCCCCGAAGATGGTGGCTAGAAGAGTAAAAAATCTGGGAGAGATATTGATTAAATCTGAGTACAGAAAGGAAGGGGAAGCAACTTGGTTGTCAGATTTCCCTAGGAGTAGGGGCATGTTTCCTTGTGGACGCTGTCAAGTGTGTCCCTATGTGGATAGATCGGATCTCTTTCAAGATGCCCTTGGAGAGAGGGAGTTTCAGATAAGGGACCTCATCAACTGTTCCTCCTCTAGGGTGGTCTACATGATAACATACCCATGTAGAAAGATGTATATAGGCAAAACAAAACGCACCCTAAAAGTCAGAATAGGGGAACACATGCGCGAGATCAAGGCGAAGGATACTGACAAACCCTTGGCCAAGCATTTCGCTTAATACCACAATGGGAGTCTAAATGGCATGACGGTGAAAGGAATTTACTTGTTAAAATTGCCTACGAGAAAAGGCGATTTTGATCGCATTTTATTGCAAAAAGAAAATTGGTGGATTTTCCATCTAAAATCTCTAATCCCGTCAGGCCTCAACACTGAATTGAATTTACAGGTCTTCCTTGAAACATAAATTGACAATCTGTTCCGTATGCGACACATACACACACACCCCCAACCTCTATCTATTGATCCTTAGGTGGTTAGGACGTATAACATCATGAGGTGCATATGTCCTTATCTCTCATGTGATAGGGCACTTAATAAATGCATGCTGATTTGGGCCATTTGAGCTATTAATTATATGTATTTTAGAACTCTGTGCCCAATATGTGGGCATGTTACTCTCTACTGTGTGCCTAATCTATTGCCCTGTCATGCCTGTGATATTTCCTCTCCTCTGTCCTCTTTACTGTGCCTCTGTATTGCTAGGTAGATAGTTTATTAACCCATTGTGAGATATGGCAGTAATTGACCTAACCTAGTAAAAAGGAATCCATTTGTTTATTATTGTTTTGTAAATGCTTCCACTTTTCCCCTTCCTTTCTCTTCCCCCCCCCCCCCCCCCCCCCACATATCCATCCACTCCAACATTCATGGAGGGAATGCCAGTGACTAGATATGAGCAATGACTGGAACAAGACAGTGAACCTATAACATATTATGTTCCTTTAAGGATTTAATCTGGATGGTCACCTGCCATGGCGAAACGCCGTGATAAGGAACTGACGGAGGCCCCCCCTTACGTCCAGACGAAGCTACGTGATTCATCATTGCGAAACGCGTTCATGTAATCAGCGTCACGTGACGCCTCTTCGTTCCACCATGTCCAGGAAGTAAGTCCACGACGAGCGAGGGAACCTGGACTTACTAGAGAGCTAGTAAGTCCACGACGAGCGAGGGAACCTGCTAGCCTGCTAGCTGTAATACAGTATTGAAGCCTTGGATCCTTGGAAGAATATGCACGGTATGCGCTCTATTGGGAAACATTTGCAGAGAGCATGGATACACTATACATGTCCGTTCTCAAGACCTGACCTACTGCAAAGAGCACCACCACTGACAGGTATTGTATGATCGGCCCCCAATATCTATTATAGCCATCAGTATTGTGCGGAGTATGGGGTACAGGAAACAATCTGTTTAAACCCGGATGGGTTACATACAATACATGTGCTAAGGACCAACAATCAGATCATACAATTTGGTATAAGGAAATAGAAATAGTTCAGTCCAGTACATATAGTGAACTTGCTCCACGGTATCATTGGTCCTATCTACTAGGCAGCTATAAGAGCATAGGTCTCCATGTACTATTAAGGATATCCTACAGCCATTGCCCTGGAATTAATCTGGACTATATATCCACATCAGTAACAGCGTTGCAAGTTGTTCCCTCAACACAATTCTACCTTGATAGACATTTCCTTCCATTATGATCGAGAAAACTATATCCAACTCAGATCTTCCAATTACAACTAATTGATTCTACAGGCTGACTACCAGACTTACTCCCATTCTCCCCTCCCCCTTCTTTCCATCATTAGCCTGTGGACCCGAGTCTAATGCTGCGTACACACAATCGGACTATCCGCCCGTGTGTGGGCTCCGGCGGACTTTTTCTTTCCAAAAGTCCGGCAGACTTAGAAAGAAGTCTTGATTTAAAATTGTCGGACTTTTGAAATGAACTGACTTGCCCACACACGAAGTAAAGTCCATTCATTTTGACACCTTGCTAGCCCCGTTGCCTAGTATGGATTTAAAGGGGAACCCCTACGCCGAAAAAATGGCGTGGGGGTCCCCCCAAAGTCCATACCAGACCCTTATCCGAGCACGCAGCCCGGCCGGTCAGGAAAGGGGGTGGGGATGAGCGAGCCCCCCCCCCTCCTGAGCCGTACCAGGCGGTGTGCCCTCAACATGGGGGGTGCTTTGGGGAAGGGGGGCCCTGCGCCCCCCCCCCACCCCAAAGCACCTTGTCCCCATGTTGATGAGGACAAGGGCCTCTTCCCGACAACCCTGGCCGCTGGTTGTCGGGGTCTGCGGGCGGGGGGCTTATCAGAATCCGGGAGCCCCCTTTAATAAGGGGGCCCCCAGATCCCGGCCCCCCACCCTATGTGAATGAGTATAGGGTAAATGGTACCCCTACCCATTCACACACAGGTTTTTAAAGTAGTTTATTAGACAGCTCTAGGGGTCTTCTTCTGACTTCGGGGGTCTTCTCACCGGGCACCTCTACTATCTTCTGCTCTTTTACCGCTCTTTTACTAGCGGAGGAGCCTGGCTTTATCCTTCGTCGCCGCCGTCCGGGGGTCTTCTTCCAACTTCGGGGGTCTTCTTCCGACTTCAGGGGTCTTGTCCCACTCTTCGTTTCTTCTGCTGGGCCCCCGCTATCTTCTTGCATTTTTTTTACTAGTGTTGGCACGGTCTTCTAGTTTGTCCTTGTCACTGTCGCTGTGGCCGCCTTCTTCTTCTTGTCACAGTCCCAGGGGATGCTGGGACTGTGACATGATAAGGGACGGGGTCACTATGTGACATCACCCGGTGACCCCGCCCCTTATCCCTATATAAGTCGCCTGCGCAACGCATCCCTAGCATTGCGGCCGGAGAGAGCGTCATGTCAACATCAGAAGGAAGAAGAAAAGAAGAAGAAGAAGGCGGCCACAGTGACGAACCAAAAGACTGGGCCATCGCTAGTAAAAGAGCTGCAAGAAGATAGCGGAGGCCCGGCAGAAGAAACGAAGAGCGGGACAAGACCCCCGAAGTCGGAAGAAGACCCCCGAAGTCGGAAGAAGACCCCCCGTCGGCGGCGACGAAGAGCAGTAAAAGAGCAGTAAAAAAGCTGTAAAAGAGCAGAAGATAGCCCGGCGAGAAGACCCCCAAAGTCGGAAGAAGACCCCCGGAGCTGTCTAATAAACCTGTGTTGTGTTTTTTTTATTAACACTTTTTTCCTCAGGTGAATGGGTAGGGGTACCATTTACCCCATACTCATTCACATAGGGTGGGGGGCCGGGATCTGGGGGATTCTGATAAGCCCCAGATTCTGATAAGCCCCCGCCCACAGACCCCGACAACCAACAACCAGGGTTGTCGGGAAAAGGCCCTTGTCCTCATCAACATGGGGACAAGGCGCTTTGGGGTGGGGGGCCGCAGGGCCCCTCCTTTCCCAAAGCACCCCCCCATGTTGAGGGCAAGCGGCCTGGTATGGCTCAGGAGGGGGGCACTCGCCCGTCCCCACCCCCTTTCCTGACCGGCCAGGCTGCGTGCTCGGATAAGGGTCTGGTATGGACCTTGGGGGGACCCCCACGCCGTTTTTTTCTGCGTAGGGGTTCCCCTTTAAATCCATACCAGGAGACGGGGCTAGCAAGGTGTCAATCTCGCCGATGGAGGCGGTGATTTTCATATCCTTCGCTAGTCCCGTCTACCTGGAGTCACGTTCAAAATGAACGGACTTTACTTGTGTGGGCAAGTCCGTTCATTTCAAAAGGATTGTCCGCCGGACCTAGTCCAACGGAAAAGTCCGGTCGTGTGTGGGCGTGTGTGGGAAAGTCTGCTCGTTCGGAAAGTCCGGCGTGTGTACGCGGCATTAGACACATTGGTCTTGGCATGGACAACCACACATAGATCTTTGGCGTCCGGACGATTGTTTATTTGTTTAATTGTAATGCTTTTTGTCTGTTGTCTTGTGCTGTGTGTTGCCATATCTAGAAACTATCCGACACAGTAATCTCTGGATATTTGTCATGTTATCAATGTCATAACCATCATCTCCCATTGGTGATATTTTAATTCATTAATAAATAAATATATTGTATGTTTCTATTTTCCCCTACATTGTATGCTGTGTCACTCATTTGGTCCTCTAGTTCCTTACACTTTCGAGAAGGACAACCCCGTTTTTTTATATATATACATGACAAAGCAACTGTATTTTATATTTGAAAGTAAGTAGTATACTTACGTTCATGTGTGCATTTCGGATAGGTCAGTTTTCTATCCAGACATTTCAGTTGCAAAGGAGGGGATATAGAGAAATATCCAGGCTTACACCTGACTAGCATCATCTCACCACTTTTGAAAACTTTACGGTGGGAAGCACTCCTTGGTAATAATATGTTATTTTCGATGATTTTTTCTTCAGAAAGTTGGCAAGAGTCTGAGCCTGATAAATAAAAACACTTAAAATTCATATTCATTTTATTGGAAATGAATCACCAATAGTTATATGCATTCTTTGTATAAGAAAAAAGACCCTACCCAGAAGCCTCTTACGTAGTCTGGACATAAGTTTGTAAGTCTGCTTAGGGTCAATAGTGTACTTAGGGGGGTGCAGCAGGTGCAGTCTGCACCGGGTATTGTCACTCTGATGGTGCTGGCCATCCGGTAGGCCAACAGCACCAATTATGTCTGGCAGACAGACTTAAGTGGTGGTGTAGTTCTAGTATGCAGTAGTAGTAGTAGTAGTAGTAGTAACTGCTGTCTGACGGCAGCAGTTCAAAGCCAAGGGGATGCTCCTCCTCTGCTCTGGTCACATGTCACAGTAACTTCCTTCACTCTGAACTGCCTGATGATTGGTAAGGAGAATTGCCCTAGGGGTGTCTGTACTGGGGGTTAGGCTGGGATGGGGTGTATGTACTAGGGGTGTCTGTACTGAAGGGGGATCTGTACTTGAGGTGTCTGTACAGGGGGATTACTGTAGACTGGCAGGGGGAGTCTGTACTGGAGAGGTCTGTTCTGGAGGGTGTCTGTACTGAGGGGGATCTGTACTGAGGGGGATCTGTACTGAGGGGGATCTGTACTGATAGTTTAGGTTGTGAGGGGGGTTTCTGTACCGAGTGGATTCTGTACTGGGGAAGTCTGTACTAGAGGGTGTCTGTACTGAGGAGTGGGTCTGTAGTGAGGTGGATCTGTACTGGGGGTGTCTTTACTGATGGAGTTTTGGACTGAAAGAGGTCTGTACTGGGGGGTCTGTATTGAGGGGGGCTTTACTGGAGTGTGTCCGCACTGAGGAGGATCTGCACTGGGTGTCTGTGGGTTGTCTACACTTAGAGGGGTCTGTACCGATGGGGGTCTGTACTCAGATATGTCTGTATGATGGCGATCTATACTGGAAGCTGTATGTACTGAGTAAGACTGTTACTTGGGGGATCTTATACTGGGAGTTGTCTGCAATGAAGGGGTTCTGTACTGAGGGAGGTCTGTACTGGGGGTCTGTACTAGGGGGTGTCTGTACAGAGGCAGGTCTATACTGGGGATTGTCTGCACTGAGTGATGTCTGAACTGAAGGGTGCCTGTACAGAGGAGCTCTATACTGGGGACTGTCAGTATTAAGGGGTGTCTGTACCGATGGGGGTCTGTACTAAGGGGGTTGTCTACACAGAGGGGTGTCTGTACTGATCAGGGTCTGTACTGGAGGATGCCTGTACTGAGTGAGGTATGTACTTGGGGGTTCTGTACTGGGGGTTACGGATATCTGTACTGATGGGGAGCTGTACTGAAGGGTGTCTGTACTGAGTATGGTCTGTACTGGAGGAATCTATAGTGGGGGTTGTCTGCACTGTGGGGGATCTGTACTTAGGGGCTTTTGTACTGGTGGTCTGTACTGGGGGGTGTCTGTACCAATGGGGGTTCTGTACTGGAGGGTATCTGTACTGAGTGGGGTTTGTACTGGGGGGTCTATACTGGGGCTTGTCTGCACTGATGGGATCTGTACCGAGGGTGGTCTGTACCAAAGGGGGTCTACTGAAGGGAGCTCATATAGGCAGGTGTCTGTACTGAGTGAGTTCTGTACCGGGGGGTTCTATACTGGGAGATTTGTACTAGAGGGTGATTGTAGTAAGGGGGGTTGTACTGGGGTTGTCAATACTGAGGGGGATCTCTACTGGAGGGTGTCTTTACTGAGAAGGGTCTGTACTGAGGGTTGTCTGCACTGAGGGTTGCCTGTACTGAGGGAGGTCTGTAATGGGGGCTGTCTGTAATAAGGAGTTTGGCTGTAAGAGGGAGTCTGTAATGGGCTGATGTCTGTACTGATTGTGTCTTTATGGGGGGGGGGGGGGGGTGCACTGGGACTGTCTGTACCGGAGGGGCTGTGCTGTGCTAAGAGGTTTAAGCTGGGAGAGGTGTCTGTACTGGGGGCTGTACTAATGGATTGTGCTTGGAGAGGGGTCTGTACTGAGGGGTTAGGGTGACAGGGGTGGGTCTGTACTGAGGGAGTAGGCAGAAAGGGGGGCCTGTATTGGAGGGTTAGCCTGGGAGGGGGAACTGTATAAGGGGTGGTCTGTACTAAGTGGTTAGCCTGGAAGGGGGTCTGTACTGATGATGAGTTACGCTGTGTACGAGGTTCTGTACTGGGGAGGTCTGTACTGTAAGGCTGTACTGGGTGGGTCTGTACTGAGTGGTTAGGCTGTGAGAGGGGTATGTACTGGTGGGGGTTATGATTAGTGGGGGTTGGTACTGGGGAGGTGTCTGTACTAAGGGGCTGTACTAAGAGCTTAGACTGGGCGTAAGGTCTGTCTTGAGGGGTAAAGCTGACCATACATAGATTGAAATTCAGATGGTTCAGCAGGAACTGGACGAATTTCGTTGTATGTTCATTCGCGTTCAAGGAGAGTTTATCTAGTGACAGTGGGAGCAAGTTTGTACTGAGTTTCTAAGCTGGAAGAGGGGTCTGTACTAATTACACTGAGAGAGGGCTCTGCACTGAGCAGGGGGGGGGGGGGGGTCTGAACTGAGGGATAAGGAGGGAAGGTGGGTCTGTACTTGGGGGGTCTGTACTAAGGGGTTAGCTGGGATAGCTGGGATAGGGGTCTGTACTGGGATTGTGGGGTGGGAGGGGGAACTAAGGTGTGTGGGGGAAGATCTGTACTGTTAGAAAATTGGGGCTTTTAGTTGAGATATGTACTGTGTGGGATATCGACTTGAGGGGGGGGTGTATTCACAGGAGGGGATTATTTTTGGCTGTATTCTGCACGATGGCCTGTGCATTATGCACTCCTGAGTGTGTAGGTAGAAGCACTGTGGCATATGTGTGCTGTGTATACAGTCAGTAGGCTCAGGTTTTATTTACCATTGCCCTATAGCACAGTTTGGTCACCCTCAAATTCTGGTGGTAGTTTCTTTTTTGTGTTTTTTTTGGGGGGGGGGGTTAAAATGATCAGTCCCAGGTGCCCAGGTATGCTAGGCAGGAACTAAACCACAATGTGACTGAACCACATGCGTTTGAATTTTGAACAGCTTGGCCACATAGAGGGGCCCAAAATCCAAGGAGCACCTTCAGGCTTTCTAGGGGCATAAATTATGCATCTAATTTCCTATCAATCACATTTTTGGAGGCCCTGGAGCACCAGAACAGTGGAAACACCCACAATAAGAGCACATTTTGGAGAGTAAACACCCTCTGCATGGTGATTCTTTTGCTTCATTTTTTTGCCACAATTTTTTGGAAAATGCAGAATGAAAATGAACATTTTATTTTTTACACAAAGTTGTCAGTTTAAAAGATATTTTAACACACATCATAGGCATACTTAGAATTGCACCCCAAAACACAATCTGCTACTCCTCCAAAGTATGCCTATGATGTGTTTTAAAATATCTTATTAATTGAAGACTTGTGTAAAAAAAAAAAACATTTTCATTATGCATTTTTCAAAATTTGTGGCAAAAAAATTAAGTCTTTTAATTACTTAAGGACCAGGCCTATCTTTCAAACTTGCTGTTTACAAATTAAAATCAGTTTTTTTTTGCTAGAAAATTCTTAGAACCCCAAACATTATATATTTTTTTCAGACACCCTAGAGAATAAAATGGCGGTCGTTGCAATACTTTATGTCACACCGTATTTGCGCAGCGGTCTTACAAGGGCATTTTGTTTTGGAAAAAATACACTTTTTTTAATAAAAAAATAGGACAACAGTAAAGTTAGCCCAATTTTTTTCTAGATTGTGAAAGATAATGTTATGCTGAGTAAATTGATACCTATATGTCATTCTTCAAAATTGTGCCCGCTCGTGGAATGGCGACAAACTTTGACCCTTAAAAATTTCCATAGGCGACATTTAAAAATGTTTAAAAGTATATTTTTTTTCAATAAAAAAAAAAATTCCCCTTTAAGATCATTGGGCGGAAGGGAGGTTTGACGTCGCTTCTGTCATCCAATGATATGGAGCCGACTGGGGGCCATCTTTCACTCACTCAACTCCATTCCTCAGAGGGGAAAGAACCCGATCGTCTCCATCACTACCTACGGCTCTGGTAAGCGGTGGAGACCACCGGGGAGCGGCGGGAGGGGGCACCTCTTGTGGCGAATCTGCCACAGAGACCACTCTTATTTGAAAGTAGACGGTCCGCTGTTTAAAAATATACCAGGGTTATGGCAGCTATCTGCATCAGGCATCAAACAGCCGCCGTATAATGAAGGTGGGCAATACGTAAGTAGTTAAAAGACTTACCATGCCTCTTAGAAAATCCCTTAGGGTGTTTGCTTTCCAAAATGTGGTCATTTTGTGGGTGTTTCCACTGTCCTGGTGCTTCAGGGCCTCCAAAAATTTCATAGGTAGTCAGAAAATTAGATGTGTAATTTATGCCCTTAGAAAGCCTGAAGGTGCTCCTTTTCCAATTTTGGGCCCCTCTGTGTGGTTAGGCTGTGAAAAAGTCTCACACATATGGTACATATATACTCAAGAGGCAAAAAGAATGTGTTTTGGAGTGTAATTGTAAGTATGTGTCAGGAAAGCCCCTCCAGCGGGCGTCCCAACATCCCCAGGAGGAGAAGGATTCCCCGGCTCAGAACGGGCCTGCTGCGCTCACACATGCGCAATGGCGCGACTGTCAGTGCGCACGGACGCGCAGGAGCGCGCACGAGCGCGCACGGGAACACGCACGTGCACGCGCGGCTGCCCTGACGCTGTTTGGCGCCAAGAGCGCTATTTAAGCCGAACCCAGACCCTGTTGCCTTGCTGCCCGATCAACAGCGTTTCCTGTATGTGCTCTGTTTACCTGCAAAACCTGATTCACCTGATCCCTGCTGAAACCTGGCTTGTCTCTGACTCTTCTGACTTCTGCCTGCCCCGATCCCGGTTCTGGACTTTGACTACCCCTTTGGATGCTCCCTTGTACCTGATCTGCCCGTCTGTGTTTGACCCTGCCTGTTTGAGACCCGCCTGCACATTACCTGCTTGCTTCCTGCTGCTGGACTACAGGACACCTCCTTGTGTCTGCTGCACATTACCTGCTTGCTTCCTGCTGCTGGACTACAGGACACCTCCTTGTGTCTGCTGCACATTACCTGCTTGCTCCCTGCTGCTGGACTACAGGACACCTCCTTGTGTCTGCTGCACATTACCTGCTTGCTCCCTGCTGCTGGACTACAGGACACCTCCTTGTGTCTGCTGCACATTACCTACTTGCTTCCTGCTGCTGGACTACAGGACACCTCCTTGTGTCTGCTGCACATTACCTGCTTGCTTCCTGCCGCTGGACTACAGGATACCTCCTGGTTCCGTCTGCACAGATCTCCAGCCCTCTACCCAGCTTACCAGCCAGGCACTTGTGCTCCCCTGTGCTCCCGAGCTCCTGTCTTCCCTATCAGGGGTTCCCGAACCAGGGGTTTACGAGTGGCCGCTCCCTGCAATACAGGCTCTGCCTTAAGGTACGTGACAGTATCGGGCAGCCATGACTGAGCCCATGCAGGGAGCCACGGCTAGGGAGGACTTATGCCGTCACCTGGCCGGACTGACACAGGCCGTCAACTCCAGGAGGGGTACTCCCGCCTAGAGGAACGCGTGCAGGCCCTAGCCACCTCAGGCCCAACAGCGCCCAGCGCATCACCTGCACCCTCGGTGGTTATGCTGCCTCCTGAGCCCAAGGTCCCCACTCCGGATAGATTCTCCGGGGCCCGGAACAGATATAGGGCATTCCGCAACGCCTGTGAACTCTTTTTTGTACTCCAACCCGAACCTTTTCCCTTGAGTCCACCAAGGTGGGGTTTGTGGTCTCCCTGCTACAAGGGGAGCCCCAGGCCTGGGCCCACCGCCTGGTGGAACAGAAGCACGAATGCCTCAGCAATCTGAACACCTTTTTCCAGGCCATGGGCATCCTCTATGAAGACCCACAACAGGCAGCAACTGCCGAAGCAGCATTATTTTCCCTACAACAGGGCCGTAGGGCGGCAGAAGACTATGCATCCGAGTTTAGGCGCTGGAGCGCCGATACGAGCTGGAATGACGCAGCTCTGCGTCATCAATTCCGTATGGGTCTCTCCGAGTCTTTGAAGGACGAGTTGGCCAGAGTGGGCATTCCTGAGACTCTCGAAGACCTGATCAACCTGTCCACTCAGATAGACAGGCGTCTGAGGGAGCGTAGGACTGAGCGTACGGCCGGTCCTTCCCGTCCGGTGTGGATGCTACCCCGGGTACCCTACCCTTCTGGCCGCACCGCAACTGCACCCTCTGAGCCTATGCAACTGAGCGTCCTTCGTCCTTCCCTGACCACAGAGGAGCGACAACGCAGGCGAATCCAGAACCTTTGCCTCTACTGTGGGGAACCCGGACATTACGTGAGGGCCTGTCCCGCGAAGTCCTGTAAGCACTCCTCTCTGTTTTCCACTGTTCTGCCTGCAGTACTTAATAATGCGTCTCACCTGACTGTTTCCCTTTCCCTACAGCTCCCAGGAGGGAATACTCTGGTCCCCGCCATAATTGACTCTGGAGCCTGTAGTGGGTTCATGGACCAGACATTTGCCCGCAAATTTCGAGTTCCTTTACGTCCCAGAGCCAGAGGACTGTCGGTACATCTAGCCGATGGGTCGGCTATCAGATCTGGACCTGTGACCCAAGAGACGGTTCCTCTACACGCTACCATTGCGGGTAACCACAGTGAACTACTCTGCCTGGACATCATTGAGTCCCCGCTGTTCCCTGTCATCCTGGGCATACCCTGGCTCAAGGCCCATAATCCTCAAATCGACTGGCCCACGGGGAGTATCAGCTTCCTCTCCCCCTACTGCTGTCAGCACTGCCTGCAAGGGACCACCAACGTCTCACCCTCTCTACTCTGTCTAGAGGTTGACGTTGAGGCCCGTAGGGCTGTCCCGGAAGAATACCACAGCTTTTTGGACGTGTTCAGTCAAAAAGGGGCAGAGACACTCCCTCCACACAGGCCCTATGACTGCCCAATTGAACTTTTACCAGGTGCAGAAATTCCCTTCGGGAGAATCTTCCCCTTAACGGGACTGGAGTTGGAGACTCTCAAAGCATACATCGATGATAACCTGCGAAAGGGGTTTATACAACCTTCTACCTCCCCAGCCGGAGCGGGGATTTTCTTTGTAGAGAAGAAGGATCACTCTCTACGCCCCTGCGTAGACTACCGGACTTGAACAAAATTACAATTAAGAATCGGTACCCTCTGCCCCTGGTACCGGAACTATTCCAGAGGCTTGGTACAGCTGTGGTGTTTACCAAATTAGATCTCCGTGGGGCATATAACCTGGTCCGTATCCGAAGCGGGGACGAATGGAAGACTGCCTTTCGCACCCGCTTCGGACACTACGAATACCTGGTGATGCCATTTGGGCTCTGCAACGCCCCTGCTACATTTCAACATTTTGTAAATGACATTTTTAGAGACTATCTTGACTTATTTGTTATTGTCTACTTGGATGACATCTTGATTTTCTCTCCCTCTCTGCCTACTCACAGGGAACACGTCAGGAAGGTCTTGACCCGTCTTCGCCAGCATGGCCTGTATGCGAAGCCTGAAAAGTGTGAGTTCGAACGTCAAAGTATCCAGTTCTTAGGCTTGGTCATTTCAGTAGATGGGATTGAGATGGATCCGCAAAAGGTGTCTGCCATCTTGGATTGGCCTGCCCCCACGGACAAGAAGGGAATTCAGCGATTCGTAGGATTCGCGAATTTCTATCGCAAATTTATTAAGGGGTTTTCCAACATCATTGCCCCCATCACGAGACTGACCAAGCAAGGTACCAAGTTCCAGTGGTCTCCTAAAGCTCAATCTGCCTTTTCAACATTAAAGGACCAGTTCGTGTCGGCCTCTGTCTTGAAACACCCGGATCCTGCACTCCCTTACATCTTGGAGGTCGACGCCTCTGAAGTGGCGGTAGGGGCAGTCCTCTCCCAGAGACAAGGCCCTAAGGCGCTCCTCCACCCGGTGGCCTTTTTCTCCCGTAAGCTGTCCGAAGCAGAGAGAAATTACGATGTCGGGGATAGAGAGCTATTGGCCATCAAGGCCGCGCTCGAGGAGTGGCGTTATCTCCTGGAAGGAGCCGCCCATCCTATCCTGGTCTACACGGACCATAAGAATCTGGAATACTTAAAAGTAGCCAAGAGGTTGAGACCCCGCCAGGCTAGATGGGCACTTTTCTTCACAAGATTTTCATTTCACATCACCTTCAGGCCAGGATCCAAGAATACCAAACCTGATGCTCTATCACGAATGTTTAGTGAATCCACAGTTCCGCCACCTCCAGACACCATACTTACCCCAGGTAACTTCCTTCTCCTGCATGAGGATCTTCTATCTGAAATTAAACAGGCCTCCGCTTTGATCCCTCACCAGCCGGGCAGTTCCTTGCAGCCTAGAGACGGTCTGCTGTGGCATGAGGAGAAGATCTTCGTTCCTCAACAGTCACGGGTGGCCGCCCTGAAATCCTGCCACGACCACGAATTGGCCGGCCACTTTGGTGCCCGCAAGACCGCTGATCTTCTCCTGCGCACCTTTTGGTGGCCCAACCTTCTGAAGGACTGCAGGGCATACGTCGAGTCATGTACCACGTGTAACCAGAATAAGGGCAGCAAGACAAGAGCCTGGGGCTTGTTGAACCCCCTTCCACTCCCGGAGAAGCCATGGAGGATGATCTCCATGGACTTCATTGTCGAATTGCCCCCTTCTGAAGACTTCACGACCATTTTTGTGGTAGTAGACAGGTTCTCCAAGATGGCCCACTTCTTACCCATGAAAGGCACCCCCTCAGCTCCTGAGACCGCAAGAGTCTTCATCAAGGAGATTGTAAGGCTCCACGGAATCCCCGCCAATATCGTATCTGACCGAGGGGTACAATTTACGTCCAGGTTCTGGAGGGCATTATGTGCGGCCCTGAAGATCAACCTCCTATTCTCCTCCGCTTACCATCCCCAGACCAACGGTCAGACCGAACGTACCAACCAGACCCTGGAACAGTACCTGCGATGCTACTCATGTTTTTCTCAAGATAACTGGGTCCCCCTCCTACCTCTTGCCGAGTTTGCATACAATAACTCTGTTCATTCTGCAACCAACCAGTCTCCATTTTTTTCAAATTACGGGTTTCACCCTCTGTTCTTGTCCAACAGCATCCCAGAGTGCTCCGTGCCAGCAGCCCAGGAAACCCTGAATTTTTTCAGCACCAATAACAAGTTACTTCAGGAGACAATACTGAAGATTCAGGAACGAAACAAGGCGATATTTGACAAGAGGAGGAGAGGGGACCTCAACCTAAAGCCGGGAGACTTGGTTTGGCTGTCCACCCAAAACCTGAAACTGGCGTGTCCTTCCAAGAAGTTGGGGCCAAAGTTTGTGGGTCCTTTTCCTGTAACTAGAAAAATCAATAATGTGGCGTACGAGTTAAAACTGCCTGACTCATTCAGAATCCACCCAGTTTTCCACGTTGCCCTCCTAAAACCTTCAACTCTGGATCCCTTTGCTAGCCGGAACACCGGCCCTCCTGAACCTGTGCTTATCAATGGCGAGGAGGAATTTGAAGTAGAAACTATTGTGGACTGCAGGAAGAGATATGGCCAGGTTCAATACCTTGTAAAATGGAAGGGCTACGGGCCGGAAGAGAATTCTTGGGAGCCAGAGGCTAACATCCATGCCCAGAGGCTAATTTCGGCCTTCAAGAGAGCCAATCCAAGTAAGTGGGCCCAGTTGGGCATCCGGAGGCTGCCCATTGGAGGGGGGCAATGTCAGGAAAGCCCCTCCAGCGGGCGTCCCAAAATCCCTAGGAGGAGAAGGATTCCCCGGCTCAGAACGGGCCTGCTGCGCCCACACATGCGCAATGGCGCGACTGTCAGTGCGCACGGACGCGCAGGAGCGCGCACGAGCGCGCACGGGAACACGCACGTGCACGCGCGGCACCGGGAGCGCGCGCGGCTGCCCTGACGCTGTTTGGCGCCAAGAGCGCTATTTAAGCCGAACCCAGACCCTGTTGCCTTGCTGCCCGATCAACAGCGTTTCCTGTATGTGCTCTGTTTACCTGCAAAACCTGATTCACCTGATCCCTGCTGAAACCTGGCTTGTCTCTGACTCTTCTGACTTCTGCCTGCCCCGATCCCGGTTCTGGACTTTGACTACCCCTTTGGATGCTCCCTTGTACCTGATCTGCCCGTCTGTGTTTGACCCTGCCTGTTTGAGACCCGCCTGCACATTACCTGCTTGCTTCCTGCTGCTGGACTACAGGACACCTCCTGTGTCTGCTGCACATTACCTGCTTGCTTCCTGCTGCTGGACTACAGGACAACTTGCTTCCTGCTGCTGGACTACAGGACACCTCCTTGTGTCTGCTGCACATTACCTGCTTGCTTCCTGCTGCTGGACTACAGGACACCTCCTTGTGTCTGCTGCACATTACCTGCTTGCTTCCTGCTGCTGGACTACAGGACACCTCCTGTGTCTGCTGCACATTACCTGCTTGCTTCCTGCTGCTGGACTACAGGACACCTCCTTGTGTCTGCTGCACATTACCTGCTTGCTTCCTGCTGCTGGACTACAGGACACCTCCTTGTGTCTGCTGCACATTACCTGCTTGCTTCCTGCTGCTGGACTACAGGACACCTCCTTGTGTCTGCGACATTACCTGCTTGCTTCCTGCTGCTGGACTACAGGACACCTCCTTGTGTCTGCTGCACATTACCTGCTTCCTGCTGCTGGACTCAGGACACCTCCTTGTGTCTGCTGCACATTACCTGCTTGCTTCCTGCCGCTGGACTACAGGATACCTCCTGGTTCCGTCTGCACAGATCTCCAGCCCTCTACCCAGCTTACCAGCCAGGCACTTTTGTGTACAGCAGGCCTGCCCTAATACTTACCTGAGCACCATCTCAACACAGGTTTTTTTTTTGTAAAAATCCTTTTGTGTACAGCAGGCCTGCCCTAATACTTACCTGAGCACCATCTCAACACATTGATGTGCATGAGAGCAGCGGCTCTCCCGGGCCTCTTCCTCATCATTGGCTGACGAGGAAGCCAGTGAGCCAATGAGGAGAGAGCAGGAGTGGGGCCCAGCTGCGCTCCATGTGTGAATGCACACACAGAGCAACAGATTGGGAGCGTTCCTGCTCAGGTGACCCCATAGCAAGCTGCTTGCTATGAGGGAACTCGGCAGGAAGAAGAGGCCAGGAGCGCTGCCCGGGGACCCGAGAAGAGGAGGATCGGGGCTGCTTTGTGCAAAACCATTGCACAGAGCAGGTATGTATGACATGCTTGTTATTTAAAAAAAAAAAAAAAACTGCCTTTAATATCACTTTAATTGTACCTCTTATTAAATGCCTTGGACTGTCTACTTTAAAATGTTAAAAATATTTGTGCTGTACTTGTATTTTAGGGCCTTGTGACATGAAGCAGTCAATACATCAGGATTAATCAGTTTTCACATATACTGTATGTACTATAGTTTTTAGACTCTATAACTTTCACATAGACAAAATAATATACACAGATTTGGGTTATTTCTTACCAAATATTTGTAGCAAAATACATTTTAGCCTAAAGTTACAAGGAAAGATTATTTATTTGCAAAATTTTATAGCAGAAATTGTAAAAAAAAAAAAAATATTTTAATATTTAATCTTTTTTCATTTTTAGCAAAAAATGTAAAACCCAGCGGTGATTAAAAACCACCAAAAGAAAGCACTATCTGTCTCAGAAAATGGTCTGGGCTGGGTACTAACCCACTGAACAAGCGAGCTGAAGTTCCTGTATATTCAAATGCAAGATGATCGTCTCTATTAAGATGATGCCTTTTGCTGCAGTGGAATGATGATAATTCCTAATGAGTTTCCCAGAATTCTTAATGTGTTTCCCATATTACAGATCTGCTCCATTAGAAGATACAGGGAAGATACAGGATGTATATATGTGTCAGATGTTCCAACCACGTATGCCATCAACCAGAAACTCTTTCCCATACCATAAACGGACATACAATGGGGGGTTATTTACGAAAGGCAAATCCACTTTGCACTGCAAGTGCACTTGAAAGTGCAGTCGCTCTAAATCTAAGGGGTAGATCTGAAATGAGGGGAAGCTCTGCTGATTTTATCTTCCAATCATGTGCAAGCTAAAATGCTGTTTTTTATTTTCCTTGCATGTCCCCCTCGCATCTACAGCAACTTTACTTTCAAGTGCACTTGCAGTGCAAAGTGGATTTGCCTTTAGTAAATAACCCCCAATGTGTCATTGAGCACCAATATAATATATTTTTACAAGGGATCTGTATAATGATCACTAAAACGGATACAGCATACTGATCACTAAAAAGTTTTAATGTAACCCAACTGAAATAAGTCAGTGGTCAGGGACAAATCATTATTATGCCAAGCAAGAATGACCTGAACTGGTCCATTCTATGGTGCCCCACAGCAAGTGATATAGTAACTGCTCTTGAGTTCCCAAAGCAACCCACCAAACTGGGACAGCCTCCCTCTGTGTGATTACTTAGTGCACTATGTCTAATTTACACACAAAAAGTGTTTTCGGATAATTTTCAGCCTGTGTGTACCAAACTTAACTCTAGTGCCTATTGTACTCCACAGTCATATTTGGACCCCCTGCAGAACTGCTCTAACAGGACATTCTTTAGGTTAATACAAATATTTAGACTACATACGTACCCTGTTCAATGCACTGGGGATATACTATTTCACCTTTATTGCATTTTGCTGTAAGTGTCTTTTCAGGAACCAGATTTCCAACACACTGAAATTCCACAGTATATCCCTCAGCAATATTTAAAGGGGCATTGTTTAAATTAACACCATGTTGCAACATGATTTCTTTTGATATTGCACAGCCATCTGAAATTAGAAGTTTATGTTGTAATCCACACCATAAGACATGTAACTTTAAGTAAAATGATTGATTTAAACAGTCTAAAATGTGCAAAAAATTATAAAAAATTGTTTATCTGAAGAAAGGCAAATAAAAAGCACAGCGAGACCATTTTATACCTATGCGCATTTGTGTTGCAGCATGCATCAAACACCATACAGGTGTGAATGGTCTTTTTATAACAAAATACTAAGCAAAAAGATGTGAACCAGCCACACAGGAAGGAGGAATATACAGTGTGTATATATATATATATATATATATATATATATATATATATATATATATATATATGTGTGTGTGTGTGTGTGTATATATATTGTTTATTCCAGACATGTACAAACTGCAGCCCCAGGGCCAAATCTGGCCCTTTGGCTGTCCCTATTCAAGCCAGTGTCAGCATGCCTTTTTAAGGCTGTCAGCTTTCTCGCAGAGAGGCACACTGACAGATATCCATGGGAAGAGCTACAAGAACTGGAAGGAGAGCCTGAGGAGCTGATCGGTACAGCAGGGAGGCTTGGTTCTGGTGGGAGAGTATTGCCTAGAAGACTATTGACGCTTTCCTGTCACTCTGTTACCCAACCAAGTGTTAGGGTTGGCATGCTGCAAACCCCAGAAGCTGTGCACCCATTCTTCACTCGAGGTCAGGATCTGCAGAAATCTCTGCTTTACCGATCTCAGGCTCTATCCTTCCAGTCACAGTGCTTTTCAGAAGGCATTTGACAATCAGCGAGGAGCAGAGGCGTAACTAGAATCTTCAGGGCCCTGTGCAAGAAACAATGAAGGGCCCCTCCAGGGGCATTGCTAGGTCTACGAAAGATCTCGGGCTAGAGCCCATATATATATACTGTACATGTGTATATATATATATATATATATATATATATATATATATATACACATAAAATATTGTTACATAGCTAAGTGCGGATCCCCCCTTACATCAGGTTCCCCAGAGAGCCTCCCTACTTACATTAGGATCCCCAGGGAGTCCCCCCCTAACATCAGGGTCCCCAGAGAGCCCCCCCTCCCCCGTACATCAGGGGCCTCAGAGAGCTCCCCCTCACATCAGGATCCCCAGAGAGCTACCCCTTACACCAGGGTCCCCAGAGAGCCTGCCTTTGCATCAGGGTCCCCATAGAGCCCCCCTCTTACATCAGGGTCCCCAGAGAGCCCCTTCCTTACATCAGGGTCCCCAGAGAGCCCCCCTTACATCAGGGTCCCCAGCAAGCCTCCCCTTTCATCAGGGTCCCCAGAGAGCCCCCCCCCCTTACATCAGGGTCCCCAGAGGGCCCTTCCTTACATCAGGGTGGGTCCCCAGAGAGCCTTCCTTATATTAGGGTCCCCAGAGAGCCCCCCTTACATCAGGGTCCCCATAGAACCCCTCTTACATCAGGGTCCCCAGAGGGACCCTCCTTACATCAGGGTCCCTAGCGGCCCCCCCTTACATCAGTGTCCCCAGAGGGCCCCCTTACTTTAGGGTCCCCAGAGAGCCCCTTTCTTACATCAGTGTCCCCAGAGGCCCCCCCTTACATCCGGGTCCCCAGACAGTCACCCCCCCCCCTTCCAGAGGTTCTCCTGTACCTGGCTGGTCTCCGCTGTGCCCCTCCAACCACCAGCACATCTCTGTACCCCCCACCCGGGGGAGGTGGGAGGCAGCAATCGGAAGCTCTATGGTGCCCTGAGCCACAGGATCTCCCTGGGGCTTGAAGTTCTCTCTCCAACTGTATCCACTGGAGATACAAGAGTTTAAAAGCAGAGTGACTCACTAAAGAGTGAAGCCGATGGGCGTGGCCAAGACCGGCATGTGAGAGGACGCATCTCCCACAACTCCCGGCGTTGATCCGGCACTGATCCTCCCCCAGCCACCTAACCAAGCTTTGATCGCCCTATGCTGCATACCTGTCTCCAGGAGACCCCCGTGGAACCACCGCCAGCCCTCTGCACTAGAGGAATGACCCGAAAAAGCCTGATGGAAGCCGCAGGCCCGGAAATCCAAGATGGCGCCGCCGAGTTCACAGGGAAAGGGACGCCACGAGGTCCGGACAAATCAAGCCACAAGGCAAGTAAACCTCCCAAATCTGTGGGGAAAGATGGCCCAAAGGACATGCTATACTATGCCCAGAGACTGTCAGGGACGGGGGGTTCGGAACAGCCGTCCCGCTCCGGTGACCAAATACATAGGCCGCAAAGCCTGCAGCCAGTACAAGGCCCTGCATGCTGGGGTGAGGAGGAGGGGGAACGGACCGCAGCCCCAGGCATGGACTCACAGGCCCAAGACGCTCAGGAAGACCCGCAGCCCACCTTGGCAGACATACTTAAGGCAGTTCATAACTGTACAGCATCAGTTAACATGTAAAAAAAAGAAAGTGGACTTCCGGTTCCGGCGCCACATGGGACGGTCGTAGTTAGGCAGCGCTCCCGCCGTTCGCCACGAGAAGCCAGCAAATAGCCTGCTAACAGCACCGGGGAGGACCCCCACTCACCTCCGCTACCTCCGCAGACCCCATGGACAGGTTCGTGGAACGCTCGTACTCCCGGGCGGTCACCTCGCCGACCCCCCCCGCGGGAGACATAACTCCGGCCCTAGCCAACATGGCGGCCGCCACCCCCGCCACCTCCGCAACGGCCTCTCCTCCGCCACAGGCCCCAGACGCCCAGACACACAACCCCGCAGCACCTGCAGGCATAGCACAGGAGGTAGTAGCCCTCCTGGGACCCACTCTGGCGGCCACTGTAGATGCCGCGGTACACAGGGGACTGGAACAGCTACACGTGGAGCTGCAGGCCCAGGGACACAGAATAACCCAGACAGAGGAGAGAATCTCCCTCCTGGAAGATGACACAATGGCACAATCTGCATTACTGGCACGTATAACAGCAGAAAATAGGGAGCTATGGGAAAAACTGGACAGTTTGGAAAATCGCTCTAGGAGAAATAACCTCCGCATAGTAGGCCTCCCTGAAACTGTACCCAATAACAAACTAGCCAACATATGTGCTAAGTTGATCCCAGAGCAGCTAGGCCTCCGCATACCCTGCATAGTGGAGAGAGCCCATCGCATTGGCCAACAAGCAGACAACAGGCCCAAACCCAGACAAGTTATAGTCAGGTACCTAAACTACGCCGACAAGGAGGCCATCATGCAAACATTTCGCCGCACACGCTCCTTGACAATAGATGGGGCTAAGTTGCTACTCTTTGCTGACTACTCCATTGAGGTGATGAGACAACGAAAGGCCTTCTCCCCAATATGCTCAACACTACATCACAACCAAGTGAAATTCTCCCTAGCATACCCTGCTGTGCTCCGCATCCAAACGCGATCAGGAGAACAACTGACATTCACCTCTCCCGAGGACGCTGAAAGGTACCTTGACTCTACAGGCAATGAAATGGAACATACTGGATCCACCGGGGAATACCCGACACAGCCCATCACCCCCCTCTCTACTCCGCGCAAGCAACAACCTAGCCCCAACAAGCCTCCTTACAAGCAGAGCCGCTTCACCCAACACCTGGATCGCTCAGGAAACCGCTGAAGTGGACCACCACCATCAGATTCTTCTCAGGCACAGTATGGGTAGTATCACTTTATTTCTCATGCACATTGTTACCCCCAAGCGGGGATTTCCTATGAAGCGGACATGAGGCACTTTATCTCTTCTCCCATCCCAGCCGTGAATGACTCTCCCCTGGGTCAAAAAGGCTTGACCCCCTCACCTGCAGCCATGACACGTGGCATAAAACCACAGCTGGGCCCACCTGGTCCCACTGGTATTGAACCAGGCCTAAAAGCCTGAAAGACTGCCTGCACCAGGTGCATAATAGCGAGTAACTTGATACGCTCCTTTACAGTTATATTTCGATTCCAATTCATAGTTGCTCTTTCTCCACCCTTGACAATGTTGTGTTATATGTGTACCTACTATTAACTACATGTCTCTGCTCCCCACCTCCCCCCCCTACCCCCCCCCCTCCCTACCACCTCTTCCCTCCACCCTCCCTTCCCCCCCCACCCCCCCTACCCCTCCCTCCTCGCCCCCCCCCCCCCGGTGCATAATTACGCACCGGTAATAGGTGCTGGCGAATGACGGGAACCCCCCCTGTCTGACTTAGCCAAATGTGGAAAAAAGTGAAGTTTTGGATGGTTTATGTTAAGTTATTTTTACAGATTCGTAACATGTTATATCCTCTTTTTTGTTTGGTACTGGTTGCACAAGGTTTAACTATGCTATACATGCCTTCTATTATAGGGAACGTACAATGTTTGGGTGACCCCTTGACTGACGAGGCGATGCCCGCACACATCCTAGATATCCTGTTTCCGACACGGATCATCACTAAACGCCGGTCATGGCTTCTGCAGTTGACGGGAATCACCTAAAGATTGTATCCTGGAACGTTAAGGGACTTCGCTCTCCAAGTAAGCGTATGATGATTCTAAGGCATTTAAAAAGACTGCGGACAGATGTGGCTCTACTGCAGGAGACACATCTCTCCGCAGAAGATCTGACACGTTTACGTAAATTGTGGGTGGGGACGGTCTATGGTTCGCCCGCAGTGGGGCGCAAGGCCGGAGTGGCCATCTTATTACACAGGAACCTGAAACACAGGGTGAATGACGTCAGGGCAGACCAGTTAGGCCGCAAAATAACCATTCAGCTAAATGTGACGGGCAGAGACATAGCGATCACCAACATATACGCCCCCAACACACCTGATACCTTTTACAGAGACATGACAAGCTGGATTCAAGCAGCACCAGAGACCCTACATCTGGTAGGTGGTGACTTTAACGCAGTAATGTCTAATACGCTGGACCGCACAAGTAATACAACCAGTAGAGACCCAAGCAGGATGACATTATACCCGCCCCAGACTATCCTTGCTCAGACTATGACCTCGCTACAACTGACTGACATATGGAGGCTGACACACCCCACAGACCGAGAATACTCCTTCTACTCCCCCCCTCACAACTCGTTCTCACGAATTGACTATTTTTTCGCGACACCTGCTCTTATGCAGCTGCTCCGCAACCCGACAATCCTGGACGCTAGGATCTCTGACCACGGGCCCGTTACAGTAGGCCTGATTGATACACGACCTACCTCCCCTGCCAGAATGTGGCGTTTCCCCTCATATCTGGCAGAAAAAGAAGACTTCCGTAACATGCTAAACACAGCCTGGTCAGACTATACATCCACTAATGCCATTCACCTCTCGGACCCGAATTTATTCTGGGAAGCCGGGAAAGCCTTTCTTAGAGGGAAAATTATTTCCTATACTGCTCAGTTCAAACGACAGTCCGCTCAGCGGTACATCAAAGCCAGCGAGGCCTTACAGGCAACACACGAACAACTCACCCTAAATCGTACCCCCGACAACATTAAAAGTTGGAGAGAGGCCAAACGCGAGTTTGACTTCTGGTCCGAACAACAAGAACTGGCCAAAGCATCCTACACGACGCTGCACTTCCACAAATTTGGAAACAAAGCGGGCAAATTACTGGCGAGACTATGCTCGGGAACAAAACGCCCCACATACATCTCGGCACTTAAAAACAAAGATGGGACACTACTAACATCACCCCAGGACATAAATAGAACACTGACAGAATACTATACCGACCTATATTCGGCGGATCCTGACCACCCGATAGAATCGGAAGCCCTTCTGGCAAGGCTTAAACTCCCCAGAATCCAAGGGGATCTTCTAGACTCCCTCAATGCGCCCATCACCTTGGAGGACGTTCAAGAGACAATTAAATCCTTGGCATCCTCCAAGGCACCGGGCCCGGACGGATACACTGCCGAATTCTACAAGGCCACTAAGGACACTATCCCAGAAACCCTTACACGGGTCTTCTCAGCCATGTGGAAAGGGGGTCTTTACCTCCCCACTGGCACCCAGGCACACATCAGACTGATAGGCAAAAAAGACAAAGACCCCACACTCCCAGGTTCCTATCGGCCGATCTCGCTAATCAATGTCGACGCTAAAATCCTCTCAAAAATAGTAGCATCACGCTTAGCCCAAATACTTCCGTCCTTACTACATACAGCCCAATCCGGATTCGTTCAGGGTCGCTCTGCCACCCTGAACATACGCAAAGTCCTCATGGCACTTGAATACGCCAAATCAAATCCAAAACAGGAAGTAGCCATAATGTCGTTAGACGCCGAAAAGGCCTTCGACAATATTAGCCTCTCCTGGCTGTTCAGGGTAATGTCACACCTTGGCTTCTCGGGCCCAATAATACCCTTTCTCCAACGAATGTACGAAGCACCCTCGGCACGACTAGTTACCCCTGACTTTATCTCTAATGCGATCCTCCTGACCAAAGGGACAAGACAGGGATGTCCACTGTCCCCACTCCTATTCAATATTGCGATAGAACCCCTATCAAGACTACTTAACTCCCCAGATGGCGTCAGTGGAATCAACATAGGGGACCAGATCCTACGATCAGCCCTTTTCGCTGACGACATACTCTTGTTCTCCACAGCTCCCCTAACTGACTTTGCCAGACTTAAGGAAATCTTCCACACCTTCCGACAATGCTCGGGGCTACGTATAAACTTTGACAAGAGCGAAATACTCGCACTGACAACTGAAGCGAAGCCTGACTGGAAACTACACTCGCCACTAACAATAGCCACACACCATATAACCTACTTGGGAATACGCATTGGCCGCGAACCTTCATCCCTCTACACTTTAAATTTTCCACCATTGATAACTAAGATTGTAAAGGAGTTGGAAGCTTGGGCAGCTCTCCCCCTCTCGCTCTTTGGGAGATGTCACCTCTTCAAAATGGTCTCGTTTGCACGTCTGCTCTACCCCATGCAGACCATTCCACTTTTGCTTAAACACAAGGATGTGAATCTAATTCACAAAGCACTCTCTAGTTTTCTCTGGTCTCGCAAGAAACCACGAATATCTCTGCAAAAAATGTCTCTCCCTAAGGCGGAAGGGGGGGCGGGCTTGCCCAATATACGTTTTTATAACCTAGCATGTTTACTTAGACAGGGTCTTGACTGGCTAACTGGCAAATCCAGGTACTCTAACACTGACCTAGAAGAAGCAGCAGTGCTCCCACACAACCTGTCAGCCATCCTCCACTCTAACCCCAACAAGCTTCCAACCCATCTCAAATCCAATGTGATGATCAGAGACACAATTATAGCTTGGAGGGAAACGCGAAAACTCTTGGGCCTCCCCTCGAGCATTTCTCGCCACCTACCAATCCAAGGGAACCCTATGTTCATCCCATCTACTCTTCATGATGTTTTTATACAGTGGCAAGCTAAAGGTCTCAACAAAATTACCTCACTCTTTCTTACAAGCCCGGGCAGGTTCAAACCCTTCCAAGTCCTGGCTAGGGAGTTTTCTCTCCCAGCAACCCATGTCTTCTATTACTATCAACTGGTCAGCTACCTAAGGAACTGTTACAAAAATGGCACCGACCCCCTCCAAAAGTCCTTTATAGACTCTGTGCTCTCCAGCGGAGATTACTCTATCGCCACCCTTTACTCTCACCTCATTTCACACCAATCGGATAAATATCATCTCCAACCGGTCCAGAAGTGGGCCGAGGTGTTTGGAGAAGAGAACCTAGCGGAAAAAATCATGGAAGGATACCAACAGATACGCAAACTCACCGTCTCCGAAAACTGGCGTGAAACACAATTCAAAATCATGCACAGAGCATATCACCCTTTTCGTACTGATAAAGTTGACCCAACGCAAGAAACCTGCCCATGGTGTGCTACTCCACGACCTACTCTACTTCATCGCCTTTGGGAATGCCAGCCCATCTCCACATATTGGGACTCTATACTCCAATACATATACGACATCACCAAAGTGCACATCCCGAAAGGCCATCTAATCTGCCTCTTCGGTCATGCTACCCTATCACCCTCTGAGACGGATAATGCCCCACACCACATTCCCCATTGGGCCCAGCTGTGCCTCCTAGTGGCACGCAGATCGATCATGCTACAATGGATCAAGACGCCACCGCCAAACCTACAAATGACCAAGAAAGCCCTCCTCTCACTCTTCTACCTCGAAAGACTGGACACCATAATGTCGAACTTCCAAACTAGCTCACGGTTTTTTATCAGATGGCGCAAGTTTATGGAGAGCGAACTGTCAGAGGACACTCTAACCGACATCATGGAACCGTTTCGATACACAGAGTGGTACCTCAAAAGAGAGCTTACCAACTCGTTGGGTAGACTTAAACTTCCCAACCCACCAGACCCCCTACATGCCTCCGATGCATGAACACATAGCCGCACTTCTAAGCCCCTTGACGTCCAGAGAGCAAACACAATCTCCTTACCAAGATATGCTTCTCAAGGCCACCCTAAATAGTCTAGTATATGTAGATGTTAATACACGTTTGATAACGTCGCTTCCACTTCTGAAGGCTCTGTTTATGACACATGTTGCAACCGTACCTTGTCTTTCCTCCTCTTGTCTGTATAATCCACAGTTTGTATACCAATTATTTCTGTTATGTTTGAAAAACCCAATAAATATTTTTCAAAAAAAAAAAAAAAAAAGAAAGTGCAGCGCAAAACATATAAAAAATGGAATATAAAAGTTCATATCCAATTAGCAATGTGTAGAGTGATGTGGATGAGAACACCCAGTGACTGTAGACTTTCAGTAAGTTTCACAGTGACAATCCTCCACCAAACGGAAAAGGTACTCTTACCAAATGTGATAATCAAAAACGCATGGACCCATTCGTGGGATGATGGTGCGATAACGATCCAACCAGGAGGAAATCCAAAGGTGTGTGATGACCAGGACACCAGAACTATCCTGAGGATGCGGCTCCAACCAAGATGATCCACCATGAGATGATTATGCAGGTTTAATGCCCAAGAAAAAATAAAAGATACAATCTCAGTGCAGACTGTATAAAAATCTTGTTTTATTTAAAAAGGGGGGATAACACTGAAGCTCCAATGGATATTAAGGACTGCACAGACAGTTGAAGCATGCAAGCCTCTGCATAAAAAACAGCACAGCAGTGGAGCCCAGTAACTCAATTAGAGCTCTGATGAGTATAGGCTGTACAAGCAATTAGGGCAAGCAGGCATCTGCTGACGAAGTCCACAGGACGTAACGTGCGTACGGGGGAGGAGCTATCGCTTATGCCAGTCACCCGCGCTCCATCACGCTATACACAGTGGCTTTACACCGCTGATGTTTTTTAGTTATTTGTTTTCATTGTGCTCTATGTATGTGCTGTATTCAGTGCAGATGGATCATCTTGGTTGGAGCCGCATCCTCAGGATAGTTCTGGTGTCCTGGTCATCACACACCTTTGGATTTCCTCCTGGTTGGATCGTTATCGCACCATCATCCCACGAATGGGTCCATGCGTTTTTGATTATCACATTTGGTAAGAGTACCTTTTCCGTTTGGTGGAGGATTGTCACTGTGAAACTTACTGAAAGTCTACAGTCACTGGGTGTTCTCATCCACATCACTCTACACATTGCTAATTGGATATGAACTTTTATATTCCATTTTTTATATGTTTTGCGCTGCACTTTCTTTTTTTACATATTATTCTTAAGGATTTGTGATTTACCTTTTTGTGTTCAGCTTGCAATTTTGTTTGTCTTTTGTTAATTTTGGTTTGCGCTGATTGCTTTATATACTAGCATCAGTTAACACCCTAAAAGAGCAGTTTGGGGGCCTCAGGGAGGATGTGTCCCTATTGAGACAAGACATGCAAATAATTAGGGAACGCACCACTGCTGTGGAAAGTAGGGTCAGTGAAATGGAGGATCATGTACAACCCATGGCCCAGGATGCTAGAGCTGCCCTGCAAATGGCACGAGATGCATTCAATCGTGCAGAAGATTTGGAAAATCGTTTGCGCAGGAACAATGTTCGCATAGTAGGTCTGCCAGAGAAGGTGGAGGGTAGAGACCCCACTACATATATAGAAAATTGGCTCCTGGAAGTTTTCGGTAAAAACGCATTTTCCCCACTATTTAGGGTGGAACAGGCGCACAGGGTGCCCTCCCGCCCCCCACCACCAGGGCCCCCCCCCCCCCCAGGTTGTTCCTAGCAAGGACACTACACTACCATGACAGAGAGGCAGTGCTTCGCCAAGCCAGAGAAAAAGCAAATATTCAGTTCAATGGGGCCAGGGTGTCCTTTTACCCAGACTTTTCAGCAGAAGTTCAGAGGCGCAGAGCCAAATTCCTGGACGTTAAGCGTCGACTCAGGACCCTACAATTACCATATGCCATGCTGTATCCTGCCAAACTCAGAATAGCAGTCAGGGGCCAGGCCCAATTCTTTGAATCTGCCAAAGAGGCTGCATCCTGGCTCGATCGCAATGAACAGGCCCTGCAAAGAAGGGCACAGGAGGATGAGGACTGACACTGCCGCAAACACGCTGTTTGGTATTTACATACGCTCACGGAAGGGCAAATGGTTTTCCACCTCTCTTGTTTGTTAGGGGGATGAACCCCCACATACTTGGTTCAGTTAACGCTCCCTGGCTGGGGGGCAATATATTGCAAAGCACCAAGAGAGCACTATGGTCACAATAATGTTACAACTTAAAGTGACTGTCGCAAGCGAGGAGCGCCAGAAGGGCGCCAAAGTTGTTCACCCTGCCCGGTTGGCAGAAGACCAGGTTTACAGGCCTATTCGGTCTACAAGTTCTACTAACATTTTATTTCTTGGCTACTGTTGGCCATACCAGGTACACCACTTGAGGGAAGATTACCAAGGTCGTTTGCACAGAGGACACATTGCAAGAATTGGATACAGGAGGCTACCCGCACGTTTATCTGATGGACCGTATGTATGTTTGCACCCACACATAATCCTCCACAGGACATTCCTGGCTAGAATACATGGCTAAAGTCCCCATAGTATCCTGGAACATTCGGGGCCTACATTCTCCCTTAAAGAGGACTATGACTTTCATGTGCTAGAAGAAATTTCTCCCTGGGGTGATTTGTCTCCAAGAAACACATTTGACCACTGAAACTGAATGTTTTTTACGATATTCATGGGTAGGGAAAGCTTACCACTCTACACATACCTCCTTTTCAAGGGGGGTAAGTGTATTGATACATGCTGCCCTGGATTACCAGGAATTTGAAAGTGTCATAGATGAGGAGGGGAGATTTGTATTTCTACACTGTAGATTTAATACGTTAATGTGTGTATTGGCTTGCATTTACATCCCTCCGCCGTTCACGGCACCGGTGCTCCGGCTCCTCCTGGCTTTCTTGGATGGTAGGCCTGATGCACCGTTGCTTGTGCCCGGGGACTTTAACTGCTGTCCGGATTTGGTGGCGGATAGACACCCCAGCCCTAGACCCTCTGCCCTCTCCAGGAGTACCCCCCTGGCGCGGTTGCTGCAAGAGGTGGGATGGGTGGATGTCTGGCGACACCGTAACCCGGGCGCAAAACAATTTACATGCTTTTCTAAAACTCATGGCTCTTTATCCAGGATTGATCTGGGGGTGGGGAACCTGAGCATGCTCCCGTATGTGGCAGACTTCACTCATAGGCCCCGTAGTATTTCTGACCACTCTCCTTTGGTGGTTCAGCTCTTAGTGGCCCCTCCCAACAATATGCCTAAGGCCCCCTGGAAATTTAACGCCTTCTGGCTGAAACTATTTCGCTCCCATGAGGAGATTGAGGGGAGCATGCGCGAGTTCTTTGCCCTCCAGGACCCAAATGGTTCCAGAATAATACAATGGGACGCCTTTTAATGCGCATTTAAGGGGATTGTTGATTGTTGAAATGAACAAAGTGAAGCGGGATTCGACAGCTTTGTTGCAGGAGGTTGAAGCTAAAGCTCAAGAGTTAGAACAGACGTACATATAACCCCACTGGGTCGACTAAGGAGTCATGGCAGGCAGCACAGAGTGCGTACCAGCACCTGTTATCCTCCTCGGCCGAAAAAAAAAGCTTTTTTAAGCAACAGGCGTTCTTTGAGGAGGGGGAGAAGACCGTGCGCCTCTTGGCGCGGATTTCTGCCTCTCATCAGCGCTCGCCAGCCATAGGGGCAATTAGGACCCCAACGGGTACTCTGGTGAGTCAGCCAGATTTGATAATGCAGGAACTAACTAGGTTTTATGAAACTCTGTACTGTCCTGGTCAGGCGTATACCCAAGAAGACTTGGATCTATACCTGAACCAGTTAGACTTCCCGGAACTGTCCGTTAGCCAACGGGAAGTCCTGGAGTCCCCACTTACATCAGAGGAACTGCAGGCAGCTGCAGGGACATTCCCTAATGGTAAGGCCCCAGGAGAGGATGGACTACCTATAGAAATTTTACAAGCAATACACTGAAGTACTGATATCGCAGCTCACTCAGGTCTTCAATGCAGCCAAAACAGGGGGAACCCTCCCTCAGTCTATGTCAAAAGTTAACATAGTTCTCCTACTGAAACCTGGGAAGGACCCCGTGGACCCTGGGTCCTACCGTCCGATCTCTTTGCTCCAAAGTGATGTAAAAATTCTGGCAAAAGCACTGGCCGTCAGACTAAATGGGGTGATTACATCTATTGTGCATGGAGACCAAGCCGGCTTCATGCCCAATAAATCTACTGCAGTAAATTTAAGAAGGCTTTACCTCAACATGCAGACACAGGTGGACAACATGGACAGCAGGGCTCTGCTGTCACTGGGCGCCACAAAAGCGTTCGACAGCATAGACTGGAACTATCTGTGGGCGGTCTTACTGAAATTCGGGTTCGGCCCCAATTATATCTCCTGGGTGAAACTTCTATACAGTCAGCCTTGGGCAGCCATTAGGGGATCCGGCTCATTATCTAGAGAATTTGAGTTGAGGTCATGCTTTATGCGGATGACACCCTGCTTTTGCTGGGAGATACGGATGCCTCACTGAAAGAAGCCATGGCCACTATTACTAAATTTGGGGAGTTCTCTGGACTGTTAATTAATTGGTCCAAGTGTGCTCTACTCCTACTGGATGGAGATGATACACAAATTATTAATTCCGCTTGCCCCATACCTGTGGCCACGTCCTTTAAGTACTTGGGTATCCATATCTCGGCCAAACCCAGGGACTTTATACACCTAAATGTTGCCCCACTGCTGCTAAAATTCAGGGACAAAGTTAAAACATGGAAGGCACTCTTTCTCTCGGTTGCGGGTAGGGTGAATTTAATTAAAATGATCCTTATGCCGCAACTGCTGTACCTCCTTCATAACACCCCTATGGTCATCCCCTTAAAAACATTTCACATTATAAATGCCATTTTGCGGAGCTTTATATGGAAGGATAAACACCCTAGGATCAAATTAGAACACTTGCAAAGGCCTAAAGACAGTGGGGGACTGGCAATGCCGAATCCATGGCTTTATTACCTAGCTGCACAGTTGCAGCACCTTGTTGGGATGTTCCCAATACCGGAGGGGAGAGACATTGTTCCACTAAGCTCATCACACACTTTACTACTGCACAATGTTCGTAGAGGCCCTGTACCCATGGCATTGGAGGCCTTGTCCTTCGCCAAACCACATAAAAGATTCCCTACCCTTAACCTAATCCAAAAAGTTTGGAATAAGGCCAAGTACATTCAAAAGGCAGACGGCTACACAGAATATAGTCCAATTTGGTGGAATGACACTTACACAGAACTGGCCAAGTTACAGTCAGGGGAAAAATGGAGGAGGGCGGGGATCACACACCTGAAGCAAATATTTTGCAACGGGATACTTCGCCCATTTGCAGACCTGCAGAACACATATAATCTCCCAGCGTCTATGCACTTCCACTATATTCAGCTTCGCCATGCTGTGGTAGCGCAGAGTCGCTCCTCAGAGTGGCGGCTGTCACAGGTCCCTGCTTTTCGTCTCTTGGAGGAGGCTGCCTCATCTAAAGGATTTATATCCCAGTGTTACGCCATCCTGCTACAATCTGTGATGGAGCGGCATCCTCTGAGGGTCAGGGAGAAATGGGAGGCTGACACGGGACCTCTAGACGGGGAACAGTGGGAAGAAATATGCCAGGCGGTGGGCAGCAGCTCTCTAAATGTTTCACAACGATTAACTCAACTGTACATCCTTCTCAGAACGTACTATACCTCCCACAGGCTGCACTTGATGAACCCGCAATCAGATCCCATATGCACCAGATGTAAGAGAAAGCATGGGAGCCTCATCCATATGCCGTGGCGCTGCCCCAAACTGCACACTTATTGGAACACGGTGGTAACCACGATTAACACTGTGTTCCAAATATCACTCCCGCAGGATCCGAGAGCTTGCCTCCTAGGTGCTCTGGGAGAATATGGATGGGGGGAGAGTTGTAGGGAGGCAGTGCACAGAGTCCTGTTCCAGGCCAGGAAATTAATTATGATACATTGGCGGGCCGAGGAACCCCCGTCTACAAAGGAATGTATAGACACTATAGGTAGGACCTTAAGGATGGAACAACTGATCTATCAACACAGAGGTATCCCACATAAATTTGAGAAACTCTGGGAAAGGTGGCTAGATACGCCAGGCTTAGCTCCTGAAGATATGATAATAGACAGACTGTTGGGAATCAACTAAGAATGTGACTACATGTAGTGCAGCAATGAAGGAATAAGGATAGGTGATATGGAATGGTGGAATTTGCCACGGCACAATGGTTAACAGAAAATGTACTGGTAATGCTGATGCTTCTGTATTGTATGTGCGAGCTGTAATGGTATTTTGAATTTAATGTTGCCTTAAGTGTAATGTACCTGTGCAATCTAAATAAACACTTTTGTTGGATAAAAAAAAAAAAGAGTGAAGCCAATACATGTCTGGGTCAGAGGCCCCTCCCCTCTCCACTGTATACATTCGGAGAGAGAGCTGACGATCGCCTACTCCCACCCCCCGCCCCCCCCCGCATGGTAATTAGTTCCGCCACTGGTGAGGAGGTATTATATTGCCTCCTCACCACCTGATTTACCCTATAATGCTGCACTACCATGCTGCAATCACATTGCACACCCATTAAGCTTATTTGGCAATTTTCACAAGTGGTGCTAGTTGTCAAACTCTACTCCCTGAGTCAAATATTTACAGTTCGAGTGGCCGAGAGGAGGGGTAAAACCACGGCTCAGCCTCCCTTTTTGGCCACCCCCTGAATGCCCATCTAAACGCAACCTATTTCATGACCTATTTTGAATCAATTATTCCTAGCACCAGGTGTTGTTTCCTATATACAGGTGATACTCGAAAAATTTGAACATCGTGCAAAAGTTCATTTATTTCACTAATGCAACTTAAAAGGTGAAACTAATGTAGCACTAACCCCCGAAGGAGCTGCTGGTTTTGTTTTGGGCTTACCGTTACCTTACCTGCTTGATTTCCGTCTCGGGGGTCCCATTGGAAAGTGGCCCAAAGAATGTGAATTTCCTATACTGAGTCTTCCTTTGATTATTTATTTATAATAAAGGCAAAGTATTTCCAGAAAGGGTCAGAGGGTTAGGGGTGAGTTCAGGCACTTAGTATTTGTAAGTTAAAGGTATTCTTCAGATCCAAAGGACAACAGCTCCACTGGCTGGATCCAGCAACCACCGGATAAGCCTCTCTCACTTGACCTAGCAGCCGGTGGGGTACTTGACAAAGTCTCTGCCACAGACTTGTTAATTAAGTTAAAGCATCACTAAGAGTTCCTGAGAGATTCAAAGAACTGCCATACAATACCAGTCTCTTGCAGCCGAACCGGCGATACTGTATGTGTGTTGATCCGGGTTGCATCCTTTAACTGAGTTTCCAGGCTCCTCCAGAGATACCAGCCTTGCGCACGGTCCTCTCCCAGAAAAGTCCTCCCCTGGATCCTCCAGTTACATGACCTCTCTCCGCAGGCGAGACAGCACAGGACCACTCTTGGATCAGTAGACCCCAAAGCTGTTTTGGGCCCACTCTCTCAGTTGCATAGCCTTGGGCCAGCCGGCCCCGAGGCACAGGATACATGTGGTGCACACCCCAGGACAGGAGGGCCATTGGGTCCGGATAACGGAGAACCCAGCGAAACAAACAAAAACAAAAAAAAACCCATCATAATGGCGTCGGTACCTTAAATACCATCTCCCAGAAGTCACAGCAGGAAGAACACTCCCACTGGGCTATTTCTGAGCAATAGGTGGCATTCAACACATCCAGCTAAACTGCGTATCCACTTACTGGCGGTGACAGCGAAACCCACAGACAAGGAGAAACCAGTGCAATCCAGCCGAACTGGTACCAGAACTTTTAGGATAATTAGCCTGAACCCTAACTGCGGCCTCAGACAACTTAAATTTGAAAAAACAATAGCGTCTACTCATTAGGAGCTGGCGCTACACTAATATATGAGATAGACTCATTACATGCAAAGCAAGATAGTTCAAGCCGTGATTTGTCATAATTGTGATGATTATGGCTTACAGCTCATGAAAACCCCAAATCCACAATCTCAGAAAATTAGAATATTGTGAAAAGGTGCAATATTCTAGGCTCAAAGTATCCCACTCTAATCAGCTAATTAAGCCATAACACCTGCAAATGGTTCCTGAGCGTTTAAATGGTCGCTCAGTCTGGTTCAGTAGAAATCACAATCATTAGAAAGACTGCTGACCTGACAGTTGTGCAGAAAACCATCATTGACACCCTCCATAAGGAGGGAAAGCCTCAAAAGGTAATTGCAAAAGAAGTTGGATGTTCCCAAAGTGCCGTATCAAAGCACATTAATAGACAGAAGTTATGTGGAAGGGAAAAGTGTGGAATAAATGGTGCATAAGCAGCAGGGATGACCGCAACCTGGAGAGTAAGGATGAGCCGAACACCCCCCCGTTCGGCTCGCACCAGAACCCGCGAACGGACCTAAAGTCCGTGCGAGCTTTAGAACCCTATTAGTTATAATGGATGCGAACGTTCGAAATTAAAAGTGCTAATTTTAAAGGCTAATATGCATGTTAATGTCATAAAAAGTGTTTGGGGACCTGGGTCCTGCCCCAGGGGACATGTATCAATGCAAAATTTTTTTTTAAAAACGGCCGTTTTTTCAGGAGCAGTGATTTTAATAATGCTTAAATTGAAACAATAAAAGTGTAATATTCCTTTAAATTTCGTACCTGGGGGGTGTCTATAGTATGCCTGTAAAGGGGCGCATGTTTCCCGTGTTTAGAACTGTCTCTGCGCAAAGTGTCATTTTTGAAAGTAAAAAAGCTATTTAAAATCACTCGCGGCTAATGTTAATTCACGGCTCCCGTAACACAGAGAACAGTGATTCATTGAAACTCATTCATAAAAAAAAGTCATTGATAAAAAATAAAAAAAATGAAAAAAAAAAAGCGTAGGGGTCCCCCCAAATTCAATAACCAGGCCCTTCAGGTCTGGGATGGATAATTAAGGGGGACCCCAGCCAAAAAAAAAAAATGGCGTAGGGTCCCCCTCAAAATCCATACCAGACCCTTGAGGTCTGGTATGGATTTTAAGGGGAACCCTAGCCCAAAAAAATGGCGTGGGGTCCCCCTCAAAATCCATACCAGACCCTTATCCGAGCACGCAACCTGGCAGGCCGCAGGAAAAGAGGGGGGGACGAGAGCGGCCCCCCCTCTCGCCTGAACCGTACCAGGCCACATGCCCTCAACATTGGGAGGATGCTTTGGGGTCTAAGACCCCTAAAGCACCTTGTCCCCATGTTGATGAGGACAAGGGCCTCTTCCCCACAACCCTGGCCGGTGGTTGTGGGGGTCTGCGGGCGGGGGGCTTATCGGAATCTGGAAGCCCCCTTTAACAAGGGGACCCCCAGATCCCGCCCCCCCCTGTGTGAAATGGTAAGGGGGTACAAAAGTACCCCTACCATTTCACCAAAAAAGTGGCAAAAATGGTAAAAATGACAGGAGACAGTCTTTGACAATTCCTTTATTACAATCTTCTTTCTTCTTTCTTCATCCTTCGGATTCTTCATCTTCTCCTTCCTTCATCTTCTTCCATCTTCTTCTTCCATTTTCTTCTTCCTCCGATCCGCTTCTTCTTGCGCTGGTCTTCTCGTCCTTCTCGTCCGGCATCTTCTTCCGTCGGCGTCGGCATCGGTGTCGGTGTCGGTGTCGGTGTCTTCTTGGGCTGCTCCGCGCAATGGGAGGCTCCCGCTGTGTGAGGCTCCGCTCCATCTGACAGGTCTTTTAAAACGGAGGGCACCTGGTGACCCCGCCCCCCTCTGACGTCATGGGGAAAGCCATCATGGAATTCCCCATGACGTCCCTGTGCGTCAGAGGGGGCGGGGTCACCAGGTGCCCTCCATTATAAACAGCAGCGGGAGCCTCCCATTGCGCGGAGCGGCCCAAGAAGAGACAGAGACACCGACGCCGACGGAAGAAGATGCCGGACGAGAAGGACGAGAAGACCAGCGCAAGAAAAAGCGGATCGGAGGAAGAAGAAAATGGAAGAAGAAGATGGAAGAAGATGAAGGAAGGAGAAGATGAAGAAACCGAAGGATGAAGAAAGAAGAAAGAAGATTTTAATAAAGGAATTGTCAAAGACTGTCTCCTGTCATTTTTACCATTTTTGCCACTTTTTTGGTGAAATGGTAGGGGTACTTTTGTACCCCCTTACCATTTCACACAGGGGGGGGCCGGGATCTGGGGGTCCCCCTTGTTAAAGGGGGCTTCCAGATTCCGATAAGCCCCCCGCCCGCAGACCCCCACAACCACCGGCCAGGGTTGTGGGGAAGAGGCCCTTGTCCTCATCAACATGGGGACAAGGTGCTTTAGGGGTCTTAGACCCCCAAAGCATCCTCCCAATGTTGAGGGCATGTGGCCTGGTACGGTTCAGGCGAGAGGGGGGGCCGCTCTCGTCCCCCCCTCTTTTCCTGCGGCCTGCCAGGTTGCGTGCTCGGATAAGGGTCTGGTATGGATTTTGAGGGGACCCCACGCCATTTTTTTTGGCTAGGGTTCCCTTAAAATCCATACCAGACCTCAAGGGTCTGGTATGGATTTTGAGGGGGACCCTACGCCATTTTTTTTTTTTTTTTTTTTGGCTGGGGTTCCCCTTAATATCCATCCCAGACCTGAAGGGCCTGGTTATTGAATTTGGGGGGACCCCTACGCTTTTTTTTTTGTTTTTTATTAATGAATGACAGCTCTCTGTGTTACAGGAGCCATCAATTCATTAGCCGCGAGTGATTTAAATAGCTTTCTTCCTGCAAAAATTACACTTTTTTGCAGGGAAAGTTCTAAGCACAGGAAACCTGCCCTCCTTCACAGGCCACCTATAGACACCCCCCAGATGTGATACTGCAATGCTGTTCTAACAGCATGCACACACATATCCCCAGAAATAAAGCACATATTGTTGTCAGCAGTCAGCAGCACACTGACACGCTGACACTGTCTGAAACATAATATGCGAGGCCGCCGGCGCGGCGGCCTCTTATACCGTGGGGCGTGTACTAAAGCCCCTGAGCTATAATTGGCTACAGGCATCCTGCCTGTAGCCAATTATGGCTCTCCTCGCTGCCGGCGCTGTGATTGGCCAAGCATGCGGGGTCACAGTGCATGCTTGGCCAATCATCAGCCAGCATTGCACTGCGCGGGCCGCAATGCATTGCGGGGCCGCTCGCATCACACGACTTTGATGCGAGCGGCCCCAATAGTTCTGGGCTCGCCGAGCGAGCGAACACCCGGTGCTCGATTCGAACATGGGTTCGAATCGAACACCGGGCTCATCCTTACTGGAGAGGATTGTCAAGAAAAGGCCATTCAAAAGTGTTGAGGACTTTCACAAGGAGTGGACTGAGCCTGGAGTCAGTGCATTAAGAGCCACCACACACAGACGGATCCTGGACATGGGCTTCAAATGTCGTATTCCTCTTGTCAAGCCACTCTTGTGTCCTGAACAACAAATAATGTCAGAAGTGTCATACCGGGGCTAAAGAAAAACAGACCCGGTCTGTTGCTCAGTGGTCCAAAGTCCTCTTTTCTGATGAGGGCAAATTTTGTATCTTGTTTGGAAACCAAGGACCCAGAGTATGGAGGAAGAATGGAGAGGCACACACTGCAAGATGCAGGTCCAGTGTGAAGTTTCCACAGTCTGTGTTGATTTGGGGAGCCATGTCATCTGCTGGTGTAGGTCCACTGTGCTTCATTAAGTCCAGGATCAACACAGCTATTTACCAGGAGATTTTGGAGCACATCATGCTTCCTTCTGCAGACGAGCTCTATGGGGATGCTGACTTCATTTTCCAGCAGGACCTGCCCACACTGCCAAAAGCACCAAAACCTGGTTCAATGACCGTGGGATTACTGTGCTTGGCTGGCCAGCAAACTCGCCTGACCTGAACCCCATAGAGAATCTATGGAGCATTGCCAAGAGAAAGGTGAGAGACATGAGACCGAACAATGCAGAAGAGCTGAAGGCTGCTATTGAAGCATCCTGGTCTTCCATAACACCTCAGCAGTGCCACAGGCTGATAGCTACCATGCCACGCCGCATTGAGGAAGTAATTTGCTGCAAAAGGGGCCCAAACCAAGTACTGAGTACATATGCATGCTTATACTTTTCACAGGTCTGATATTGTTCTATGTACAATCCTTGTTTTATTGATTGCATGTAATATTCTAATTTTCTGAGATTGTGGATTTGAGGTTTTCATGAGCTGTAAGCCATAATCATCACAATTATGACAAATCACGGCTTAAACTATCTTGCTTTGCATGTAATGAGTCTATCTCATATATTAGGTTCACCTTTTAAGTTGCATTAGTGAAATTAATGAGCTTTTGTACGATATTCAAATTTTTCAAGTATCACCTGTATTTACATACAGTACTTATGGACCTTCCCAGGTCCATAAAATAATATTGAGCAGAATTAAATTTGGGCCCGTCACAACATTCCCAGTTTCTCACGTGGGCCTTTGGAAAAATGAATTGCCAAACTTGATATAAACGGACGAGAGTGTCACAAATCAAGCATAAGTCTAGTACATTTTTTTTTTTTTTTTAAACTCTTTATTTTACATTTTCTCTTTTCTTCATACATTACACTTCATGCATACATTAATCCTTGCTGTATAACATTTGCTCTGTTTACAATCATTTTCTATAACTCATATTATTTAAACATTACATCGTTAACCTCCTAGCAACTTCCTCTTCTTCTTCGCCCCCCCCCCCCCCCCCCCCCCCCCAAAGGAGAAAAAATAAATAAATAAATAAATAAGTAAATAAATAAGAAAAAAAAAAAAGAAAAAAAAATAAATAAATAAACAAACATATAAATAAAAGAAAAAAACATTGTTATGTCTCTCCTGTTGCCCCTCCTCCCCCCCCCCCCCCCCCCATCCCCAACTAGATACAACCTAGCTCTCTTCTTCTCTCTTTTTGTATGAGAAATAGGGTGCCCATGTGTCCCAGTATTTCTCTTCTTGCTCTTTCATTGCCAGAGTCAAATTTTCCATCTGTTGAATCTCTCTAACTCTTGCCCACCACTGAGCCCCCATGGGAGGAACCTCCTTTTTCCATAAGGCCGGGATACAGGCTGTCGCCGCCGTGAGAAGGTGCTTCAATAAGGATCTTTTATATTTATCAACCGACATAGGGACATCTAGTACATTTTTTTTTTATCACAAGGTGAGGTCACAAGGTATTTCCAACGTGTTTTGAGGACTCACAAATCCCCCTTCTTCAGGGCTAAAAGACAAAATAGCATAACCTATCGCAAATAAAATAAAAATCTAATACTACAACTAAATAGCAAATTGCCTAAAGAAATACAATGGGGGTTATTTCCGAAAGGCAAATCCACTTTTCACTGCAAGTGCACTTGAAAGTGCACTGAAAGTGTACTTGTAAGTGCAGTCGCTCTAAATCTAAGGAGTAGATCTGAAATGAGTGGAATCCCTGCTGATTTTATCATCCAATCATGTGCAAGCTAAAATGTTTTTTTTTTTTCCTTGCATGTCCCCCTCGGATCTACAGTGACTTTACTTGCACTTTACGTGCACTTGCAACTTGCAACTTGCACTTGCAACAATTTAGAAATTGTATAAAAGGTTATCACTGGGAAACACTTTTTGAAAGATAAAAAGTGCATTTTATATACAACTATATAGATCAGACCAAAATGAGGGACAAATCAGGGACAGTCCCTCGAAATCAGGGACAGTTGGGAGCTATGTGTTATGCTACTTTTTCACTTAGCCCCAATGAAGGGGGATTTGTGAGCCCCTCAATCATACCTTTTGACATTTTGTTGTGATGAATAAACTTTTACTGGGCTTATGCTTCATTTGTGGCACTCTTATAACTCACCAGAAACACCCTGGTTGACAGAGCAGCTGTCAGGGACATGCTGGCTGTAGCACAAGTGAAGCTCTGAGGCACACACAAATGCACAGGCGCAGGCATGCATGTGCTCATACTATTGTGTGCAAGCGCACACATATGTGCATTGGCTAATTCTGGTGCCCAGTGGCCTATATAAGTGCAGCCGCTGCACTAGTGAATTGCTGTCTGATCTGAAGCTATTCCTGAGTTCCTGTATCTGCTTTTGTGTTGGATTCCTGAGATTGACCCAGCTTGCCCTGACCTTGCTTGAAGACTATCTGGCCTGACCTTGTCTTGTCTCTGGATTTGCTCTGCCTCCTGCTCATATGCCTGATTCTACTTTGCTGACCTCTGCTTGTATCTGACTATTTTCTGCCTACCGTCCATGCTTGTATTTGACTGTCTGTTGCTGACCTGGCTCGTCTGACCTTGCATCCAGTTATCTACCTGTCCTGCTCTAGATGCTACCTGGTCCCTGATGGTTCTTCACCTGCTGAGTGCTGCCAGTCCTTCTGCACCTGCTACCTTCTAGCTGCCTGTCAAGCACCTGTCACCTGCTGTCTGCCCAGTCCTGGGTCTGCTGTCTCTGCTGCCATCTGCTTTTTCAGAGATCTGCCTTGTCTTTGGTGACGCACCTGCTACCCACTGCTGCTTACATGCACTCATACCTCACCGCGCTCTCGCAGCCACTGTCGCAACATCAGTGGTCTTTGAGCTGGGGCTGTAAGAGCGGCCTTCTTCTACACATCAGGCTCTGCCACAAAGTACGTGACAGCAGCCTTCAAAAATAGGTTTGGAGTTGAAAGCCGCCCTTGTGCACATTGATGTTAGGTGCCCTACCAACCGGACTCCGGTTGGGTGACTGGCCGGAGCCGTAATAACGTCTCACTCCCTCGCATGCGTGCAGGAGATGCCATTTACGGCACAGGACTCGGTCCGGGTGACTGTTTCTTCAGAGCGCATGTGCCGGTGATGTCGCCGGCTGCATGTACAGTAAATATCTCCTAAACAGTGCACGTCTAGGAGATATTTACAGTACATATACTTAAGACTTATTATAGGCTTACCTATAGGTAAAAGTCAGAGATGGGAGTTTACTCTGACTTTAACAAGCAGCTCAGGTCAGTCCCCCCAAGTGTAGACTAAATATCTCTAAGTCTACTTAATACTATTGCCTGAAAATTCTGGTTGCATCTTAAGAGTGTCAATCAGTTTGCTACACAGAAATTCTGATGTTATATTCCCATATAAAAATGTCTGCAAATTTAAGATTGTGCCTAACTGAGAGTGTTTTGCAGTCGCATACAGTCGCATATGCAGTCGCATATACGCATACAAACATTAATAACTAGATAAGCACTAGTATTAGGAGGTTGGCCTTGTATAAAAACAATTGGGTAAAGGTAAGACTTACCAGAACCTTTCTTTGCACACTTGGGGTAGATTAATTTTCCTCTTTCGCATTTGGTTGTTAAAGTTGAGGGAGATGTCTCTAGCTGGTATCCAGGTAAGCACAAAAACTCAATTATTTTGCCATGTTCAAAATAATGTTTTTCAGTTATCAAATTCTTTAACTCAATATTATTATTGAACAGTTCCCTTTGCCCCACTGTGCACGGCTCTGTAATCAGATCATAAAAAACATATTGACTGACACAATGTCACTTCTGATGTACTCATTACATAAGATATACACATAACATAAGACAAAAATATGAGCAAGGGCATGATTTTTATGGCAGTCTGATATTACAAGGTGTTTTCAATGTTCAGTAGACTCTAGATTTACATTACCTAACCTAAGAGATCTCTGCCCTTGATTCCTTATAGGCCACACCCAAAGATGAATGGGGATATACAACCTTACAAAATTTATAGCAGATTAATCATGTTAAAGTGTATGTAAACCACTTGAGGAGATAAGGGCAAGTGCTGCCTACTCCACGTTGCTCCCCTTCCTGGGCCTTTTGGGTGGAAGGCGGAGGGGAGGGACCTGGGATTGGGTTAGTCCACTGGGCCCGGCCACCTCCTGGCTGCCACTTCCCCCTGCCACCTCCTGGCTGCCACATTCCAGACTCCTCCTCCTCCTACACCTCCTCCTCCTCCTCCTCCTCCTCCTCCTCCTACACCTCCTCCACCTCCTACCACAACTCGATGAACAAAGACACAGCCTGGAAGGAAGCGTGCAAGTAAGACAAGAAAGTAATGGCCTGGGTTTAGTCTGGTCTGACAGAAGACGCAGGCTGTTGTAGTACCACAGCCTGGGACATATATGTCATCTGCTGCTTTTCCTGATCTCTCGGGGCCCGGGACCAGATTGTGCTCACTATTATATGGACTTCTCAGACTACCAATTTTCTAGTTGATGTCTGCCCTGGGGTCCAAAGGCTTCGCAAATTTCTGCAGTTTCTCCAGCATTGCCTTCCCTCTTTCTTTTGTTATGATCCAGAATAAATGGTAATTTTGTTTTACAAAAATACTTGCCTATGTGTTTTTATTAAAAAAGGCTAATTTGTTTGTGAGTAGGCAGGTACATTTCAAAAATACAATGTCAAATTAACAAGGGACACCAACCAACCTCATTGAGGTTAAAAAAAATACAAGATAATAATGTTGTTGTGGTAATTTAACACACAAAAAAAAATAAAAAAAATTATGGAGATCATTAGAAAATAATTTTTAAATAATCAAAAAAAAGGAGATCTTGATTTAACTAAAAAAAGTAAAAAAAAACACTATAACATATAATTGGGTAAAGCCTGGCGGCTGAACCCAAAAGTGCAAGCGGACAAATATATAACCTTTTACTCATTCCATGTAAGGCTAAGGTTATTCAATCATGACTCACTATGAAACAAATTTCCAGACTGGCAGTTATGTTCTCTTAAACCATTACTAGTTTTACTGTATATGCTTAAAATCGAATTGTTTTTAATATTTTATTTCACATTGTACATTCTGTTTTCTGTTAGTGTTCAAGTTGGTGGTTTTGCACTTAACAGTTTTAAGTAGCCGACTATCACCTCTAAAAACAGTGCTATTAAATGTCAGCTCCAACATTTCCAAATATGAGCTTTCTGTCCACTGGCTTTACTTTCTCACTAACTCCAGGAAAACATATTAAAGCACAGATGAAATACACATTGTGTAACTGTTTTACCTGGCAAAAGATTTGTATTTTTGTCCTTACAATTCTGAGATTTACACAGCTATGATGCACAGCCCAGTCCTGTCTGGCAAGCAGTAGACCTGAATTTTCTATGCTGCAATGAAGTAACATTTACATGTATTTTTCCACCCTTAGTATGTGTCTGGAAAGTGAAACTAGAAGCCGCTGTCTGATGAGCTCATTCTTATATCACACTGCTCTTTCCACCTGTAGCAATATGGACTACAATTGCAACGAACAGTTATTCCCTGCCCTATCAGTATATTATAATATCCCTCTAGTGCCCTGTGTTACTAAACTGACAACATATTTGTGAACCCAACCAAAGGGATTGTGGGATTGTGGGATTAGTAGTTCCACCAGATGGCTATTCCCCTGCTTGGCTATACGCCCAGACCACATATCCCAGGAATCTTTGACCTGAGGGTAAGACTGGGCCTTTGAAGACCTGGCACCAAAACCATCTGCTACCTATATCTGAGGCTGTCCGAGTACCTCCAGCTTCCTGTCAAGAGACCTATCAGTCCCCTACGCTAAGGCCTAGGGCCAGGAAAGCCTGCCAACCCATGCCACCTGAAGAAGAGAGTAATAAGGAGGAATTAGACCTTGATTGGTTATGGATTTTCCCCTTAGAAGACGATCCCACCACTCAGGGGGCGAGGGAGACACATCTTCCACTACCAGAAGTTGAAGTGCTAGATTCCCACCCACTAAGAAGAAACAAGGAGGTCAAGATGGAACCCACACCAATGAAGTAGAGAGACTGTTCCTGAACTAGAGCTTGAGCCAAAGCTTGAACCAGAGTTTGAACCGGAGCTTGAACTAGAGTTTGAACCAGAACAGGAATCAGAGTCTGAATCAGAACCGCTGGAAAATATCTACTCATGATTGAGACAGAAAATATGCCCTCCAAAAAGACTGATGTATGATACCTTTGGGGAAAATTCTGATGAACTCATTCCTACCACTCAGCGTTCTAGTCAAGCACTTGCCTCCTTTATTAAACCTTTAGTGAAGGGTGACCTTGATCCACTCCTTGACACTACTGGGTGGGCCAATAATTTGCTACTGGCCTGTCATAAACTTGATATGACTTTGCCTGATAATGTACATTATTTTTTGTTAGAATATCCCTCTTTGGATCAGTTGTTGGCTGTTGCAACTTCTAGTTTGTCATATGATTAACCAGTCACTTTCTTATGATACAGTAAAGTGATCCTACGGGTTGTGTTCTGTCTTCGGGGACCAAAGACTTTCAAGTGGGGGGAGGATGTAGAAACATGGACTACAATTGCATTGAACAGTTATTCCCTGCCCTATCTGTATATTATATTATCCCTCTAGTGCCCGGTGTGACTAAACTGACATCATATTTGTGAGCCCAACCAAACAGATTGTGGGATTAGTAGTTCCACCAGATGGCTATTCCCCTGCATGGCTATATGCTCCAGACCACATATCCCAGGGATCTTTGTTACCATCAGGAAGATTGCTGGGAAGGTCTATAAATAAAACCAGAGACCCGCCTCAGTGTCTCTTCTTCCTGGGCCTTGTGTGATGGATCTCTCCATGCTGGGAGGGCGAGATCGCAGCCTACCACACGGGTGTACAACATTCCTGCCCGACCGAGAAGGGGTTCAGCGATGCCTGCTGTTCATCGGACATCTGATCAGCACCAACTTGACCATACAGCAACTAGACATGTGCGATTCGTTTCGTACGAATTCGTAATTCGTACGAATTTTTCGAAATTCGTACGAATTTACGAATCTGTAGTACGAATTTTTTTTTTTACGAATTCCGTACGGAATACGAATTTTTTTTTACGAATCGTTAGTAAAGTTACGAATCGTTACGAATCGTTAACGCGGCTAATGAATTGTTGGTTCTCATAACACAGAGAACAATTCGAATCCAACTACAAATATCGAATTTCAATTTCAAGTTACGAATCGTTACGAATCGTTATGAATAGTTACGAATCGTTACGAATCGTTATGAATAGTTACGAATCGTTAGTAAATCCAACTACCAATATCGAATTTCAACTAATTTGAACGAAATTATTATAGCAGATATAACGAATGAATTCGAATGACAAAGTGTCATTTTTGCAGAAAAAAAAAAAGCGTAGGGGTCCCCCCAAATTCAATAACCAGGCCCTTCAGGTCTGGTATGGATATTAAGGGGGACCCCAGCCAAAAAAAAATTAAAAAAAAATGGCGTGGTCCCCCCCAAATATCCATACCAGACCCTTCAGGTCTGGGATGGATTTTAAGGGGAACCCCGGCCAAAAAAAAAAAAAAAAATGGCGTGGGGTCCCCCTCAAAATCCATACCAGACCCTTTATCCGAGCACGCAACCTGGCAGGCCGCAGGAAAGGAGGGGGGACGAGAGCGGCCCCCCCCTCCCGCCTGAACCGTACCAGGCCACATGCCCTCAACATTGGGAGGGTGCTTTGGGGTCCCCCCCAAAGCACCTTGTCCCCATGTTGATGAGGACAAGGGCCTCATCCCCACAACCCTGGCCGGTGGTTGTGGGGGTCTGCGGGCGGGGGGCTTATCGGAATCTGGAAGCCCCCTTTAACAAGGGGACCCCCAGATCCCGGCCCCCCCCTGTGTGAAATGGTAAGGGGGTACAAAAGTACCCCTACCATTTCACCAAAAAAGGTGACAAAATGGTAAAAATGACAGGAGACGTCTTTGACAATTCCTTTATTAAAATCTTCTTTCTTCTGGTCTTCCTTCTTCATCTTCTCCTTCCGTCATCTTCTCCTTTCTTCATCTTCTCCTTCCGGCATCTTCTTCCAACTTCTTCTTCCTTCGATTCGCTTCTTCTTCCTCCGGTCTTCTCGTCCTTCTCGTCCGGCGTCGTCCTTCTCGTCCGGCATCGTCGTCTCTTCTCGCAGGCCGCTCCTCGCAATGGAGGCTCCCGCTCTGTGAGGCTTCGCTCCGGGTGACAGGTCTTTTATAACGAAGGCACCTGGTGACCCCGCCCCCTCTGACGCACGGGGACGTCATGTGGAATTCCCTATGGCTTTCCCCATGACGTCAGAGAGGGGGCGGGGTCACCGGGTGCCTTCGTTATACAAGACCTGTCACCCGGAGCGAAGCCTCACAGAGCGGGAGCCTCCCATTGCGAGGAGCGGCCTGCGAGAAGAGACGCCGATGCCGGACGAGAAGGACGACGCCGGACGAGAAGGACGAGAAGACCGGAGGAAGAAGAAGCGAATCGAAGGAAGAAGAGGATGGAAGAAGATGCCGGAAGGAGAAGATGAAGAAAGGAAGACCAGAAGAAAGAAGAAAGAAGATTTTAATAAAGGAATTGTCAAAGACCGTCTCCTGTCATTTTTACAATTTTTGACGCTTTTTTGGTGAAATGGTAGGGGTACTTTTGTACCCCCTTACCATTTCACACAGGGGGGGGGCCGGGATCTGGGGGTCCCCTTGTTAAAGGGGGCTTCCAGATTCCGATAAGCCCCCCGCCCGCAGACCCCCACAACCACCGGCCAGGGTTGTGGGGATGAGGCCCTTGTCCTCATCAACATGGGGACAAGGTGCTTTGGGGGGGACCCCAAAGCACCCTCCCAATGTTGAGGGCATGTGGCCTGGTACGGTTCAGGCGGGAGGGGGGCCGCTCTCGTCCCCCCCTCCTTTCCTGCGGCCTGCCAGGTTGCGTGCTCGGATAAGGGTCTGGTATGGATTTTATGGGGGACCCCACGCCATTTTTTTGGGCTAGGGTTCCCCTTAAAATCCATCCCAGACCTCAAGGGTCTGGTATGGATTTTGAGGGGGACCCTACGCCATTTTTTTTTTTTTTTTGGCTGGGGGTCCCCCTTAATATCCATCCCAGACCTGAAGGGCCTGGTTATTGAATTTGGGGGGACCCCTACACATTTTTTTTATCAATGACTTCAATGAACGACAGTTCTCTGTATTACGGATCCAACAATTCATTTGCCGGCAATAGCTGCGACTCGTGATTTTAAATAGTTTTTTTTTTCCCTGCAAAAATGACACTGTGCAGGGACAGTTCCCTATATTAGATATACTGAATCTCGAATCATTCGAAGCATTCGTTATATCCGCTATTATAATTTCTTTCATATTAGTTGAAATTACATATTTGTTACAATACAACATTCGAATTGTTCTCTGTATTGCGGGAATCGGCAATTAGCCGCGAGTGATTTTAAATGTCTTTTTTTCCTGCAAAAATGACACATTGTACAGAGAGAGTTCTAAACACGGGAAATATGCCCCCTTCATAGACATACTATATAGTATATAGAAGGGGTCATGTTTCCCGTGTTTACAACTCTCTCTGTACAATGTGTCATTTTTGCAGGAAAAAAAGACATTTAAAATCACTCGCGGCTAATTGCCGATTCCCGCAATACAGAGAACAATTCGAATGTTGTATTGTAACTAACAAATATGTAATTTCAACTAATATGAAAGAAATGATAATAGCGGATATAACGAATGCTTCGAATGATTCGAGATTCAGTATATCTAATATAGGGAACTGTCCCTGCAGGAAAAAAAAAACTATTTAAAATCACGAGTCGCAGCTATTGCCGGCAAATGAATTGTTGGATCCGTAATACAGAGAACTGTCGTTCATTGAAGTCATTGATAAAAAAAATGTGTAGGGGTCCCCCCAAATTCAATAACCAGGCCCTTCAGGTCTGGGATGGATATTAAGGGGGACCCCCAGCCAAAAAAAAAAAAAAAATGGCGTAGGGTCCCCCTCAAAATCCATACCAGACCCTTGAGGTCTGGGATGGATTTTAAGGGGAACCCTAGCCCAAAAAAATGGCGTGGGGTCCCCCATAAAATCCATACCAGACCCTTATCCGAGCACGCACCTGGCAGGCCGCAGGAAAGGAGGGGGGACGAGAGCGGCCCCCCCTCCCGCCTGAACCGTGCCCTCAACATTGGGAGGGTGCTTTGGGGTCCCCCCCAGCACCTTGTCCCCATGTCCCCATGTTGATGAGGACAAGGGCCTCATCCCCACAACCCTGGCCGGTGGTTGTGGGGGTCTGCGGGCGGGGGGCTTATCGGAATCTGGAAGCCCCCTTTAACAAGGGGACCCCCAGATCCCGGCCTCCCCCCTGTGTGAAATGGTAAGGGGGTACAAAGGTACCCCTACCATTTCACCAAAAAAAGCGTCAAAAATTGTAAAAATGACAGGAGACGGTCTTTGACAATTCCTTTATTAAAATCTTCTTTCTTCTTTCTTCTGGTCTTCCTTTCTTCATCTTCTCCTTCCGGCATCTTCTTCCATCCTCTTCTTCCTTCGATTCGCTTCTTCTTCCTCCGGTCTTCTCGTCCTTCTCGTCCGGCGTCGTCCTTCTCGTCCGGCATCGGCGTCTCTTCTCGCAGGCCGCTCCTCGCAATGGGAGGCTCCCGCTCTGTGAGGCTTCGCTCCGGGTGACAGGTCTTGTATAACGAAGGCACCCGGTGACCCCGCCCCCTCTCTGACGTCATGGGGAAAGCCATAGGGAATTCCACATGACGTCCCCGTGCGTCAGAGGGGGCGGGGTCACCAGGTGCCTTCGTTATAAAAGACCTGTCACCCGGAGCGAAGCCTCACAGAGCGGGAGCCTCCCATTGCGAGGAGCGGCCTGCGAGAAGAGACGACGATGCCGGACGAGAAGGACGACGCCGGACGAGAAGGACGAGAAGACCGGAGGAAGAAGAAGCGAATCGAAGGAAGAAGAAGTTGGAAGAAGATGCCGGAAGGAGAAGATGACGGAAGGAGAAGATGAAGAAGGAAGACCAGAAGAAAGAAGATTTTAATAAAGGAATTGTCAAAGACCGTCTCCTGTCATTTTTTACCATTTTGTCACCTTTTTTGGTGAAATGGTAGGGGTACTTTTGTACCCCCTTACCATTTCACACAGGGGGGGGGGCCGGGATCTGGGGGTCCCCTTGTTAAAGGGGGCTTCCAGATTCCGATAAGCCCCCCCGCCCGCAGACCCCCACAACCACCGGCCAGGGTTGTGGGGATGAGGCCCTTGTCCTCATCAACATGGGGACAAGGTGCTTTGGGGGGGACCCCAAAGCACCCTCCCAATGTTGAGGGCATGTGGCCTGGTACGGTTCAGGCGGGAGGGGGGGCCGCTCTCGTCCCCCCCTCCTTTCCTGCGGCCTGCCAGGTTGCGTGCTCGGATAAAGGGTCTGGTATGGATTTTGAGGGGGACCCCCACGCCATTTTTTTTTTTTTTTTTTGGCCGGGGTTCCCCTTAAAATCCAGAAGGGTCTGGTATGGATATTTGGGGGGGACCCCACTTTTTTTTTGGCTGGGGTCCCCCAATATCCATACCAGACCTAAGGGCCTGGTTATTGAATTTGGGGGGACCCCTACGCTTTTTTTTTTCTGCAAAAATGACATTTGTCATTCGAATTCATTCGTTATATCTGCTATAATAATTTCGTTCAAATTAGTTGAAATTCGATATTGGTAGTTGGATTTACTAACGATTCGTAACTATTCATAACGATTCGTAACGATTCGTACTATTCATAACGATTCGTAACGATTCGTAACTTGAAATTGAAATTCGATATTTGTAGTTGGATTTGAATTGTTCTCTGTGTTATGAGAACCAACAATTCATTAGCCGCGTTAACGATTCGTAACGATTCGATTCGAACGATTCGTAACTTTACTAACGATTCGTAAAAAAAAATTACGATTCGTCCGAATTTCGTATTTCGTACGAATTCGAACGGAATTTCGTACACGAATTACGAATTACGAATTTTTTTATATACGAAACGAAACGAAACGAATTTTTTGGCAGTTCCCATGTCTAACAGCAACCCACGTCGCTGTCTGGTCGTTGGTGAGAGGGCAATTGCCCACCTTTGCAAGTCTTACCTTGGTTGTTTTACTGGGACACTGTGTACAGACAGCCTTACTTTGGGAACACTTCACTGCACTTCTATTTGAACACTGTAAATAGGCATCTTTAGCTGCAGTAAGCACAAGATATACTACCACTCTGTTACTAGACCTTATTGGATACAATTAATGCGCTTCGACTACCGGTGAAGACCACCAGATCTGCAATGGGGACATTCTGTCATTGCTGCTTAAAGGGCCCTTATACCATTCTTGTTTAGCTTCATCTCTTATTAGGAAAAGGGTTAAACAGGCAGGCTTTCTAGAAGTATTGTCAGAATCTATGCTTAACTTTGCTTTTCCTTTAAGGTTATGTTGAAGTGATTCCATTGTACATACAGTATGTATATATAGTATCCTGTTGTTGCTAACTGTCTTAACTGTTTTACTGGGGAAATCACTCTACTGAGTTGGTGCTGTTATCCAAAGCTCAGCTGAACCATTACCCCTCTTGTAAAACTATATCTTATCTGAAGCATTCCAGTAAATGTTAACAGAATATAAATATATTGAGTGCTGTTACTCAAAGGTGTTGCAAAGATGTCTGAGTAATAAATATAAAAAGAATTTCGCGCAATATATAGCTAAAAACAAAGTGCAATAAGGAATAATCCAATAGTATAAATATAATAGTAATATCAATGCTACTGGTGAGATATAATAAATAATACAATACTAATAAACATCAATGTCTACATAAAGTAGTAAATAAAGTGACGGGTGCATATGTGCAAAACCATTAAAGGTACCATATAAGGTGCTGTGGGATGCAAATAAAAATAAATTCAAACAATCAAATAAATTCAGACAATCACAGTGCATTCAAGTGCTATGCAATTAAAGTGCTGTGCCATTAGATGATTAATATGAAACGTCAAATAATGGATGAGTAATCAATGACAGATGAATGGTTATCAGATGCTAGTGAAAAAAGTATTAAACAAATAAATAAATAAAAAATAAATAAATATATATAGTCCCAGGTTGGATAAAATATATATGAATGGGCAGTGTCCAAGTGACACCATATGGAGAAAAAGGTGAACCTATGGTGGGACACTAATACTTTCGAGAGATACATAAGAGAAAATATCGTTCCTAGAAGACTCCGCTGGGAACTACCACCTAACGATGGTTTGGTAGACAAGGAGTCAATGGATGAATGGTTCGAGTTCTACAACAATAAAGGTGTAGAAGGACTCAAATTTCTATTACAACGTAAATTAAAGAAAACTAGACTATTGGAAACACAAATTGAAGATATTAAACAAAAATTAGAACCATATAAAGAATCAGCAGACTTTAAAAAACTTGCAACACAACTAAATAAAGACCTAATCACCAAAGACTTGGAAGCACAGCAGAGAAAGATGAAAAAAAAAAAAAAATACATAAGAGATACAACAGACTATAAAACTGATCAAGTGTTCAAATGGCAGACAAAAATAGAACAGACACTACCGGCCTCAACGTACTCGACACCGGAAAAGGAGGTCAGAATCCAGGATCCAACAACCTCACACACATATAACCCACCAAGATGGGACGAAAGAGATAGGTATCCTGAAACACCAAGATCACAAAACAACCAAAGACCCAATAACGGATATGGACAACAAACGCCAAAGAAAAAAGGAAAAAAAACCTTTTAAAAAACCTTTTAAAAAACCTTTTAATAACTGGAATCACAATGAGAGAAACCAACGGGAATATAGAGGGCCACCTCACCAATATGAGAACTATGGAGGATATGGAAGAGCACCAATACCCACATACAATAGATATGACACTTTAAGAGATTACCATGAACAACATGATAATCAATATAATTATGGGAATCAATATGAATACAACACACAGCGACCTTTTTTAGATCGGGAGAGGAGAGAATACTCTCCTCGGAGACAAACTTACGAACCAAACCACTCACCAAGGAGACGCCCACAAGAAGAATACAGAAACAGTCCAGAACGGAGACGCCCACAAGAGGAACACAGAAACAGCCCAGAACGAAGAGAGGACAACGAGCGGGAAAGAGAATCCAAACGAAAAAGAGAATAGTTGGAGAAAATGTAGTCAACCTTAGCAATATATCCATTACAACAGAAGAGTTAGCGGTATTAGATAAGGGCTTGAAGCATGCCCCGATCAAAAACCTAAATAAATTTAATACGTACATAGGAATACAAAAATATATTAGAAAAATCAATATCAAAAAATGTATCATGAATAAACCATGGAGACCCCAAAATGAGGAAAGAAACACATCTCCCACGGTGATACATAGTACGTTACGTAACAATTCGGTGTATAACCCGCAAGTATCCAATAACCAACACATAGAAGTGTTCAAAAATCTAGTTCTACAAGACCTGGAGTCTCTGAAACTTAAGAATATATCTGATCCTATACACATCAAAAAGGGAATCAAAAAGTTAGCGGAGAGAAAAGATCTAGTCATCAGACCGGCTGACAAGGGAGGAGCAATAGTACTACAGTCTAAAGAACAATACCAGAATGAACTGAACAGACAACTTAATGATGAAGTAACGTATATCAAATTATTGGGTAATCCGACTGCAAAATACAAAAAAGAATTGGAATTACTGGTGAAATTAGGAATAAAGAAAGAGATCCTTAACACTAAAGAATCCAAATATCTTATACCGGAAACCTGTAGGATACCCATAATATATACTGTGCCCAAAATACATAAGTGTAAAGAAAACCCCCCAGGAAGACCAATCGTTAATGGGATAGATTCCCTAACGTCGCGAATGGGGCAGTATATAGATCGATACATCCAACCAGCGGTACAACAGACGAAAGCCTACCTCAAAGATACCAAACATATATTACAACTCCTAGAGACAACACCAGTATTGGAGGGGAGGACCATACTAGCGACAGCAGATGTCACATCGTTATACACGATAGTACAACACCATAATGCATGTTCAGCTACTAAATGGCTATTGAGGAATTACAGTAATTATATATGTAAACAAAGAAAATACCTCATCAAATGTCTGGATTTCTGCCTCAAGTACAACTACTTTTGGCACAACCAGACTTACTACAAACAGGCCATAGGCATTGCCATGGGTGCCAAATTTGCCCCGGGAGTGGCAAACGCATTCATGGCTCAATGGGAAGAAGAAACAATATATAAGGATACCCCAGCAGAACTCACTTTGTATAAAAGATACATCGATGATGTAATTATCGTGTGGAACGGAGACAGAAATGCGTTAGAATTATTTCTCACGCAATTAAACGAAAATGAAAATAATATCAAACTGGTATGGAAAATTGATGAAAAAGAGGTGGACTTTCTGGATCTGAAAATCAGTCTGGATGGAAATAAAATAGTAACTAAAACGTTCTTCAAAAATGTAGACACCAATAGCTACCTCTTCCTTAATAGTTGCCACCACAAACCATGGTTATACAACATACCAAAGGGGCAACTAATAAGACTAAAACGCAATTGCACGAAAGAAGAAGACTACCAAATCCAGGCAAAACAAATAGGAGAAAGATTTAAAACAAAAGGATACGACGAACAATGGATAGAAAAACAAATACAGGATGTAAGTAAAATGGACAGAACAATTATGCTTCAGAATAAACCAAAAAAAAAGTTACCAAAATGAGGCACCCTGTCTGATCCTGGACTACAATATACAGCATAAAGATGTAGCCAAGCTAATAGAGAGGCATTGGCACATCCTGAAGAGGGATAAGGATCTAAAAACTATACTACCACAGAAACCAAATATAATTTACACTAGAGCCCCCACTATCAGGGACCTAGTAGTAAAATCGGTAGTAGAACCGCCACCAAAACCAACTTTTACATTTTTTTCAGGGAAGGGATTCTATCCTTGTCGCAACTGTTATGCCTGTAGACATACACAAAAACCCCAAAAGAAGAGAATGGACTTTACAGCCACCAACACGGGACAAACTCATAAAATAAGAGATTTTATAGGCTGCAATACAGAGGGAGTCGTGTATGTACTACAATGCAGTTGCAATCTCCAATATGTGGGAAGAACAAAAAGGGCACTAAAAGTAAGAATAGAGGAACATGTGCGAAATATCAGACGCGGGTTCACATGGTGATGCAGATGAGCAGGTAAATCCAATGTCGAGTTCGATCTGAACTGTTTTTTAAGCAACTTCTGAACAACTCTGGAACATGTACTCTGAAAGAAGGAGCTAGTATTCATATACCCACACTAATACATACAAGAAGTCAGTGCTACACACCTATCACCACGACCCTTGCCAACCCATTAAACCACTGCTCTATGTACTCTGGGTACATCTGGTAGAATACCACACATCTCTGATGGGACATTTTATGTACCATAGAATTTATTAACAATCTTAATTATTTATATATTTTTATTGTACCATAATTTTGGCATTTGTAGTATCCATACTATGTCCGATGACATGGCAATATTAGTATCCAAGTATTGGTTATAAAAAGACCCTTCATATACAGGATATTATCCAGTATTGAATTACCAACCCAATTTTAGGAATATCAGTATCTACATACTGGGACTAAATAGATCATTTACATATAGGATATTATCCATTTTAAAATTATTAATCTATTTATAGCAATTATTTTCCTTAAGGTCTATTTATGGCAATTTAATAAGCACACCACCACTAGGAGTAACTTATATGGAACATATGTGGCCTTTATTAACATATATACTCTACCCAGGTGGGGACAGTATAATATGACCATGACACTATCAAGTCCCGGGACGCAATAACATTACACTACAACATTCCCGGTAGATAATTTCAACCACCAACTTATCTACAAGATAATGGCCGCTATAATGGCCGCCGCCTAGTAGACACTTGACCACAACCAAGATGGCCGAATACCAACTTCCGGTTATACGTAATATAAACAAAGCGTAGGGAGTGGCCGCAGGCAGAGGAGACGTGAGACGTGAGAAGGCGCTGAGAACGCCTAGGAGTTACTTACTTCTATATATGTCTATGCCGTTTTTTGCTTTTAAACCTTGATTTTAATGTAAGAGTCCACCCACTGTACTTTAATAAACTTGCCCATATTTAACCAAGATACTACACTAGTGGAGGCTTCCCTTTCTTGTTTCTTTGCCCTTTGTCTTGCTTTGACACTGAGCACTGCAGGAATCAAGATTTTAAACGCTCTTAAAGGAGAAGTTTTTTACTCTTACCAGTTTTATGCTGAACAACTTGTATCCACAATCCATGGGGCTTTACCATGGTTTTCATAATAATTCCATTTAATTGTATTATTTATTATATCTCACCAGTAGCATTGATATTACTATTATATTTATACTATTGATTATTCCTTATTGCACTTTGTTTTTAGCTATATATTGCGCGAAATTCTTTTTATATTTATTACTATTTTGTGTATATTTTGCAACTTTAAAGCACATGCAATGACTTATTAAATCATCTGGCTCCACTGTTGGCATCTGGACATTTGTTTGTAATGTATTAAAAAAGCACATGCAATGACTTATTAAATCATCTGGAGTTGCATTCATTTGTTTGTTTTTTTTATATCTACCAAGAGCTCAGCTTTAAAATAATAAAAACATTTTCTTCTGTTCTCACCTAGGCAAACTGGTGTCTCTGTCCATTGTCCATTTCTACAAGTAATTTCCAAGCTTCCCAGAGCTTTAAAATATTTTTGACATTGATATTCCAATATAGAGCCAGAAGTATATAGTTTCTGTATTGTTTCTTTCACTTCTCCATTTGCAACAAATGGTGGAGATAAGCAATTCTGTCCTTGTTCTTGAACATTGAAAAATAAAGTTAGTGAACTACTGTCACATGTTCATACGGTATTTAAATAGCATCAACAAATACACAGTGTTATTCACTAAAACTGGAGCGTGTAAAATCTGCTGCAGTTCTGCATAGAAACAAATCAGCTTCCAGGTTTTAATGTCAAAGCTTAATTGAACAAGCTGAAGTTATAAGCTGCTTGGCTTCCATGCACAGCTGCACCTGCTTCGGAGTGCATCAGATTTAGTAAATCTCCCCCACAGTTCTCCCTTCCCTTATCTCACACAGGCACATACACATACTAGGGCCAGTTTGGGAAGAAACCAATTAACTTACCCTAATCTTTGAAGTGTGGGAGGAAACCAGTTACTTAGTGGAAACCCACACAAGCATAGGGAGTACGTGCAAACTCCATGCAGATGATATTCCGACCGGCAGTTGAACCAGGAAGCCCAGTACTGCAAAGCAGAAGTGCTATCCACTAAGCCATGTAAATATTAGCAGGGACTAAGGGGTGAGGCCAAGCCCCGCTCTGTGTGTATTATGGACACAAAGGGAGGGTCTCGGGAGTGAGCATGCACGAGTGCCCCCATAGCATGCGGCTTGCTATGTGGGGCACTCAGCAGGGGGAGGGGCCAGGAGCGCTGGGAGGGGACCCTAGAAGAAGATCAGGGCTGATCTGTGCAAAACCATTGTACAAAGCAGGTAGGCATGACATGTTATTTTAATAGAAAAAAAAAACTAGCCTGTACAATCACTTTATTTGAACAATCTGAAGTTAGAAGTGGATTGGTTACTATGCATAGCTGCACCAGATTCTGTGTTCTCCAGCTTTAGTAAATCCCCCCCAGTCTACAAGTATCTGAGCTATCACCCCACTAATAACAATCTTCTTGACACCCTTACGATCTGGCTTCCTCCCACAACACTCCACTTAAATTGCTCTTCTAAAACTCAATTAAAACTTATTTAACTGCTAAAACCAAGAGCACTACTCTGTACTCATACTATTAGACCTTTCTGCTGCCTTTGATACAATTGATCAACTGCTCCTACTCAAAAAACCTCACTCCCTTAGCATCAAAGACTCTTTCCTAGTTCTTCTCCTGCTTGTTTAAAAACTCTTTCAGAATCCCCTATAACATTATCTTTTCTTCCTTTTCTCTTTCCAAAGGGGTTGCCTAAGGCTGACCATACATGGTCGAATTTCGAAAGAATTTTCTTTTGAAAATCTGAAAATGTGTGCGTTTTGTGATCCGATGGTGCCACCATTGATTTCGAAATTTGGCCAACCAAGCCTTCAATTTCACCTCATGTTGCTACAGAAAAGGATTTCCGTGGCTGGGAATCTTCTTTTCTTTCCGGGAATGTTCTTTTCTTGCACATGCGCATTTCTTTTTTGATTACATTTCTCGCACAATTCTCCCATCATTGATTAGAAAATTGTTTGTTTTTCAAAAAATCTCCATGTCCGATTACTCAAATTCGATGGCCGCACGAAAATCGGCTTTTGCGGCAGCCCACTAATGGTGCAAATACGAACGAAAATTCTTAGATAAGATTTTCGAAATCTCTGTCCTCAGACCCCCTTTTATTCTCTAGCTACACTTCCTACCTTGGTCAGTTGACTATGCCTCCCATGGCTTCCAATACCAGCTCTATGCTGCTATACCCAAATTAAACTCTCTGTGCTACTCAGCTCACCCCTTCCTTCTCCTCACACATAACTAATTATTAACTCATATATTAGCGTGGATTTCACACTACTTTCCAAATTGGATTTAAAATATTTCTAGCCCTGTGCACTATGAATTGAACATTTTTTGCACTTTATTCCTATATTATTATTATTATGATTATTATGAATTTTTACTGATTATAGTGGAAAGTACAGCACTTTTGATTTATATCATGAATGCTGCTGCAAACTCGCAAACCATTCAGTGTGCACAACCCCTCTCTGTCAATTCATCTACTTGCTTTCTTTAGCCAAACTAATAACATTCAAAATACTAATAATATCTTATGAGAATCTGCTAAATGGTGCAAGGGAGAGAAATTGCATATTGACATATTGGGGGTTATTTACTAAACACTTTGAACTGCAAGTGCACTTGAAAGTGCTTTGAAAGTGCACTTGGAAGTAAAGTCGCTGTAGATCCGAGGGGGACATGCGAGGAAAATAAAAAACAGCCTTTTAGCTTGCACATGATTGGATGATAAAATCAGCAGAGCTTCCACTCATTTCAGATCTTCCCCTTAGATTTAGAGTGACTGCACTTTCAAGTGCACTTGCAGTGCAAAGTGGATTTGCCTTTCGTAAATAACCCCCATTGCATCAGGAGTTATCTTATGAAATGTCCTTAAGAATGTTTTTATAAATGCAAACAGTACAAAGCATTTGCTTTGAGATACAGTAATATAGACATGCTGTTACTTACTGCCACATGCTGGAGGCAAAGACCACTTCCCATTGATGCAGAAGCTTTCAGGCCCCCCATTCATTTCAAAATCTTTGCTGCACTTGTATATCACAACATCTCCACTGTAGTATGCGTCTTTTGTAGTTGCTGAATCCAGTGTCCCAAATGGGATGGATGGTGGTTGATTACATTTCAAAGTCCCTTAAGTAAAAATGATGTGTATTTACTGTCTATTTAACATGTGTCTTCTTTCTACACATAGAAGCTTATGACACCATACATTTTGCAGAAAGCACTGCCAAAAAAAAATAAACAGTCAAAGAATAGATTTGTACCATAGCTGTAAAAGGAGCTTGAGGGTAACTAAAAACTCTTCTTTTAAAGTGTAACTAAAGGCATAACTTTTTTTTGTTTTATATAGAGTGGGGAGGGATTAGAATACCTGTCAGTTTTTACTTCTTTTCCATCCGTGGCCCTGTTGGGAGCTTCGCCCTCTCTATTTGTTCTGTTTATCATTATCATCGAAAGTGAAGCTTTAAGAAAATCCCACATTTTGGGTTAACATCAGAACACTGGTGACCCTGGTGAAACACCACAATTCCCTCACTTTGGAGGGATTTTCTTTCACTTCCTGTTTTGGCTATGGGACAGGAAGTGAAGAGAAATCTCCCCTATGGGACACAGATAACAAAAAAAACTGATGGGGGTTATAACCCTCCCTTACTCTATCCAAAATAAAAAAGCTTTGCCTTTAGTCACACGTTAAGGGATTCATAACCCCATAGGACTCTTGAGCATACTTGTAGTATGAACTACAGACCTTAGATAAACAGAAAACAGGAACAAAAGTGTAGTTGCTGCTTATATTGATTTATTTTTAGCTTTTATTTTTCTAGTTAAAAAAAAAATATTTCATAAAGATGTAAGGAATTAGCACCATACTGTGTGAATTTGCAATTAGTTTAGCAAATAAGATGAAAGTGAATGAAGTCTGCATTCACATCATTCAACCAATTACATGCAAGCAACCGTTTTCTTTTTTAACTTTCCTTGCACATTGCAAGTTGAACATAGCTGGAGCTTACAATAAATGCTCTACTCTATAGCAAATTGACCCTTTGAAATATAAATTGGTGCTATAGGCAGCAACTCCCCTTCCTGTTCAATTTTCTTCGTTCCAATTTTCATAAATTACCCCATTGAATCTATAATGCCGCGTACACACGATCGGACTATCCGCTGGACTTTCCGAACGAGCGGACTTGCCCACACACAACCGGACTTTTCCGGCCGACTAGGTCTGGCGGACAATCCGCCAGACTTTTGGCAGAGGTTCGTGGGACTTTTGAAATGAGCGGACTTGCCCACACACAGAGTAAAGTCCGTTAATTTTGAACGTGACTCCAGATAGACGGGACTAGCGAAGGAAGTCAATGTCGCCGCCTCCATCGGTGAGATTGACACCTTGCTAGCCCCGTCACCTGGATTGGATTTACAGGGGAATCCCTATGCAGAAAAAATGGCGTGGGGGTCCCCCTCATAGTCCATAGCAGACCCTTATCCGAGCACGCAGCCCAGCCGGTCAGGAAAGGGGGTGGGTACGAGCGAGCTCCCCCCCCCCCGAGCCGTACCAGGCCACGTACCCTCAACATGGGGGTTTCTTTGGCCCCCCCACCCCAAAGCACCTTGTTCCCATGTTGATGAGGACAAGGGCCTCTTCCCGACAACCCTGGCTGTTGGTTGTCGGGGTCTGCGGGCGGGGGGCTTATCGGAATCTGGGAGCCCCCAGATCCCTGAACCCCACCCTATGTGAATGAGTATAGGGTACATGGTACCCCTACCCATTCACCTGAGGGAAAAAGTGTTAAAAAAAAAACACAACACAGGTTTTTAAAGTGCCTTATTAGACAGCTCCGGGGGTCTTCTTCCGACTTCGGGGGTCTTCTCGCCGGGCTCCTCCGCTATCTTGTGCTCTTTTACCACTCTTTTACTAGCGGAGGAGCCCGGACTTCTTCGTCTTCTTCCGACTTCGGGGGTATGGTCCCGCTCTTCGTTTCTTCTGCTGGGCCTCCACTATCTTCTTGCAGCTCTTTTACTAGCATTGGCCCGGTCTTCTGGTTTGTCGCTGTTGTCGCCGCCACTGCCGCCGCCGGAGCCCACATGCGGGCGGATTGTCTGGGGGATGCTGGAACTGTGACATCATAAGAGGTGTGGACAATCCACCCGCGTGTGGGGTCCGGCAGACATTTTCTTCCCAAAAGTCCAGCGGACTTAGAGAGAAGTCTTGACCCGGGACTTTGACATCATAAGGGACGGGGTCACCATGTGACATCAGCCTGTGACCCCACCCCTTGTCCCTATATAAGTCGCCGCGCAACGCGTCCCTGGCATTACAAGCAGAGAGAGCGTTGTGTCAACATCGGAAGAAGAAGGTAGAAGTAGAAGAAGAACAACAACAAGGTGGCGGTGGCGACAACAGCGACGAACCAGGAAGATAGCTGCAGGAAGATAGCGGAGGCCCGGCAGAAGAAACGAATAACGGGACAAGACCCCCGAAGTCGGAAGAAGACCCCCCGACAGCGGCAGCAACGAAGGAGAATGCTGAGCTCCTCCGCTAGTAAAAGAGCAGAAGATAGCGGAGGAGCCCAGCGAGAAGACCCCCGAAGTCGGAAGAAGACCCCCGGAGCTGCCTAATAGAGTACTTTAAAAACCTGTGTTGTGTTTTTTTTTTAACACTTTTTCCCTCAGGTGAATGGGTAGAGGTACCATGTACCCCATACTCATTCACATAGGGTGGGGGGCCAGGATCTGGGGCTCCCGGATTCCGATAAGCTCCCCGCCCGCAGACCCCGACAACCAATGGCCAGGGTTGCCGGGAAGAGGCCCTTGTCCTCTTCAACATGGGGACAAGGTGCTTTGGGGTGGGGGCCGCAGCCCCCCCTTCCCCAAAGCACCCCCCACATGTTGAGGGCATGTGGCCTGGTACGGCTCAGGGGGGGGGGCGCTCGCTTGTCCCCACCCCCTTTCCGCGTGCTCCGATAAGGGTCTGCTATGGACTTTGGGGGGGACCCCCAAGCCGGTTTTTCGGTGTAGGGATTCCCCTTTAAATCCATACTAGCTGACGGGGCTAGCAATGTGTCAATCTCGCCGATGGAGGCAGCGACATTGACTTCCTTCGCTAGTCCCGTCTACCTGGAGTCACGTTCAAAATGAACGGACTTTACTCCGTGTGTGGGCAAGTCCGTTCATTTCAAAAGTCCCGCGGACTAGCACACAGACGACCGGATTGTCTGCCGGATTGCCGAGTCCGGCGGATAATTTTGAGTCAAGACTTCTTTCTAAGTCCGCCGGACTTTTGGGAAGAAAAAGTCCGCCGGAGCCCACACACGGGCGGATTGTCCGGCGGACCAGAGTTCAATCGCGTGTACGTGGCATAAGGGGTTATTGTGAGGTCCTAATCTTGTAAAATGGGATAAACATTGCACAGATGCATTTGCATCATGACTGCAGGTTTAAATTTAGTTTGACAACTTTTTTTTAAATGTTCTACCCTACAGGATGTTGCAGAAATGCCTACAGTTTTAAGACTGAATGATGTTGTAGCGCTGACATTCTTGCTTATTAATGTGTGCATGTTATAATCAAAAGTCTATGGAAATTTCTATGGCTTAGTATTTGGCGCCATCTAGCGGCCAAATACTGATAGTAAACTTAAATGATTATTGCTTTTAAAAGACAAAGACTAAATACAGGATGTGACTGTTGTTATTTACATCAGAAGGTTGACCTTTTTACCCAGGATGCTTGGTGACCTACCCAAGGACACCCTCTTGGGCAGTGCATGCTGGGAAGGACATAAAAGGAACCGGATCTGCCATTTTAGGTCTCTTGGGATCGCATGGCCTGCCTGTGAGGACTTGTGAGGAGGCCTCCCGGAGGAAGCAGCCTATAGCCATTGCGGAGCACAACCCCGCTCATTTGTTGAGTGACCTGACGGTGCCAGAGGTACAGTGCCCAGATTGGAAAGATCCAGCGACACTCATTTGAGCATCGGAGGACCAAGCTCACCCAACGGAGCGGAACAGAGTGACAGAGCCAGCTGATGGAGAAGCAAGCTACAGTCTCCGGACCAAAACCCTCATACAGAACTCCGATCCAGTTGGTGAGCGGGTTGCGGCCCACAGTTTATTGACTTTTTGCACCTAGTCAGACTCATATACAGGCCTCACTGGGATTTATAGTCCTACGAAGGAGGAGCATAGTAACTGACACTAGGCAGGCATAAGGCCTATTTGACATTGCACCTCAAGCCTTGTAACATAGTTACTGAAGTTATACCAGAAGCATCTTTAACTCAACTTTATGTACTTTAACCCTTGGATTACAAATCATAGGGAATTATCCAAGCTAGTAAAGAGAAGACTAAAGACTGAGTACTTTAAAGTGAGATCTCACGCATAGCTATTAAAGTAGGGGAGCTCCCACGTATTTATATTGTTTGTGACTGTCATATTAAAATTCATTGTCCTGTCGTTCTATGTTGGGACGACAATTACTGTAATCACCTATTTGAATATATTTACAGTAAAATATATTTTGGGTAAGTACCCAGTTGTGTGGAGTATTGTTTTCCCCCAGCAAGTGGAGCCAGTGGATACTGAGAAGGCAATACAGGTATATTGTGTTGTATTATATTGCACTGTATTGTATTGCACCACAGCTGTGTCAAAGGGACTGAGCCAAGTTAGTGGGGCTTATTAACAGAGTGCAGGCCCAAATCAAACCAGCAGCTCCTTCGGGGGTCAGTGCTATACGTGGGGGCTCGTCCGGGATTCTGTCACTCTGCAAGCAAGCCCGCCCCCTTGGTGCCATTATGGACCCCACCACAGTGGTCCAATGGTGCGAAGCAGAAGGCACACACTCAAAAGCGAGCATGGCCATTGAACTCCCAGGAGAGGACTGGGGAGAAAAACATGTTAAAGAGATTGTGCAAGCATTGTCCCCAGACATGAAGGCCTATGTGGTCACAGTAAGACCAGATCATGGGACCGATCGCACTTACGCACTACTAGAGTGGAGGAAAGGCGTCTCTAAGAATTTCCAAGGGGCCTGAAACTGTCTGACAGAACCAAATTCTGCTTGACACACCCAGAAAGGCAAGGTGAAGGTCCTGTCAGCTCCAACCAGGAGAAGTCAATCAAAGCCAAAGCTTCCTCCTGGTCACACTCCACCACGATTGAGCCAGAGCTTCTTACTGCCCTAAGGGACTTTGTGGCGAAGTGCCAGAAGGGAAACCCTGCATACCCTGGAAATTCCTACCAGAAACATAGCATTTTCTCAGGAAGGCAACCCGTACCACAGGAGGAGGGCAGCGTTGAGGAATGGCTAGAACAGACTACCCAAGCCCTGGATTTGTGGGACATCCCTGAAGCACACAAGAAGCAAAGGATTGCTGAGAGCCCTGCTTCAGAAGCTATCCCAAATCTGTAGCTCAGCAAGCAGAACTGCGTGGCTCAGGATCACTTAGATATCCTTCAGGATGTGTTCAGATGGACAGAGAAGGTCTCCAACCTCATTTACCAATTGGAGCACACCTATCAACAAGTGGGGGAAAAGCTGTCAAAGTAAATAGGGCGGTTGGACAAAGTACTGCATCAGGTCTTGTTGAAGAAAGGACTAGATCCCAGGGAAGTGGATGAAAAAAGGGCAAAGCAAGTCCTGAAGGGTGCCCAACCATTAGACCCCATCATGCTCCAGTTAAGGGCCGTCAAGACAGTGGCATCCTAAAGTACCCAGATCTGATCCGGACTGTGTGGGAAGAGGAGGCCATTCTTGAGCGGAAAAAGGAAAAACTCCAAGGGCCAAAATCAGCGGTTGAAATCAGGGAGGCTAGTGCCACCAGTGGTGACCCTCAGATAGAACTTCTCCGGACACAGGTGATGGAAATGATGGCCCTGTTGACGGCCCGGCACACCATTCCCCCTGATAGGGGAGTTCAAGCATCAAAGAACTGACAAGTCCCACAGCAGAGAAGGAACTCAGAGTCTGTTTCAATTGTGGAGGAGTCGGACATCTCAGGCGGGTGTGCCCAAGCCGAAGAACGGGGACAAAATCACAAAAGCCGGCGGAAAACTTCAGAGGGCCCCAGTGAAGGATTCAACTGGGTGCCCAACTACCATAGTTAACTCCAACTCAACCCGTACGCACCAAACCCCTGGGACTGCAGTAGAGTCAAGGTGGAAGAAGAAGAGGCCAAAAAAAAAAAACAACTGCCAAGGTACAAGCCACTAAGCAGGCCAAAAGTTTTACTTCCTATGGATTTCCCCCCAAGTTAGTTGGACCCTCCTCAATTGTCCCCATCCAGATAGAGGGGATATACACAAAAGCCCTGCTGGACACTGGAGCTCAAGTGACATTGCTCTACAGGGACTTCTATGAAAAACATTTCAAGCATCTGCCATTACAAAAGCTGGAGGAGCTGGAGATATGGGGACTGGGGACTAGGGACCCAGAATTTCCCGTACGATGGTTATCTGCCTGTCAAACTTACTTTCGACCCGAGTACCGCCGGGAAGGCCAAAATCTTTGACACCTTGGCAGTGGTGTGCCCTCGCCCTCCAGGGGCTGACAAGAGTTTCCTCATCATTGGGACGAACACTGACTTGGTGAGGAGATTACTTACACCTCTGGTACTGCAGGAAAGAAACCCCCCCCAACACAAATACACCCTCTGCTTGCCCAAGTGTATCGAGATCTCAAACAGGAAGAGAAGGCCCCCGAAAGAGGGGGTGGGGAAAATCTGGCTTCTGGACAAAAAGGAAAGACTGGTCCAGCCAGGTGAGGTACTCTACCTGAGAGCCTCCATCAAGTTAAGCTGGAAAAAGCCGGGTCCATTCATTGTCCTCGAGACTTCAAGCCAAGAAGAACATAGAGGACTGGAACTTATCCCTGAAGTATTGCCAACCAGAGCATTGAAGAGGAGCAGAGGCAAGATCTCAGTCAGTGTCCGCAACGCAACAGCTGTGCCGGTGAGGGTACCAGCCAGGACACTGTTAGGACAGGTCAACCAAGCCACCCCAGTCTTGGCGTGTGATTTAATAGGATAACAAGCAGGAGAGATTCCTCAGGAAGCATTCTGCCCAAAAAACACACCTCTTACTCCTGCATGGGTGGAGAGAGCTAAAGCCCAACTTCTGAGATGGAGGACAGCTTTCTCTAAAAGTGAGTTTGACGTGGGGCTGGCGAAGAGTGCAGCCCACCGAATTTGGCTGGAGGAAGACAAGCCCTTTCGGGAGAGAGTCAGGCGAATCCCACTGGGGGATCTTGAAGACTTGAAGGAACAGTTGGCTGAACTCAAAAGGACGGGCATTATCAGAGAGTCCCGGAGCCCTTACGCCTCTCCAATAGTGGTGGTAAGAAAGAAAAATTGGTCCCTACGACTATGCATCGATTATAAGACCCTGAACCGGAGGACTATTCCTGACCAGTATACCACACCCTGGATAAAGGATGCCTTGCAGAGCTTGTCAGGGGCGAAGTGGTTAAGCGTGCTGGACCTAAAGAGTGGGTACTATAAAATCCCCATGTCCCCTGAAGATAGAGAGAGTTTAATCGGATGCCGCAAGGTCTCTCTGGAGCCCCAGCAAACTTCCAGAGATTGATGGAAAGGACAGTGGGCGACATGAATCTGATTGAAGTACTGGTCTACCTGGATGACAGTGTTTGGGAGAACGTTGGAAGAACATGAAGAACGCCTGGAGAAGGTCCTGAAGAGACTTCATGATGAAGGCCTGAAGCTCTCCATGGAGAAGTGCCAATTCTACCAACCCTCAGTGAATTACCTAGGACACATTGTGTCTGAAGAGGGGCTGGCAACCGACCCCGAGAAGTTGGAAGCTGTCACTTCTTGGCCCAGGCCTACCAATGTGACGGAACTAAGATCATTCCTAGGTTTCTGCTCGTACTATAGAAGGTTTGTGGAAGGGTTCGCCAAAATAGCCCACCCATTCACTGAGCTTCTGAAGAACCAGGAAGAAGCTGGTGCAGACCCAGACCAGTCGGGGAAGCCAAAGGAAGGACCCAGGAAGAAGGAGTCCATGCAGGACCAGTGGACTCCGCAATGAGAGGAAGCGTTCAGACAATTGAAGTGGAGCCTTACCACTGCCCTGGTCTTGGCCTATGCCGATCCTGCCAAACCCTATGAGTTACATGTAGATGCCAGCCGAGACAGACTAGGAGGAGTGCTCTACCAAGAACAGGATGGACACCTCCGACCCATAGCCTATGTGAGCAGAAGCTTAATCCTACTCACAAACTGGAATTTCTGGCTCTGGAATGGGCAGTGGTAGACAAGTTGAAGGATTATCTCTATGGGGCTGAATTTGTAGTCAAGACGGACAACAACCCCCTAACATACTTACTCACCACTGCCAAGCTGGACGCCACCGGCCACAGGTGGCTGGCTGCTCTCTCTGCGTTTACCTTCAGCCTGAAGTACAGACCAGGGGTCGGTAAACGAGATGCGGATACCTTGTCAAGAAAGCCACATGACTCCCAGAACCCCTCAGAAGACTGGACTCAACTCACCCCTGAAGGAGTAAAGGAGTAAGAGCCCTCTGTGAAGCGACAGGCCAGCAAGGAAAAGGTGCAGCCAGAGCTGAGGGAGTGGGGGTGTCTTCAGCGGGAGTGCCCAGATGCTATTGTAACGTCTCCCAGATTGCCCAAGAGGGTCTTCCCAAGCTATCAAAAAAAGACCTCAGGAGAGATCAGGAGGAAGACTCAATCTGTGGGCTGGTACAGAAGGTATTGGAAAACAATCAACCGGATCTGCTGCAGAAGAGTGACCGGAAAGAAGCTTGGCTACTGCAGAAAGAGTGGGATCGGTTGCAGTTACAACAGGGGGTGGTCTACCGAAGGGGCCCCTCTGAAGATCCCGAAGAGAAGTGGCAACTGCTCCTGCCGGAGAAGCACAGGGAGAGAGTGCTGACTGCTCTGCATGACCACCATGGCCATTTAGGAGCCAACAGGACTCTCCAACTAGTGAGGGACAGGTTCTACTGGCCTCGCATGAGGACTGAAGTGGAGAGCTATTGCCATTCCTGTCTCAGGTGCATACAACAAAAGACTTTGCCCCAGAGGGCTGCCCCAATGGGCCACTTGGAGCTAATGGACCTGGTCTGCATAGACTTTCTCTGTTTGGAATCCGACCTGAGTGGGCAAGGGGACATCTTAGTGGTTAGAAATCACTTCACCTGCTATGCCCAAGCGTTCCCTACTAGAGACCAGAAAGCAGTCACAGTAGCAAAGGCTCTCGTGGAGAAGTTCTTCGTCCATTATGGTCTACCTCAATGGATACATTCTGACCAAGGAAGAGACTTTGAGAGCACGCTGATAAAAAGACTATTGGATCTACTAGGCATACAAAAGTCCAGGACTACTCCCTATCACCCACAAGGGGACCCTCAACCGGAAAGGTTCAACAGGACTCTCCTGAACATGTTGGGGACTTTAACTGCAGAACAGAAACCCCATTGGAGTAGGCACATCACTGCACTGGTTCATGCCTACAATAGTACCAAAAGTGACGCTACTGGGTACTCGCCTTACAGACTAATGTTCGGCCGTGAAGCCAGACTACCAGTAGACCTAGCCTTTGGGACCTCCTTGGACCACACATCAAGGGTATGTGGACAGACTGCGGAGGAACTTGAAGATAGCTTACAAGCAGGCTCAAGCCCCCTCGAACTCTAGAGAAAATAGAAATAAGAGTAACTTTGATCTAAAAGTAAGAGTTCAGGCTCTTCAACCAGGTGACCGTGTCTTACTGAGGAATCTGGGTATCCCAGGCAAACATAAGTTGGCTGACCGCTGGAGATCACAGACATATGTTGTGTGCAGGAAGCTTCCAGGGCTCCCAGTGTATGAAATCAAGCCAGAAGGAAACACTCGGCCAGTAAAAACCTGGCATCGGAATCACCTCTTACCCCTCACAGAAGCAGTCAGGATAAGTTCAGAAGAGGAACTCCCCTCCACATCAACTGTTGTGCACAGGCCAGCAACCAGGTCTCAGCCTGCACCCCCTGCAGATGAGGATGAAGAGATGGAGATGAGTTGGCTGTGGCCTCCTGAGGCATCAGAGACAGATGTTGATGACTCCCCAAAAGTAGGAGGAGAAAATAATGGGACTCTTAGGGCAGAGGCCCCAGAATTTGTGCCAACAACACATCACACAGAAGAGTAAAGTACTCCTGTTCATTCTCCATCATTAGCTCCTGAGATGAGGGATGAGGATATTTGCCCAAGAGTAATGGATACCCCGAAAGGGCAGAGAACAAAGAGAGACATTCGCCCACCACAGAGACTGACTTATGATACATAGGGCGAATGCTCTGAAGCATCTCAGATCGTCAGCAAAAGAAACCCTGAACTGCCTGGTCCCTCTACTTCTGGTTCAGTGAGGGACAGCCCCAACTCACCCCTTGACACATCTGTATCAGACACTGTAGTGTCAGCTGTGAGTGTACAGGACAGCTCCCCATCACATGAGAATTGGTGGGAAGCTCCTCTGTCTGTATTGTATAACCATATAGAAGCAAAAATAGTTAACATTTTGAACCTCTTTGGGGACCAAAGAGATAAAGTAGGGGGAGTGTTTAGCGCTGACATTCTTGCTTATTAATGTGTGTTTGCATGTTATAATCAAAAGTCTATGGACATTTCTATGGCTTAGTATTTGGTGCCATCTAGCAGCCAAATACTGACAGTAAACTTAAATGATTATTGCTTTTAAAACACAAACACTAAATACAGGAAGTGACTGTTATTTACATCAGAAGGTTGACCTTTTTACCCAGGATGCTTGGTGACCTACCCAAGGACACCCTCTCGGGCAGTGCATGCTGGGAAGGACATAAAAGGAACCGGAGCGGCCATTTTAGGTCTCTTGGGATCGCATGGCCTGCCTGTGAGGACTTGTGAGGAGGCCTCCCGGAGGAAGCGGCCCATAGCAATTGCCGAGCACAACCCCGCTCGTTTGTTGAGTGACCTGACGGTGCCAGAGGTACAGTGCCCGGATTGGAAGGATCAAGAGACACTTGTTGGAGCATCGGAGGACCGGGCTAACCCAGCGGAGTGGAACGGAGTGACGCAGCCAGCTGATGGAGAAGCAAGCTACGGTCACCTGACAAAAGCCATCATACAGAACTCCGATCCAGTTGGTGAGCGGGTTGCGGCCCACAGTTATTGACTTTTTGCACCTAGTCAGACTCATATACAGGCCTCACTGGGCTTTATAGTCCTACGAAGGAGGAGCATAGCAACTGACACTAGGCAGGCATAAGGCCTATTTCACATTGCACCTCAAGCCTTGTAACATAATTACTGAATTTATATCAGGAGCATCTTTAACTCAACTTTATGTACTTTAACCCTTGGATTACAAATCATAAGGAATTATCCTAGCTAGCGAAGAGAAGAAGACTAAAGACTAAGTACTTTAAAGTGAGATCTCACGCATAGCTATTAAAGTACGAGGAGCTCCCGCGTATTTATATTGTTTGTGATTGTCATATTAAAATTCATTGTCCTGACGTTCTACGTTGGGACGACAGTACAATTACTGTAATCACCTGTTTAATATATTTACAGTAAAATATATTTTGGTTAAGTACCCAGTTGTGTGGAGTATTGTTTTCCCCCAGCAAGTGGAGCCAGTGGATCCTGAGAAGGCAATACAGGTATATTGTGTTGTATTATATTGTACTGTATTGTATTGCACCACAGCTGTGTCAAGTGGACTGAGCCAAGTTAGTGGAGCTTATTAACAGAGTGCAGGCCCAAATCAAACCAGCAGCTCCTTCGGGGGTCAGTGCTACAATGTATTATTTAAAGTCTGTAAAAAGTACTCACTGACACACTGAGGAGGTGATGTCCATTTGTCATTTTGACAAAGTACAGATGTAGGGCCACGAAGTTTGAAACCTGTTTTGCATTTCATCTGAATTTTTTCACCATTAAAGTAGTCCCATTTGTGTCCAATATCTTCAGTATTGGCTGGCTGTGGTGGAGGTGGACACTTGGACCTTCTGCCTGCAACTAAAGCTAGACATAGTTGTTGATTAATTTTTGGACAACAGGAGTAATGGCATGTAAATAGTTAGAGGTGCAGTGGTAACTGTTATTTACAGTAAGACACTAATTTAAATGTGTATACATGTACACACACAAATTTATGCGTACACATTACTTAATTAGTGTAAAGGAGCAAGAACATAAAATTAATATTTACCTTCACACACTGGTAATGGTGGGTCCCATCCATAGTAATAACACTGGCTAATTGCTGGTCCTCTAAGTATCATTCCTTCATCACATGAAAATTTTCCCACTTGGCCATTGGAATAGACTGGATGAAGTTTATCAAAACCAGTGGATGGCGGTACAGAACATTTTATTTCTAATATAAAAATGGGATAAATATAAATCTAACATATAAAGCGCTGAACCCTCCTGGAACATATCTTTAAAAATGCAATAATTTATTACATTAGATAAGAAAACACACACACACATATCACAACATATGAACCAAGTTCAGAAAATTTTATTGCAGTCAATCAATTGGAAGTGACCATGGGATTCAATAAATCCTGCAAACCTGTGCTGGAAGATTGGGTTTGTGAACACCTGTAATTAGAAATGACTCTTTGTGTGAAGCGGTCATAAGCATTGTTGTAATAGCCAGCAGCTCTAGCGTTTGTATCATAAGATCCCTAAATCAAAGAGAAACTCACCTGCCCAGAACCTGAATGCTCGCCCTCACATAATGCCAAAATTCTGTTAAGGCATATTTAGCAATGTACAAATATTTAACTATGGAAGTTAAAGTGTCCTAAGGTATTAATGCTTTCACTTAAAGTATGGCTTATTAAAAAAAAAAAACAGTCATGGTCACCTAGATGGTTACAGCACCGATCCCAGCTGCAGCTGTCCCCCGCCACCTCTAAGACTGAGAACTGAGCGATCAAAGATCACTCAGTTCTTGGTCTTCAGCCTGCAGAGAGCCGGTGACTATCAGTCACCGGCTCTCTGCTCTGCTCCTTCAGGGCTCACTGGAGTGCTGGGCTGTGGAGGTAGCCCCATGCTCGTGCTGGGCTGTGGAGGTAGCCCCATGCTCATTTATATGGGGGTGGTATTTGGGGGCCCCATTATTATTAAAGAGGACTTACAGATTTCAATAAGCCCCCTACCCACAGACCCTACAGCCACCAGGCAAGAGTTGTGGGGAAGAGGCCCCTTTCCTTATCAACATGGGTACAAGGTGCATTGCCAGGGGGGTCTCTCCGGCACAGTTCTCTCCTATGTTGAGGTCGTATGCCCTGGTATGGTTCAGGAGGAAGAGGCCTTCACTCCCGTCCTCACCTTTCCTGGCCAGACAGGCTGCATTCTTCAAATAAGGCACCATGCACACGAGACGCAGATGCAAACTCTGCTGAACGCATTTTTAAAAAAACAGAAACCTGAGTTTGAAAACACGTGTTTTGCCACGTTTTAATGCTGTGTTGGGGCGCGTTTTAACGCATTTGCGTCTATAAGTGTTTGTTAAGATAACATCATATAGACCCTCCCCAAGCTCAGAAAGCATGTATTATTAACTATTTCTGCCATTTTGATCAGAGTGAGCAGCAGCAGCAGAGAGAGCAGTTGTACACTTGCATTTGCCTCTCTTTCTGTGTTTTTTTTTTGGAAATGGATCCCATATTGAATATATGTCAGGAAATGCTCCTGAAATTGCTCTTGATGAGGCAGCAACGTCGTCCCAAATTGCATGAGAGGTCCAGAGTCAGAGCTCGTCGATATTGGACCCATCCGTTGATGGCACAGCGAATGTCCATTGGATATTTCACAAACACGGTGGGGGATTGGGGCTGACTATACATTGGTATGCAGGTTTTTTCTTTGTGAAAAAAAAGACATTGCTATGCTTTGGTCAGACTAGGTGGAGTCCCTGATTAGATTAGAAATTGGATGAAGGGTTGGGGCAAATAAGTGGAGGCATTCTTCATTGTCTAAGCCACCTAAAAAAATAGAGTTTTTTATGGCATTGCATCAGTGAGTATATATGCTCTATGAACTATCTAAAGTAATTACGACATTTTAAACCAATTTTTTTAGTATTTTTTATGGTTTCCCATCATATTTCTGAGTTTTCTGGTCTAAAAAATTGTGTTCCTTTAAAAACGATTATAAACGCAAACCCGGCTAAACGCAGGTGTCGCGTTTAGCCGCGTTTTGTGTCTGAAACATGGAAAAGCAAAGTGTCTGAACCCATTTTTTTGCTTCTGGAAAAACAAGGTTGAACGCAACTGCATAAAACTGGGAAAAAACTAGACTGTGTACATGGACACATAGGATAACATTGCATGTGTCCAACTGCCTCTGAACGCGCGTTTAACAGCGTCTCATGTGCATGGGGCCTAAGAGTCTGCTATGGACTTTTAGGAGGGCTTAACACATTTTGTTTTTGGAATTGAGTCTCCCTTAAAATCCAAACAAAGTAGGACAGTTTTTCCTCTAATGGAAATTAAACAGACAATTATATGGAAAATACAATACAGGATCATAGCCACACCACACTGTAAGGTCCTGAGCAATAAGCCAGGGCCCGACGCGTTTCAAGGTTTTTTAAGGAATAACACCTCTTCTTCAGGGACTTGTAGTGTGATCAAGTCTTATCTGTAGATGTTATAAAGACATACGGTAAATAAACAAAAAGACAACAATCACAAATAGTAACCGTTAGTTACATTCACAGAATGTCAAATAACATCCATAATACTACAATGTGCATATGCTCTGACCGTATATAGTTGTGGGTCACCGTCCAAAAGCATCCAATATGTACAAATTGGGTGTAGGGAATAAAGTTTGTTGCCAGGGGTCCGGTCCGTATGCTGGTGCACAGCGCCGTGGGTCACTGAGATGCCAGAGATGTTGGGCAGACACAAAGGGCGCATCACGGCCACATATATCACACCCAATTGGTTGTATCAATAGTGATCCTAGCAGGGAAAAACCATTATGGTGGTAAATGGCAAGGTGTGCCTTGGTAATAAGGAGGTAGAGTATTTAAATGGTTAATAAGAAAGTATATATATATATATATATATATATATATATATAAACTGGACACTGCACCTATATAATACAGAGTGCAGTGTAATTTCTTGAATATCCTACCTGCTGGTATATAGCGTGAGGAGAAAAAGTTGGTAAGTGTGTGTCCAATCTACGCAGATGAAATGGGAGGCAAGTAACCATAAATAAAACCGAGAGACAGCCCGACAGGTAGTTTATGCCCTGACCAAGATCATCTAAAGGCAGAGGGTAAAGTATACACATATATTATATATGTAGTGTAAAGTCTTGATTAATATATCAAAATACTTTTTCAACAACTTTAGGGCCAAAGAAAGCAATCAAAAAATGGTTGAGCCTACAAATAGAGAGCATTTGCCCATTTCCTATGGAGGACATAAATATGTCCACCCTATCCTATTAGTTTCAAGGGCAGGGAACTAATCCAACAAATCATCCACAGAAGGGATTTTCTATCTATTTACCTGACATTCACCATGCAGCAGCCCAATCAGTCCGATGCATGGAACAGCATAGGACTGAATGAGCTGCCGCCGACATATATAGCCCTGTTTGGTTAGTATAAACTGAAACAGCTGGTGAAGAGCTGCACAGACTAGGTGAGGTGGGAGGACCCGCCCCCTGAGCCTCTGACGCGCAGGCCCAGCCCACACACTCGTCCATCAGATGACACTGCTCAAATCGCCAGCGTCATGACGTCATGCGCACAGCATAGGGCGGGGACAGAGAGTGAGAGGTGACCGGTGTTCTGTCACGAACAGTCCGGCTATCACCAAGTGTCCGAAGTGTACTGCGCATGCGCAGCACATGCACAGTACGGAGCACAAAGATTTTCGGAAATTCTCGGAAGATGAACGGTGCCTGCGCCGTGAGTGGATGTGTAAGCCCCACCATCCAAGCGGACATAGGGCTACACAAATTATAGGGCCCCTCGTGGGCTCGCTTTGCTCGCCACGCTTCAAGCACGGCCTCGCTGCGCTCGGCTCTTTTATATTCTAACTCTATGTCCACTTGGATGGTGGGGCTTGAAAGTGGACTCACGGCGCAGGCGCCGTTCATCCTAGGGAATTTTCGGAATCTGGGTGTCCTGTGTACTGCGCATGCGCAGTACACAGCGGACACTTTGTGATGGGGGACGGCAAATTATAGTACACCGGCATCCGCGTCAGTGGCTCGTGGCGCAGCCGGTCACCACGACCACGGAGGAAAACAAATCCTCCGGCCGTGTGAAACGGAAATTGGGAGGCCATGGAAGAAACATCTCGAGAGATGACACCATGGCCCCCGTGCGCCGAGTGAACAGCCCAAGACACTAGCACCACAGAGACATCCCCCCAGCGCCAGCACACAGCAAAAACAGAACGGATCTGCCTGGGAAAGAAAACAAAACAAGCATTTATCTGATTTCACATAGAACAGAGAATGAACAGAAGGGAATAGGGAAGGGAACAAAATGGATGGAGTACTTACAGCCACCTGGGTAAATTGCCCAGAGTGTACTGATGTCATGGATACTTGGAAAAGCAGAACACTATAAAAACTCCAAATACAGATCACATTGAGGTGAACCTATAATCTGGATGTCCAGTTATTTATGGGAGGATCAATCAGGGGTGTCTAGAAGTGGGCATTACAATTGGAAATGTCACGACGATCTAAACAGGGGAGTCACAGATATCCATAGAGGGCATATCTCCACAATTGCAATAGAAATCACTGGTAATCAGGAACAAAGAATATCAGTAACATTAATGCAAAGAATTACACCGTATCACTGATTGGTGTATGGGAGAGTTATATATAAACAAATTCCAAAATGAGATTTCAACTATACGGTTGAAAACAGAATACAACTAGTGCAAACTTGCAAAAATCAAAAAAAGAGATTACGATATGTTGGCCTCCATGAGATTCCACTCTGACCCCCCAGAAGTGTAACCCTCCAAAAAGGGTCGGAATGAGATAGCATCATTGAGGCCTGGTGGCTTGGTTGCCTGGAGGCGAAAAATCCACCTCTGCTCGTGCTGCAAAAGGACTTTATTCCAGTCGCCTCCACGCAAACCAGAATGAACCCGGTCCAAGATGATAAAGGACACGTGTGGAAAAATGCCCGAATGGATTGCTGTGACATGTCTGCCAAGGGGCAGCCCTGGATTGCAGGATTTCATTGCGGCTATGTGATGGTATGCTCATCTCCAGAACTCCTGTCTTTCCTACGTAATAGCATGCGCAGTAGCACATGAGTAAATATACAACCCCGATGGTTTTACAGTTAGCATAATGGCTATTTTTCGCCATTCGGTAATGTCACATTAGGGTTAATATTCATAAATTGACAATAAGGACAACCACCACACCTGAAAGTTCCTGGGCGCTTACAGGGGTCCCGTTTCCCTCCACCCCCCGAGTATTCACTAGATACTAGATTTTCACTAATTGATCTAGTCCGCTTGAAAGTAAATGATGGTTGATCCTGGACAAACGGACCAATTGTAGGGTCCATTTGGAGGACATGCCAATAACGTTTAATTATATTCTGTAAATTCCTATGTTGGTTGGAAAATGTAGTTATTATTCTGATTGGATTCGTTTGATTCTTGTTTGACTTCGAACCATAAATCAACTCCTGTCTTGTCTTGGAAACTGCCCTCTTATAGGCCTTTTTCAAACAAGTTTTGGAATACCCACGTGTCATGAGTCTGCCTCTTAACGAGTCCGCCTCTTGCTGAAAGGTAGAGTCGTCAGTGCAGTTCTTCCTGACACGTAGGTACTGACTGTATGGGATCGAACGAATCAATGGTTGCGGGTGAAAGCTAGTAGTGTGTAAAATGGAATTACCCGAGGTGGGTTTGCGGAAAAGGGAGCTAATCAAGGACCCATCTAACTGTTTGTGAATAGTTAAATCCAAAAATGTGATATCTGATTCATTAAAGGTCATGGTAAAGTTCAAGTTGAACTCATTGGTATTGAGTTCAATCAAGAAGGCCTCGAGGCATTCTGGTGTTCCATCCCATACCACCAGAATGCCGTCGATATATCGACGCCACAACACCACATTCTCCATGTATGGTCGCAGGTGTTCAGAGGTGGAGACCATGCTCTCCCATTCCCCCAGGTACAGGTTGGCATACGATGGGGCACACGAAGTCCCCATCTCAACCCCCTGCACCTGGAGGAAATGGTCACCATGGAACAGAAAATGGTTGTGATTTAGAATGAAATCCAATGCGTCAATCAAGAATTTAATCCTAGATTGATCCTGTAAATTAAGGTTAGACTGTTTGTTGGAGGTACTGGATATCTTTTTAATTTCATTACATGTCAATCTGACAAACGCCAACACGTTGGAATTAATATTAAGTGCCGGGAATTTGGCAGATTTTTTCTTAAAAGGATCTGACAGGAGCACTCGGGAGATCAGATTGATCAAATCGACCCAACAAATGTTCAAGGTCGATCTGGTCAATCAGGTCAGGTGGTTCATTTTCATCAAGAAGAGCAATTAAATTGTCCAAAGCAGCCAGTTCTTGTGACTTAAAACTGGACTGCTTTGGCGTGTCCTTGGAATAAAGTTGTTTTAAAATAAGTTTGCGGGCGAACAACTAAATGTCCTTGGCTGCCTCAAATCTATCGAGGTCCTGATTGGGACAGAAGCTCAATCCACGGCTTAATACTGAAAGTTCCATGTCGGTAAGAGTATATGAAGAAAGATTTACAATGTTCAGATTTTGACTATCATTGATTTGCGGTATATCGCAAAGGTGACTTGCTTTTGTTATTTCCCGACTTTGTCAATTGGTTGAACTAAAACATTGTCGGGGATTGAAGCCCTGCTAGGATCACTATTGATACAACCAATTGGGTGTGATATATGTGGCCGTGATACGCCCTTTGTGTCTGCCCAACATCTCTGGCATCTCAGTGACCCACAGCGCTGTGCACCAGCATACGGACCGGACCCCTGGCAACAAACTTTATTCCCTACACCCAATTTGTACATATTGGATGCTTTTGGACGGTGACCCACAACTATATACGGTCAGAGCATATGCACATTGTAGTATTATGGATGTTATTTGACATTCTGTGTATGTAACTACGGTTACTATTTGTGATTGTTGTCTTTTTGTTTATTTACTGTATGTCTTTATAACATCTACAGATAAGAATTGATCACACTACAAGGCCCTGAAGAAGAGGTGTTATTTCTTAAAAAACCTTGAAACGCGTCGGGCCTCCTAGTGCCCTGGCTTATTGCTCAGGACCTTACAGTGTGGTGTGGTTATGATTCTGTATCATATTTTCCATATAATTGTCTGTTTAATTTGTATGTCACCCCTTACCAAGTTTGCATCCAATTTTATTACTTCACTGTTTTAACTTTTCCAATAAATATTATTTTTGATATAATTTTCGAAGACTCCTGCCTTTTAAAATCCCATAAGAGGAAAAATGGTCCTACTTTATCTAGTCTAATAGGGATGTGGGCAGGTAGTCTTCATCCACAGAGTCTTTGGCAACACCCATATTTAAAATCCAAACAAGACCAGAAGGGGTCATTTTGGGTGAACTCAATCCAATTTTTCTTTCATTCTTATTGTGGGATGGGCTACAGAAAAAAATGACATTTACAAAGGAAAAATTGATAGTTTAAATTGCCAGCAAAGAAAACTGCAAAAAAAAAAACAGCTCACACCAGACCAGACATATCGCTTGGTGTTGAGGCCAAATAGTTCACTTTAGTCTCATCTGACCACCTTAAACACACCTTAAAGATTTTGAGACCACATGGGAAAAGGTGTTATGGTCAGGTGAGACTAAAATTGAATTATTTGGCCTCAACACCAAACAATACAATACGGAAATCCAATACAGCTCACCATCCAAATAACATTATTCCTACAGTAAAGCATGGAGGGCGTTTCTCTGTAGCAGGGATTGGAGCACTTGTCAGAATAGAAGAAAAATGGATGGGGTAAAATACCATCAAATTCTTGAGGAAAATCTGCTGCCCTTTGCCAGAAAGTTGTCTATGGGAAGTAGGTTTACCTTCCATCATGACAATGGCCCAAAGCAAAAATGATCACATAGTAGTTGAAGGAGAAAGAGGTAAATGTCCTGCATGGCCTAGTCAGAGCCCAGACTTAAACCCCATTGAAAATCTGTGGAATGACTTAAAGACTGCAGTCCACAAACAGTCACCATCAAATTTAACTGAACTTAAGAAGTTCTGCAAAGAAAAGTGGACAAACACTGTCATTAAAGCAAAAGGTGGTTTAACAAAATATTGACATAAGGGGGTGATCTTTTTTCCAACTCAGTGATTCTGTTTTTGATTTTTTTTTTCTTACATGTTGGTGTTATATCTTTCACTTGGATGTCATAGGTTGCACTAGTAAATACAGCTGGATAAAACAAAAATGGTATCTGTCTTCATTTCAGTGAATTTTTACAAATTGTGATTATTTTAAGGGGGGGGGGTTATTTTTCTATACCCACTTTAAATGTTCCCCAGGTTAGTGACCACCCTCCACTCTATGCTATTTTCTCACATTGCACTGTCTCTTAGCCCAGAAAATGGGCATTTTTATTTGACAAATTCTGCTACTGTTGATTTTAAAGGGATTCGGGTTTGGCATTTCAGCAGGTTCAGGTTTGGTGAGTCCCTGCTGAACTAAAAAACCTGGGACAGTTGGGCTCATCACTACTCCCAAATCAATGATAATGGTGCAGGTTTCCTAACGTTCACAGTATGCAGTCAATTTTGCTAGGAAAAGCTCATACTTTACATGACCTATCTGGTCAATTTGACTACCAGCAGCATTAAAAATGCACAAAGACAACAACAGGTATGAAAAGCACTAACATAATAGTCAAGTAAAGCAGCAGCAGCAGCAGCAAACCTTTGTTTTCCTCCATCATATACTACCCACAAAAGCACTCCCTTTCTGTAATATCACCATCACCAGTTGCTGACTTTTGCTCACCCTATCAATATATCATATGAGCTAAAAGAAGCATTGCCATTCCTTTTTGCGCCTAATAAGCCTGGGGAAAAGTAGACATTTAGCAGGCAAGTGAATCAAAGCAGTTTCCAGAAGTACAATTCATTGGTTGCAGGGAAATCATAGAAAATACATAGCCATAATTTAAATAAATGAGGCCCATTCATAGTATATAGCCTGTAGGCAGAGATTTTCTTTTGTTTTGTTTTTTTTGTTTTGCAAAAAGCCCTGTCCATGCGCACTATACTTTTAAGGGCTAGCTATTGACTGGAACTGTTGCCATCCTCACAGTGTAAAGTGTGCATCCAGCCAAACAGAGAATCCCGGAGCAGAAGGAGAGAAAAGCATTGGCGTAGGGACTGCATGACAGGTGTGGACAGCACAGTCATGCTTGTGGAGAAAAAAGTTGTCCCCTTTAAGAAAAGGGGAGGGGCCGAAGCAGGGGAGGCGCTCGGTTAGGAAGTTAGGAAGAAGAAAGGAGAGTGACTTCATCAGTGAGCGACGGAGGAGAAGATTACCAACCACCCTCCTGAGTATGGTCAATTATAATAGGGGCTGTAGGGACAACCCGGGCAGTGGTTGGGTCTTTGGAGGAAGAGAATATGGTAGTTATATGCATATATAACATGGTTGGTACCCATCTGTGGTATGGGGTTAACATGGTTGGTACCCATCTGTGGGATGGGGGTTAACATGGTTGGTACCCATCTGTGGGATGGGGGTTAACATGGTTGGTACCCATCTGTGGGATGGGGTTAACATGGTTGGTACCCATCTGTGGGATGGGGTTAACATGGTTGGTACCCATCTGTGGGATAGGGTTAACATGGTTGGTACCCATCTGTGGATGGGGGTTATCAGGTACCTTCCGGTTAACGAGGGGTTAACCAGGAAGGGGTTAAAGGTAGGTCACTGCGAAAGTGGAGTACTGTCTCCGGGTCTGGGGGCTTGCGACCGGAGGCCTAAAGTTTAAAGAAGTTTGGCGCAGTGACCAGTGGGGTGGGGTTCCCCGAGAAGACCCCAAAAGTACATAAAGTTGGTTAAGAGTTATTTTAAATGTTTTTTATTTAATTTTAAGGTAATTGTTAATAAAAGGCCGTCAAGGCCATTTACTCCAAAATCTTGTCATGTCATTTGTGAGGGGATTTGGAGGGGGTTATATATTATGTTTCATGAATGGCTTAAGGGACTGTGGGTTAGGTCCTTCACATGTCATGATCTATAGTAATCATAGCCCTCTACCCTCGTCTGTGTCTGGGTGAAAAACAATCCCTTGTTTGCAGGGGAAAGTGTTCTGTACTGTAAAAACAGGTTCCTTCCATTTGATGTGTTGCCATTCAATAGATGAATATATATATATATATTGTATATACACCTATACTGTATATATTTATAGAGAGAGAGGAAGGAAGGGTGGAAGGAAGGATGGAAGAAAACACTACTTATTGCTGTACCAGAACATTGTAGAACAGCTGACCATCCAGATAAAAGGCACTCCGCTTCTTCTACAATATTTCTTTGAGCTGTCATATAACCGTCATCGCACTGATATTGGAGCCACTCTCCGACTTTAAAAATTGTTTTATTTGGCACATAATTTCCATTCTCCAAGTTTGAAACTTTACAGATGCCTGCAAATAATTCAACAGAGTTAATGTGCATTTCAAGCATTGACATTTGTAGGCGTTTGACCTTGGTGATAGTTTACTTATAAGTTCTGGGGTTCAGCTATGTCCCCCCTCAGGTTTATTCGCCTTTAAAATAAATGCAGTTTAATGGTTACCTTTTGCCCAGGAAATACTGCATATAAAATGGTTTCTGGGCACAAGACCTCAGGCTATTACTGTAAGTACACAGAGCCATTCTTTAATATTATCTTCAAACCCTAGAATGAGAAACAGTATTAGCTTATTTAGTAAGTCTATGAAGGTTCTCGTTCATCCAGGTCGTGACATACCTTGCCCACACACCTATGGTTATGCTATAAAGAAAACGCTGTAATTCTACTTAGATCATTTAGAAAAGAAAGGTTAAACTGGATTTTAGGCTGGACAGTTTGCTTTTGTATATATCATTATTCTTGCAAACTGTTAGGTCATGTATTCTGGGATGAGAGGTCATAGATTGCTCAGGCAGCCTTATGAGTATATAACAGCAGGAACTGGAACAAACTTGTACAGAGTATAGAAAGAAGTATACAAGTAACCACTGTAAATAGTGACATCTATAGGCCAGAGGTGTGAACACCACATATTCCCCTCATAGTGAAAAATAGTCTTTTTTTTTCATTCTCAATATTAAGATATACAGACAGCAACAATGCATAGAATTAAATCATAAAACAGTACTATGCATTTTAAGTACATCACATAATAATAGGGTCTACAAAGGAGGCCATCGGATCATGTAACTTTATCTAGGCAGTCCAGGCCTCTAGTTTGGAAGTTATTAGTAGTAATAAGAAAACGTCCTTCATTAAATGAACCTTCTAAAAATCCTGACTAACAGTTGGCACTGGGGTTGTACAGAAGTTGATTGGCTCCTGCTGCTGTCAATAAAATCCTTGTGAGAAGGGAGCAGGGGCAGGGCTGAGCCACATTGGGTGTGTCAATCAACGCACACAGCCCAGCTCAGGATCAGGTCTGCATGAGTGCCCCCATAGAAAGTGGCTTTGTATGGGGGGCACTTAGAATGGAAGGGAGGCGAGAGCGCAAGTGGGGGAAAGAGAAGGGGAAGTTCGGGCCACTCTGTGCAAAACCATTGCACAGAGCTAGTAAGTACACCATGTTTATTATTTAACCACTTGCTTACTGGGCACTTAAACCCCCCTCCTATCCAGACCAATTTTCAGCTTTCAGCGCTGTCGCATACCCAAATGACATTTTTTTTTTTCCCAAAAAGAGCTTTCTTTTGGTGGTATTTGATGACCTTTGCAATTTTTATTTATTTATTTTATTTAAAAGACTGAAGTTAAAAAAAAAAAATGTTTTTTTTTTTTATTTTGTTCTAAAAATTTTAAATGGTTATTTTTTGTCCGTCATTGATGTACGCTGATGAGGCCGCAGTGACGGGCACTGATAGGTGGCAGTGATGGGCACCGATGGGTGGCAGTGATGGGCACTGATGGGTTACACTGATAGGCAGCACTTTTAGGTGGCACTGATTGGCAGCACTTGTGGGCATTGACAGGTGGCACTTGTGGGCATTGACAGGTGGCACTTATGGGCATTGACAGGTGGCACTTGTGGGCATTACATGAGGCATAATTGCCTCTGACTTTTCGGGACCGATGTCCCTTTAAAATGAGCCGGTGATCGGCTTTTTTTTTTCTCCTTCGCTGTCAGCGTGAGGAAAAAAAACGATCACCGATGTTTTGTTTTCATCATGTGATCAGCTGTCATTGGCTGACAGCTGATCACATGGTAAGGGGCCAGGACCCGCCCCTTACTAGGATCGCTGATCACCCGAGTCTCAGAGACTCAGTGATCACAGCGCGCTCCGCGCGCGCCCGAGGCCATCAGTTGACGGCCTCCCAGGAATTGACATCCGCGCTGTGGCCGTCATTCGGCTATAGCGCGGATGTAAAGTGGTTAAAAAAAAAAGAACCTTTACAAACACTTTAACTCTTGGAGGCTTGCACCAACTGCCACACACAATGTGCTCTGTCAACATCATATTTTGCCTGAAGTGGGGGTTTAAACTTACTTCTTCTGTAGTTAGGATCAGCAGAGCCCGCTATTTTGCCTTTGCATATCTACACCATATGTGGGGTTAGTTTTCTGGTGTAGGGCTTCAAGGACTCAACAAGTTTGATTCCTCTATATCAATCATCAATCATGACACCCTTCACCATGTGTAGGTAAGAAACCTACACTCAGGGGCGCCATCAGGGGGGTACAGCCGTTACAACTGTAAGGGGCCCCGGGGCCTGCCCGGGCCAGAAAAAGGCAGGACGGGTGAAGGGGATCCGTGCTGTGCAGTATAGAAACAATCTCACAGTTTCTGCTGTTCTGGTGTCATTGACTCAGACATTGAGCTCTTTACTGACACCTCTGGCTACTATGTGCATGTGCAGCCCTCGTGTAACAGTGATCTGCCTGTACTATGCTTCTCAGCAACATGTCAGCTTTGTGAAAACAAGCTGGGACCAGGTAGGAAGCTACAAGTAGGGACTGTGAAGGTAATGGAGGAGGACTGTTTGTGTACAGGGAGGGGTCAGAGGCTTGTGTGTGTACATATTTGTGTATGTGGGGCTGCCATATATACATGCGTGTGTGTGTGGGGGGGGGGGTGGCTGACATATATACAGGTGTGTGTGTGTTTGTGGGGGGGGGGGGGGGGCGCAGACATATATACAGATGTGTGTGTGTGGGGGGGCACTGACATATATACAGGTGTGAGGGGGGCTGACAAATATACAGGTTTAGGGGAGCCGACAAATATACAGGTCTTTGGGGGGGCTGACATATATGCCCTATAGGCAAGCCCTGGGGAATGTTGGTGGTCAGGCTCGGGTGGGGGGGGGGGCGAGGGGCCCAGGCCTAAAGCTGTGTAAGGAGCCAAAAAATTTCTGATGGCTGCCCTGCCTACACTATATTACCAAAAGTATTGGGACACCTTTTTTTTCCCGGTCTTAGTCTGTAGGGTTCAATATTGAGTTAGCCTACCCTTTGCACTTATAACAGCTTCAACTCTTCTGGGAAGGCTGTTCACAAGGTTTAGGAGTGTGTCTATGGGAATGTTTGACTATTCTTCCAGGAGTGCATTTGTGAGGTCAGGCACTGATGTGGACTAGAAGGCCTGGCTCGCAGTCTCTGCTCTAATTCCCCCCAAAGGTGTTCTATAGGGTCGAGGTCAGGACTCACTCATCCAAGACTTTATGAACCTTGCTTTGTGCACTGGTGCGCAGTCATGTTGGAACAGGAAGGGGCCACCCCAAACTGTTCCCACAAAGTTGGGAGCATTAATTTTCCAAAATGTCTTGGTATGCTGATGCTTTAAGAATTCCCTTTACTGGAACTAAAGGGCCAAGCCCAACCCCTGAAAAGCAACCCCACACCATAATCCCCCCTCCACCAAATGATTTGAACCAGTACACAAAGCAAGGTCCTGACTTCAATCCAATAGAACACCTTTGGGATTAATTAGAGTGGAAGACTGCGAGTTAGGCCTTCTCGTCCACATCAGTGCCTGACCTCAAAATGCACTTCTGGAAGAATGGTCAAACATTCCCATAGACACACTCCTAAACCTTGTGGACAGCCTTCCCAGAAGCGTCGAAGCTGTTATAGCTGCAAAGGGTGGGCCAACTGAATATTGAACCCTACAGACTAAGACTGGGATGCCATTAAAGTTCATATGCGTGTAAAGGCAGGTGTCCCAATACTTTTGGCAATCTAGTGTATGTGAAACACCTACACTGTCCAAAACCCTGCCAGCCAGTGCCTAAATTTATACATTTAATTGTCTGTCTATTTCAAGTCCCCGAGTATTTTCTATTCACTAGTAGCAACATACTGCCTCTAACTGGCAGATAAAACCACAAGTGAAAACAGTATTTTTCCTGGAACAACCTTTCAATAAAATTCACACATTATGCAATGTTTACGGTAACTGCATATGACACAATGGTAACAAGCAGGGTTATACGGTTATTTTAAGCAATAGTGAGCAAACAGTCTGTTGTCTCTATGAAAAAAAGAGGAATTACCAATACTGGGAAATCCACAAAAGTACACAAGGTGTTGAAGATATAAATGTTTTCTGACCCATGCCAATGTATCGTTATGTTATTGATACAGTGAGGTTAGAGTATGATAATAGGTCAAGGTATATATTTGCTTTAGATTGCTAGTGAAGAATGTGACAGACAGTATATCCTGCTTGACACACTTCATATTAGTACAAATATATACAGTAATAAGTCTTCTAAAATATACAGAGAAATTTATACATACAACCCTTAGACCCCTCTTCTCCACCCCCCTGCTTATACATATCACCCTGCCTTCTGTCCTCTCCCTACTATTGCTCCTGCCAACTCTTGCTCATTCTACATCCATATACTGATAAAACCTCCAGTACTCTGAGACATGCCCCTTCATATAAATCACATTCCCACATTACCTCCCTCACCCTCCTGCTTCTCCTAACCTCTGGTGACATATCCCCAATAGGGATGGGCCCGGTGTTCGATTCGAACCCACGTTCGAATCGAGCACAGGGCGTTCGCCCGCTCGGCGAGCCCAGAACTATTTGGGCCGTTCGCATCACATTTGTGTGATGCGAGCGGCCCGCAAAGCATTGCGCCAGGCGCAGTGCATTGCTGGCTGATGATTGGCCAAGCATGCACTGTGACCCCGCATGCTTGGCCAATCACAGCGCCGGCAGCGAGGAGAGCAATAATTGGCTACAGGCAGGATGCCTGTAGCCAATTATAGATCAGGGGCTTTAGTACACGCCCCACTGTATAAAAGGCCGCCGGCCTAGTGCACATGTGTTCCGGATTTGATTGAGTGAATAGGCAGACTGCTGATTCATTGCTAAACCATTGCTGATTCATTGTGAATACTGATCATTTCTGCTGATTGCGCTGCTGCTGAGTGTGACATTATCTGCTGCTGGGGATTAGTCTGGTGTGTGTGCTGTTAGTACAGCATTGCAGTAGCACCCATTGCAGTGCTGTTAGTACAGCATTGCACCATAACCTTCTGTCCCAACCTTCTGTCCCATCCAGGCAGGCAGGCAGGGATTTATAGGAGCTAGTGTGTGTGTGTCAGCACACATAGGAGCTAGTGTGTGTGTGTCAGCACACATAGGAGCTAGTGTGTGTGTGTGTGTCAGCACACATAGGAGCTAGTGTGTGTGTGTGTGTGTGTCAGCACACATAGGAGCTAGTGTGTGTGTGTGTGTGTCAGCACACATAGGAGCTAGTGTGTGTGTGTGTGTGTGTGTCAGCACACATAGGAGCTAGTGTGTGTGTGTCAGCACACATAGGAGCTAGTGTGTGTGTCAGCACACATAGGAGCTAGTGTGTGTGTGTGTGTGTGTGTGTGTGTGTGTGTGTGTGTGTGTGTGTCAGCACACATAGGAGCTAGTGTGTGTGTGTGTGTGTCAGCACACATAGGAGCTAGTGTGTGTGTGTCAGCACACATAGGAGCTAGTGTGTGTGTGTGTGTGTGAGCACACATAGGAACTAGTGTGTGTGTCAGCACACATAGGAGCTAGTGTGTGTGTGTGTGTGTGTCAGCACACATAGGAGCTAGTGTGTGTGTGTGTGTGTGTGTGTCAGCACACATAGGAGCTAGTGTGTGTGTGTGTGTGTCAGCACACATAGGAGCTAGTGTGTGTGTGTGTCAGCACACATAGGAGCTAGTGTGTGTGTGTCAGCACACATAGGAGCTAGTGTGTGTGTGTGTGTGTGTCAGCACACATAGGAGCTAGTGTGTGTGTGTGTGTGTCAGCACACATAGGAGCTAGTGTGTGTGTGTGTGTGTGTGTGTGTGTCAGCACACATAGGAGCTAGTGTGTGTGTGTCAGCACACATAGGAGCTAGTGTGTGTGTGTGTGTGTGTCAGCACACATAGGAGCTAGTGTGTGTGTGTGTGTGTCAGCACACATAGGAGCTAGTGTGTGTGTGTGTGTCAGCACACATAGGAGCTAGTGTGTGTGTCAGCACACATAGGAGCTAGTGTGTCAGCACACATAGGAGCTAGTGTGTGTGTGTCAGCACACATAGGAGCTAGTGTGTGTGTGTCAGCACACATAGGAGCTAGTGTGTGTGTGTGTGTCAGCACACATAGGAGCTAGTGTGTGTGTGTGTCAGAACACATAGGAGCTAGTGTGTGTGTGTGTGTGTGTGTCAGCACACATAGGAGCTAGTGTGTGTGTCAGCACACATAGGAGCTAGTGTGTGTGTGTGTGTCAGCACACATAGGAGCTAGTGTGTGTGTCTGTGTGTCAGCACACATAGGAGCTAGTGTGTGTGTGTCAGCACACATAGGAGCTAGTGTGTGTGTGTGTGTGTCAGCAAACATAGGAGCTAGTGTGTGTGTGTGTGTCAGCACACATAGGAGCTAGTGTGTGTGTCAGCACACATAGGAGCTAGTGTGTGTGTCAGCACACATAGGAGCTAGTGTGTGTGTGTGTCAGCCCAGTTCTTGTCATCTAAGGCAGCCTCTATCTGCCATAGAGGCTGCCTGTTGCTGTCATCTAAGGCATCAATCTGCAGGAGTTAGTGTGTGTGCTGTGTGACTCCAGCACAATATACACTACCCACTACAATGCCTGGAAGACCGCCAAGGAGAGGAAGACAGTCCCGAGGCAAGAACACAGGGCAAGCAGGCTCTGTTTCTAGAGACAACAGTGCTGGTCGTGGACGTGGTCGTGCATCGTCATCAGCACGTGGCCATGGGACACGCTTGTCCTTGTTTTCGGCAGCTGGACATGTTGAGCCGCATCATGCCGAAGGCTTGGTAGAATGGATGACCAAGCCCTCCTCATCCTCCTCATCCTCTCTCACCCAGGCTCAGGGTACTGGCAGAGCAGATGCCAACGCGTACTTAATGGCATCATCAGGCACCCCTTCCCTAGACCCACCATGTCCTCATGAGGAGTCCCCCGAAATGTTTGAGCACAGTGTTGGGTACATGCTCCAGGAGGATGCCCAACGTTTTGAAGGCTAGGATGATGATACCCAGCTTGAGGAAGGCAGTAGTGTGCGCGCAGAGAGAGGGGATGCTGAAGAACAGCAATCTGGCAGTCATGTTCCACCAGCTGCAGCTTACTGCAAGGTTTGCTCTAGTGGTGAAGAGGGAGGGGATGATGAGGTCACTGACTCCACGTGGGTGCCTGAAGGGAGAGAGGAGGAGGAGGAGGAGGAGGCGGCGGCACATGTCCAACGAGGCAGGATGCCCTCCGGAGGCCAGCTAGAGGCCAGCACACCAACTGAATCACACCGCAGAGCTCCGCCTGTGCAGGGCGCTGCCTCTGCACGTTATCACAAAAGTTCTTTGGTGTGGGCCTTTTTTGAGACGAGTACATCAGATCGCACCACTGCTATTTGCAATATTTGTCTCAAGGGTATCTCGCGTGGCCAAAACATCAGCCGCTTGGGCACCACAAGCATGACCAGATATATGTCGACCTGCCATGCAGCTCGTTGGCAAGCGCACATTAAAGACCCACACCAAAGAACAAAGCGGACCTCTCCTTGCTCCTCATCATCTGGGATCTCCAACCCCACTATATCTTTAGTCCTCTCTGAAAGCTGCTCTGAGAGGACTGAAGGTGTAGAATTAGGTGTGTCACAACCAAGTACTTGCAGTACACCGACGTCCGATTCTACCAGGCAAATTTCCCTGCCCCAGCTGCTGGACTGTCGAAAGAAGTTTACTCCCAGCCATCCACATGCCCAGCGGTTGAATGCTAGCTTGGCTAAATTGCTAGCACTTCAACTGCTGCCTTTTCAGTTGGTAGACTCGGCCCCCTTCCGTGAGTTTGTTCAATGTGCGGTTCCTCAGTGGCAGGTTCCCAAACGCCACTTTTTCTCACGGAAGGCGATTCCGGCTCTCTACCGGCATGTGGAAAGCAATGCCCATGCCTCGCTGGACAGGGCGGTCAGCGGCAAGGTGCATATTACCGCTGACTCATGGTCCAGCAGGCATGGACAGGGACGTTATCTGTCTTTCACGGCCCATTGGGTCACTCTATTGGCAGCTGGGAGGGATGCAGGACAAGGTGCAGTAGTGTTGGAGGTTGTTCCGCCACCACGCCTCCAAAATGCTACTACTGGTTGTGACACACCTCTCTCCTCCACCCCCTCCTCTTCTTTTTCCTCCATGGCCTCTTCGAGTGCTCTGTCCTCGGAACCAGCGGTGCTCCGTAGGCGTACCTGTGGCTACGCGAGTACGCAGGCAAAAATATGCCATGCCGTGCTTGCGCTGGTGTGTTTGGGGGACAGGAGCCACACTGGGGCAGAGGTTCTGGCAGCTCTGCAGGGGCAGGCCGAGAGGTGGTTGACGCCACGCCAGCTTAAGCCAGGAATGGTGGTTTCTGACAATGGCACCAACCTCCTCTCCGCCCTGCGACAGGGGCAGCTCACCCATGTGCCCTGTATGGCTCACGTCCTCAACCTGGTGGTGCAGCGGTTCTTGGGCAGGTACCCAGGCTTACAGGATGTCCTGAGGCAGGCCAGGAAAGTCTGTGTGCATTTCCGCCGATCGTATAATGCCAGTGCTCGGCTGGCTGAGCTGCAAAAGGAGTTGAACCTGCCCAAGAACCGCCTAATATGTGACATGTCCACCAGGTGGAACTCAACGATGGCCATGCTGCAGCGACTGCACACCAGCAGAGGGCCATCAATGAGTACCTTTGAGACTACGGCACCAGGACAGGGTCAGGGGAGCTTAGATTTTTTTCCCCACGCCAGTGGAGCATGATCAGGGATGCATGCACTGTCCTGTCACCATTTGAGGAGGCCACGAGGATGGTGAGCAGTGACAGTGCATGCATCAGTGACACTGTACCTCTTGTCCACCTGTTGGAGCATACGCTGCGTGGGATAATGGACAAGGCACTTGAGGCAGAACAGAGGCAGGAAGAGGAGGACTTCCTTGCCTCTCAAGGCCCCCTTTATCCAGACAGTGTTCCTTCTCTCCCACCCATCACACAGGAAGAGGATGAGGAGGAGGAGGATTGTGTGAGCATGGAGGTGGAGCCTGGCACTCAGCATCAGCAGCAGCAGTCTTTTATGGAATATGTACAGTCCCAACAAACCAGTGGACTTGTACGTGGTTGGGAGGAGGTGGCTGGCGATCATGTCGTCCTCAGTGACCCAGAAGACTCCGGACCGAATGCCTCAGCTAACCTACGTTGCATGGCCTCCCTGATCCTGCAAAGCCTGCGGAAGGATCCTCGTATTCTTCGGATCAAGGAGAGGGACCATTACTGGCTGGCTACTCTCCTTGATCCACGGTACAAGGGTAAGGTTGCGGACCTTATCTTGCCGTCGCAGAGGGAGCAGAGGATGAGACATCTAAAGGAGGCCTTGCAGAAAGGTCTGTGCAACGCGTTCCCAGAGACTGGGAGGTTTCAAACTCCTGGTCCTGGACGACGAGTTGCTGAGGCTTCGGTCAGTAGCAGAAGGAGCGGTGGGGAAGGTGGACGTCTGACCGATGCGTTCAGACAATTTTTTAGTCCGCAGCCCCAAGGTATGATCGGTTCCAGCAACCATCGCCAGCGTCTGATATACATGGTGCAGGAATACCTAGGGGCAAGGTCAGACTTGGACACCTTTCCCACCGAAAATCCTCTGGCTTACTGGGTCTTGAGGATGGATCACTGGCCAGAGCTTGCACAGTATGCAATTGAGCTACTGGCCTGTCCTGCATCCAGCGTTCTTTCCGAACCCACATTCAGTGCTGCTGGAGGATTTGTCACCGATCACAGGGTGCGCCTGTCCAACGACTCGGTTGATCGACTGACCTTCATAAAGATGAATCAGTCTTGGATCACCACCAGCTACCAGGCACCTGAAGCGGATATAACTGAATAATTTATAATGTCACATCCCTTCAAGACTGCCTATGCTGATGCTGAGTGACTGTCCTGTTATGTTCACTGACTATCCTCTTCCTCCTCCTCAATGATCCATTCCTTGATAGCTTGGAAGAACATTTTTGTTTCTGGGTGCCACCACACCAGTGCCTAAGGCACAATTTTTCAGCCCCTGTATAACAGGGGCGTGTAATTACAATTTTTTAAGCAATGCTTCGCAACAGGTTTGACTGCTGTGCTCCAAGTACAGTATCTGTGAGGGGTTGCAGTGTTGTGGCACCAGTGCCTAAGGCACAATTTTTCAGCCCCTGTTTAACAGGGGCGTGTAATCACAATTTTTTAAGCAATGCTTCGCAACAGGTCTGACTGCTGTGCTCCAAGTACAGTATCTGTGAGGGGTTGCAGTGTTGTGGCACCAGCACCAGTGCCTAAGGCACAATTTTTCAGCCCCTGTTTAACAGGGGCGTGTAAATACAATTTTTTAAGCAATGCTTCGCAACAGGTCTGACTGCTGTGCTCCAAGTACAGTATCTGTGAGGGGTTACAGTGTTGTGGCACCAGCACCAGTGCCTAAGGCACAATTTTCAGCCCCTGTTTAACAGGGGCGTGTAATTACAATTTTTTAAGCAATGCTTCGCAACAGGTCTGACTGCTGTGCTCCAAGTACAGTATCTGTGAGGGGTTGCAGTGTTGTGGCACCAGTGCCTAAGGCACAATTTTTCAGCCCCTGTTTAACAGGGGCGTGTAATCACAATTTTTTAAGCAATGCTTCGCAACAGGTCTGACTGCTGTGCTCCAAGTACAGTATCTGTGAGGGGTTGCAGTGTTGTGGCACCAGCACCAGTGCCTAAGGCACAATTTTTCAGCCCCTGTTTAACAGGGGCGTGTAAATACAATTTTTTAAGCAATGCTTCGCAACAGGTCTGACTGCTGTGCTCCAAGTACAGTATCTGTGAGGGGTTACAGTGTTGTGGCACCAGCACCAGTGCCTAAGGCACAATTTTTCAGCCCCTGTTTAACAGGGGCGTGTAATTACAATTTTTTAAGCAATGCTTCGCAACAGGTCTGACTGCTGTGCTCCAAGTACAGTATCTGTGAGGGGTTGCAGTGTTGTGGCACCAGCACCAGTGCCTGAGGCACAATTTTCCAGCCCCTGTTTAACAGGGGCGTGTAATTACAAATCTTGATCTAATAGTTCACAGCAGGGCCCATTCCTGCGCCCACCAAGTGTAACTGTGAGGGCTTACAGTCTTGTGGCAACACCGTCCACCACCACCACCACCAAAGGCCCAATTTTTCTGCCCTGTTCAACAGGTACATGCAATTACAAATCTTGATCTAATAATTCACAGCAGGGCCAATTCCTGCACTCACCAAGAGTAACTGTGAGGGCTTACAGTCTTGTGGCAACACCGTCCACCACCACCACCACCAAAGGCCCAATTTTTCTGCCCTGTTCAACAGGTGCATGCAATTACAAATCTTGATCTAATAATTCACAGCAGGGCCCATTCCTGTGCCCACCAAGAGTAACTGTGAGAGCTTACAGTCTTGTGGCAACACCGTCCACCACCACCACCAAAGGCCCAATTTTTCTGCCCTGTTCAACAGGTGCATGCAATTACAAATCTTGATCTAATAATTCAACAGGGCCAATTCCTGTGCCCACCAAGAGTAACTGTGAGGGCTTACAGTGTTGTGGCTACACCAACATCTAATGGGGCAAATTTCTGCAGAGTATATACGGCAGGCCCCTACTTTCAAACATCCAACTTACAAACGACTCCTACTTGCAAACGGAAGGAGAAAACAGGACGTGAGAAGAAAATTTACCCCTAGGAAGGGAAATTCTATCCTGTTAGATTTAATTTGGGAAAAAGGTATCTCCTCTCTACTGATGCTTTATCACCAATCCTTGTTTCAATTATAACCCCACTTTTCCAAAAACATTTGTCATTGGGAAAAGTGAGGTGAAATGTTCTGAACAGATGTGCAAAGACAGCAAATGTTACAGGGGTGATAACCCCTCCCTATGTTCTCCAAAAAGCTTAAAAATAGATTTTTTTTGGATGGAGCTATACTTAAAAATGTACCTGTTCAGATTCTACTTAAGAACAAACCTACAGTCCCTGTCTTGTTTGCACCACCTATATACTGCTGTTCAGAGTATATAGGGTTGTAGGTATAGGGTTTTATTTTGGGTGCGGGGTCCCCCTTAATATCCATACAAGACCCAAAGGGGCTGGGGTGGGGGGGGGGGTGATGGGGTAGCCATGCCATTTTTCTCAAGGATTTTCAGCCATATGGCCAGGACAAGACATGACATTAAAGCCGCAAGTGGTTTTAAATGGCTTATTTTTTTCCTTTACAAATGTCATTTTGTGCAGGGACAGTTCTGAACACGGTAAACACATGCCACTTCACAGGCATACTTTAGACACCCCCAGGTACCATATTTAAAGGAATATTTCACTTTTTTTTTCACTTTATGCATCATTAAAATGACTGCTCCCAAAAAAACTTTAGTTTTTAAAAGTTATTTTTGCATTGATATATGTCCCCTGGGGCAGGACCCGGACCCCCAAACCTGTTTTATGACATTAACATGCATATTGGCCGTTATAATTAGCACTTTTGATTTCGAACGTTCGCGTCCATTGTAACGAATAGGGTTCGAAAATTTGCACAAACTTTCGGTCTGTTCGAAGGTTCTGGTGCAAACCGAACAAGGGGGTGTTCGGCTCATCCCTAATCCCCCAACCCTGGGCCACCATCATCTGTCTTTGCCCAACGCCCCCATCCCCCTACACCCTCTGGCAGCAGCCCAGCAGCCGCAACCCACAGAACTTGGTCTCTATTCCTCTTCTTTCCAAAACCAGCCCCCCCCCCTTTTCCTGTGCCCTTTGGAATGCACGCTCTGTCTGTAACAAACTCACCGCCCTCCACGATATCTTTATCACAAATTCCTTTAACCTACTTGTCATTACTGAAACCTGGCTTCATGAATCAGATACTACTTCTCCTGCTTCTCTCTCCCATGGTGGCCTTCTCTGGACTCACTCCCCCAGACCAAGTGGACGGAAGGGAGGTGGAGTGGGAATCCTTCTAGCCCCATGTAGCACCTATCAGATACTTCACCCACCTCCCTCTCTGACATTCTCCTTTTTTGAGGCACATTGCATTCGTTTATTCTCTCACATTTCTCTAAGAATTGCTGTCATCTACCGGCACCCTGGACCAGTATCAGCCTTCCTTGATGACTTCTCTGCCTGGCTACCCTACTTTCTCTCTTCTGAAATCCCCACAATTATTCTTGGTGACTTCAACATCCCTGTTAACACTAACGCTACTATTACTTCCAAACTTCTCAGTCTAACCTCATCGATTGACCTGAAGCAATGGATACAGGCTCCTACTCACTCCAACGGCAACACCCTTGACCTTGTCTTCTCCTATCTGTGCACTCCGTGCAACCTTTCCAACAATCATCTCCCACTCTCTGATCACCACCTTATTAGTTTTGCTCTCTCCCTGTCTTCCACCTCCTCCCCCTCCAACCGCCTAACAGTTACACGTAGAAACCTTCGCCACCTCAAACTTTCTCTTCTCTACTCTGCTACTGATCACCTCTATGACAAAATCTCACCCCTGCCCTGCCCCAACCTAGCCACTTTCATGTATACAGCTCACTGTCTTCCTCCCTAGACAAGCTTGCCCCCCCCCCCTCACTACATACAGAATTAGGCCCAAACTCCTACAACCCTGGCAAACAGATGACACCAGAAGTCTCAGAAAACTTAGCCATGCTCTTGAGTGTCTGTGGCATAAGACTAAGTTCCAGGAAGACTTCACACAATATAAATCTGCCCTCCTAAAATACTATTCCTGCCTTCACACTGCTAAACAGACCTACTTTATCACACTCATTAACACCTTCTCATCCAGTCCACGTCAACTCTTCTCTACCTTCAACACTGTACTCTGTCCTCCACTGCCTCCACCCACCAACTCACTTACTGCCCAGGAGATCGCCAATTACTTCAAAACTAAGATTGATACAATTCATTAGGAGATCTCCAATGCGCAAAAACCTCCCCCATGCAACACCCCATGTCCACAGATACAATCATTACTTCCCTCATTCAACCCTGCTACTATTAATGAGGTTGCAAAACTTTTATCTAACACTCATCTAACCACCTGCCCCCTGCATCCTGCTCCTTCGCAAATGCTACGCTCACCCTCTGACTCAATTCTACACTCTCTAACTCACATTTTCAACCTCTCCCTCTCTTGTGGCATCTTCCCAAACTCTCTAAAACATGCGCTAGTCACCCCCATACTTAAAAACCCCTCACTGGACCCCACCGATCTTAACAACCTATGTCTCATCTCCTTACTCGCCTTCTCCTCCAAACTTCTTGACAGACTGGTCTACAACCGATTAAGCGACCATCTGACCATGAATAAACTTCTTGATCCCCTTCAGTCTGTATTTAGCCCTCAACACTCCATGGAAACTGCTCTCCTTAAACTCTCAAATGACCTACTAATGGCTAAAACCAGTGGACACTATTCTGTACTACTTCTCCTGGATCTCTCTGCTGCCTTTGACACGGTGGACCACCCCCTCCTCCTCAACAAACTCCACTCCTTTAGTCTCCTTGACTGTACTCTTCGCTCGTTCTCATCCTACCTATCCCACCGCTCCTTCAATGTCACTTACAACTCTAATTCCTCCTCTCCTCTTCCTTTCTCCGTTGGGGTCCCCCAAGGTTCTGTTCTTGGACCTCTCCTTTTCTCAATCTACACCACCTCCCTGGGTCAGTTGATTGCCTCCCACGGCTTTAATCATCATCTCTACGCTGATGACACCTAAATCTATCTCTCCACCCCCAGCTCTCTCCATCTGTCTCCTCACGCATTACCAACTTACTAGCAGACCAGCCTGGATGTCACATCACTTCCTCAAACTCAACCTTTCCAAAACCGACCTCATGATATTTCCTCCCTTAGGTGCCGCTTCCCCTGATTTTTCTGTCAATGTCAACGGCTCAACTATAAACCTGTCCCCCCACGCCAAGGTCCTAGGTGTAATCCTGGACTATTAACTAACCTTTTGGCCCCACATCCTATCGCTATCCAAAATTTGCCGCCTCAACCTCTGCAACATCTCCAAAATACGCCCCTTCCTAACCAATGTCACCACAAAGCTTCTAATCCACTCCCTGGTCATCTCCTGCCTTGACTACTGCAACTCCCTCCTCATTGACTTACCTCTAAATAGGCTATCCCCACTTTAGTCCATCATGAACGCTGATGCCAGGCTTATCCACCTCACAAATTGCTCAGTGTCTGCTATACCCCTCTGCCAATCCCTCCATTGGCTGCCACTCAATCACCAAATTAAATTCAAGATACTAACTATAACTTACAAAGTCATCCACAACCTGGCCCCCAGCTACAGCTCTAACCTAGTCTCAAAATACCAACCTAATCGTTCTCTTCGCTCCTCCCAAGACCTCCTGCTCTCAAACTCCCTTGTCACCTTATCCCATGCTCGCCTTCAGGACTTCTCCAGAGCCTCTCCCATCCTCTGGAATGCTCTACCCCAATCTGTCCGATTTTCTCCTACTTTATCCACTTTCAGACGATCCCTGAAAACTCCTCTCTTCAGAGAAGCGTATCTGGCCCCCAACTAACATCTGTACATTTATCTTCTAAATCAGCACATGGCCCACAGTTATTACCTCTTGTATCTCTTGACGTTCCCTCTTAGATTGTAAACTTTAAGGAGCAGGGCCCTCTGATTCCTACTGTATTAAAGTGTATTGTATTTGTACTGTCTACCCTCAAGTTGTAAAGCACTACGTAAACTGTTGGCGCTATATAAATCCTGTATAATAATAATAATAATAATACTAATAATGGGGTGGGCAACTACATGGCAAATGAGGTTCAATGTAGAAAAAAGTTAAATAATGCATTTGGGTGGCAAAAATATGAATGCAATCTATACACCGGGGGGAAAACCTCTGGGGGAATCTAGGATGGAAAAGGACCTGGGGGTCCTAGTAGATGATAGACTCAGCAATGGCATGCAATGCCAAGCTGCTGCTAACAAAGCAAACAGAATATTGGCATGCATTAAAAAGGGGATTATTTACAGAGATAAAATTATATTTCTTCCACTCTACAAGACCCTGGTCCGGGCCGCACCTAGTGTATGCTGTCCAGTTCTGGGCACCAGTTCTCAGGAAGGATGTACTGGAAATGGAGCGAGTACAAAAGGGCTACAAAGCTAATAAAGGGTCAGGAGGATATTAGTTATGAGGAAAGGTTGCGAGCACTGAACTTATTCTCTCTGGAGAAGAGACGCTTGAGAGGGGATATGATTTCAATATACAAATACCATACTGGTGACCCCACAATAGGGATAAAACTTTTTTGTGGAAGGGAGTTTAACAATACTCGTCGCCACTCATTAAAATTAGAAGAAAAGAGGTTTAACCTTAAACTACGTAGAGGGTTCTTTACTGTAAGAGCGGCAAGGATGTGGAATTCCCTTCCACAGGCGGTGGTCTCAGCGGGGGGTATTGATAGTTTCAAGAAACAAGAAACTATTAGATAAGCACCTGAACGACTGTAACATACAGGGATATACAATGTAATACTGACATGTAATCACACACATAGGTTGGACATGATGGACTTGTGTCTTTTTTGGACCTCACCTACTATGTAACTATACTATACTTAATTACAGTATTATCATTTAAATAAAAATAGTATTACAATACTTACACATTAGCAACTGTATATTTGGCAAATGTACATTTTTTTTAACAAACTGCAAATTAAGCTTTTAAATTTTATAAGGCAAGTGAAAATATTGTAAAAATATAAAAGTATACAAGCTGTCAGCACATAGAGTAAAAACAGAATTTTAATATTAAATAACAGGTCAGGCCATTCAATTCAAATCCTGCAGCAGAGAATATTGGAAAATAACCCCAAACCTACTCCCATATTCATTCAGTGCTTGACAGCTGTGTTCAGAAATAGGCCATTTTATTTTTAAGAACAAAATTTAATTTTAAGCTAAGCCATTTTTTTTAGTATATAAACATGTTTTAGAAAAATGGTTTAAGAAATTGTTAATCTAGTCATATCTGTTTCTGCTTGCTGTACACCTTTCATCACATGCTTGTTCTAGAATATAGACTGTCATTCATAAAAAAAAAATAAAAAAATTAAAGATTAAAATGAATTTAAAAAAAGTTTTACCTTGTTTATTTTCCTGTGCAAATGGTGTTCCTGGGCATGATGCGATAAACAGAGAAATAAGGAAGATATATTGTCCCAGAGAGATCATTCTTCTGCCAGTACAAAAAGGTTAATGAAACTGTTTTGCAAGGAGTTCATATCCTTCCCTGACTGATGTTTCCTGCTCACAAATATTATCTGGTGATTCTCAAGCCAAGTTTTCTTCTGCAGCTACTGCAACTACATGTCTGTGTTGCACAAGTACCTGTAAAGCTTATTCATTAAAATAGTCTAAAGCTACATGGATCATTTTTGTTTTACCAGCAGATTGAACAAAGAAAAAAAAATCCTTGACTTAAGGGTCAAAGTGCAAAGGGTAATGCATAGCCAATACCAACCAGAATCCATCATATACTGTTCTGAAATCAACAAGTTCTTATATGTTGCCAGGAGTTACTATGCTTTACTGTGATTTGCCTTTGTTTAAACATTTAAATAAGTTAAGTTTTCTTGCCTCAATATAAGTAAAATAAATAGTAATAAATAATAAATAGTAGTGTAGCGATACCCCCAGTTAAGAGGGCCGCTGGTTTGTTTTGGGTCCCTGAGTACAGCTCCACCAACCCCCCGGCAATTTGCTCTACCCGCTCTGGCACAGTTAGTAAAGGGGTATGTATCTATGCACATATAAATATCACTTATACTCTAAGGCCCCTTTCACACTGGGGCGGTTTTCAGGCGGTACAGTGCTAAAAATAGCGCCTGTACACCGCCTGAAAAAACCAGCCCCATTCACTCCAGTGTGAAAGCCGGCGGGCTTTCACACTGGAGCGGTGCGCTAGCAGGACCGCAACAAAAGTCCTTCTAGCAGCATCTTTGGAGCGGTGAAGGAGCGGTGTATTTACCGCTCCTATACCGCTCCTTCCCATTGAAATCAATGGGAAACCGCGGGGATACCGCCCGCAAACCGCCGCTGCAGCGGCGCTTTGCGGAGGTTAACCCTTTTGCGGCCGCTAGCGGGGGTTAAAACCACCCCGCTAGCGGCCGCATACCGCGGGTAAAACGATGGTAAAGCAGCGCTAAATATAGCGCTGCTTTACCGTCGCCGCCCCGCACCGCCCCAGTGTGAAAGCAGCCTAAGTGTAATTGACTTAAACTCACAAGCAGACTGCTGAGATAAGAATAACTGGCTTTACTTTGGCAGTAAGAAAGAAATAGTAACATGCATTTAAACATTTGACTTACAATACTTTAGCAGGTCCCTGCAATATGCACTTTAACATGTACACATATATGTATCAAACTAGCAATGGGGAACGGAGCGCCAAGTGTAGCGACCGTCTGCTATGCACCCCTGAGGTGCAATAAATCTATCTGCGCCTACCTAACGGACCAGGCCTGATCCCTAGCAATAGAGCTCAGTCCTTGAATAAGTACAGTATTCTTCACCGGCAAGAGAACTGTAGAGGTGGTGCACATGTAGCTTTAAATGGTGTATTTGTAATCCACAGAAAGAAACATTTGCTGCTCTGAGGTAAATTGTGCCTTGGCAGTTCAATAGGCATGAAAGTGTGTGTAGCAATGCAGGATGAGCCTTTCAGCTCGCTCACCAATCCTGGGGTACCGTCCTCAGCTCCGGTCCCTCCAATGGCGGCGTCCGGTCTCCTCCGTCACAGCCCCTGCGTTCCGGTCCTGTCTCCGACCGACTGACTGTAGGGAAAAGTCTCCGCTCCGCTGCTGCTGACTCTGAGGGATGAGAGTCTCTCTCTGCCTGCTGCAAGGCCCAGGCTTCAGGCCTTCAGCAGTCCCGGTCCGCACAGGTGTCTCCTCAATAGCAAGTGTCTGCGTCACCAGCCCAGTCAGAAGAGGAAGAGGCGGTCTCTCCTCTTCCCTTTTATCACCTCCCCCAGAAGCCTCTCGGGCGGAAACAAACAGCCCGGGAGCCTGGGGAATTATGGGGAATGTAGTCTTTTCCCCTAAAAGGGGTACGACCCCGCTACACACTCCCCCCACTTTGAATCTTTGGTCCCCAAAGACATTGTTCAAACTACAAGCTTTCTTGGAAACAACACGTTCACATAATTCAGACAGAGGAGCTTCCCACCAATTAGCATAAGATGGGGAGCTGTCCTGTCTACAGGTCACTTCAGTGTGGGCGACCTGTTTAACTGTGCCAGAGAGTGAGCTGGGGTTGCCCTCCACCAAATGAACAGTGGATGGGTCAGGGCTTTCAGCACTTCTCCTTGCTGTGGTAACAGAGTCCTCTGAACTTTTTCCCATTTGGGGGTAAGTTAACTTCTTGGGAGGCCTCACAACTCTGCGAGCTCTCTGTTCTCCTGGGACTTCTTCAGGAACACATTCTGGCAACATCTCTGGTTCTGGAACATCTACTTCTTCTTCTTCCGAGTAGAGACCAGGGATATCTTCCCAGCACTCAGGCACAACACTGAATGGAACAAACTCTGTAGCCTCTGGGTTCAATGTTTTATCTTCCACATCTTCAGTAGGTGGAAGATCTATGGCGGAATTTCCTGGAGTTGAGGAAGGCCATAGCCATTCAAGTTCTCCTTTTCCTTCTTCTGGTTGGGGGTCCTGTCCACCCCTAGCTTGGGATGTCTGAGACCGAGTATTAGGCCTGGGGGTATCCAGAATGGAAACAGATTCAGGTACGTCTCTTGCTGGAGGTAATCTGACTGCTTCAGTGAGTGGGAGCAAGTGATTCCTATGCCAGGTCTTCAAAGGCCCCACTCTTCTTTCTGGCTTCAACTTGTAGACAGGCAATCCTGGTAGCTTTCTACAGATGATATATGGCTCTGATCTCCATCTATCAGCAATCTTGTGTTTTCCAGGGATCCCTAGATTGCGTAACAGTACACGGTCCCCAGGCTGTAGGTCCTGTACTCTAACCTTCAAGTCAAAGTTCCTCTTATTTCGGGCCCCCCTCTGGTCAGAGGCCGCTTGAGCTTTCTCATAAGCTATCTTCAAACTGTGCCTCAGTCTGTCCACATATCCTTTGTGGGAGGCAGCAGATGCATGGTCTAAGGAAATGCCAAAGGCCAAATCCACTGGCAATCTTGCTTCTCTCCCAAACATAAGTCGGTAAGGGGAGAAACCTGTCACATCACTGGTGGTGCAGTTGTAAGCATGCACTAGAGCTGAAATGTGTTGGCTCCAATGTTGCTTCTTCTCTGTTTCTAGAGTTCCTAACATGTTCAATAGGGTCCTGTTGAACCGTTCAGGCTGGGCATCACCTTGAGGGTGATATGGTGTGGTTCTAGTTTTCTCTACTCCCAGAGAATCTAGTAGCTTCCTGATCAGGCGACTCTCAAAGTCCCTTCCTTGGTCTGAATGGATTCTCTGTGGTAGTCCATAATGAACAAAGTACTTCTCCAAAAGTACCTTGGCTACTGTAGAGGCCTTCTGGTCCTTGGTTGGGAAAGCCTGAGCATAACGGGTGAAATGGTCGGTTACCACCAGAACATTTCCCAATCCACTCAAATCGGGTTCGAGGCAGAGAAAATCAATGCATACCAGATCCATTGGGCCTTGACTCTGTAGATGGCCCATTGGGGCAGCTTGATGAGGTAAAGTCTTTCTCTGAATGCATCTTGCACAGGAATGGCAATACTCCTCCACTTCGGCCCTCATGCAGGGCCAATAAAACCGGTCTCTGACAAGTTGGAAGGTTCTCTCTGCTCCCAAGTGACCATGCTGGTCATGTAAGGCAGTCAGCACAGTCTCTCGATGCTTTTCGGGGAGAAACAACTGCCACTTATCTTCTGGGCCATCAGAGGGGCCCCTTCGGTAGACCACTCCCTGATGCACCTGTAACTTGTCCAACTCTCTCCTCAGTAGGCGAGCTTCTTTGGAAGGGTGAAGTCGAAGTCCCTCTGGGCTCTTGTCTTCCAAGGCTTCCAGGACCAATCTCCCCATGGGGTCTTCCAATTGGTCACACCTTAACTCCTTCTTGGACAGCTTCGGTAGACACTCTTCTTCTAGTTGAGTTACTACACAGTAACACTTTGGGACTCCCACTGTGGTAACTCCTATCTCTTCCGCTCTGGATCCTCCTCTGGCTTGGAGTTCAGCCCCCTGACAAAGGGCTCGCACTCCATCTGGTGCCACTTGAGTCCAGTCTTCCCAGTCATCAGCTATGACATGGGATCTTCGGGACAGGGCATCTGCATCTCTATTTCCAGCCCCTGGCCTGTACTTGAGGCTGAAATTGAATCCAGACAACGCCGCCAACCATCTGTGTCCAGTTGCATCCAACTTGGCGGTGGTGAATAGATAGGTCAAGGGGTTGTTATCTGTCTTTACAGTAAACTCGGCCCCATACAGATAGTCTTTCAACTTGTCAACTACTGCCCATTTGAGGGCTAAGAACTCCAACTTGTGGGTGGGGTAGTTCTTCTCGGAGGGGGTCAGGCTCCGGCTCACATAGGCCACTGGTCGTAGCTGGTCTTCATACTCCTGGTAGAGTACTCCACCTAGGCCCTCATGGCTGGCATCAACATGTAGCTCATATGGTCTAGTGGGGTCAGCATAGGCCAAAACTGGGGCTGTGGTGAGACTTCGCTTCAAGGTTCTGAAAGCCTCTTCACACCTTGAGTTCCATTGGTCTTGAACCGATTCACCGGGCCTCCTAGGCCCCAATCCATCTTCCTCTCCTTCTGTCTTGAGCAGTTCGTTTAGGGGTTTTGCAATGCGGGCAAACCCATCCACAAACCTGCGGTAGTAGGAGCAGAACCCCAAGAAAGACAGAAGTTCTGTAACTGTTGTGGGTCTTGGCCACGAAGTAACTGCCTCCAACTTCTCAGGGTCTGTAGCCACTCCCTTTTCAGACACTATGTGTCCCAGATAGTTCACAGAAGACTGATAGAACCGACACTTCTCGGGAGAAAGTTTGAGTCCCTCTTCACTGAGCCTCTTCAGTACTTTCTCCAATCTGGCTTCATGTTCTTCCAAAGTCTTTCCAAAGACAATGACATCGTCCAGGTACACAAGGACTTCTATGAGGTTCATGTCTCCAACTGTCCTTTCCATAAGGCGTTGAAATGTAGCAGGAGCTCCAGATAGGCTTTGAGGCATCCTGTTGAACTCAAAGAATCCTACTGGGGTTATGAAGGCAGTCTTTTCTCTATCTTCTGGATGCATGGGGATTTGGTAATACCCACTCTTGAGGTCCATCACACTGAACCACTTAGCTCCAGATAAACTCTGTAAGGCATCCTCTATCCTTGGCGTGGTGTACTGGTCAGGAATGGTCCTCCTGTTGAGAGTTCTGTAGTCAATGCAGAGCCTCAATGACCCATTCTTCTTCCTGACTACCACTATGGGGGAGGCATAGGGGCTTCTGGACTCCCTAATCACTCCCGTCTTCTTCAGTTCCGCAAGCTGCTCCCTCAGATCCTCCAGATCTGCTAGCGGGACTCGCCTGACTCTTTCTCTGAATGGCTTGTCCTCTTGCATGCGGATTCGATGGGTGGCACTCCTCGCACACCCCACATCAAACTCATCTTTAGAGAAAATCTTCTCCCATCTGGTCAGCTGGGCCTTGGCTCTTTCTTTCCAAGCTCCAGGTAGGTTTGGGTTTTCCATGGAGAGTTTCTTCCAAACATCTTCTCCTTCACCCGTCCCCTTCACTTCTGACCAGCCAACTGGGACAGCAGGACTCACCTGTCCCAGAAGCATCCTGGCAGGGATCTCCACGGGCCGCTCCGTGGGGTTCCTCACACTGACAGGGACTCTTCCTCTTGCCTTCTTCAGGTCCTTCAATGAGATTACTTCTGGTATCACCTCCAGACCTGAGTGACACTCCATTGGGTCGGGTTCCAACATTACAAAGGGGCCAGGCTGCTCCCAATTAAGTTTCACCGTGGCTCTCATGCAGGTCACCTCTCCAGGCTGTAACACCGCTCCTTCTTTTCCAAGCCTCCATACCCTTCCTATCCCCTCACTTGGGGTCTTCTGCTCTAGGACCAACCGCTGGTAGGCTGCCTTCAGCATGGGATGGATCTTGGGAGCTGAAAGATTCTCTTTCTGTACAAGGGGGGTCAGGAGCCTTCTGACTAGATCCGTGTTCGTCCCTATGATCAGGGAGGTCTTGCTGGTTCCAGGCGGGCGAGGGCACACCACTGCCAGGGTGTCAAACACTTCAGCCTTCCCAGCTACGGATGGGTCAAAGGTCAACCGTATGGGCAGGTATCCATCATAGGGGAAACTCTGAGTTCCCAGTCCTCGTATCTCCAACTCCTCTATCTTCTGTATGGGCAGATGACTCAGGTATCTGTCATAGAAGTCCCTGTACAATAGGGTCACTTGGGCTCCAGTGTCTAGGAGGGCCCTGTAGGAGATGGACCAACTAGCTCTTCTGGGTAGGGCCGAGTTAATGCTACCTTCTTCTTTGGACTCTTTTCCTTCTCACTTGATCTGCACTTGATCCTTTCTTGAGCCTGGTATGCATTAATTTTCTCCCTCTTAGTGGGAGTGTGAACCCGTTGAGGGACATTGTTATCTCTCACTTTTAAGGGTTCTCGCTTGGGAGTGCTGTGTCTCTTCGGAGGGGTCTTGCCCCCTTTCTCTGGAGTGTACCTTGGTTGAGGATCCCTGGGCCCCTTTTGAGGGGTTTGATCTCCTCGCTTTCTCTTCCCGTTATACTTCTTGGAGCTCACTGAAGGTGAGGGGCACCCGGTTGACTCCTTCACCGGGGGCCCTTTGGCGTTTCCCGCCGGCTGGCGGCTATCTGTTTTCTTCCTCTTGGGACTGGCACATACAGCTGCAATATGACCAATTCCTCCACAATTAAAACAGATCATCTCACCGTAGTCAGGTGGGGATGCTGGTGCTGAAACAGTTGGAAACAATTCCCTCCTGCTTGCTTCTTTCTTGGGACTGGGCGTCTCTTTCGCCACTAGAGATGTCAGTATCTCCATCATCTGGGACATCTGCAACTTCAGGGCATCTACTTCTGTCTCTCTTTCAGGGTTTAAGGCCGACCTGACCGTGGCCACTGGAAGTTTTGTAGACCCCATCACTTGCTTTTCCCGTTTCTCTTCCAACATGGCCTCTTCTTCTCTGACCATTCGAATGAGATCAGGGTAGTCCAGGCTCTTCCCATCCTGCCTGGTGCGTAGTATCAGTGCGACAGGGTCTAAGGGTTGGGCTCCCCTCATCACCTGCTGGGCACGGGCTTCATCTACTTTCCCCGGATCTATCCCCTTCTTCAGGATAATCCTATGCAGGATCTTGTCTATACGTCCCATGTACTCCGACAGCTTCTCCCCTGTCTTCTGGTAACAGTGTTCCAGTTGATAGGTAAGTTCTGTGACTTTTTCTGTCCCACCAAACACACTTTCCAGGATGTCTATGTAATCCTGGGCAGTGCAATCCCTTTTGCTTGTCTTCAGATTGCGTATGGCCTCTAAGGCAGGCCCTTTTAGGCTCTCAACAATCCTTTGCTTCTTTCTACCTTCTGGGACCTCCCATTCTTCTAAGGCCTGCGTGGCACCATCTAACCACTCTTCAAATCCCTCTTCTCCCGAGGGTACAGGTTTTCTCCCTGAAAACATCCGGAGTTTCCTGTATCCCGACATCGGGTAGACCCCGGGGTCTCTTCTGCACTGAGTCACAATCTCCCCTAGCACAGCGCACAGTTCTGCACTAAGAGTAGTTTGTGCAGGTGCGGGACTTTCCGCGCCCTTCTGCTCTTCCTTCTTTGGGGATAGCATGGTTTCCACAGGAGAACAGTCTCCCTTGCGCGGCAGCGCATGCAGCAATTGATAGGTCTGACCATCCAATGCTCGTATGCTTTGGCTCCTGAACTGCTCTGGAGTCTCACTTCTCCATTCTACTAGGGCATATGTATACCCGGCATCATTTCTCATGTCCATTATCCGTGACTTGTGGCCTGGGGATAATGACATTATGAGCTGCTTGACTGCCTCTTCCTGCCATATCCCTGGCAGTTCAATGACTGCTGCTGCGGCTGGATCAGTGGCCCATAGTGTGTACCACCGTCCCACTTCTATCGGGTCCATGCCGGTACCTTCTGGCGGCTTTTCCCGCTGACTCAGGATCCCGGACGAGCCCCCACGTGTAGCGATACCCCCAGTTAAGAGGGCCGCTGGTTTGTTTTGGGTCCCTGAGTACAGCTCCACCAACCCCCCGGCAATTTGCTCTACCCGCTCTGGCACAGTTAGTAAAGGGGTATGTATCTATGCACATATAAATATCACTTATACTCTAAGTGTAATTGACTCAAACTCACAAGCAGACTGCTGAGATAAGAATAACTGGCTTTACTTTGGCAGTAAGAAAGAAATAGTAACATGCATTTAAACATTTGACTTACAATACTTTAGCAGGTCCCTGCAATATGCACTTTAACATGTACACATATATGTATCAAACTAGCAATGGGGAATGGAGCGCCAAGTGTAGCGACCGTCTGCTATGCACCCCTGAGGTGCAATAAATCTATCTGCGCCTACCTAACGGACCAGGCCTGATCCCTAGCAATAGAGCTCAGTCCTTGAATAAGTACAGTATTCTTCACCGGCAAGAGAACTGTAGAGGTGGTGCACATGTAGCTTTAAATGGTGTATTTGTAATCCACAGAAAGAAACATTTGCTGCTCTGAAGTAAATTGTGCCTTGGCAGTTCAATAGGCATGAAAGTGTGTGTAGCAATGCAGGATGAGCCTTTCAGCTCGCTCACCAATCCTGGGGTACCGTCCTCAGCTCCGGTCCCTCCAATGGCGGCGTCCGGTCTCCTCCGTCACAGCCCCTGCGTTCCGGTCCTGTCTCCGACCGACCGACTGTAGGGAAAAGTCTCCGCTCCGCTGCTGCTGACTCTGAGGGATGAGAGTCTCTCTCTGCCTGCTGCAAGGCCCAGGCTTCAGGCCTTCAGCAGTCCCGGTCCGCACAGGTGTCTCCTCAATAGCAAGTGTCTGCGTCACCAGCCCAGTCAGAAGAGGAAGAGGCGGTCTCTCCTCTTCCCTTTTATCACCTCCCCCAGAAGCCTCTCGGGTGGAAACAAACAGCCCGGGAGCCTGGGGAATTATGGGGAATGTAGTCTTTTCCCCTAAAAGGGGTACGACCCTGCTACAGTAGTAACTAATAAAAGTAAATAAGTTAATAAAACCTGGATTATCAGTAACGTGCTTCTCAGCACAGGGAACTATGCCAGAATGTACACAGAGACAAAAGAGAGACAAAATGCCCAACATGTCATTTATTCCTAACTCTTTATTTGACTCTAGTACTGAATTCTTAATCTATTCAACTCCTAGGGGTTTATTTAAAACACATTTGCATAGCATTTCACCCACTGAAAGTAAACGTACATTTTGTCCTCTGCTGGTTGAATGCTGTTGATTGATTTAAGGCCCCTTTCACACTGGGGCGGTGGGTGCGTCGGCGGTAAAGCACCGCTATTTTTAGTGGTGCTTTATCATCAATTTTGCGGTGGTATTCATCCACTAGCGAGTCACTTTTACCCCCCCCCCCCCCCCCCGCGCCAGTGGCCGAGAAAGGGCTAAAACCCCCGCAAATCGCTGCTGCAGCAACGCTTTGCCGGCGGTATAGCCGCGCTGCCCCATTGATTTTAATGGGCAGGAGCGGTGAAAGATGCTGCTTGCAGGAGTTTTTTTAACGTCCTGCAAGTGCACTTTTCCAGTGTGAAAGCACTCAGGCTTTCACACTGGAGACACAGGAGTGGCTCTTTACAGGCGCTATGCAGGGGTCTTAAGGATGAATTCACCTTTACAAAAAAATAAAAATAAATGCACATTTTTTTGCAGGTGCAATGCCATGGTCCTGCAGACTGTCTGTGTATCTGTCTGGTCATACCTCCAATAAAGGCAGGCAGTTACACTCTGACAGGAAACTTAATAAACTACCTAAAACAATCAGCTGCGTTCTGCTAGTTCATTGAGAACCACAAGCCAACAGGGCTGTCAGAACTTGTAGTTTTCCCATTCACAGAACACTGTAAATGGGTGACATGGCCACGTTTTTTTTTTTTTTTAGATTGTAGAAGACCCCCTATTTGTTTTGAAAATGGAGACAAGGGGGCGCGGGGGCCGGTGCATTTGTAATATGTTACATGTTACACCCTAAATATGGGTGTGACATGTAACATTTTACAAAAGGTGAACTTAACCTTTAAAATGGAAACTATTACCTTTTGGCCACTAGATGGCTTTAAGTGTGTAAAGTTGCCTATCTATAAATTTCCATGTCAAGTGTCATTCAAAATTCCTTTGATACTTAGTGCCATCTAGTGGACACATGTGGTATTTTCCACTAAATTGAAGAAAAACACCCAACCAGTACAGGAATTAATTCAATAAGATGTATTTATTTATTTTTGTGCCCCATTTGCATAGGGCAAACTGCTATGCATTGTTTTTTTTTTTATAAATAAACACTCTAAAGTGTCAAACCATAAACTTGTCATGATTGTATTAGATAAAGTGGAAAATGATAAGACTCGCCTATCTGGTTTTATTGCTATCTGGGGATCCAAAAACACTCCCATTTAATGATGGATAGGAAAGGGAATGCTTTCCTTGTGGTTTCAGCAGATTTATGACATCATTCCTTTAAGATACACTTTTCAGGCCTACACACTGCCACTTGACTGAAGCCAAATTACTTTTTTTAAAAGTAAAACAATTTGTTTTTTTAATGATTGTGTTGCTGAGTGTATTGATGTGTTACTTATATTGTTACTCATTAGTCCTCTCTAACCTGTACCCTAAGGCCTGATTCACACCTATGCATTTTTAGTGGTTTTTGCATTTTTCAGATTTGCACCACAGAACGTGGTCCATAGGAAACCATGTTAAATGGACTGTAGCGGAAACCTGCAAAATGCAAAAAGCACTAAAAATGCATAGGTGTGAATCAGGCCTTACACTTATATCCTTAAAATGGAACTAAACATAAAACAATTGAATGCAGGCAGACTTTTGTTTGCTGTTTATTGCAGAAAACACACTGGGGTTGATTTACTAAAACTGGAGAGTGCAAAATCTGATGCAAAGAAAAACAATCAGCTTGCGTTTTTTTTTTTCAAAGCTTAATTAAACAAGCAGACATTAGAAGCTGATTGGCTACCATGCACAGCTGCACCAGATTCTGAGTGCTCCAGTTTCAGTAAATCTCCCCCACTCTTCTGCTATAAAACAAATGTATCTGCCTGTTCACAATATTCTTTAGAATGCACACTGGGCTACTCATTAGTAACTCAATATGCATTCTTGGCACACCTCGGTGCCAGAATGAATCAACTCTGTGCACATGTGCGGGAAAAATATCATGTGTCTGTCCAAAACTAAAGAAATACATTTTGGCTGGGCATACATTTTATGGGTTAAAAGCAGGACTAAACTCACCTCCCCTCACTCCCTAACCAACGTCCTCGGGTATGGGACCTTCTGCTTTGATAAGCCAGAATGATGTAAATCCCACCCATTCACATGTGCATGTGTAGCTCGTGTACAGTCAAAAAAGTTTGCAATATGAATACTTAATTTTGTAGACCTCACCTCAAAGATTTTTTTGTTAAGCCAATGATTGCTCAGTATGTGTAAGTGGTACCCATGGTATCCTTTACTTATCATAGTATGACTATTGACAGCATGCTTTCATACTTTTCTCCTCAGATGGCCAGTACCATATTTGCTTATCTTTTGCATTGCGTTAGCACATACTTTCTTGATAAAGACATTGACTCATATCAAAAAAGACCATACCTGCATGGTAGTCCTCATGTTCTTGCACAGCTTACCTTCTGCCTTTTAAGCTGCCAAAAACTGTCCCCGTGAGTGATGGTCTGTATTGAGGGGGGGGAAAGATGCCTGTGCTAGTTAGAAATAGAGGGAAGAAGGGTATGTACCGAGGGGATGGAGGATCTGTACTTGAAAGAATTGAGGAGGAGGAATCTGTATTGGAGGGATTTGGGGGGATCTGTACTAGCAGGGGAGATTATACTGTGTACAGCCTGCATGTTATGTACTCCTGACGCCGGCATTCTGCATTTTGCACCACTGAACCCTGCAACCTGGGCCTTACACACTCCTGAACCTTGTGTTCTGTGTGTTATGCACTCTTGACACCTGTGCTCTGTGTGTTACACACTCTTGAACTCTGCTCTCTGTGTTATGCACTCCAGACCCCTGTGGTCTGTGCCCTATGCACTCCTGATCCCTCTGGTCTGAGCCTTACATACTTCTTACCCCTTTGATCTTGCGTTTTGTGCATCTGATCCCTGAGCTCTATGCATTAAGCACTCCTGACCCCTGAACTCAATATGATACCCACTATAGACCCCTGTTCCCTGTCTTTTATGCACTTCTGAGCCCTGCACTCTTTCCATTATGCACTCCTGAGCCCTGTGCTCCATGCTCAATGCACCCATTTCCCCTGCAGTCTGTGCGTTTTGCACTTCTGATCCACGCATTTCACGTGATGTCCACTTTCAACCCCTGAGTTCTATGCAGTACACACTCTCAATCTCTGCACTTTGTGTCTTATGCACTCCTGAGCCCTGCTCTCCATGCCTAAGGCACCCATGACCCCTGCAGTCTGTGCGTTTTGCACTTCTGATCCCATGCATTCCATGCATTTCCTTCCAAACACTAGCACACAGCAAACATGAAAATATAAGTGAACCAAAAACCCAGTGACAGAATACTTAACTAATCCACCTAAAAAACAGAAAGTCTAACAACTTACTATATACAACATATACAAAATGGGGAACTTCAAAAAGTAGAGGAAAACTAGAGGTGCGTGGAGCAGATGGGAAGAAATAATCAAAATTGGGATCAGGAACAAGGGGGAGCAGGCACAAGGCAGCAGGGTACAGTTTACAAGGTACAGGGCAGGAAGCAAGAGCAGCATCTAGGCAAACAGAATCTGGCAGCAGCAAAACACTGCAGTGAGAGGCCCTTAGTATGGGAGGACTAAATGCCCTCCCAGCAGCCAGCCTCAGGTGGAAACTGATTACTGGCTGCTGGAAAACACCTACTGGAATTACAACCCTCCACCCAGGGAACCACAGTGTCACCAGAGCAGGTTATCCAGGGCCTGACAGCCTTATGCACCCCCCCCCCCCCCCATGCTCTGTGCCTTATATACTCCTAAGCTCTGCATTCTGTTCCTTGTACACTCGTGCACCGTGCACTATATACAATATGTTGTACATTTAACACTGCTTACCACTGCACTCTCAGTTACATAGTTAGTCAGGTTGAAAAAAGACACAAGTCCATCTAGTTCAACCAAAAAAAAAATATCATACGATCCCATTTACCCAATCCTATGCCCACAGTAGGATCCAGAGGAAGGCAAAAAAAGTCAAAAAAGCAGGATCCAATTTGCTACAGCAGGGAAAAAAAATCCTTCCTGATCCCAGAGAGACAATCCGATTTTCCCTGGATCAACTTTACCTATAAATATTAGTAGTATGGAGAGTAAGCACTCTTGGTAGTGTGAAATGCATTAGCTATTTTCTTGCTTTGCTGTGACCTATTTTTGTGTGATTCCATATTTTACCAATAAAGGCTTTTGAATTTGTCTTGGAGTGCGGCCGTCCAGAGTCCTTAATTTGCATATAAATATTAGTAACCAGTTATATTATGTACATTTAGAAAAGAATCCATGCCTTTCTTAAAGCAATCTACTGAGCTGGCCAGAACCACCTCTGGAGGAAGTCTATTCCACATTTTCATAGCTCTTACTGTGAAGAAACCTTTCCGTATTTGGAGATGAAATCTCTTTTTCCTCTAGACGTAAAGAGTGTCCCCTTGTCCTCTGTATTGACCGTAAAGTGAATAACTCATTACCAAGTTCACTATATGGACCCCTTATATATTTATATATGATGATTATATCCCCCCTTAATCTCCTCTTCTCAAGAGTGAATAAATTCAGTTCCTCTAATCTTTCCTCATAGCTGAGCTCCTCCATGCCTCTTATCAGTTTGGTTGCCCTTCTCTGCACTTTCTCCAGTTCCCCGATATCCTTTTTGAGAACTGGTGCCCAAAACTGAACTGCATACTCCAGATGAGGTCTTACTAATGATTTGTACAAGGGCAAAATGATATCTCTCTCTCTGGAGTCCATACCTCTCTTAATACAAGAAAGGATTTTGCTCGCTTTGGAAACCCGCTATTTGGCATTGCATGCTATTATTGAGCGTATGACCTACCAAAACCCCCAGATCCTTCTCCACCATTGATTCCCCCAGTTGTACTCCTCCTAGTATGTATGATGCATGCATATTCTTAGCCCCCAAGTGCATAACTTTACATTTATCAACATTAAACCTCATCTGCCACATAGTCGCCCAATTCGACAGAGCATTGATGTCGGCTTGTAAATTGGAGACCTCCTGTAAGGACGTTATTCCACTGCATAGCTTGGTGTCATCTGCAAAGTCAGAAATGTTACTTTTAATCCCAGACCCAATATCATTTATAAAGATTTTAAAAAGTAAGGGTCCCAGCACTGAACCTTGGGGTACACCACTGATAACCTTAGACCATTCAGAGTAATTCCCCATACACACGGTCGGAAAATCCGACCACAAAATCCAACGGATTTGTCCGACGGATTTAGTCCGACACTGGTGTTGCATACACACGGTCGGACAAAGTTGTCGGAAAATCCGATCATTCTGAACGTGGTGACATTTGTTGCCTACGACGGGACTACGTAGAGGCTAGTAGCCAATAGCTTTGGTCTTGTAATGTGATCTGAGCATGCGTGGCACTTTGTCCGTCGGAATTTGCTACACACGATCGGAATTGGTATGATCGGACTTTGTTGTTGGAATATTTATAGAGCAGGAGATAGAACTTTGTCCGTCGGACAATCCGATGGAAACTGTCCGATGATGCCTACACACGGTCGGAATTTCCGACAACATTGTCCGATAGGACAGAATCCATCGGAAAATCCGACCTTGTGTATGGGGCTTTAGAATCATTAACCACTATCCATTTACAAACTAATATTTCCAAGCCTGTAGACTTTATCTTACACATGAGCCATGTGCGGGGAACTGTGTCAAACGCTTTTGCAAGTACACCACGTCCACCGCCACCCCTCTATCCAAGGTTTTACTTACAAAATTAAATATACGCTGCGCTGGAATGGCTATGCACTAGATAATCTGTATCTTAATCTATAGTTATAGATCCACAAGAATATAACAATGTGCATAAAATAGTAAACATACAACTGGTGTAAAGTGCAAGTGCAAAATATAGCAAAAACAAATAATGTGCACAAAATCTGTAAACGCATAGATAAATATAAAGTGCACAAGTGCCCAAAAAACTCTGTGAGGTTATATGGACCCTTTTGAGTTACAAGGTGCCATGCACAATAACACACCAAAAAAAAAATATCAATAATAATAATATTAGATGAAAAAAGTGCTAAATGCATACATATGTGATAGCAAACATGTATAAAAGATTTATAAAAAAATGCAAGTGCATAAACCACACTAGTGTCTCTATATTATTAAAAAAACTGTTCTTTGTGGCAGCCTGTCTTGGGCTGTGATAAGAAACACAAAATGTTGATTGATGTGAGACTAGATGCAGGTGATGTGATCTCCGGTGATCATACTATTGACATGCTTGTTACATCCAACCGTGGCTCTGAATCATGCGTAGGTGAAATCCGGGAACCCCTTATGGTAATAAGCTCACCTCAGAGCGTGTGACCAGCTTTTACACTGAGTCAAAACACGCATATGAACCACTATAGGGTTCTCAGCTGTTTCACTGGATCAGTAGACATGTGCAATTAGTTTCGTTTTTCGTTTTTTTCCGTTATTTTCGTTCGTTCGTTTTCGTACAAATGAACGAATCATTTGAATCGTACGAATCCGAATAAAGAATCATAACGAATCGTTCGAATCGTACGAATCCGATTAACGAATCATTCGAATCGAACGAATCCGAAAAACAACGAAAATCCGAAAAAAACTAATTAGAAACAACGAATGTACTAATGAAGAAAATCTGAAAAACGAAAACGAACGAAAAAATGCGTACATTCGTAACTTTTTTTTTTGTTGAATTGGTAATTTTCCGTGTCCCTTACAATGGGGCTGCTAAACGTGCTCCCGGCCTCCCGGGATTTGGCATCCGCGCTGTGGCCTTCATTTGGCTACGGCCGGATGCGAAGTGGTTAAGATACAGATTATCTATTGCATAGCCATTCCAGCACAGCGTATATTTAATTTTGTGTTTAATGTGCACAAACGTATGAGACGTGTTTAACGTTTGCAGCTTGATAGTGGCAGGTTGGTAGGAGGTTCTTTAACCACTTTCAGACCGGACCAATTTGCAGCCAAAGGACCAGGCCCCTTTTTGCGATTCGGCACTGCGTCGCTTTAACTGACAATTGCGCGGTCGTGCGACGTGGCTCCCAAACAAAATTGACGTCCTTTTTTTCCCACAAATAGAGCTTTCTTTTGGTGGTATTTGATCGCCCCTGCGGTTTTTATTTTTTGCGCTATAAACAAAAATAGAGCGACAATTTTGAAAAAAATGCATTATTTTTTACTTTTTGCTATAATAAATATCCCCAAAAAATATATAAAAAAAACATTTTTTTTTCCTCAGTTCAGGCCGATACGTATTCTTCTACATATTTTTGGTAAAAAAATCGCAATAAGCGATTATTGATCGGTTTGCGCAGAAGTTATAGCGTTTACAAGATAGGGGATAGTTTTATAGCATTTTTATTAATAATTATTTTTTATTAGTAATGGCGGAGATCTGCGATTTTTTTTTTTTGACTGTGACATTATGGCGGACACATCGGACATTTTTGACACATTTTTGGGACCATTGTCATTTTTACAGCAATTAATGCTATTTAAATGCATTGATTCCTGTATAAATGACACTGGCAGTAAAGGGGTTAACCACAAGGGGGCAGTGTAAGGGTTAAGTATGCCTAGGGGTGTGTTTCTTACTGTGGGGGGGCGTGGCTGTCAGCTAGTGAATGCTGATCTCTGCTCCAATCACAGGGAGCAGAGATCGGCGTCACTAGTTGCTAGGCAGAACGGGGAGATGCTGTTTATCTCGGCATCTCCCCGTTCAGCCTTCCCGTGAGACGATCGCGGGGGTCCCCGCGGCGATCGAGTCCGCGGGGACCGCGATCGGACTCACAGGGTTCCCGACCGGCGTGGGAGCGCGCCGCTCCCAGCGCGCTCCCGATGGCACGGACAGGCTAAAGGAGGGACTTATATATACGCCCTCCTGCCTGTACGTGCAATTCTGCCGACGTATATTGTCGTGCGCCGGTGGTTAAGGCTCGCAGGATTTTGCTGTTTTGCAAGGTTTTACTTACCTCCTCATAAAAAGAAATCAGGTTTGTTTGACAACTTCTGTCTTTCAGGAATCCATGCTGTCTGTTGCTTATAATATTTTTTAATATCCCTGTAGTCGGACTCGTGCTTCTGGTTGGGAGTAGAGGGCCCCCCTAAGACCCATGAATTTCTGACCAAAATGTTGAATAGGTAGGGCCAAGAGACTGAATCAAAGGCTTTTTGTAGGTCAAGCGAAAGTAGCAGGCCCTCTCGGCTACCCTCCCCTGCCCATTTGGATTGTAGTATTGAGATAATGTCTATCGCCCTTATAATTTGGTCTGGACCTTTTCGGCCTGGGATGAATCCCAACTGGTCTTTATGAATGTACAGACCAATGAAGGATGCCATGCAATCCGCTAGGATCTTGGTCAAGATCTTCATGTCGTTGTTGATTAAAGAAATGGGCATATAGTTTACCACCTCCCCCCGGTCTTTGTTTGGTTTGGGTATAACAGTAATGAAAGCAACGTTAAGCTGTCTCTCTAGCGTGGCCCCTGAAATTTTAGAATTGAAGAAGTTTGCTAGGTGTGGAGCTCGGGTCTCTGCAAACATTTTATAATATGGCGTGGAAAAGCCATCTGGCCCAGAATCAGAGCCCTGTTTGAGGTTCTTAATAACATGGATTATTTCTTCCGCTGATATCGGAGCTTCCAGTTTTTCTTGGTGTCGGGATTCTGATTTAGGGTTTGGGAGTAAATCCAGGAGTGAGTTTCCGATGGGTCTCGTTGTCTTTGTTCCCCTCGCTGTATAATTTCTCGTAGTATGCATGGAAAGTTTTCATGATGTGTTGCGGATTTAGAGTGCGTGTCCCATCAGGGATGTGTATTTTAGGTCGGGAGCGTTGGTTACCCTGAGGGGTAAGTTTGGCTGCTAACATGGAACCTATTTTATCTGTGGTGATAAAATTTTGCTTCGCTCCATCTGATGCCTTTTTCGGCCTTGGCTGTGAGAGACAGATTTAGGGAGAGTCGGGCTGTATCCAGTTTATCTGTGGGCACCTGTTTGGGATTTTGTTTATGGAGGCTTTTGAATTATTTTTCTAGTCCTTCGATGTCTGCCATTTGTTATCTTTTAATTTGGGAGGAGATTTGGATATTTTGCGCCGAATGGTGACCTTGTGTGCCGCCCATAGAGTCAGCTGACACCCCCTTACCCCTGTTGAGAAGGAAATATTCTTTTATGGCTTTTTCTATTTCCAAAACCTTGACCGTGTCACTGAGGATAGTTTTGTTAAGTCTCCATTGGAGGAGATTAGGGTGATTATAGCCTCTTTTTAGGGTGAGCGTGACTATAGAGTAGTCTGAACACACTGTGTCCCTTATTGCTGATTTAACTATGGCAGGGATGTTGGCAGTGGAAATGAAAATGTGGTCATCCTAGCATAGGATTGGTGCAGGCACGAGAATTGTGTGTAATCTCTCCTAGTTGAATTAATTTCCCTCCCAGCATCTACTAAACCATGTAGTTGAATCAGCTTGGCTATTTTTAGGCTCCGTTTGGGGGTCTGATAAGGTGGGATCCAGGGGGTCTATATTTGTCTAGACTTTGGTCCAGGGCAGTATTGGATTCGCCCCCATATATCACGGTCCCTCTCACCATGGGATCTAGCGTTTTAAGCATCGCTTGGAAAAAAGCTGCCTGTCCCTGATTGGGCTATAGTATGTAATAAAGAAGTTGGTCATCTATGGTGCCTTTTATGAGAATAAATCTGCCCTCCTAGTCTTTGTGTTCTAGGTGTAGTTGAAGTGTAAATTTGCAGTTGGTAGATATTAGGATTGTCACTCCCTTGGATTCTGCTTCCGCATTTGAAAGAAAGAAAGTGGGATATTTAGCATGCAGGAAAGAGGGGTTATACCGCATTGGGAAATGTGTCTCCTGAAGTAGGACGACATCCATTTTTTGGGAATGCATAGATTGTAAACATTTTCATTGTTTTATCAGGGAATTAATGCCCTGCGCATTGTGTGACACAATACACAGTGGAGGAGAGGGAATAGAGTCATTAGCCATCGAGCAGAGGGGAAGGAATTTCACCTGATATTCTGTCACTCCCCTCAGAGAATCGCCTAGACGACACGTGGGATTCTGACTCGTGTGTGATTTGTGGACCTTGGTCGATGTTGTAACAATGGAGAGCTCATGGAGACCAGCTGAAAAAGCAAATAGGTAAGAACAGGCAAGGAAAAAAAAAAGAGAAAAGTTTAGAGGGGAGCCCACTCAGGGCCCTGATTGGCCGAAGAGAAAAGTATTCTCTGCCCCTAGTAAGATCTATCATCTCAACCTCATCAATTGGAGGTTAAGTTCCCACCACGTGGGTATGGAGAATCCATAACCATCGGGTAGGGGGAGGCTCAAAATCATGCCACCCCAGCCAAGTAAATTTATAGAAAACATAAACATCTGACTGCAACTAGCATGTTGAAATAAACAAAAAGATCCGACCCATTCAGTAGAGGTAAGGGGTTTAGAAAGGGTCGCTGGGGATCAAGTGTTACTGGGGGTAGTTAAGGTGGGTTGGGGGATGATAGTCTCATTTATGGTTCAGGGAGGAGGGAAAGAGCGAGGATGTTGAAGTAAACGTGTGTGGCGTTGCGTAGGAAGTTCTTTCCAGTACTGGATGCTTGTAGGGTACTACATTTCCTGATCTCCTGGATCAGGGCTTGGTTCCAGGTATTGGAATGTAAAGGATGTCTTCTTGGGTCTCAGGGAACCGGTATGCAAAGTGTAGAAAACTTGGTGATCATCTGGCTGGAAAGTTCAGAATTTTGAAAAAAAATAAAAGGGAACAACCGTAAAACAACTTGCGCGTGTCTCGAGAAAGGATTGTATAGAAAGTGTAATTCTTGGAAACTGGCTGAATCCAGTATGGTAAATGAGGCAAGTCGGGTACATCTTGGCTCAGGGAGGTCTGCCTTCATTTGGACGCTTGAAGGTGTTTTTGTTCCACAATGGTGATATAGGGCTGGACAGTGTCTGTTGTTTGATGGCTCCCAGTTTGAAGGTGGGTGGGGTGTGCGGTGGGCCAAGTGTGATAAGCCTCAGGCTCAGGAGCATTTTTTCTCCTTCTTCTTGTAGGCTGGAGGAGTATGGTTTGGATTTGAAGGAGAATTTGAGCGGGAACGGGAAGGCCTGTATTTGATGAATTTCTGTGTGAGGACATTCAGCAGTGGTTTCAATGGCCGCCATCTTTGCATGGTCGATGGGGAGATATCTGCAAAAATCTGCACTGGATGGTTTCGGCAATGCAGAGACGTTTGCGTGCTAGATTTTTTCATGATCGCCTCCTTCACTGAGTAGAAGTGTGGTTTGATCACTATGTCCTTGGGGGCTCCATCTTTCTGTTGGGTGCCCAATGCTCTGTGAGCTCGATCCAGTTGCAGCTTATGTGGAGGGATGCCAGGAAGGAGGTCTTAAATAAAATCCTAAACTCCTGAGACATCAGTAATCGTCTTCGGGAGACCCCTCATTCTAAAGTTATATTTGCGCGACCAGTTCGTGAGGTCGTCGATCCTTGAGAGGGCTGTGTCCAATTGGTCCTGTAAGATCTGGATATGGTCAGAGTTTTGGTTGGTCATAGCTACTGTATTATACAGCTTGTGTTCCATAGCGTCCATTCTGTCCCCCAGATTCTGAAAATCAGCCTTAATTTCTCCTGTAATTCTAGCTGCTTTGACAGTCAGGCCCCTGTCCAGTAGCTCAGATAATTTGTTGTACAGGTCCATTGTATTGAGGAGAGTCTCTGTGTGAGGGAGCCCAGGCTGATGAGGAGAAGCTGGGTAGGCCTCATTTTGCCCAATAGGGGAGAATAGTAAATCCTCCATTGTGTGTCCTATTAGTGATTCCATAGAGGCTGGAGAGGGTGCCTCTGTGAGGCCAGTACTCACTGCGGGGCCTGGTGCTGCCAGTAGGGGGTGAAGGGCTGTGAGCACAGTTATCTCCTCCTCCATGTCTGAGTCTGCCTGTGTTGCGGCCGCCATCTTGGATCTGAGCGGGTCCGGTTCTTGGCTGAGTTGCGGCCGTAGGTCTCTCCTGGCCATCCCCTTGTGCATGGATCGGCTCCCAGGGGTGTCCCCTATGTGCTGGGGTGATCAATTGCTGGCATGCTAGTCGCAGGCAGTCATGCGGTGCGCTGATCGACCGGGGGGAAGCGAAGCTCCTGGCTTAAGCCGCCATCTTGGAGTCCTCCGTGCATGCGCTTACGAGAGCAATAATTCTAGCTTTTAGTTACACAGACCTCCTGTGTAACTCTAAGCTGGTAACCTGTAATGGATTTTAAAGCGTCACCTATGGGGATTTTTAAGTACCATAATTTCACGAGCGTTCGTAAATTTAACCACTTGACCACTGGGCACTTAAACACCCTTAATAACCAGACCAATTTTCAGCTTTTGGTGCTCTCACATTTTGAATGACAATTACTCAGTCATACAACACTGTACCCATATGACATTTTTGTCCTTTTTTTCACACAAATAGAGCTTTCTTTTGGTGGTATTTAATCACCGCTGGGTTTTTTATTTTTTGCGCTATAAAAGAAAAAAGACTGAAAATTCGGTAAAAAAATGAATTTTTCTTCGTTTCTGTTATAAAATTTAGCAAATTTGTAATTTTTCTTGATAAATTTTGGCCAAAATTTATACTGCTACATATCCTTGGTAAAAATAAGTACAAATTGGGGTATATTATTTGTTTTTTGTGAAAGTTATAGAGTCCACAAGCTATGGTGCCAATATCTGAAAATGGATCACACCTGAAGTACTGACGGCCTATCTCATTTCTTGAGACCCTAACATGCCATAAAAGTACAAATACCGCCCAAATGACCCCTTTTTGGAAAGAAGACATTCCAAGGTATTTGGAAAGAGGCATGGTGAGTTTTTTGAAGTTGTAATTTTTTCCCACAATTCTTTGCAAAATCAAGATTTTTTTTTCTTTTTTTCTTTTTTTTCACAAAATTGTCATATTAGCAGGTTATTTCTCACATACAGCATATGCATTCCACAAATTACACTCCAAAACACATTCTGCTATTACTCCCGAGTATGGCGATACCACATGTGTGAGACTTTTTACACAGCGTGGCCACATACAGAGGCCCAACATGCAGGGAGTGCCATCAGGTGTTCTGGAGCACCCAGGACAATTCTGACATTTCTCTCCTACATGTAAAAATCATCATTTATTTGCTGGAAAATTACATAGAACCCCAAAACATTATATATGTTTTTTTAGCAAAGACCCTAGAGAATACAATGGCGGTCGTTGCAACCTTTTATCTAGCACGGTACTTGCACAGCAATTTTTCGAACGCGTTTTTTGGGGGAAAAAAAGTTTTGTGCTTTACAAAAAACAAAACTGTAAATTTAGCCCAATGTTTTTGAATAATGTGAAAGATGAAGTTACGCCGAGTAAATAGATACCTAACATGTCACCCTTCAAAATTGCACACACTCGTGGAATGGCGCCAAACTTCGCTACTTAAAAATCCCCATAGGCGGCGCTTTAAAGTTTTTTACTGGTTACATGTTTTGAGTTACAGAGGAGGTCTAGGGCCAAAATTATTGTTCTCGCTCCAACGGTCGCAGCGATACCTCACATGTGTGGTTTGAACACCGTTTTCATATGTGGGTGGGACTTATGTATGCGTTCGCTTCTGCATGCGAGCACACGGGGACAGGGGCGCTTTAAATTTTTTTTTTTTTTTTTATTGTTCATTTTACTTTATTTATTTTAGTTTGACACTTTTTTTCCCCCCAAAAAATGTTTTGATCACTTTTATTCCTATTACAAGGAATGTAAACATCCCTTGTAATAGGAATATGGCATGACAGGTCCTCTTTACAGTGAGATATGGGGTCAATAAGACCCCACATCTCACCTCTAGGCGGGAAAGCCTGAAATAAAATAAAAAAACGATCCTGGCTTCGATCGTAGCGAGTATCGCATGGTATCGCAGAATATCGCAGGGTATTGCAGGGTATAGCATGGTATTGCAGAGTATCGCAGGGTATGGCAGAGTATCTCAGGGTATGGCAGGGTATGGCAGAGTATCGCAGGGTATGGCAGAGTATCGCAGGGTATGGCAGAGTATCGCAGGGTATGGCAGAGTATCGCTGGGTATGGCAGAGTATTGTTGGGTATTGATGTGTATTGCAGAGTATTGCAGGGTATGGCAGAGTATGGCAGGGTATCGCAGGGTATGGCAGAGTATCGCAGGGTATGGCAGAGTATCGCAGGGTATCGCAGAGTATGGCAGAGTATCGCAGGGTATGGCAGAGTATCGCAGGGTATGGCAGAGTATCGCTGGGTATGGCAGAGTATCGCTGGGTATGGTAGAGCATCGCAGGGTATGGTAGAGCATCGCAGGGTATGGCAGAGCATCGCAGGGTATCGCAGAGTATGGCAGAGTATCGCAGGGTATGGCAGAGTATCGCAGGGTATGGCAGAGTATCGCTGGGTATGGCAGAGCATCGCTGGGTATGGCAGAGCATCGCAGGGTATGGCAGAGCATCGCAGGGTATGGCAGAGTATCGCAGGGTATGGCAGAGCATCGCAGGGTATGGCAGAGCATCGCAGGGTATGGCAGAGTATCGCAGGGTATGGCAGAGTATCGCTGGGTATGGCAGAGTATCGCAGGGTATGGCAGAGTATCGCAGGGTATGGCAGAGCATCGCAGGGTATGGCAGAGTATCGCAGGGTATGGCAGAGTATCACAGGGTATGGCAGAGTATCCATCCATCCATGCTCAGCCATCCCTCCATACCCAGCAATACACTGCAGGCTATTGCTGTGTATTGCAGGGTATGGAGGGATGGCTGAGCATGGATGGACGGATCGGTGGTGGCAGAGCAGGCTGTGGGCACTACAGATCCCGCCCACAGCACTGCTGCCACCGATCCCTCCCCCTCTCCTCTCACACTGTACCGATCGGTACAGAGAGAGGAGGGGAGAGGAACCGGCGTCATCAAATGACGCCAGTTTGCTTACATGTGATCGCTCCATCATTTGACGGAGCGATCACGTGGTATACGGCCGTGATGAGTGGCCATTTACCGTGATCCGTGATCCGCCGGGTGCGCACCCCAGGGGGCGCGCAAGAGGGGAATTCTGGGAGGACGTCACTGTACGCCCTCCCAGAGTTAAGCAACCGCCCTGTAGCCATTTTTTGGCTATGGGCCGGTTGTCAAGTGGTTAAAGCATGACATGTTATGTATCTATTTGCTCCGCGTAACATCATCTTAAGGACAGATATACATGCAAGAATTGGCAGAAATATCAACAATCATAAACATTTATGTATAGAACAATGGTCTGGCAAGTCTGCCAACCACTGTTCGCTTTAACAGCCACAGGTATTTTATGGTAAAAATTACTTCTGCAAAAAGATGTTCAATTTATTGCTAAATGCAAGTGCCCACAAACATTTTCAACATGGACAATAAATGTGTACAGTACACTGGGGTTGATTTACTAAAACTGGGAAGTGCAAAATCTGGTGCAGCTCTGCATAGAAATCAATCAGCTTCCATTTTTTTGTGAAAATTGAACAAGCTGAGGTTAGAAGCTGATGGCTACCATGCACAGTTGCACCAGATTTTGCACTCTACAGGTTTCAAATCAGCCCCACTGTGTGTTCAAAAAAGACATAAATAAGTAAAGTTCTTAGCATGTGCTCCATCCTAGTTAGAAGCTAGGCTGTCAAGAAAATGTAGATCGGGGTCCACCAGGCTGTGGGCTTGATTGCTTCTCTCTGCTTTCTGGAAAGCTTCACAACATAGGAGTGGATCAGGTTAAGGAGCAGTTTGAATATTTATGGGGTTTTGAGCCTATTTCTGAAGAGGTGTGTCCAGTAGATGGTTGCAGAGCACATAAATAATCTGTGTTTTTGTTCAGTAGGAGAAGCACCCAACCTGGACGGCTGCCGCCCTCTCAGGCATCCCAGCACATTTATCAAGAGCTCAGCAAGGCCCCAGATAAGCTGTGGTTGGTGGTCCTACTTTCTGAAAGACTTCAAGCTAAAGAAAGGGGATTTAATCTAGGGTCCAGTCTGGAGAGTTCTCTAAATAACTCTCTGCCTGGTTCTGAGGGAGGTATTCAAGTACCCATAGGCATGTGCAGGAGGTGTGCCAGGTGTGCCTGGGCACACCCTAATCACTACGTGCAGTGCAGAATCTCCCTACTGCTTGAGCTTCCCCCCGGTTTGCCCCTCCCTCTCCCCGCAGTGTTTTTGGCATTCCCCCTCTCTTCCTGGCTGCTGCGGGGGATGTTTCAGGGTAGAGAGTGTGGAAGAGGCTAGTAAATATGTCATTTACCAAACCGTTTTTTTTCTAAATGAACACAGTGAACACACTCACTCACTGTGTTCATTCACAACTGCATAGTAAATTGTGTTTACAGTGGAACCTTGATTAACGAGCGTTTTGAAAGACGAGCAACTTTTTTTTTTTAATTCTGACTCGGTTTGTGTTGTCTCGCAAAACAAGCATAATTCAAGCTAATGGGGTGTGCAGTACTGCATTTGGCCGGAGGTGCGGGGGTGCCGGGGACACTCGGAACGGTTTGGAGCTGTTCGTAAATACTGGGAAATACTCTGTTCCCGAGTGTTTCCGAGGCTTTTCGAGTTCAGCCGAGCTGTCCCAGAGTATTTCCGAGGCTCTCTGGCTCCCCCCCACCTCTGGCCACATGCGGTATTGCATGTAATAGAAGTCAATGTGCAACAAATTATCTTTGTTTCCATTGAATTCTATGGGGAAACTTGCTTTGATATGCAAGTGCTTTGGATTACAAGCATTCTCCTGGAACAGATTATGCTCGTAATCCAAGGTTCCATTATACTATGTTTCAGTTTGTGAATAAACAGGAAGCCGCTCAGCACAGAGCACTTCCCATTTATTCACTGTCCAGTACAGCTGAGACTGCAGAGAAGGTATGATTTTGAGCTTTGTGGTGCACACCCTAATGCAATAGGCTGCGCACACCTATGCAAGTACCCAAGAGTACAGTTCTGAGGGCAGGATCAGGGTGACTTATGCTGTTGTTAACCCCCCTGTTGCACAGAGACTGAGGCTTGCCTGGCCTGGAACATTGCTCATGGTGTCCCAGATGCTGTTTATTCCCAAAGTTATTGCTAAGGGACCTTTCTAAGAAATAGCTGCAGGATAAAGGGAGTACTCCCATTATTGTTCAACATTCTGCAGCATCTCACAGCTCCCTTTGCCCTATCTGAGTTATCCAGAACTATAAAAAAATGGGACCAGCCAAGGAGTCTGAGCTATACATGTTTTTAGTTTAAGCAGCTTGGGTTTTTCTATTTTTACAAGGAGATTAGACAACATTTGGGGACATTCCAACAGCAAGCTAGTCACTTCTGAGGGGTTTACAAATCTTTTCTTGCATATGTATGCATACCTCCCAACATTTTGAGATGGGAACGAGGGACACCTATCAGCAAAAGTATGCAGGCATAGGACACACCCCTTGCCACGCCCCTTAAAGGGCAATTGTACAAAAACCAAGACTGGTTAAACCCACAAGTTCTTTTTTTTTACCACTACTATTCCTTTATATTGGCTTCTGGAATTTACAAATGCAGCAATTTAGAAATCAGATGAAAGGTTTAGCACTGGGAAACCCTTTTTAATTGATAAAAAGTGCATTTTATATACATCTATATAGATCAGTTCAAAATGAGGGACAAATAAGGAGGAATAAGGGAAGGAGGGACATTGCTCCAAATCAGGGACAGTCCCTCGAAATCAGAGACAGTCCCTCGAAATCAGGGACAGTTGGGAGCTATGTGTATGCGGCTCTAGCTGAGGTCCTTATTTGTTGCAACAAGAAATGACAGAGCCCATAATATCTGTTTTCATGGTAGATAGTATTAATATTTCCTTCCTTCAAGGAAAAGGGGAAGTCATGTTTGTCAGAAAAGTGTTTGTTATGAAAAATGTACTACTCTGCATTTTAACAGGAAGAAACTTTAGACCAAATATACTGTAGATTAAAATGTTAGCCTTTGAAGGAAAAATTTATCAAGAAGTAGGCATTTATGTCGAAATAATTTTCTGCATAGATGCACAAAATAGCACAAATCAAAATTTTTATCCGAATGCACTAAAAAATTCAGCGAAACGACGAAGACTACCTATAATTGCCCTCAGAGCTATGTGGGAGGAGCTATAATTCCCCTCAGAGCTTTTGTCACCTCCCACTAGTTTTGAACATTTCTCCATTCATTCCTATGGGACAAATTTCACCGCAAAAATGACGATATTTCGTGAACCATTCGGAAAAACGTTCCACAAAGTAATAGCACACCATTCGGGAACAATCCGCAAGTTTTGGTATATATTCGGTATATGTAGCATAAAAACTGTGGGAGGAGTTAGCGTGCAAAATTTGGCTATAATAAGAATAATAATAACTAGAAAAAATACAATTTCTGGGGAAATTGTGTGACGTGTTCTTGCCTCCACCTACTGGAGTGGGCGGAGAAACTGGGTGGAGTGGCTTGAGTAACTAAACATTTATTTATTTTTTTCAAAAATAATTATTTTTTTTTTTAATGATTTTTTTAAAATGATTTTTTAGATTTTTATTCAATTTTTTCTAAAAATAAATTTTTCAAAATTTTTTTTTCAAAATTTTTTTTTCAAAATTTTTTTTTCAAATTTTTTTTTTTTTATCAAATTTCCTAATTTTCATTTTTTTTCTAAAATGATTGATTTTTTTTTATAAAATTTTTTTTTTTCAAAAATAATTTTTTTTTTTCAAAAATAATTTTTTTTTTCAAAAATAATTTTTTTTTTTCAAAAATACTTTTTTTTAATGATTTTTTTTAATTATTATTATTTTTTTTTTAAATGATTTTTTTTTTCAAAATTTTTTTTTTAAAAAATTTCCTAAATTTTCATTTTTTTTCTAAAATGATTGATTTTTTTTTTTTTTATAAAAAATATTTTTTTCAAAAATTATTTTTTTTTTTAATGATTTTTTTTAATTATTATTATTTTTTTTTTAATTATATATTTTTTCTAAAATTATTTTTTTTTTCAAAAAAGAATTTTTTTCAAATTTCCAAATCATTTTTTTTTCTAAAATTATTTTATTTTTATTTTTTTTATTATTATTATTTTTTTTTATTATTTTATTTTTTTCAAATTTCATAATTCCCCTCAGAGCTGTGTGGGACTAACTATAATCCCCCTCAGAGCTGTGTGGGACTAACTATAATCCCCCTCAGAGCTGTGTGGGACTACCTATAATCGCCCTCAGTGCTGTGTGGGACTACCTATAATCCACCTCAGATGTGTGGGACTACCTATAATCCCCCTCAGAGCTGTGTGGGACTACCTATAATCCCCCTCAGAGCTGTGTGGGACTACCTATAATCCCCCTCAGAGCTGTGTGGGACTACCTATAATCCCCCTCAGAGCTGTGTGGGACTACCTATAATTCCCCTCAGCTGTGTGGGACTACCTATAATTCCCCTCAGAGCTGTGTGGGACTACCTATAATTTCCCTCAGAGCTGTGTGGGACTACCTATAATTCCCCTCAGAGCTGTGTGGGACTACCTATAATCCCCCTCAGAGCTGTGTGGGACTACCTATAACCCCCCTCAGCTGTGTGGGACTACCTATAACCCCCTCAGCTGTGTGGGACTACCTATAACCCCCCTCAAAGCTGTGTGGGAGGAGCTAAAATTCCCCTCAGAGCTTTTGTCACCTCCCACTCTAGTTTTGAACATTTCTCCATTCATTCCTATGGGACAAATTTTGCCGCAAAAATGACGATATTTCGTGAAACGTTCGGCGAAACGTTCCACAAAGTAATAGCACACCATTCGGGAACAATCCGCACGTTTTGGTATATATTCGGTATATGTAGCGTAAAAACTGTGGGAGGAGTTAGCGTGCAAAATTTGGCTATAAGAATAATAATAATAATAACTAGAAAAAATACAATTTCTGGGGAAATTGTGTGACGTGTTCTTGCCTCCACCTACTGGAGTGGGCGGATAAACTGGGTGGAGTGGCTTGAGTAACTAAACACTTATTTATTTTTTTCAAAAATAATTTTTTTTTTTTTAATGATTTTTTTTAATTATTATTATTTTTTTTTTAAATGATTTTTTTTTTCAAAATTTTTTTTTTAAAAAATTTCCTAAATTTTCATTTTTTTTCTAAAATGATTGATTTTTTTTTTTTTATAAAAAATATTTTTTTCAAAAAATTATTTTTTTTTTTAATGATTTTTTTTAATTATTATTATTTTTTTTTTAATTATATATTTTTTTCTAAAATTATTTTTTTTTTCAAAAAAGAATTTTTTTCAAATTTCCAAATCATTTTTTTTTCTAAAATTATTTTATTTTTATTTTTTTTATTATTATTATTTTTTTTTATTATTTTATTTTTTTCAAATTTCATAATTCCCCTCAGAGCTGTGTGGGACTAACTATAATCCCCCTCAGAGCTGTGTGGGACTAACTATAATCCCCCTCAGAGCTGTGTGGGTCTACCTATAATCGCCCTCAGAGCTGTGTGGGACTACCTATAATCGCCCTCAGTGCTGTGTGGGACTACCTATAATCCACCTCAGATGTGTGGGACTACCTATAATCCCCCTCAGAGCTGTGTGGGACTACCTATAATCCCCCTCAGAGCTGTGTGGGACTACCTATAATCCCCCTCAGAGCTGTGTGGGACTACCTATAATCCCCCTCAGAGCTGTGTGGGACTACCTATAATTCCCCTCAGCTGTGTGGGACTACCTATAATTCCCCTCAGAGCTGTGTGGGACTACCTATAATTTCCCTCAGAGCTGTGTGGGACTACCTATAATTCCCCTCAGAGCTGTGTGGGACTACCTATAATCCCCCTCAGAGCTGTGTGGGACTACCTATAACCCCCCTCAGCTGTGTGGGACTACCTATAACCCCCTCAGCTGTGTGGGACTACCTATAACCCCCCTCAAAGCTGTGTGGGAGGAGCTAAAATTCCCCTCAGAGCTTTTGTCACCTCCCACTCTAGTTTTGAACATTTCTCCATTCATTCCTATGGGACAAATTTTGCCGCAAAAATGACGATATTTCGTGAAACGTTCGGCGAAACGTTCCACAAAGTAATAGCACACCATTCGGGAACAATCCGCACGTTTTGGTATATATTCGGTATATGTAGCGTAAAAACTGTGGGAGGAGTTAGCGTGCAAAATTTGGCTATAAGAATAATAATAATAATAACTAGAAAAAATACAATTTCTGGGGAAATTGTGTGACGTGTTCTTGCCTCCACCTACTGGAGTGGGCGGATAAACTGGGTGGAGTGGCTTGAGTAACTAAACACTTATTTATTTTTTTCAAAAATAATTTTTTTTTTTTAATGATTTTTTTTAAATGATTTTTTAGATGTTTATTCAATTTTTTCTAAAAATACATTTTTCAAAATAATTTTTTTCAAAATTTATTTTTTTCACATTTTTTTTTTCAAATTTCCTAATTTTCATTTTTTTTCTAAAATGATTGATTTTTTTTATAAAAATATTTTTTTTCGAAAATATTTTTTTTTTCAAAAATAATTTTTTTTCTTCAAATTTCCTACATTTTCATTTTTTTTCTAAAATTATTGATTTTTTTTTTTTTTATAAAAAATATTTTTTTCAAAAATTATTTTTTTTTTAATGATTTTTTTTAATTATTATTATTTTTTTTATATTATATATTTTTCTAAAATTATTTTTTTTTCAAAAAAGATTTTTTTTCAAATTTCCAAATTTTCATTTTTTTTTCTAAAATTATTTTTTTTTTATTTTTTTTATTATTATTATTTTTTTTTTATTTTTTTTTTCAAATTTCATAATTCCCCTCGGAGCTGTGTGGGACTAACTATAATCCCCCTCAGAGCTGTGTGGGACTACCTATAATCGCCCTCAGAGCTGTGTGGGACTACCTATAATCGCCCTCAGAGCTGTGTGGGACTACCTATAATCCACCTCAGATGTGTGGGACTACCTATAATCCCCCTCAGAGCTGTGTGGGACTAGCTATAATTCCCCTCAGAGCTGTGTGGGACTACCTATAATCCCCCTCAGAGCTGTGTGGGACTACCTATAATTCCCCTCAGCTGTGTGGGACTACCTATAATTCCCCTCTGAGCTTTTGTCACCTCCCACTCTAGTTTTGATCATTTCTCCATTCATTCCTATGGGACAAATTTCGCCGCAAAAATGACGATATTTCGTAAACCATTCGGCGAAACGACGAAGACTACCTATAATTGCCCTCAGAGCTATGTGGGAGGAGCTATAATTCCCCTCAGAGCTTTTGTCACCTCCCACTAGTTTTGAACATTTCTCCATTCATTCCTATGGGACAAATTTCGCCGCAAAAATGACGATATTTCGTGAACCATTCGGAAAAACGTTCCACAAAGTAATAGCACACCATTCGGGAACAATCCGCACGTTTTGGTATATATTCGGTATATGTAGCATAAAAACTGTGGGAGGAGTTAGCGTGCAAAATTTGGCTATAAGAATAATAATAATAATAATAATAATAATATATATGTGAGATAACAATAAGTGATCTTGCTATGCAAGAACACTTAATAACTAGAAAAGATACAATTTCTGGGGAAATTGTGTGACGTGTTCTTGCCTCCACCTACTGGAGTGGGCGGAGTAACTGGGTGAAGTGGCTTGAGTAACTAAACGTATTTCTTTTTTTCAAAAATGATTATTTTTTTAATGATTTTTTTTAAATGATTTTTTTTGATTTTTATTTAATTATTTAAAAAAAAAATATTTTCAAAAATTATTTTTTTTTCAAAAATTATTTTTTTTTTCCAAAAAGATTATTTTTTTAAAATTTCCTCATTTTCATTTTTTTCTAAAATGATTGATTTTTTTTTTTATAAAAAAAAAAAAAAATTAATTTTTTTTTGAGTTATTATTATTTTTTTTTTTAAATGATATTTTTTTTCAAAAAATATTTTTTTTCCCAAAAATATATTTTTTTCAAAAAAGATTTTTTTTTCAAAAAATATTTTTTTTTTTCAAATTTCCTAATTTTCATTTTTTTTTCTAAAATTATTTTATTTTTTATTTTTTAATTATTATTATTTTTTTTTAATTATTTTTTTTTTCAAAAATGTTTTTTTTTTTAATGATTTTTTTTAATTATTATTTTTTTTTTTTTAAATGATATTTTTTTTCTAAAATAATTTTTTTTTCAAAAAAGAATTATTTTTTTTAAATTTCCTAATTTCATATTTTTTTCTAAAATTATTATTTTTTTTTTTTTTTATTATTATTATTTTTTTTTTAATTTTTTCTTTTCAAATTTCATAATTCCCCTCAGAGCTGTGTGGGACTAGTTATAATTCCCCTCAGAGTTGTGTAGGACTACCTATAATCCCCCTCAGAGCTGTGTTGGACTACCTATAATTCCCCTCAGAGCTGTGTGGGACTACCTATAATTCTCCTCAGAGCTGTGTGGGACTACCTATAATCCCCTCAGAGCTGTGTGGGACTACCTATAATCCCCCTCAGCTGTGTGGGACTACCTATAATTCCCCTCAGAGATGTGTGGGACTACCTATAATTCCCCTCAGAGCTGTGTGGGACTACCTATAATCCCCCTCAGAGATGTGTGGGACTACCTATAATCCCCTCAGAGCTGTGTGGGACTACCTATAATCCCCTCAGAGCTGTGTGGGACTACCTATAATCTCCCTCAGAGCTGTGTGGGACTACCTATAATCCCCCTCAGAGCTGTGTGAGACTACCTATAATTCCCCTCAGAGCTGTGTGGGACTACCTATAATTCCCCTCAGAGCTGTGTGGGACTACCTATAATCCCCCTCAGCTGTGTGGGACTACCTATAATTCCCCTCAGAGCTGTGTGGGACTACCTATAATTGCCCTCAGGGCTGTGTGGGAGGAGCTATAATTCCCCTCAGAGCTTTTGTCACCTCCCACTCTAGTTTTGAACATTTCTCCATTCATTCCTATGGGACAAATTTTGCCGCAAAAATGACGATATTTCGTGAACCATTCGGAAAAATGTTCCACAAAGTAATAGCACACCATTCGGGAACAATCCGCACGTTTTGGTATATATTCGGTATATGTAGCGTAAAAACTGTGGGAGGAGTTAGCGTGCAAAATTTGGCTATAATAAGAATAATAATAATAACTAGAAAAGCTCCAATTTCTGGGGAAATTGTGTGACGTGTTCTTGCCTCCACCTACTGGAGTGGGCGGAGTAACTGGGTGGAGTGGCTTGAGTAACTAAACTTTAATTTATTTTTTTCAAAAATTATTTATTTTTTTAATGATTTTTTTTGATTTTTATTTATTATTTCTAAAAAAAAATATTTTTTTCAAAAAAATTTTTTTTTTCCAAAAAAGATTTTTTTTTCAAATTTCCTTAATTTTCATATTTTTTTCAAAAATTTATTTTTTAATGATTTTTTTGAATTATTATTATTTTTTTTTTTAAATTATATTTTTTTCTAAAATAATTTTTTAATCCAAAAATAATTTTTTCTTTTCAAAAATTTTTTTTTCACATTTTCAAATTTTTTTTTCTAAAAAATTTTTTTTTCAAAAATGATTTTTTTTTTATTATTTTTTTTAATTATTATTATTTTTCAAAAAAAATTTTTTTTAAAAAAAGATTTTTTTTTCTAATTTCCTAATATTCATTTTTTTTCTAAATTTATTTTATTTTTATTTTTTTTATTATTATTATTATTTTTTTTTTCAAATTTCATAATTCCCCTCAGAGCTGTGTGGGACTACCTATAATCCCCTCAGAGCTGTGTGGGACTACCTATAATCCCCCTCAGAGCTGTGTGGGACTACCTATAATCCCCTCAGAGCTGTGTGGGACTACCTATAATTCCCCTCAGAGCTGTGTGGGACTACCTATAATCCCCCTCAGCTGTATGGGACTACCTATAATTCCCTTTAGCTGTGTGGGACTACCTATAACCCCCCTCAGAGCCGTGTGGGACTACCTATAATCCCCCTCAGAGCTGTGTGGGACTACCTATAATTCCCCTCAGAGCTGTGTCGGACTACCTATAATCCCCCTCAGAGCTGTGTGAGACTACCTATAATTCCCCTCAGAGCTGTGTGGGACTACCTATAATTCCCCTCAGAGCTGTGTGGGACTACCTATAATCCCCCTCAGAGCTGTGTGGGAGCAGCTATAATCCCCCTGAGCTGTGTGAGACTACCTATAATCCCCCTGAGCTGTGAGGGACTACCTATAATTCCCCTCAGAGCTGTGTGGGACTACCTATAATCCCCCTCAGAGCTGTGTGGGAGCAGCTATAATCCCCCTGAGCTGTGTGAGACTACCTATAATCCCCCTGAGCTGTGAGGGACTACCTATAATTCCCCTCAGAGCTGTGTGGGACTACCTATAATTCCCCTCAGAGCTGTGTGGGACTACCTATAATCCCCCTCAGAGCTGTGAGAGACTACCTATAATTCCCCTCAGAGCTGTGTGGGACTACCTATAATCCCCTCAGAGCTGTGTGGGACTACCTATAATCCCCCTCAGCTGTGTGGGACTACCTATAATTCCCCTCAGAGCTGTGTGGGACTACCTATAATCCCCCTCAGCTGTGTGGGACTACCTATAATTCCCCTCAGAGCTGTGTGGGACTACCTATAATCCCCCTCAGCTGTATGGGACTACCTATAATTCCCTTTTGCTGTGTGGGACTACCTATAACCCCCCTCAGAGCCGTGTGGGACTACCTATAATCGCCCTCAGAGCTGTGTGGGACTACCTATAATTCCCCTCAGAGCTGTGTCGGACTACCTATAATCCCCTCAGAGCTGTGTGAGACTACCTATAATTCCCCTCAGAGCTGTGTGGGACTACCTATAATTCCCCTCAGAGCTGTGTGGGACTACCTATAATCCCCCTCAGAGCTGTGTGGGAGCAGCTATAATCCCCCTGAGCTGTGTGAGACTACCTATAATCCCCCTGAGCTGTGAGGGACTACCTATAATTCCCCTCAGAGCTTTTGTCACCTCCCACTCTAGTTTTGAACATTTCTCCATTCATTCCTATGGGACAAATTTCGCCGCAAAAATGGCGATATTTCGTGAACCATTCGGAAAAATGTTCCACAAAGTAATAGCACACCATTCGGGAACAATCCGCACGTTTTGGTATATATTCGGTATATGTAGCGTAAAAACTGTGGGAGGAGTTAGGGTGGTAAATTTGGCTATAAGAATAATAATAATAATATATATGTGAGATAACAATAAGTGATCTTGCTATGCAAGAACACTTAATAATAATAATATATATGTGAGATAACAATAAGTGATCTTGCTATGCAAGAACACTTAATAATAATAATATATATGTGAGATAACAGTAAGTGATCTTGCTATGCAAGAACACTTAATGAACAATGTGAAAAATTTGAAAAAAATAAGTAAAATAAGTCCCAACAAGGTTAATGTGAAGACGGTGAATAAGTTCCAAAAAGGTCAGTCCAACCAAGTGTGGATTCTACCCAAACTGGAAATACGATGACAACTAAAACAATTTGACATCCGTAGACTGATAATATCCAAGAATAGTAGAAATGGTTACTCTTACCAGATCCCTAGGACCTCAGATGCCCCAGTTGAAGTCCCTCTAGGACGAAACGCGTAGGGAGTGGTTTTCTCCGCTCCTCATATTGCCCTTCTTTTTCATTGTGATCACATTTTACTGTTTATTGGTTCTTATGGAAATAAAAAACCCACCGTTTTTTCCTGCACTATTGGAAGTGCTTTCCTTCTTTTTTTGCATACATATGTCCGATTTTCCAGCCTGACTGTTCCACCCGGCCTCCTTGGTCTGTGTGCCGTCTCTGTCATCAGGAGTTTTTTCAAGAGTCCCCTGGCTTCTGAAGGCTGCTGAGGATCCCTTGGAACATCCCTGTCGAACCGCTGATCGCGGTATCCATGCCTGTGTGACCTGGTGCCGCTGGCACTCAGGTCCTTGGGATCTGGTAAGAGTAACCATTTCTGCTATTCTTGGATATTATCAGTCTACCGATGTCAAATTGTTTCAGTTGTCATCGTATTTCCAGTTTGGGAAGAATCCCCACTTGGTTGGACTGACCTTTTTGGAACTTATTCGCCGTCTTCACATTTACCTTGTTGGGACTTATTTTACTTAAAGCGGAAGTAAACCCATCAATTTAACAGTTTCAAAAAACAGTTACATTTTATGGCATGCCAGGAATATAACTGTCACATTGGTTGTACTCTCAACCAAACTGTCAAACCATCCAATGTCTGGTGTCATAACTGATCACATGTGCAGCATCATGGCAGTTGAAGATTAAACAGAGGCCAAGATGGCAGCTTCCTTGGCTGAAAATGATAGGAGGGTTTACTTCCACTTTAATTTTTTCACATTTTTCACATTGTTCATTTATATTTGTTATATATTTGTTATATTTTTTACACATTACCAACTTATGTTGCCCAACATACACTATGTTGTCAAAAGTATTGGGACACCTGCCTTTACACGCACATGAACTTTAATGGCATCCCAGTCTTATGCCGCGTACACACGATCGGACATTCCGACAACAAAATCCATGGGATTTTTTCCGACGGGTGTTGGCTCAAACTTGTCTTGCATACACACGGTCGCACAAAGTTGGTCGGAAATTCCGAAAGTTAAGAACGCGGTGACGTACAACACGTACGACGAGCCGAGAAAAATGAAGTTCAATAGCTAGTGCTGCTCTTCTGCTTGATTCCGAGCATGCGTGGCACTTTGCACGTCGGAATTGTCTACACACGATCAGAATTTACGCAAACGGATTTTGTTGTCAACTCTTCTGGGAAGGCTGTCCACAAGGTTTAGGAGTGTGTCTATAGGAATGTTTGACCATTCTTCCAGAAGGGCATTTTTGAGGTCAGGCACTGATGTTGGATGAGAAGGCCTGGCTTGCAGTCTCCGCTCTAATTCATCCCAAAGGTGTTCTATCGGGTTGAGGTCCGGACTCTGTGCAGGCCAGTCAAGTTCCTCTACCCCAAACTCGCTCATCTATGTTTTTATGGACCTTGCTTTGTGCACTGGTCCAAATCATTTGGTGGAGGGGGGATTATGGTAGGGGTAGTTTTACAGGGGTTGGGCTTGGCCCCTTAGCTCCAGTTAAGGGAAATATTAAGGCATCAGCATACCAAGACATTTTGGACAATTTCATGCTCCCAACCTTGTGGGAACAGTTTGGGGATGGCCTCTTCCTGTTCCAACATGACTGTGCACAAAGCAAGGTCCATAAAGACATGGATGAGGGAGTTTGGGGAGGAGGAACTTGACTGGTCTGCACAGAGTCCTGACCTCAACCTGATAGAACACCTTTGCGATGAGTAAGAGCGGTGACTGCAAGCCAGGCCTTCTCATCCAACATTGGTGTCTGACCTCACAAATGCATCAAAAATTCCCATAGACACATTCCTAAATCTTTGAACAGCCTTCCCAGAAGAGTTGAAGCTGTTATAGCTGCAAAGGGTGGGACAACTCAATATTGAACCGTACGGACTAGGATGCCTTTAAAGTTAATATGTGTGTAAAGGCAGATGTCCCAATACTTTTGACAATGTAGTGTATATAGTGTATGGTAATTTCGGCTCAAACAGCAAGAAATCCTGATTGGATGGAGGAGCCATACCAAGCCTCGCAGCATATCCTCCTCCAAGCTTCAGAATCATGAAAGGTGTGCACCTTCTGCAGTGATTGGTAGAGATGCACTGAAAATGGTGTTATCGACAGAAAGCCGATAAGAGAAAAGGAATTCTAGGTGATTTTGCCATGATTTTAGGCCCCTTTCACACTTGTGCATCTTTTCCTGCAACTTTGGACATCAGAGTCGCATGACAAGTCGTACCCATTCATTCCCAATGATAAGCATTCATATCTGTGCAACTTGAAGTCGCACTGACTTAAAAGTAGCTAGATTTCGAACACCACAACAGAAGCGCAATGGACCAGTGTAAATACATACATATAATTTAAAGGGATACATTCTTCTTGAGCTTTTCTTGCGCTAAGGCGCCGTTTACACTGCAGCGATGCGGATCCAGGGTTCACACTGGTCCACATTGCCCTATGTGAACTGCTGGGAGTGTCAATACAAAGTTAATGACACCCCCCATTTCAGTTCGCATATCGCATTGTGAACTGTCAATTCGGACAGGAATCGGATGTGAGAACACCCATGCGATCCGATTCTGGTGCGGACCAAAAAAAGGGTCCTGTGCGAGATTGGTTTGAATTCGATGCAAATTCAGCTATACAAGCTGTATGGCTGAATTCGCATCACACAGAGATTGCATGTGACTTACACAGCAGTGTAAAGCGAATTGCATGCAATGTCTGACATGGCAGCAGTGGGAACCGGCCCTAAACCGGTGTTCTGTCACGAACAGTCCGGCTATCACCAGGTGTCCGAATTAATTTTCGGAAGATGAACGGCGCCTGCGCCGTGAGTGGATGTGTAAGCCCCACCATCCAAGCGGACATAGGGCTACTCAAACTTAGAGGGCCCCTCGAGGGCTCGCTTCGCTCGCCACGCTTCAGGCACGGCCTCGCTGCGCTCGGCTCTTTTATATTCTAACTCTATGCCCACTTGGATGGTGGGGCTTGAAAGTGGACTCACGGCGCAGGCGCCGTTCATCCTCGGCAATTTTCGGAATATGGGTGTCCTGTGTACTGCGCATGCATGGGGGACGGCTAATGATAGTACACCGGCCCTAAAGATGCCAATAATGGCCGACAATAAATTAATATTCATTTAAATTGAATCATTTCCATTGTGAAAGCCAGAGTGCTTTCACACTGGAGCGGTGCACTTCTGAGACATTGGGGAGGTGCCAAGAGCGGTGGACACAGCACTCCCAAAGTGCCCCTGCCCATTGAAATCAATGGGCAGCGCCGCCGAATCGTCTGCAAAGCGCTTTGGCAGCGCCGTTTTGCGGGCCCTATTAACCCCTTCAACGGCTGCTAGCGGGGGTTAAAAGGGCCTCGCTAGTGGCCAAAAAGTGATGCTATTTTTACCGCCAACGCCCCCTCGTCCCAGTGTGAAAGTGTCCTTAGATCTGACACACTGATAGCTGCTGGGGAGAGAGAGAGAGGATTGCTATAGTGCTGCTTTATGCTGGACTATGTTTATCATTTTTATGTGAGTGCAATCTTTTAATAAAATTTAGACATTTCACAGTATCACGTTATTGTGGCATTTTTGGGGAACATCTCCATGAGGAGCTAAAGCGGTGAGACACGTGGAGGAAAATAAGAAAGAGCACAAACTGCGATTCTGAAGCTTGGAGGAGGATATGCTGTGAGGCTTGGTCTGGCTTATCCATCCATTTGAGATTTCTTGCTGTTTGAGCCCAAATTAACATATTTTTGGTCACCTAAGTTTGCAATTGCAAATCCTTACATTGGTGGCGGGTTGCACTGTTCGAATCAAGACACAGTGGTGAATACAAAACCTCAGATGGCGAGTAACGCGTTTCGCAATACGAGCTGTTTTTTTTTTATTTGTGAGTGTTGTCTCGCAAGACAAGCAGAATTCAAGCCTCTGGGGTGTGGAGTACCACATGTGACGCTCGGAGACGCTCGTAAACACTCCGTTCCCGAGTGTCTCCGATGGTCTCTGCACGTCTCTGAGTGTTTCCGAGTGTCTCTGGCGCCCCCCACCTCTGGCCACATGCGGTACTGCATACACTAGCAGTGACACTAGAACAAATTATCTGAGTTTCCATTGATTCCTTTGGGGAATCTCATTTTGATATACGTCTGCTTTGTATTACAAGCATGCTTCTAGAATGGATTATGCTCGTAATTCAAGGTACTACTATATATAAAAATGGATTGAGGCTTATACATAGCGTTTTAGAGTCTGTAGACTGTGTTTGGCTAAATGGAATATATTATCTACAAGTGAGTACTTTTTATATCTTATCATGTGACAACACTGAAGAAATTACACTTTGCTACAACGTAAAAGTAGTGAGTGTACAGCTTGTATAACAGTGTAAATATGCTGTCCCCTCAAAATAACTCACACAGCCAATAATATCTAAACAGCTGGCTACAAAAGTGAGTACCCCCCTAAGTGAAAATTTCCAAATTGAGCCCAAAGTGGCAATATTTTGTGCGGCCACCATTATTTTCCAGCACTGCCTTAACCCTCTTGGGTATGGAGTTCACCAGAGCTTCACAGGTTGCCACTGGAGTCCTCTTCTACTCCTCCATGATGACATCACAGAGCTGGTGGATGTTAGAGACCTTGCGCTCCTCCGCCTTCCGTTTGAGGATGCCCCACAGATGCTCAAAAGGGTTTAGGTCTGGAGACATGCTTGGCCAGTCTATCACCTTTATCCTCAGCTTCTTTAGCAAGGCAGTGGTCATCTTGGAAGTGTGTTTAGGGTCGTTGGAATACTGCCCTGTGGCCCAGTCTCTGAAGGGTGGGGATCATGCTCGGCTTCAGTATGTCACAGTACATGTTGGCATTCATGGTTCCCTCAATAAACTGTAGCTCCCCAGTGCCGGCAGCACTCATGCAGCCCCAGACCATGACACTCCCACCACCATGATTGACTGTAGGCAAGACACACTTGTCTTTGTACTCTTCAGCTTGTTGCCGCCACACACGCTTGACACCATCTGAACCAAATAAGTTTATCTTGGTCTCATCAGGCCACAGGACATGGTTCCAGTAATCCACGTGCTTGTCTTCAGCAAACTGTTTGCGGGCTTTCTTGTGCATCATCTTTAGAAGAGGCTTCCTTCTGGGACGACAGTCACACAGACCAATTTGATGCAGTGTGTGGCGTATGGTCTGAGCACTGATAGGCTGACCCCCCACCCCTTCAAACTCTGCACCAACGCTGGCAGCACTCATACATCTATTTCCCAAAGACAATCTCTGGATATGACGCTGAGCATGTGCACTAAACTTCTTTGGTCGACCATAGCGAAGCCTGTTCTGAGTGGAACCTGTCCTGTTAAACCACTGTATGGTGTTGGCCACCGTGTTGCAGCTCAGTTTCAGGGTCTTGGCAATCTTCTTATAGCCTAGGCCATCTTTATGTAGAGCAACAATTATTTTTTTCAGATCCTCAGAGAGTTCTTTGCCATGAGGTGTCATGTTGAACCTCCAGTGACCAGTATGAGAGAGTGAGAGTTACAACACCAAATTTAACACACATGAGTCACATGACCGGAAGGGAAATGGCTAATTGGGCCCAATTTGAACATTTTCACTTAGGGGTGTACTCACTTTTGTTGCCAGCCCTTTAGACATTAATGGCTGTGTGTTGAGTTATTTTGAGGGGACAGCAAATTTACACTGTTATACAAGCTGTACACTCACTACTTTACATTGTAGAAAAGTGTAATTTCTTCAGTGTTGTCACATGAAAAGATATAATAAAATATTTACAAAAATGTGAGGGGTGTTCTTCTGGTGCCACTCCTAATGTTGCTGCTATCTCTCTGATGGATTTGTTTCATTTTTGAAGCCTTACAATGGTCTGTTCACTTGCATGGACAGCTCCTTTGAACGCATAATGTAGGTTCACAGCAATAGATTCTAAATGCAAATGCTACACTTAGAATCAACTCCAGACCTTTTACCTGCTTAATTGATGAAGAAATAATGAAGGAGTAGCCCACACCTGGCCATGAAACAGCTTTTTATTCAACTGTCCAATTACTTTTGGTCCCTTGAAAAAAGGGGGGTGGCTATTCTTAAGAGCTGTAATTCCTAAACCATTATATAACTATAGCTTGAATATGTTTCGGTAAATACCTGAAAAAACTAAAATTGTGCCTGTGTCCAAATATATATGGTACTAACTGTATATGTCATCTATATAGTTTTTTAGCAACAAATGCTGCTTTTAATGTGTGTGTGAAAATGTAAAGCACGTGAAATTTGGTGTTTGGTGTGTTTTTGCTGTTTAGGCAATGTAGCCATGTCTTATACTTATACTTTCATTTACCCTGTATTTGTTAAAACATTTTCAAGTATTCATTCATATTTGTAATCAGAGTAAGTTGAAAAATTATGTAGAAAACTCTACTCTGAGGACATCTAGTGGTGAAATATTAAAATAACTTCAGCTACAATTCACAGCTCTGCCATAGGAAGTTCATAATGGACAGGTCTTTATCCACAAAAATAAACAAATAAGTCTTATGGATTGATCTCGTATTGTGATATTTCATTATTATATCTGTATTTAGTAGTAAAGTGGTACAGGGCCTTTCTCTTGCAGAGCCATGAATTGTATGTTACGTACTTTTAAAAACCCACCACTAGATGTCCTCAGAGTAGCTTTTCTCAAAGTTTTACCAACATACTGTACACCAGGGGAAGGCAAACTTTTGAGCACAGAAATTGAGCGTCACCATTTTATAACCAAAAAATGTCATCTTCACACTCTCAATCACAAAATAGCTTTTTTATAAAGTAAATGTTGTAAACTACTTTAGTAGTGAGAAACATAACATCCTGCACTCTCGCCTCAGATCAGCCCCAATTCCTGCAACTCCAAACCTCAGATCACTGTACCGCCTGCAAATCTGTTTCACCACTGTAACCCCCTGCTCATCTGCCCCACAACTGTACCCCCCTGCTCATCTGTCCCACACTGTACCTCCCTGCTCATTTGCCCCACCACTGTACTACCCTGCTCATTTGCCCAACCACTGTAACCCCCTACACATCTGCCCCACCACTGTACTACCCTGCACATCTGTCCCACCACTGTGACCCCCTGCACATCTGACCCACCACTGTACTACCCTGCACATCTGTCCCACCACTGTAACCCCCTGCACATCTGCCCCACCACTGTACTACCCTGCACATCTGTCCCACCACTGTGACCCCCTGCACATCTGCCCCACCACTGTACTACCCTGCACATCTGACCCACCACTGTACTACCCTGCACATCTGTCCCACCACTGTAACCCCCTGCGCATCTGCCCCATGACTGTACTACCCTGCACATCTGACCCACCACTGTAACCCCTGCTCATCTGCCCCATCAATGTACCCCCCTGCTTTTCTGCCCTACCGCTGAACCCCCTTCTCATCCCTCCCACCACTGTACCTCCAGCACATCTGCCCCACTAGTGTATCCCCTTGCTCTTCTGTCCCACCTCTGTAACCCCCCTGCTCATCTGCCCCATCAATGTACCCCCTTTTCTCATCTACCCCACCACTGTACCTCCCTGCACATTTGCTCCACCGCCATATCCCCATGCTCTTCTGTCTCACTACTGACTCACCTTCTCATCTGTCCTAACACTGAACTCATCTGCCCCACCACTGTAACCTGCTTTCTCATGTGCCCTATTAATGTACCTCCTGCTTATCTGTCTCACCTCTGTACCCCCTGCTCTTCTGCCCCAACTCTGTTCCCCCTGCTCTCCTGCCCCACCACTGTTACCCCCTGCTCATCTGTCCCACCAATACACCTCCTTTCACATCTGCCCCACTGCTATACCCCCCTGCTTTTCTGTCCCATCACTGAACCCCCTTCTCATCTCTCCCAAAACTAAACCCTCCTGCTCTTCTGTCCCAAAACTGTACCCCCTGCTCTTCTGTCCCACTGCTGATTCCCCTTCTCATCTCTTCCACCACTGTACCTCCCTGCACATCTGCCCCACCTCTGTACCCTCCTGCTCTTCTGTCCCACCTCTGAACCCCTCCTGCTCATTTTCCCCACCGCTGTATCCTCTTCTCATCTATGATATGTGTAATATGCAGAGTGGTGAAAGGAAGCAGAGATGAGACACATCTACCTGTCCTGGCACACTCATCCTGCTGATCAAACTCTCCCATCTAGCCCATGTGCTTGTATGTGATGTATGGGATGTATGGGATGTATGTGATGTCACATACAAGCATCTGGAATGGATGCCCAATAATGAGCTCAGGTCAGGGGCATTTTCTGAAAGCAGTGGGCCTGTGTGCAGGATCATAAGTTGGGCCCCCGCAGCTGAGAAAAAGTGCAGCGCTCTGCGCCACAGGAAAAGTTCTGTGTGATTTTCATTGCGCTGAATACTGGCTGGGCTTTAAGGGGCACAGAGTGCCGAGGTTCAGCAGTAAGTGACGCAAAGGTTCAGGAATAATTTCAGCAAAGTTCCCAGAATCGCAACAGTAATTCCACAAACTGTCACCTGATTGTGGTTTTCTCAATTACAATGAAATCCCTTCTTTCTGAGATTGGTAGTGGCAACCAAGCGAGTCATCTTCCTCCAGATGGTGGGTGGGGCTAGCAGGACTGGGATTGGCTTTAGCAGCATCAGTGACAGTTGTCCTCCTGGAAACAGGGACCCCCCCCCCCCCCCCTAGCAGAACTGCACCCAATCTCTTCCCCATCACAAAAGCTGACAATCGCAGCTACAGCAAAGTTAACGAACCAAACAATGTTTCCCATCTTTTACAATGTGTGGGGGCACAGTGCCTCCCCCTCAGTGAAGATGCAGTGTGGGGAATTCAGAAATTGGAATGCATTAGTGTCTTACTGACACTTCACTGCACTGCTCTGCTGATGGGGAGGGAGTCGAGTGTCGGCAAAAGAGGCTTTGTGTGTCGCTTGCGGCACCAGTCCGGGGGGTTGCCTACCCCTGCTGTACACTGTTTATGTTCATAAATGAATTGTTACTATTCAGATATTTTGCAACAAATATGAAAATGTGTATGTAAAGCTCAAACTTTTTGTTCAGCTTTGCATAGAGTAGGAAAGTTAGAGCCCCTGTTAGACTTTTATTGAGGTCTGTGAATCACCCTCTCTTATGTTCCTAGCAGTGGCAGCTGGTGTTTTTTTTTGGGGGGCAGCAAACAACCACCCCCTAGGCGGCACAGCACTACCACCCTTCCGGGTGGCCGGCGCCCACCCCCCCGCCCCCCTGCACTTACCCTATTAAGGTGACAGGCTGCGGGCAGCGGCTCCAGTGTCCTCAAGTGTGGTGGGCTCCGGTGTCCTCTGATCAAGCGGCTTCTTCCATGCCTTCTGCCCTGCGTCTCCTCTCTCCTCCTTCTAGGCGTCCAATAGGATCGCCTGATGCTTTGGCCAATTGGGAAACGGGTCTCATGGCCCGCTTCCTGATTGGCGGGGAGCAGATTTAGTGTGAAAATAGCAAATATTAATTCGCTATCGTCACACAACTGGATGGGATCAGGGAGACCCACTCAGACCCCAAGCACACCATTTTTTAAGCCTATTAGGACCTCTGGCTCTAATCACGTGCGTCAAAAAAACACTCCCACCCCATTGGAATCCATAGTCTGGCACCCTGTATGTAGATCAGGGGGCTGGATGCATGGATGGGGGGGCGGTGCCCGTGCGTTCCTAATGGGCAGGCCGCCACTGGTTCCTCATAACCATTGTTACCAGCACTAAAGTGAGGGGAAATGCAAAATTTTAAGTTGGCAGGAGAAAAGCAATATACGGAAATTGTGAAAAAGTGAAGACACTTGTTGCAAAACCTGAAAGCTGATTGGTTTTATGCACAGCTGCACCAGATTTTTCATGCTCCAGTTTTAGTAAATCACCCCCTATGGTACATGATGAGCTGGCTGTTTTGACAGAACACCAGCTAAGGAGTAAAAAAGTGGTCCCCATCTTGGAGGCAGCCATGTTGTTAGTTAATAGTGGGCGGGCTAACAATGTCCACTCATTATATTGTGCACTGTAGTGTATACACTTCGGTGTTCTGTGAAAACAGCCAAGTCGTCGAACTCTGCAATTACTGCTGCTGGAGAGTAACCATAAGTGACGTAATTGGAAATTATGACGAGTTGGCTCTTTTGACAGAACACCGGCATCTCAGTCCAGTTTTTTCAGTGAATACAAAGTGTTCTCTCTTTTTTTAAATCTTTTTTAATAACATTTTCAAGCAGGTATACATACAATACAGAGTTTTGGATCATACCCTGACTCAGGGTAACATTTAAAACAACAAAGACAAGCTTAACAACTACTTATCATACCTTCGCTTAAGACAGTAGAGACATAGAAATACTAACTTTTGCTCAACACAACCAGACATGTAGGGAATATCCCAAGGGACAAAAATGTCATACTGGGACTCCATGAAAAATACTGAATGAAAGTCTGGAAAAAATGTATGCATTCTGAAGAGATAATGAAACTGGGGAGTATTATGATCACAACAGTATGATATACAGGGTAAAAATCATGCAACATGCAGTACGCTCTTGCATACTAATACATACATGTAAAACCAATCAGGGTTACTCAGCCAGGGTTAGAAACTGCTTGTCTCTCATTCGTAGAGGCAGAATTAAGTTATACATCCCACACCTTGTTAAATTTCCGTGGACACTCACGGGATAGATAGGTAATTTTGTAGAGTGGAACTACCTGGTTTAAAAAAAGTCACAATCTCCACCTCCTCCAGAGAAAGCCCTGTATTCATTAAAGAAAAAAACAATCGAGCGTGTTCTCTGAATAGTAGTGGTGCCCAAAAAAAACACCCCCCTGCAGTCAGTGTGCAGATGGGAAGCCACTGGGGCGTCAGCCAGGAATCTACCACTATCACTGTATGTAGTGCAGACTACTAGAATGATTTTCAGCATCCCCAAGCAAAGGAATTTCTGTTAGCTTGAAGCATGTCCTCCTCACAGAGGTCCAGTAGGATTTAAAAAGTGGAGAAGGGTACTTCTCTGGGACTAGCGTCGCCGACAGAGTGGGGAGCTTTCTAGGGTACATCTTATGCAGTAAATCTGAAAGTGTAGAAAAGTAAAACTTAGATTCCGTAAGAAATGTGATGGCATGGTGATGGGTATAGTTTAGATAAGGTAAGACGTCTGGGGAGGATTGCCATTTTGAATATACTGCTGCGTTGAAACCAGGTAAATATATTTCAGAGCCAGCAGGAAAAGTCAGCTTTGCTGTACAGTAGAAGTGGTTTAAAGTTGATGTCAAAGTCGATTGATTTGAACTTGATTTAGATCGAATTTGATTAAACTGAGCCAGTTTGCATCGATCAACATCACTGAGATACTTTGTTCATATTTACAATCGTATTTCGGTCAGTTTTTGAGATTACATGGTGGAAACAGAGATGCGACCAATATCTTAGAATCATAAATTAAAATGGTATTTTATTTATCGACCAAAATCCACTTTCCTGTGTGTGGCATATGATCAAATGAGTTGACTATAGACTGAATATTCCTTTCCAAAGAGATTGATCGGAACTGAAAACTTTCAATGCATGTATGTGCACCATTAATCTCTATCCTCCCACTGTTTGTGACCTGTACATCACTCCATTCACATACTCTTACCTCTGTGCATGACCTGTACATTTAATGTATATACTGTACTTTTTCTAAGTGCCATGTTTGAACCCCCTCATTACCAGCATGCTTCTTCATTTCCCCAAAATGTGGCAAAAAAACGAGATCACCTTGGGGTATCACTTTTCTAAAAGGTGTCTTTTTTGGAGGGTAAGGGGGGAGGGGGCTATGTACTGTCCTGGCATTTTTATTTTATATGTTTTTTTTATCAGAAGGTAAAGGAAACTGGTTGTTATCAAATACCACCAAAGGAAAGCTCTATCTGTCCAAAAAATGTTATATAAAATGTGTATGGGATACAAGATGGGGTGTTAAAAAGTGGCCAAAAGAATCCTGAAGAGTTGGCCAGGGGTCTCTTGTATAGCTCAAGGTATCCACCAAAAAATAAAAGAGGGAGGCAGGAGAGCCCTTATAGTATAGTATATTATAGTACTACAAAAGAGTATTTGGCTTCAAAAAGGGGGGTAAAAACCATTGAAAGAGATTCCACAGTGGGTAGAGGAAAGATAAAAGTAGGCTTACATATGTAAAGGCTGTGGTCACTCAAAAAGGTGGGAATAGGGTTGCCACCTCATCCCTTTAAACCTGAACACATATGATTTACACAGGTTCTGAGGCTAATTTCATGCAGATAAGGTACCAAGTGGATTTAATTAACACCTTAATCAGCCAGAGAACCTGAAATGAATATGTGTTCTGGTTTAAAGGGATGAGTTGGCAACCCTGGGTGGGAAACATGCAACCTTTCAAGTGCGGAGTTGAAGTTGTCTCTTCACAGGGTCCAAGTGGTCTCTCTCTAAGCTTTGGGGGTTCCCATCGTAGGTTTTCAGTGGGGTTCTGAGGAAGGTGTAATGAATAAGTAAGAAGAGCCTGGTAAAAAAAAGTGTTGGTGGTTTGATTTCTTTATTTCACCAAATAAAACACATTGTGTGGCTTTAAGTTGACACATCTTCATTTCAGGGGGTTAACACTGATCTACTGTTTAAAACTGTGATGTCATCTTGGCGGACCACATGGAGACACCCAGACGACATTAAGAAATTTGATGTTTCATTAAAGCATACGACTCCTGGCCATTCTTAGAGAAACGACTTTGAGGTCCTCTTCAACTCCACTTACTGACAGTTTTTTTTTTTTACCAGACTCTTCTTACTTATACATAAAATGTTGCGTGACCAAGTATAATGTGCTGACTAAAAACACATTATACAACATACATTCCCTGTTATACAGTTACAAATCACAGCCCATTTTCTTACCTTAAACTTTTTATCCTGACAGATGACCGGTAATGTGAGAAAAATCCACTAACTGCTGCAGCCAAATTCCTCACAACACTACAAAACTGGAAAATGTTCAGAGAAATCTCTCACAAGAAGGAAAGGTTTTGCTATGAAAGCAAACAACAACCTAGAAAAATGTGTCAGTCTCAGCTGAGGGCTTACAGCTGGTCCTGTGAAGACTGTCCATTTTACAACTTTTCTAACACCAAAGCTGATAACTGTCCCAGGGAAAAAGGCGCATCTGCTAGCATACACCTGACATTCTTTGACAATAGGGGTCTGTAGATATGAGACGACTATCACCTGAAACTAGTCACACTAGGCAGTAACCTGATGTCTATGGGGTACCAGTAGAGGGCAGTCAATTTCTATAACTAACCGGTGTAGGGGAAATGGTGATTGGCTGTATTAATACAAAATATATAGCATGAAATATTTTGAACTGCACTCATGATCCAACCAAAACATTCTATATATATATACATATATCAGTATCTCACACAAGTGAGTACACCCCTCACATTTTTGTAAATATTGTAATATACCTTTTCATGTGACAACTCTGAAGAAATTCCACTTTGCTACAATGTAAAGTACTGAGTGTACAGCTTGTATAACAGTTTACATTTGCTGTCCCCTCAAAATAACTCAACACACAGCCATTAATGTCTAAACCGCTGGCAACAAAAGTGAGTACACCTCTAAGTGAAAATGTCCAATTTGGGCCCAAAGTGGCAATATTTTGTGTGGCCACCATTTATTTTCCAGCACTGCCTTAACCCCCTTGGGCATGGAGTTCACCAGAGCTTCACAGGTTGCCGCTGGAGTCCTCTTCCACTCCTCCATGATGACATCACAGAGCTGGTGGATGTTAGAGACCTTGCACTCCTCCACCTTCCATTTGAGGATGCCCCACAGATGCTCAAAAGGGTTTAGGTCTGGAGACATGCTTGGCCAGTTCATCACCTTTACCCTCAGCTTCTTTAGCAAGGCAGTGGTTGTCTTGGAGGTGTGTTTGGGGTCCTTCTCATGTTGGAATACTGCCCTGCGGCCCAGTCTCTGAAGAAAAGGGATCATGCTCTGCTTCAGTATGTCACAGTACATGTTGGCATGCTTGGTTACCTCAATGAACTGTAGCTCCCCAGTGCCGGCAGCACTCATGCAGCCCCAGGCCATGACACTCCCACCACCATGCTTGACTGTAGGCAAGACACACTTGTCTTTGTTCTCCTCACGTGGTTGCTGCCACACACGCTTGACACCATCTGAACCAAATAAGTTTATCTTGGTCTCATCATACCACAGGACATGGTTTTAGTAATCCATGCCCTTAGTCTGCTTGTCTTCAGCAAACATTTTGCTGACTTTCTTGTGCATCATCTTTAGAAGAGGCTTCCTTCTGGGACGACAGCCATGCAGACCAATTTGATGCAGTGTGCAGCGTATGGTCTAAGCATTGACAGGCTGACCCCCACCCCTTCAACCTCTGCAGCAATGCTGGCAGCACTCATACATCTATTTCCCAAAGACAACCTCTGGATATGACATTGAGCACGTGCACTCAACTTCTTTGGTCGACCATGGCGAGGCCTGTTCTGAGTGGAACCTGTCCTGTTAAACCTCTGTAGCTCGGTTTCAGGGTCTTGGCAATCTTATTATAGCCTAGGCCATCTTTATGTTGAGCAACAATTCTTTTTTTTCACATCCTCAGAGAGTTCTTTGCCATAAGGGTGCCATGTTGAACTTCCAGTGACCGGTATGAGAGAGTGAGAGCGATAACACCAAATTTAACACACCTGCTCCCCATTCACACCTGAGACCTTGTAACAGTAACGAGTCACATGATACCTGGGAGGAAAAATGGCTAATTGAGCCCAATTTGGATATTTTCACTTAGGGGTATACTCACTTTTGTTGCCTGTGGTTAAGACATTAATGACTATGTGTTGAGTTATTTTGAGGGGATAGCAAATTTACATTGTTATACAAGCTGTACACTCACTACTTTACATTGTAGCAAAGTTTAATTTCTTCAGTGATGTCACATGAAAAGATATAATAAATGTTTACAAAAATGTGAGGGGTGTACTCACATGTGAGATACTGTGTGTATGTAATATATATATATATATATATATATATATATATATATATATATATATATATATATATATATATATATATATATATATATTATAGAGAACAGGCCCAAAACTGAAATAAGAAAATCTATTAGAATCAGGAATAGATGGGATAATTGAAAGTCTTTGTAAAAGTCATGAATACAGTTTGTATTATCATACATTTCATTATACTAAATATTTAATAAGAAAAGGGAAAGATGTTTATTGCCAATTTAAAATAAGCATATCTACTTTGTGGTAGATAAATTCAAGGTAAAACAAAATAAACTGGTATGAAAATCGCTCGCCCTCCTACTATTCCACACCACCACTGCGCACAAAGAAAAATTAATTAAACACCTATGTGTATAAAAATAAACTAAGCAGCTACTTAAATAGATAAATAATGTAAAGTGATTTTAAATGAATAAAACAGTAGCGCTAATAATCACAGTGTCTGTGAATAAACTAAATATTTAACCTGTGTAAACAATACTGAAAAATATGTATAAACAGTGCTAAAAAAACAACAACACAATTAATCACCTATATACATAAAGTGAAAAATTAAAGTGAAGTGTGATTATATATTTTTGCAGGTGTCCAAAAAAAGGGAAACAAATCCAAACAAAAGTCCATAAACTGTTACTTGTAGTGATAATGTTTCAAAAAGTGACAGAAAAGTGAATGAAAAATCCTGAAGCAAATAAAGTTTTGAAGTGTCTTTAAACAAAGTTCTTGAAGTGACTTGAAAAAAATATCTTCCACCACACCACCTGTGTTCAGTGCTACCGCACCCTAAGGAATCGCACTCACCAGCAGTATATGCCTTGCACTCTCATGCTCGGCCAACTCGCTTAATAGCTCCACATGGGTCACAGATGGATCCAGACAGAATGTTAGATAATTGCACTCCACATATAAGGAAAAAAGAGATGCTTCCAATAGTGAAGTAGAGTAAACCATTTATTTCAACAGCACACAAAATTCCTCAACCATTGTACTCACATCCTTCATATAAAAATAAGGCACTTCAGCATAACTTTTCAACAGGAAACAAGGACCCAGCAGTGGTGACCCGATATATTATGGTCTCGGCGGACCCGGCGTTAATACCAATATGTCTCACCCTCCACGCTGTCTCCTTTCTCTTTCACTTCACACGGCACAGCACACCCAGTAACTGGAACGTTGAATGTTAAATGCTCCTCACAGTTGCCATGTAACCATACCCAGACATGTTTCACCGAAGTGGCTTAATCATTGGGGTTGTCAAGGGTATATCAACAGTGATATCCAAGCAAAGCACAGTTATGTCTTCCATTCATATAAAGCAGCAATCAATGGACACCTAAAATTTAGAATTATGTATTAGGGTTGTGTGGGGGATTCAGCCAGTTATCAAGGTTCACAGTGCATGGCTTATGTTTATCAAAGAGTGAAATTGTAAAACTTAACAAATTGTTGCCTGAAATACAATTTTGAACAGTTCACACAGTTTTTCGCCTTAACAGCTATAAAGTCAAAGGCACAGTTGCTGGTACTGTATCTAAAAGCTATAAAGTACAAAGTATGGGTATATAGCGCAAAACATGTCTGTTGTTGTGGCACCAGGGAGCCACAGCTGCAGCAAAATGTTGTCCATAGTAATGCATTACAGATAATGCCATGCACGAGCACTCATGGTTACACACGCACAGCATTTTCTGTAATGCATTACTATGCGCAAATGTAAAACAATTTTGATAACAATTTGTGATAACTCCCTAGAGCTGGATTTTATAAAAAAAATTATTTTCCTTTGGAGAAAATTGATTCTTTGTTGAAAATTTTCACCACTGTGGAGTGGCAAAAAGGCAATATAAAGTAAAACCTTTGGTGTGTTTTTATAATACTTGGAATTGTAAGGTTAAAGTGATTGTAAACGGTCACCTTGTAAAACAACCCATTCAGTTTAAAATAGAAATGAAAGACGAAACATTTTTGTATATATATATATAAAAGAAACATTATAGATACCTTTTTTTCCATTTTTAATAAGTGATCACGTTCCCTCTGTTCTCAGCTGCATAAGAGCTAGGGAGAGGAGAAGCAGCAGCACACTGAGCTTCCCAGTGAATAGCTGTGCAGCAGGGGCATGCCAGGACAAGTCTGGTCATTAGAAGAGAGCAGGCTGAGTTCCCAGCATAGCTAGAGAACTGACCATGGTGTGTTCTCCTGCTCGTTTTTAATAGGAAAGAAGAGTGGCTGGCAGGAACACCAGGGATTTCACATAAAGGACGCAATACAAAGAGAACAGTATACTTTCTCATACAATTACATGGTACAGCGGGCACATAACAGGAATATGAAGTGTTGGGGTAACAAACGCTTTAACAGAGACTTTCTCATGTTAATGTACATATGAAGTTAAAACATTTTTTTTATTGGATAGATTAATGAATGGTTAAAACCCATGTCAATGTTTTTTCTATCTGTGACCCATTGGGTAGATTTCCCTTCGCTTCTTGTCTCCAAGACACAATAAGAAGTGAGGAAATATTTCTAACATGACGGGTCATTATCTCATGGACACACTAAAACAAATGGCTGCATTGTGGGCTGCATTTTCCTCTATCTTTTTTTAGTGACAACTCAGACTTTTGGATTTTCCCTTAAGCCGGCAATACATGGATTGAAATTCGGGCAGTTCAGCAGGGACCAGACAGATTTCAATCCATGTATGGGCAGGCTGGTTGCACAGAAGTTGATCAACTTCTGTGCAACCAGCCTGTTGAAAAATGTCTGCACGATCAGTGCTGCCAGCTATAGCTGTGAATTCTGATGGAGGGAACTTTCCCTGCTGTCAGAATACAATAGCGCAGTGGGAGGATTCCCCCACTCACATTGATCTAACTCTCTGGCTAAGGTTGGGCATTAACTTAAGAAAAAATGCAATTACATTGCAAACTCCATTACCTTTTTGACAACTTGTATAAAAATGAGTAACAATAGCGCAAGAAATCCTGCCCCGTTATTCTTCAAACCAATGCATGAGCTAGATGTTATAAAAGGGAGGAGTGCTGCAGACAGCTATAGGAACCTAAAAGGGGTTTTAACCCATTAAGACTTTATTAATAAAAAAAGAGTTTTGACTTTAGCTACACTTTCTTTTTTTCTGCAAGCCAATACGTGGGATAGTCTGTGAGGCGTTGAGCCTGACAATTTGTATTAGGTTAGGGCTATGGAAGAAATTCATATGACCAAAACTAAATTTGAAAGAAAGAAATTAGAAGAGATTGCTCAAAAGTCACATTTCAAAATAAATCACAGAAATGTAATTTATAGGCAACTTGCAAAACTTGAATACCTTTTGTATGAGAAGGTTTTCAATATTCATAATTTTTGTGTGATAAAGTTGGGTTTAGTCATATTTTTCAACTTTGGCTTATATAATGCTTTACAACAGAGAATTAATTAATTGTTAAGCAAAAATATCTCAAAGACTAAAAATGTTCCCCTGAGCTGCTCAGATGCATCACAGGTACAACGTTTGCTTTCCCGTAAGACTCTATAGTATTCATTGTAAAAGAGAAGCTCTAGCAACTATCTCTATTTAATTTATTTTCCTCACTTAAGCTCCTAATTCTTGTTATCTAACTATGAACTTCCCTTAACTCAGCAGGTATATACTAACAGTGAGGCTGATCTGTCTTCATTAAGCCGTATTTTACATTCATTACTTTCTCACACACCGACAACTGTAATCCACTGGTTCAAAGTGCTAAATTTAGCAGGTTTGTCAGACTGGCCCCAGGTTGCCCTTTCACAAATTTTGTGCTAAGTATTCTCTATTACTTGCTAATAAAATGTGGAGCCAAAGGATATTCACAACACTTGTCTTTTACAACTTTTCTCACATGGGTGGAAACTATTCGAAATGTTTCAGTGTGGTAAAAGATTTAGTTTCACAATAATAAAACCATTTCTAATCATTGCCTACAATCATTGCGTAGAAGGAGATATCTAGGAATTAAATTTAAGGATTTAGGAAATGTAGAACGATCTCCCCACTGAACAATGGAAAAGTCAATTAAAATGTACCTTTTGAATTCCAAAAAAAAAAAAAAAGTTTTATGGTGAAACTGAGACTCTGTATTTTAAATGTATTTAAAAGTGGCTACTGATACAAAATAGACATTATTTTAGAGATATTTTGTTTTCTGTACTGTGCAAAGTTTAGGACAAATTAACCTGTTTAGCATTTTTACTAGTTTGTAGCTGCAGGTGAGGGGTGACAACTGTCAGCCTGGAGGCACAACCAACCAGCTGGCTGAGGTATCATGCAGACTTGGCCCATAAAAAAACAACTCGCCAAAATTCCTCAAATTGTCTTTCTTATCCCTTTAGGCTTTCCCACCCTATTTTATGTTTGTATTTCTATGACAATCTGTTGTTTTTGTAGTGCTGTAAACTTCTACAGAATTTAAATAAATGGCTTAGGCAGTAAACCTAACTGTCCTATGGTTAACAACTTGTATTGGGAAAAAAAAAAACTTGTTGTTTAACTTCAGAGACTAAAAGCATTTAAAAATTTTCTTGGATCTTTAGTAAGAACTGGGTTGTGTTGAAGTTAACAAACAAGCGAAATTGAACGCTCAAATGCAGGCAAGGTTTGTTGCTTTACGTGGCTTTTAAGTACCTTATATTCAAATGTTTTCTTTCATTTTGGATGAATCAGGGAATAGCTAAAACCCTACAAAGTTTCTTTTTTTTTTTTTTTGCCATTTTTGTCCTTTTGGGAATAATTTTCACTTCTTGTACACACAGCAGGAATTGAGAGAAAATCTCTCTGAAGTGAGGAAAATCCCCTCTTAGGCCCCTTTCACACTGGGGTGTTTTCCAGGCGGTACTGCGCTAAAAATAGCGCCTGTACAGCGCCTGAAAAAATCCGGCCCCATTCACTCCAGTGTGAAAGCCGGCGGGCTTTCATACTGGAGCGGTGCGCTAGCAGGACGGTCAAAAAAGTCCTGCTAGCAGCATCTTTGGAGCGGTATAGGAGCGGTGTATTCGCCGCTCCTATACCGCTCCTACCCATTGATTTCAATGGGACACTGCGGTAATACCGCGTCAATTTTAACCCTTTTTCGGCTGCTAGCGGGGTTAAAACTGCACCGATAGCGGCCGAATACCGCGGCTAAAACGATGGTAAAGCAGCGCTAAATGTAGTGCTGCTTTACCGTCGCCGCGGCTCCCACCCCAGTGTAAAAGGGGCCTTAAAGGGGTTGTATGGGTTTATTTAAAAAAAATAAAAATAAAATAACAAACATGTTATACTTACCACTGTGCAGTTAATTTTGCACAGTGGCTCCTCAGCTCCTCCCCGCAAAAAGCTAACCTCCCTCTGGGAAGCTCTATCCCGAGGGAGTTAGCTTGCGGGTGCGCTCCCTGTCATACACGCTGCATCCATAGACACAGCGTGTATGACTCGGTCCCGCCCCCCCTGGCTGGCCGCGTCATTGGATGTGATTGACAGCAGCGCAAGCCAATGGCTGTGCTGCTATCAATCTATCCTATCTATCCAATCAACGGTCAGACTCCGTGAAGTAGAGGACACCGGGGAACGCACACAGCAGATGAACGGGCTCAGTTAAGTAAACGAGGGGGCTGGGGGGTCCATCATTGCCAGGTGTTTTTTCACCTTAATGCATTCTATGAAAATGCATCCTAAAAAACACGAACCTTTACAACCCTTTTAAGCTGATCACACATGGCTCAAGTTTTTTAATCCGATTCCTGTAAATCAGCCAAAAATCAAGCTAATGGTGAGCCTGGGCCTTTCCCAACACCACCTGACTTGACAAAGTTCAATTGACAAATTAAAGGAGCCGGCGTAAAAAAGTTGACTTAATATTGACTGCAGTGACTGGCGCTGTTCAAGTTTTCTGATAGCCTCAGGCGGCGGCTGTCCGAATTCATAGCCAGCAGCGGGAGATTCATCTATCCACACTGTTTAGCTTGGATTTAGGAATCTATGTTGGACTGAGAGAAAGAAGTATTTATGTATATGGCCAGTTTTAAACAGTTGTCACCAAGACAATTTTCCCTGTTGGAAGTTTTCCCTCTATTTTGTCTTTTGGTGACGATTTGGGATTTTTCCCTACTTCCTGTTCCAATGACAGCTGTGCATAAAAAAACAATCAGCTTCTAACTTCAGCGTGTTCAGTTAAGCTTTGCCCAAAAAAACTGAAAAATGAAAGGTTTCTATGCAGAGCTGAAGCAGATTTTGCTCTCTCCAGTTTTAGTAAATTAACCCCTATAGTGAGGGTTAATCCCCCTAACGGGGACACAATTAAAACTAATACCTGAAAGAGGTTCTAACCCCTTACCACAATACAAAAAAAAGTTTTGGTTTCAGATACACAAAAAATTCTTTCCTTTCTTCTAAATAAAAGTGAGCAAACCCTTCGTAGTGATATATACCCAAAAACTGTTTCACAACAAGGAGGTATCAGCTTTGTCCATTAAGAGGACAAATTGACTGAGAGATGTAGCTATGGATGGCTAGCGTAATAGATTTATATACTGGAAAAAAATTGTTTGGCTAAGATTGCACTGGTGAAAAAAGTCTATAAATCACCCAAAAATATTCAGTTGTGTTTGTAGAGCAGATAGTTATAGAGTTGTTTTATTATTTAAAAAAGTTATTTTATTTCACCCTCTGTTTTTAAAAATATGGTGTGAACTTATTGGTGAACTTTTGGGCCCATTAGAAATTGCAGACTATGCTTGATCCTAAATTTCCAAGAGTGAAAGTGTAAGTTATATCATTATTACACAGGTTGTGAATTTACCAGCCCATTTGATACATTTATGTCCTACTTTGTTATGTATTTTGCACACACTAAGAAAATCAGCAATCCACATTTTATCAGGATCTTTAAGATAAGCAACATGTCCAGTCAATCCAGTGTGAAAATGTTTAGTTGCTGGTCATCAATTTAACCACTAATGCGTGTGATTAATGCTACTATATTTAGAGTTGTGATCTGGAGCTGCTTAATTGGGGTTGAATTATTAACATAAAAAAATTCCACTTAGTCCATCTGTGTTTACTTTAACTATCCAATCCTGTGCAGGGGAGATTTATAAGGGAACTGGACTTGATTGTAAAGTCTTGTTTTTTTTTTCTATTAAAACATGTTATATTTACCTGCCCTGTGCAGTGATTTTGCACAGAGCAGCCCAGATCCTCCTCCTCTCGGGTCCCTGGCTGGAGCACCTGGCCCCTCCCTCCTGTTGAGTGCCCCCACAGCAAGCAGCTTGCTATGGGGGCACTCAAGCTGAGCTGCAGCTCCCTGTGTCCATTCAGACACAGAGCCACGGTTTGTCCCCATCTCCTCTTTCTCCTCATTGGCTAACTGAGATTGACTGACGGCAGTGGGAGACAGTGGCACCACTGCTGGGTCTCAGCCAATCAGGAGGGAGAGTCCCGGACAACCAAGGTATTTGTGGACATCGCTGGATCGAGAGGGGGCTCAGGTAAGTATTAGGGGGGCTGAGGGGGGCTGCTGCACTTTGCTGCACTTTGCTGTATGATTGTTGTACTCAATAAAGGGAAAATTCAAACGGACAAGATTGAAAATTTTTCTTCAGTGCCGGTTCACACTTCTGCAGTGCGGAAATTTACAGTGAATTCTGTGTGGATTCTGCACTGCATCCAAATGGCATCCCATTGATGCAAACCGCTACAAGTGTGCATGTTAGGTTAACGCTAAAATCTGTTTGATAAACCCAGTGCGATTTGGCGAATCGGATTGCATGGGTGTGAATACCCATGCAATCTGGTTCTGGTGGGGTCAAAAAAAGGTCTTGTGTGATTTTGGTGCAGATGCAGTGCTAATTGAGCCATACAGAATACTGTAATGGCTCAAATTGCACTGCTGAAGAATCACATGTGATTTGGGCAGGAATGCGCTGCAATTCTGTTCAAAATTGCATGCAGTTCCCCCTCTGCACAAGTATGCACTGGCACTCAATGTACGAATTGCTAACAGTATATGTGGTATTCGTTCAGTAAAGTCTATTCATTCCAAAATCAACTGTCTTCGAATCTGGTCATCGAATTACATTTGAAAGTACTGAGAATTTCCATACAAATTTTCATATGAATTTTCGTACAGATTTTCATTTGAAATTCTACTAGTGTATACCCAGGAGAGAACATTCTACTTCTTTTGTAATACATTGTCTGTAGATTCTAATGTAAAACTATACATTCATACTAAATTATTCCACATGGGGGGGGGCAACTTAAAATGGACAGTGTTAATTGTTTCCTCAAATAACTTATAGCCTAAAATACATCCCATAGGACTTGGCATGAGATTAGGTCTGTCAATATTCAGGCTCCCTTGCTCTATCATAACTGATGTTTGATATAAAGCAGTTAGATTAGGAATACACTGGTGATTTTTAATAGCACTATTGAACTACTAAAATCGCTAGAGATTAATGGCTAGTAGTAGCAGTCTATCTCTACACATTTAGACCAAATGGCTCCCTATGGGGTGAAGCATACTAGCACAGTGTAGTAGCATGAAGTAGCGATTAATTGCATACACTGGGAGCATTGTGTGAACATTAGCAATTAATCGCTACTACATGCTCCTTAGGTGTCTCACTCCGTAGGAAGTCGCTTATTTCAAAATGTGTAGAAATAGATTGCTACTATTAGTGATCAATGCTAGCTCCTAGCCTTAAACTGGGTATACACTAGCAGATTTTTGAACAAACATATGAAAATCCTCAGTGCATTCAACATCTTTAAGAGTGTCATTCAAAAGTTGTTCAAAATTTTGTTTGCTTGTAACATTTGCTTTTGGAGTGAATGAACGTTACTGAATATAAAGCACATACACGGTTAGAAATTCATTAATTCAAGAAAAACTTTTCATCCTGCTCCTTCGAAATTTTCTCACTACTGCCATCGAAAACACACCTCAATTTGACCCCACCAAAGATTAGAAATTGAACAAATATTCTTAAAATGAAAATAGAGAAGACGTGCACATGAAAATCACTGGATCTTCTTGTAAATCAACACTTTAATCCAATAACGGTACTGCATATTCAATTAACAGTACACTTTATATTTTTAAAGCATGAATCCCTGTATACATTTGACTTAAATGTATTCAGATATTTATTCATATTATAGCAATTGACATAACTATCTGAGAAGTATTGCACACATATGCATAGATGTTAAAGGACAGCCAGCTTGGTTGCTCCCAGCTGTCTCCTAGTGGGGAGTGGGGACAATCAAATTGAATGCAGTATGACTAGACACTGCAAGTCATAAACATGTTGACATCACTTTGCCTCAAGACATCCGACTTAATGTAGTCTTATTGATCTCAGTGTGGAGTATGCAGGTATACACAAAACCCATTAGGTAGCCTGGATAGAATAGTCTATTACTGCAAATGTCATGTTTGCTACACACAGTGGGGTTGATTTACTAAAGGCAAATAGAATGTGGACTTTGCACAGTGCACTTGTATTCTACAAGTGCAGTTGCTCCAGAGCTTAGTAAATGAGGTAAAGCTTCACTTTGCAAAGAATACCCGATCACGGGCAAGGAAAAAAAAAAAAAAACGGATCTTTGCTTGCACATGATTGGATGATGGAAGTCAGTAGAGCTTCTGCTAATTTACTAAGCTCTGGAGCAACTGTTCTTGTAGAGTGTAACTGCACTTTGCAAAGTCTATTTGCCTTTAGTAAATCAACCCTGTTATACTATGGAGCAATCCTTCCTTTAATGCAGGGTGTCCAAAAATGTAATTACAATCTGTTATTGGAAAGGGTAAAAAGAATATGGGTTCAGTTATTTTCGAACTGTACTGTAGTGCAAAAGGAAAGGACAGCAGAATAAAACCTCCAGTTTAATCTATAACTATGTGGTTAAACCATATTTTAATGTAGTACTTTTGGCCATAAGAGTGGGCTTTCAGGAGACTCAATGGGCAAAGTGGAGAGTCCCTTTAACTTACTAATGTTGTAAAAAAATGTTCATTTTAAAACATACAAGTTTGATTTATAAAGTTTATACAGTAAAACTGTGTTTGTTTGTCATCCAATCACACATAGCTCCCAACTGTCCCTGATTTTGAAGAACTGTCCCTGATTTGGAGCAAAGTCCCTCTGCTCCACTTCATTTGTTCCACATTTTGGTCTGATCTATAGACTTGTATATAAAGTACTATTTATCTTTCAAAATGTGTTTCACAGTGCTAAATGCTTCATCAAATTACTAAATTGCTGTATTTGAAAATGTCAAAAGCCAATATAAAAGTATAGTAGTGGTAAAAAAGCACTTGTGGGTTTAACTAATCTTTTTTTGTTGTTGTATAATTCTCCTTTAAGAAGAGTGTGGCAGTGGGTGTGTGCTATGCCTACATACTTTTGTTAATAGGTGTCCCTCATTCCCATCTCAAAAAGTTGGGAGGTACGAATTACGTGAAAGCGAAATTACTGATTGCTTTTTATTTTCTGGTGCATGTGATTGGGCAGGGTCATCAATAAAGTTCTACAGGTAGTCCTCCTGTACTGGCCCCCATTGGCTCAGAAGAGGGCCTAGCAGGGGGGCAGCACTGGTCATCTCAGCAGGCTCAGCATCCCCTCAGCAATACAGTCCATACTTTAGTTCCCCTTCCTGTGACAGTGTGTCAAGAGAAAGGGGAATCTCTAAAGTGACATGGTGTCTTGGGTGATATCAATGTGTGAGCATCCAGCAGGTGTAATGTGAGCATGTTATGGGTGGGGAGGAGATGAGCCCAGGGCTTGAGCGGAAAGAGAATGAGGAGACACGATATGCTTTCTCTTCACTTTCCAACTGCTGGCCGCCCAACTATGTTCTAGTGCTCCAAAGTTGCACGCTAGTGCAAAAGTGCATGTATCCCCCATGGCAACCACATTGCATTAACACATGTGGTTTGGCCAGTTGCTATTGGCAGAAGCTCCAGATTTCATACATCAGTCTTAGTGCTGTGAATGGGCAACTCTGATTTTTGTTTCTTTTGGGTTTTTTCTTTTGTTTTTTTGTGCTGTCTGTGTCACTTTGGGGAGATAACTCTTCACTTTCTGTCCCAGAGGCAAGAAGGAAGAGGAAATCCTTCCAATCTCTTCATAGAAATGGGAAATCCTTACTTACACATGAACAGGAACTGGTGTCCCCATTGGAAAATTTCACTTCACCCCCTGTTCCCATGGCAACTCTAAAAGGTTGCATTTTCAAATATTTTCTTTAACCATTTGCCCCCCAGAAGGTTTTACCCCCTTCATGACAAGGCCATGTTTTGCTTTTCGGCACAGTGTTACTTTAACTGGCAACACATAAATATAGCTTTCTTTTAGTGGTATTTGATCACCACTTGTTTTTTTTATTTTTTATTATATAAAACGAAAAAATACTTTTTTGCTTTAAAACATATCCAATTAAACATTTAAAGAAACCACATATCTTCATGAATTTAGGCCAAAATGTATTCGGTTACATGCCTTTGATAAAAATAAGTGTTCGGTTTTTGTGAAAGTTATAGCGTCTACAAACTATAGTATATATACTGGAATTTTTATTTATTTTATTTTTATACTAGTAATGGGGGCGATCAGTGACCTTATAGTGGAATTGTGATAGTGTGGCAGGAAATCTGACACTAGCTGACGCTGGCTGGGGGGGTACACTAACTGACACTGACATCACCAGTGACACTAATACAGTGCTAATACTATACACTGTCACTGTACTAATGACACTGGAAGGGAAGGGGTCTTATCGCTTCCCACTCTAACCAAAATTACAAAGAAATGTTTTGCCTTTAAAAAGATGCCAATGACAAGCTGATCTACTTTATTGTAATGTATAAGGCTGACCATGGATCTTTTTTTTTTATCAGCCAGTAGGCTGATGGAAAAAAACTCACAAGTGGGGACACGTGGGGACTCCTACACTTCAGAACACACTGATTGGCTGTAGGTGCTGATCAAAAGAATGTTTCTCAACAAGCCAGGTTGGGGGAAGTCGATCATTATATCACCGTCTTTGGAATGGAAATGGCAATAGATGGATCAAAATTTGACTGGTCCCTGGTGAACTGGACGAATTACAATTCATCTATGGCCAGCCTAAGTCTCAATTTAGCAATTTACAACAATCAGAAGTCATCAGCAGAGAAACTGGACCAATGATGAGCGATAAACTCTACAAATAGTAGAATGCAGGACCATACAGGTAGAAACTTTGTGTCCAATTGTCAATGCTTTACCAGGTAGGCACTGCATAATAATCAATGCTTAGTGGAAAAAAATAAAATGTATTTTTGCTTGCATATTACTGGATGTTTGAAGTAAACACGGCTTTGACCTATTCAATAAAGTATGTGGGCATTCAATTTGTTAGGTGAACATTCTCTAGTTCTAGAAAAATGCAACTCATGTCTGAAGTCCACTGCTTTTCTGGTTCTCCTCTGGAAAATGAGAGCCATAGCCTTATTCCCAGTTCACACAGCGGCGACTTGTCAGGCGACTTAGCGGCCTGACAAGTCGCGCTCCGTTCTGTACTCTGGAACCGTTCTAATAGGAACGACTCAAGTCGCTCCGTCTTAGAAAAATGTTCCTGTACTACGTGGGGACGACTTCAGGGTGACTTGCATTGACTTCTATACAGAAGTCATTTTGCAAGCCGCCGCTGAAGTAGTGTGCAGATCACCTTCAGTCGCGCTGCAAGTTGGGCTGCCCCTGTGTGAACCGGCACTTAATACCGACAGAGTCTGTTTTTAATTTCAGTTGAATTTTACATCGCACGTAGCCATATTCAATAACTGTTTCCAAACTGTTAAAGTAGTGTTATATTGCTAATGCATTGTGAATGCTGGTACACAGATACAGAACAAGGGTATGCATATGCAGTAGCAGGTACCATAAAAAACAAACCTGACATGTGAATCACTTTAACATACAATACAAATGCAGTAGAAGAAACTCTGTGGAGTTGATTCACTAAGGGAAAGGTAATTTTCACTTAGCTTAGTAAATGTGGGGAAATTTGGATTTGCAAAGAATTCTCAATTACATGTCAAGAGTTATAAAAACAGCATTTTTGCTTGCACATGATTGGATGATGGAAGGTGGCAGAGCTTCACCTCATTCACTAAGCTAGAGGAAAATCCCTTGCACAGTGAACAGTCTATTTGTAAATCAACCCCAATACATAAAAACTCATACAAATCACATACAGAATATTCAGTTAAAACTGTTCACCTGAAGTTATAATAAAAGAAAGTGAGGAAAAGAAACCTACCCTTCAGTTGTATAAAGGGTTCTTTATTATCATTGCTGTGAAAATGGGAAATAGAAACTCATGAAACAGGAGCTAGTTCCAGCACTGTGACACTGGTTCAAAAATGTTTGCATTCCTAAGGCTTGGTTCACATATGTCCGGCCACGGTTTCCCTGCATTTTTGTAGTTTTGTTCATCGGTTCAGGTGTGATTGGGGTGCAAATTTTTACCAGAAATCGCACCTGAACTTTTCTGAAAAACGCACAGGACTCTTTTTAAAAAGGGCCCATCGCTGGGCCCGCAGGTATGTGACCTGGCTCCATAGAGAAGGCTGCCAGTTCACATGCCATGCGAATTGGATGCGGTTCAGAATGCATATATGTGAGCCGAGCCTAAAAAGAACAAAATACGGTTACATAGTTAGTCAGGTTGAAAAAAGACATCTAGTTAAACCCCAAAAAAATATATATATATATATATATATGCAATCCTATACCAACAGTTGATCCAGAGGTGAAAGAGGTGGAAAAATCTAGCAAAGCATGATCCAATTTTCTATAGCAGGGGAAAAAATTCTTTTTTGAGAACTGGTGCCCAAAACTGAACTGCATATTCCAGATGATGTCTTACTAATGATTTGTACAGGGGCAAAATTCTCTCTCTCTCTCTGGAGTCCATACCTCTCTTAATACAAAAAAACGCAGCTTGGCATTGCATGCTGTTATTGAGTTTATGATCTACCAAAACCCCTATATCCTTCGTCACCATTGATTCCCCCAATTGCACTCCCCCTAGTATGTATGATGCATGTATTTTCTAAGCCCCAAGTGCAAAAATTGACATTTATCAACATTAAACCTCATTTGCCACTTAGTTGCCCAATTAGACAGAGCATTGATGTTGGCTTGTAAATTGAAGAGATCCTGTAAATACGTTATTCCACTGCATAGCTTAGTGTCATCTGCAAAGACAGAAATGGTACTTTAAATCCCAGACGCAATATCATTTATAAAGATATAAAAAAGTAAGGGTCCTAAAACTGAACCTTGGGGTACACCACTGATAACCTTAGACCATTCAGAGTAAGGCCCCTTTCACACTTGGGCATTTTTCAGGCGGTACAGCGCTAAAAATAGCGCCTGTACACCGCCTGAAAAAAAATGGCCCCATTCACTCCAGTGTGAAAGCCGGCGGGCTTTCACACTGGAGCGGTGCGCTAGCAGGACGGTAAAAAAAGTCCTGCTAGCAGAATCTTTGGAGTGGTATAGGAGCGGTGTATTCACTGCTCCTATACCGATCCTACCCATTGATTTCAATGGGACACTGCGGTAATACCGCGGCAATACCACCGCCATGGCGGCCCTTTGCTGGGATTTTAACCCTTTTTCGCCAGCTCACGGGGGGTAAAACCGTCACCGCGGCTCCCACCCCAGGGGCCTAAGAGTCATTAACCACTACTATCTGAATCCTGTGTTTTAGCCAATTTTATATCCATTTACCAATTGATCTTCTCAAGCCTGTAGACTTTATCATACACATGAGCCATGTGTGGGGAACTGTGTCAAACGCTTTTGCAAAATACAAGTATACCACTTTCACAGCCACCCCTCTGTCCAAGGTTTTACTTACCTCCTCATAAAAATAAATCAGGTTTGTTTGACAACTTCTGGCTTTCATGAATCCATGCTGTCTGTTGCTTAAAATAATTTTTTACAGCAAGAACTCGTCTATGTGGTCTTTTATTAAACTCTCCAGTATCTTCCTGACTATAGAAGTTAAACGAACAGGTCTATAGTTACTTGGCAAAGACTTTGATGACTTTTTAAACATGGACACCACATTGTCCCTGCGCCAATCTAGTGGTACCATTCCAGTCATTAACGAGTCCCTAAATATTAGAAACAATGGCCTTAAAAAAGACAGAGCTCAATTATTTTAGGATCCGTGGGTGCATGCCATCTGGTCCAGGTGCTTTTATCCACCTTTATTCTGTCTAAATCATTTCATGGTCACTGATACCCAGATGCTCTTTTATATGAATATTGGTAATAAGCTCTGCATGGTTTGAGATTACCAGGTCCAGCAGAGCTTCATTCCTAGTCGGGGCCTCAATAAACTGGACCATAAAATTGTCTTGTAATAGGTTTATACATTTTTGCCCTTTAACTGTCCCAGCAGTGCCATTACTCCAGTCAATTTCCAGGTATTTAAAATCCCGCATTATTATCAATGTCCTAGTCCTTGCAGCCCTTTACATCTGTACAACGATTTGAGTCTCCACTTCCTCACTAACACTGGGAGGTCTATACCAAACTCTAATGACAACCTTTTGTAGTACACATACCCATGTACAGTTCCAACCATAATGCTTCAGACTCATCACACTCTCCGTCAAATAGGTCCTCTTTCACACTCACTTTGAGATCACTTCTCACAATATAAAGTGGCACTACAATTTAAAAAATACATAGCTTATCCAGATATTTATTCAATTGCCACCAGGATTTACTTTAGATGCACTCATTAGGATACTAATGTGCTTATTATTTGTTTTTCAGTACCTTATTGAATATCAGCTGATGGGCAGTTGCGCATCTAGCATAAAATTAAATCTTCAAAGGGCCTGAATGTTCTATTTTACAGATAATGTCATTGGTGTGCTAGGTAAAACGGGTTCGGGGTTTGATTTTTAAAAATATTTATTTAATAAACAAATGACATTATTAAAAAATAACACAGAAGAACAATACATATTTGTTATGTGAATAAATAATGGTTTAATATTAGTGGGTACACTTTGTCATATTTAAAAGATAAATAATTAGCTTTTTTCTTATGTTCTGCTTTATCATCATTATGAATAACATACCAATTTACTATCTATGAGTCCTTATAAAATCAATAAAATGAGTGTACAGGCCAGTTTTTTTTTTGGCACCACACCTTCTTTATTTTTAACTTTATTTAACTGACTTTTTCAGTTGGGCAGTTGGATTTATCACTGGAGTTCAAGATCTAGAATATATTTAAAAAAGTAATAGTGTAGTAAGATAATCCATATAATATGACAATTATACCCCACTGATGTCATACGCACAAGACATATTCATGGTGTGCATTGTTTAATTATTTAGCTGAATGTACCAAAATTGGCCCATTATGATAACATGTGGGCATTATGTTGTATAACACTCTTCTAATTACATTGTCTAGCCACCTGTTTAGAATACAATGCACTGAAAGCGTACACTGTGAGAAGGTGGGCCTTGCTACCATATACACCCTTATTTGCTGTAGTTCCTTATTATTTTATTGTTATTCTGGACATGATCACACCCAGGACCATTGAATAAAAAGTACATAAGTTGTTTTTTAAACCCTGTCTGGACTGAGATAATATATTAACATAAATATCGGGCTGCAATTAAAATAATGGTAGATCATTTTGCAGGTAATCTTCTGCTGTACATGCATTCAGTAGCTGTTATGACATAAATCTGTTATCTTTATGAACATAGAATTAATGGCATAATGACTGCAATATTGTTCACAGATGGTACAATACCCTTAATGCTTAAATCTGAGAATTAATTAAGAATAACAACTAAGCTGTTAGAGTATGGCTTAAGGACCCTTCAGACCTATGAGCTTTAATAACGTATGTCAAAATCAATGTCAGATTCTTTTTTCGACATCTGTGTCCCATTGCAGAGATTTTCCTTCAATTCCTGTCCCATGGCCAAACAGGAAGTGAAAGGAAATCCCTGGAAATTAAGGGAATTGTTTGGGGAGTCCCTGGTTACCAGATATGGTGTCCTCGTTGGAAGATTTCCCCTCTATTACTTTTCTCGGGACAACCCAACATTTGGGATATCCTTTTACTTCCTCTTTTAATGATAATGGTAAACAGGACAAATGGAGAGGGCGAATCTCCTTAACGGGGGCACACACAGCAATAAAAACAGACAAGCGTTCTAATTCCTCTCCACTCTATCCAAAACTAAAGAAAATTTTTCCCTTTAGTTATACTTTTAGGTCTATTTTTTTACCTTAACCGCTTAAGCCCCGGACCATTCGGCTGGCCAAAGACCTGACCACTTTTTGCGATTCGGGACTGCGTCGCTTTAACTGACAATTGCGCGGTCATGCGACGTGGCTCCCAAACAAAATTGACATCCTTTTTTTCCCACCATTAGAGCTTTCTTTTGGTGGTATTTGATCACCTCTGCGGTTTATACTTTTTTTGCACTATAAACAAAAAAAGAGCGACAATTAAAAAAAAAAAAAAACGCATTATTTTTTACTTTTTGCTATAATAAATATCCTGCAAAAATATATAAAAAAAATGTTTTTCCTCAGTTTAGACCGATACATATTCTTCTACATATTTTTGTTAAAAAAAAAATCGCAATAAGCGTATATTGATTGGTTTGCAAAAAAGTTATCGCATTTACAAAATAGGGGATAGTTTTGACACATTTTTGGGACCATTGGCATTAAAACAGCGATCAGTGTGATTAAAATTGCATTGATTACTGTAAAAATGTCACTGGCAGTGAAGGGGTTAAAACTAGGGGGCAGTGAAGGGGTTAATGTGTGTCCTAGTAAGTGTTCTAACTGAAGGGGGGATGGGACTGTTCTGGGAAACTAACAGATCACTGTTCATACTCTGTATGAACAGACCATCTGTCAGTTCACTCCTCAATGAACCGGAAACTGTGTGTTTACACACACACAGCTCCCGGTTCTCCGTGTGCCCCAAGTGATCGAGACCGCCGGGCACTCGCATCGGCTCAGGGAGCGAGCCGGGGGTGCGTGCGCAAGCCCCCCCCAGGTGCCCGTTTGTTACAGACGCAACATAACGGCGATTTGCGCAGCCAAGCCTTGTTGCCACAGTACAACTGCAAGTACAACGGCGGCTGGTCGGCAAGCAGTTAATGCAAAGAATGGATTAAGGTAAAAAACCTTCTGTGCCACAGGATTTCGCACAGCCCCTACCCTTATAAAAACCTGAGCCCAAACTCAATCCAGTGCTGTGCCCCAGAGCAGTGTCTCTCTCTTCTTACAAGGCAGATTCGGCACTTGCCGAAGAGGAGGAGCCAGGAACACCAGCAGGGGACCCCAGAAGAAAAGGATCAGGGTTGCTCTGTGCAAAACCATTGCACAGAGCAGGTAATTATGACTGACATATATCATTATATATTATGTTAATTAAAAAATTAAAGCTTTACATTCACTTAAATGAAATGCACATCAAAGGACTTGAAGGGGGTCTTTTAGTGCATTCACAAGTGCTCAGAATTGCAAAAAAAAAAACAGAACTGTTAGTTGCAAAAATCTTACAGCATACTGAAAATAGATCATGTTTGAGCGAAAGATCCACTCAAAAAGTAACAATTGAAAGCCAATATGTTTAATCTGAAGTTAAAATTATTAGAGATCATACTATAGCTAGACATGGTTGGATGTCCTCCTGGATGTCCTCCTAGGAACCGATTTCAAAGCGATCGAACGATAATCTGCAGCAATTTGTTTTTCAACATTTAGGGTAGGATTACATGCTAAACCTATCTTACCTTAACCACTTGCCTACTGGGCACTTAAACCCTCTTCCTGCCCAGACCAGTTTTCAGCTTTCAGCGCTGTAACAATTTGAATGACAATTGCGCGGTCATGCAACACTGTATCCAAATGACATTTTTATAATTTTTTTCACACAAATAAAGCTTTCTTTTGGTGGTATTTAATCACAGATTTTAATTTGCAAAAAAAATTTGAAAAGAAAAAAATTTCATAGTTTGTTATAAAATTTTGAAAACGGGTAATTTTTCTCCTTCATTGATATGCGCAGATGAGGCTGCACTGATGGACACTGATGGGCACTGATAGGGTGCACTGATAGGCACTGATAAAGCTGCACTAATGGGCACTGATAAGTGTCACTGATAAGCACTGATAAAGCGGCACTGATGGGCACTGATAGGTGGCACTGAGAGGTGGCACTGATGGTTGGCATTGATGGGAGGCACTGAAGAGCACTGATAGGTGGCTCTGAAGGGCACTGATAGGTGGCAAAGATAAGCTGCACTGATAGGTGGCACATATATACAGTATCTCACAAATGTGAGTACACCCCTCACATTTTTGTAAATATGTGACAACACTGAAGAAATTACACTTTGCTACAATGTAAAGTAGTGAGTGTACAGCTTGTATAATAGTGTAAATTTGCTGTCCCCCTTAAAATAACTCAACACACAGCCATTAATGTCCAAACCGCTGGAAACAAAAGTGAGTACGCCCCTAAGTGAAAATGTCCAAATTGGGCCCAATTAGCCATTTTCTCTCCCCGATGTCATGTGACTCATTAGTGTTACAAGGTCTCAGGTGTGAATGAGGAGCAGGTGTGTTAAATTTGGTGCTATCACTCTCACTCTCTCATACTGGTCCCTGAAAGTTCAACATGGCACCTCATGGCAAATAACTCTCTGAGGATCTGAAAAAAAGAATTGTTGCTCTACATAAAGATGGCATAGGCTATAAGAAGATTGCCAAGCCCCTGAAACTGAGCTGCAGCACGGTGGCCAAGACCATACAGCGATTTAACAGGACAGGTTCCACTCAGAATAGGCCTCACCATGGTCGACCAAAGAAGTTGAGTACACATGCTCAGCGTCCTATCCAGAGGTTGTCTTTAGGAAATAGATGTATGAGTGTTGCCAGCATTGCTGTAGAGGTTGAAGGGGTGGGGGGTCAGCCTGTCAGTGCTCAGACCATACACCGCACACTGCATCAAATTGATCTGCGTGGCTGTCGTCCCAGAAGGAAGACTCTTCTAAAGATGATGTACAAGAAAGCCTGCAAACAGCTTGCTGAAGACAAGAAGACTAATGACCTTAAATACTGGAACCATGTTCTGTGGTCTGATGAGACCAAGATAAACGTATTTGGTTCAGATGGTATCAAGCGTGTGTGGCAGCAACCAGGTGAGGAGTACAAAGACAAGTTTGTCTTGCCTACAGTCAAGCATGGTGGTGTGAGTGTCATGGTCTGGGGCTGCATGAGTGCTGCCGGCACTGGGGAGCTACAGTTCATTGTGGGAACCATGAATGCCAACATGTACTGTGACATACTGAAGCAGAGCATGATCCCCTCCCTTCAGAGACTGGGCAGTATTCCAACATGATAACGACCCAAAACACACCTCCAAGATGACTACTGCCTTACTAAAGAAGCTGAGGGTAAAGGTGATGGACTGGCCAAGCATGTCTCCAGAGCTAAACCTTATTGAGCATCTGTGGGGCATCCTCAAACGCAAGGTTGAGGAGCACAAGGTCTCTAACATACACCAGACTCCAGTGGCAAACTGTGAAGCTCTGGTGAACTCCATGCCCAAGAGGGTTACGGCATTGCTGGAAAATAATGGTGGTCACACAAAACATTGACACTTTGGGCCCAATTTGGACATTTTCACTTAGGGGTGTACTCACTTTTATTGCCAGCGGTTTAGACATTAATGGCTGTGTGTTGAGTTATTTTGAGGGGGGACAGAAAATTTACACTGTTATACAAGCTGTACACTCACTACTTTACATTGTAGCAAAGTGTAATTTCTTCAGTGTTGTCACATGAAAAGTTATAATAAACTAGTATCAAAAATGTGAGGGGTGTACTCACTTTTGTGAGACACTGTGTATGTATATATATATATATATATATATATATATATATATATATATATATATATACACACACACACACACATATATATATTAAATAATTTTTTAGACAACGTTTAATAAATACAGTGAACAACACAAACATGCACTAGAGATCTACCAGCATGTTTCTCTTGTGCTACTGATGCAAATGTGAACAAGTGAGGAAGGCAAACTTAGTTAGCCATGAAAGCTCACATCCTAAAAAATATTTCCTTTTGCCTAAAATTTAACTATTGTCCAACACTCCTTTAAAAAACAGTGCTAATCATACAACCAGTTAAGGCAAAGGCATAGGTATGTGTGACATATCTGCCTGTCTTTGAGTGTGTTCTTTTTTTTTTTTTCATTCTGCTGATAAGGTTTAATTAAAATGGGCATTAAATATATATCGGCATCATGACTTTTTGCATTGGTACACAATGAAGGTAACTTATTTGGCTATTATATTGTCAAAGGAAGGTTTAACTAAGCCATTTAAAAACTTTTAATATAATTAAAGTCACACTATTGTAAGTGTATTGCTTTATTACTGTAGCTCTGAGTCACTTTCATTGTCTGCCCAAGTGTTACAGTGGGTGTCACCTATTCATGCATTAGCCAATGAATTCTCATCTAAGTAATGCCATTGGCTACAGAAAACCAGGGTGCCTGCCATACCTTCTAGTGCCTTATAAGAATCACAAGTATTGAATGCTCTTCGTTATCGGGGATCTTCCCACTCTGTGAATATCATCTTGGATTATACTGGAAAGGATTATTAACCATGGAATACAGAATATTCTACATCCTTGCGACTATACTAGTATTTTGCCCCTTTTTCACTGCATCAGCATGGTAAGCTTGAATACAAAAAATCTTTTTTATAACCAAAACCTCTCCGTTTGCTGAAAAAAATTAAAACTTTCATATCCCTCATTCTTGTTCTAGGTCAGTCAACAACTTTCTGATGACAGGACCAAAGGTAATAATTTTTTTCTCAATTTCATGCATATTATATATATATATATATATATATATATATATATATATATATATATATATATATATATATATATATATATATATAAATAATTGTAACTATATTTATGGTATTTTTTTCAATTTCATGCATATTATATATATATATATATATATATATATATATATATATATATATATATATATATATAAATAATTGTAACTATATTTATGGTATTTTTTTTCAAAGGCATATTTGACATATTCCACAAGTGTGGCAGCTGGAGCTCAGAGTGGCATTGAGGAGTGTAAATATCAGTTTGCATGGGAAAGATGGAACTGTCCAGAAAGCGCTCTTCAGCTGGCAACCCACAATGGTCTCAGATCTGGTAATTTTACTTTTTATGCATAATATAAAGTGGTTTTATAGCACATCGATATATAAATTGGATCATAGTTGTTATTAAATGCTACTCCGTGTTTTCATTTCCATTTTAAAGAATTACTTGGTACCTATGGTGCATATACTTTCTTTAGCAAATACATGCTTTTTAATATGGGGCACAATTCATAGTCCACTAATATTTCATATTCTTTAAGGTGGACTTGCTCAATAAGATAATCATCCTTCACTAATTTGACCACAGTACACTGATATTGTATAGTAATGAATTCCTGCAGTTGGTACACCCTCAGTTCTGCCTGTATTGTCTTGTTTATAAAATTGTCTCCAGGTTTCCAGTTTTATATTTCAAAATTATGATCAATACTTATTCTGCCCTGGCAAAATATGTAAACCACACCATCACTGAAAGGAGTCCTATAACACCAGAAGTTTATTTTCTTTTTCTTTTTTTACTTTCATGATTACACATTGTCACAGTATGTCTTCATATCTTTTTAATTTTGTATATATGTACACACACATTGATAATATTTGTCCTTTCTCTTTTCTATTCTTTAGCAACAAGGGAAACATCTTTTGTACATGCTATCAGCTCAGCAGGAGTAATGTATACTTTGACTAGGAACTGCAGCATGGGGGATTTTGATAACTGCGGATGTGATGATTCCAGAAATGGAAGGATTGGTAAGTTTAGGTCTGGCTAGTTTCTACTATATTTTAAAAATAAATAAAGCCCAAGCTATTTTAGAATAACTGTCTGCTGTGCTAATTATATACAACAAGTCTGCCATAAACATGTATTGACTACATTTTAAGTGGTATATTTTAAGGGTGGTTATTTCTTCGCCTTATTAAAGCAAATACTGCAAGTAAATGTGCGAGGATCAAGCCAAGTAGAGGGTACCTAGAGAACACAAGCACATGAAAATTAGCATCAGAGGTACAGGATTTTCTGACTTTAAAATTATTTATACCAATTGATGATCATTTTTCTTATTTGTGGAGAAAATGAAATAAACCTTTTACCATGTAGGCAAGGGGGATGACTGCAGTGGGTCTCAGAAGTATGGTGATTCCCATATCATAGATAATTCAACCCTTAACCATCTTGATGAAAGAGCTATGTACTATATTTGCCTAACCTATTTGGTCTGTTTACATAGTATTACATTTGTAATATATAAAACGATTATAGGCAGTTGTATATTGTTATGTATTAATGTAGTTTCATAAACTTTACATAACATATAACCTCATCTTTTGAATGTTAAGCATTGAACTTAACATTCCAGGACAATATAAGGTGAACATTTTATGTAAAACTGAAGCAAAGATTGTACTTTTTAAGGATACAAGAATGTATCCTTTAAAAAAAGGCCACCCTATGAACTGTCATGCATTTTACTAGCTAGGGGAAATTTCCATTTGTTCCTCTGATTTCCTGGTCCTAACAGCCAGTTTCCTGCTGTGACCTGCAGTAGTATTCTATTGTAAGGCACAGTGGGAGGGTGCCCAAAAGGTCATTAAATTAAATATGCAAAATAACATTTCTTTCATTAGGCAAAAAGAAAACACATATAAACATCCTTAATTGTGTATTTAAATTTAGCATGTCGATCTGCTTTTTCCTACAGTGTAATCTGGTGAAGTGTGATTAAGACAGTGCTGGATAATAAAATAAAGAACCCATGCTTTTATTTTTTATAGGTGGAAGAGGCTGGGTATGGGGTGGATGCAGCGATAATGTTGAATTTGGAGAGAGAATTTCAAAATTATTTGTGGATGGCCTAGAGACAGGACAAGATGCCCGGGCTTTAATGAACTTGCATAACAATGAAGCAGGAAGACTTGTAAGTTTATTAACAATTGTTTGATAATTGCATTCTTTTTTGACATCTTTTAACTTGCCAGCATTAAAATAGAATAGCCTACTTCTTTCCACTGAAGGGTCACTCTAAAAACCTTACAATTTTTTGGCTCAGTACCTTTCACACCTTCTAAATGTGACAAGTGCAAACTTTGACCAGTCACTTGAAAGCGTCACAGAAGTGTGTGCTAAGCAATAGCTAGTGTTCACACCTCTGCATAATGTGTCTTTAGTTTGGGATTAAGGTTCTTAATAGGGTAACCTTCTTTACCCCAGAATGGTCACTAGAGGAATATCATTCTGAAAGGAAAATGGTTTTCTAGTCACGGTGTACTGAATATATTCTACTGCTGTACTATTATGCATATTTGAGCTATTTTTTGCAGTCAGCAATGGCAGTTTTTTGTTTTTTTTCTAATATCAAACAAAAATAGTTGGAAACAATTGGCTAGAAATTGGTTTTATATTGACACATTGGGGGTTTATTTACTATATTGGTGAGTGCAAAACCTGGTGCAGCTGTGCATGGTAGCCAATGAGCTTTTAACTTTAGCTTGTTCAATTAAGCCTTGACAAAAAAAAAATGGAAGCTGATTGGTTTCTATGCAGAGCTGCACCAGATTTTGCCCTCTCCATTTTTAGTAAATAAACCCCATTGAGTTCCCACTTTACCTATACACTAGTTTCATGAACATTTAGACTTTCTACAAATGCTTGTGTGACTGCACAAAAATGCCTACATTATAGTTTGCTAAGGACGGCCACACATGGTTCAAATCTCGGGCTGGTTAAGCAGGAACCATTCAAACCATTAGTGGGCAGGCTGAATGTACCAAGTTGATTGATTTATCAACTTGGGTACAACTAGCATGCCAATTTCACTTACAATTATCGCAAGCTGCTGCTATAGCCACTAGTGATAATCACTGTCTTCTCCTGGCAGGGACAGCTTCCCCCCGCCCTCCCTTGCCCACAATGGCTCAGAGGGAGTTATTCCCCCATCAACACTGACTGTGTTGCCTGGGGAATCTAGCGATTTTCTTTCTCTTAACATAAACAGCCTAATAAATTGTATTACTTTACATTATTATAGTTTAAAAAAGAAGCTAGCAGTAGTAAATTAAGTTAGACTTACACAGAATATGCTGCCCACGTAATTAACTGATTTTCTTTAAAATTCCATCTATTATATCAGTATGACATAGCATTGTATCCTTTAAAATACATACTGTTTGTTGGGAACAAAAAATATGTGTAATTGTTATTTGATAACAGTAAATTTTACAATACATGTAGGTAGAAAAAGTATTGACAACACTTCTATTTATTCAGGGTGCCATATTTCATAATTAGATGAAAGTATATATTTAAAGTGTAAGCTCACTTTCAGCAAGAATTTCCAAAACTCCCCTACGCCATTACATATCATCGCTCCGGTTTTAAATACAGCACCTCCTCCCATTATATGGGGAAAAGAGGGCACACCACAAAAACCATTGGCCCCTCGATCCTCCTGCTGCTTACAAGATGTGCTGGACATTACAATTATGCACTCCCTGGCAGCCGCTTAAGGCTGTTCAAACTGAAGGTGTGCACTCTTTCCTTCTCTATCTGAGCTCCCACCCCCACATCTGCATGTGTGATGGAGGGAGGTGCAGCATTTTAAATAGAGGAGCACTGGTATGTTTTATTCAGAAGATATGGAAATGCATAGGGGGATTTTTTGAAAATCTTGCTGAAGACAAACTTATACATTTACTACACAAAGTGAACAGCAATACTGCACTATTAAAAGCACTGAATAAAATGTAGCAGTCTTTACGTAACCCATGGTATCCATGTTTATTAGCCCTATCTTAATTGTCTTAAATGTGTATTGTATGTAAATTTGGGATTTGGGCACAAAGTGTGAAAATCAACACTTGAGTACAGTTTTTCTAACTTGTTTCCTGGTTGGAAAGCTACTGAGAAAGTAAAATGTAATATGTGCTGTTTAAAGCATGGCTATATGGACCTTCCCTCCAGTGCTGCAGTGTCCCAGAACTCCACACCATGTTCTGACATCTTCAGCCAGTCTGCTTCCCAGTACCGATCTTTAGCTGTTTTCATTGGCCGGGCCAAGATTACTTTGCTCCTGCGTATGCGCAGGAGCTTGTTCATGTCAGCATTGTACAGTGGGCTGCATGTGCGCAGCTCAGTGTGGAGGGAGGACAGGCAGGTGAGAAACTTTAATGGAGAAGAAACAAGGGTTGATTTAATAAAATTGGAGAGTACAAAATTTGGTGTAGCTCTGCATAGAAACCAATCAGCTTCTAGGTTTCTCATAAAAATTTTTTTTGAATTTTTAACAATTCAGGAAACGAGTTCAAAAGCGATACAGGAATATAATATGTTAGGATACAATAGAAGAATATAATTCCTTAATATAACTGAAAATAAAATGTGTCTCATACTTTAGTCAAAAGATTAATAAAAGATTAAAGACAATTCCATATACTATTCAAGATAGAATAATTCTAAACATGAACAATGGTAATATAACAAAGTCTCAAGTTAATAATAAATTGAGATTAGAGAATTTATTAAAGGAAGCGTTAAGGTTATGTCACTGTTATTATTCAAGCAGGAGCAAATATCAATAATTTTGTAGAATCATAAGAAACAAGGAATGCAATTAAAGGTAACGCTACTTGAACCTGTTGAAGAGAAAGAAGAGGTACAAGAAAAAGGTAGAAGAAAGGTAAAATAGAGAAGGAGTTAGAAAGGGAAGAAAGGAAAAGAGAAGAATGGAAAGCTTCTAGGTTTCATTGTCAAACCTTAATTGAACAAGCTGCAGTTAGAAGTTGATTGGCTACCATGCACATCTGCACCAGATTTCGCACTCTCCACTTTTAGTAAATCAACCTCATTATGTCTCTTCTACATAAAAAAATCCCCATGTTTTTGTTCTTTAAAGTGCCACTGTAAAATGGTATATATCACAAACAGGTTGACATTGTTAGTGTAATATTGCATGTCTAATTGTAAGCATTTATTTCAAAAATAGGCAGTAAAAGCAACAATGAAGAGGACCTGCAAGTGCCATGGCGTATCCGGAAGCTGTAGTGTGCAAACGTGTTGGTTACAGCTTGCAGAATTCCGGGACATCGGGAACCACTTGAAAGTCAAACATGACCAGGCTCTGAAACTAGAGATGGACAAGAGGAAAATTAGATCTGGTAATAGTGCAGATAACAGAGGAGCAATAGCTGATGCTTTTGGCTCTGTTGCTAAATCTGAGCTTATGTTCCTGGAAGACTCTCCTGATTATTGTTTAAAAAATGTCAGTTTGGGTCTTCAGGGAACAGAGGGACGGGAATGCTTACAGAGTGGTAAAAATTTGTCGCAATGGGAGAGGAGAAGCTGCAGAAGGCTTTGTACTGAATGCGGCCTGAAAGTGGAAGAAAAGAAGATTGAGATCATTAGCAGTTGTAACTGCAAGTTCCATTGGTGCTGCACAGTAAAGTGTGAGCAATGCAAGCAAGTGGTAATCAAACATTATTGCTCCAAAAAGGACAAAATTACTGACAATACTTTCATAAAAAAGAAGAATCGAGGACATCAGAGATAAGTTAAATAACACATTTGCCATGGACAATACATTAATGTTTACGTCTTACATCTTCTTTGATGTTGTAGAATTATTTTTGTGGTTTCCTATTAATTTATCAACGTTGTAAATTTAAACATTGTATACTATTGCATATTGATATGCATGTCAGTTGTAAATATTGCTAAAAAACAAAACATATGCACTTTTCATGATGAATGTGATGTCTGAACCAAAATAAACCTTTACGAGTATCTTTTAAGAAAATATTTAAATTAAATACCTGTGCCTGTGTTCTTTTATATTTCACCAACAAAAAAAAATAATTACCAAAGGTAATATGAAGGTGCTTTCCATTATTTTTCATAAGAAGTAATGTGGTTAATCTAACAAAGGGATATAGATTGTTCATTTAGGAAAGCAAATGTGCAAGCTCTCTGAGGGGGAAGTTCTGCTTATGTAGAAAAATTCCAATTATGTGTTGAGGAAAACTAAATGTATATCATTGGGTGATTGAAGTGAACATAGCTTGACTGTATTCACTAAGCTAAGTGACCATTCGCATTGCAAAATAAGCAGTCTCTCATCTTTTAATAAATACATTCAAATATATTAGCCTTGTATGTGTTCTATGATTTCTCCATAAAAAGCACACATAAACATGGGGCCATATTTGGTCACACACTAGCATGGCCAAATCTCATTGATACAGAGTTAAACTATTCTCTAGACATATGCACACTGAAATATTTCATTTCGGAATTTCGTTTTTGTCCGAAAAATACATTTATTTAGTTACTCCGGAAATTCATTTTTATTTATTTTGCTTTTCGTTAAAAATTGCATTCGTCCGAAAATCCAAATAAAATAAGGTCGAAGCTGTCATTGAAGGCTTATATAGTGTCTGTCGAATGTTCAAAGATTTAACGGAGCAGCTAAACTATATGACTCTGTATAGTTTAGCTGCAATTCCACCCAATTCCAGCAGCGATCTTTTCTCTCTACGTCGAATCTTTCCTCTCTGCGTCGAATAGGGAGAAAGATGACCACCGCTCCAGAGGGATCCTTCAAGGCGAATGCTTCCACTCCTAGTGTGGAGCTCCAGGTGCAGGCTAATAACAAGGTAGTTAGAAAGTAACAAGGGGAACTCTGGACAGCCGCACACCAGACGAAGATGAAAAATCAAATGGATTTATTTAAAAACAGGAATCACATCAAAGTCCAAAAACACAGCAAAACAGGGAAAGGGGGGCACACATCTGACGCGTTTCACGCTAAATACAGCGCTTACTCATAGCTAGACAACTCTTGGATGAATGTCATATATATATATATACAAGCCTATGTCTGGGATACGTGTCGAAACAGCTGTTTCCTATTATCTCACTATGTGACACATATCCCAGACATAGGCTTGTATATATATATATATGACATTCATCCAAGAGTTGTCTAGCTATGAGTAAGCGCTGTATTTAGCGTGAAACGCGTCAGCTGTGTGCCCCCCCCTTCCCCGTTTTGCTGTGTTTTTGGACTTTGATGTGATTCCTGTTTTTAAATAATCCATTTGATTTTTCATCTTCGTCTGGTGTGCGGCTGTCCAGAGTTCCCCTTGTTACTTTCTAACTCTCTGCGTCGAATCTTTCCTCTCTACATCGAATCTTTCCTCTCTACATCCAATCTTTTCGCTCTATGTAGAAAAATCTTGGACTAATAGAGTTAAGGTTAGGCACATTCGACCACAGGTTCAATGGACACAGATTGTTATTGTCAGCATCGAATCTCCTATCTATATAGAACTGTTGTCACAACAAAAACAAAAATAAAGCATTTGTTTATGTCGGATCTTTTGTTTTTTGGATTCTGCACTTTCGTTATCGTTTGTTAAAACGATAATGAAAATACCTGAAATTCGGACAAAAATGCATTCGGACGAAAACAAATGCACATGTCTTCTATTCTCTGAATTGTTATGCTAGCCATAAAAGCACTGTACAAAGACAGCAGGCACACATGCCTCCTGATCCTGATCATTCAATATCCAAGCAGATATACACAATTTTACCAAAAGTATTGGGACACCTGTCTTTACACGCACATGAACTTTAATGGCATCCCAGTCTTAGTCCGTAGGGTTCGATATTGAGTTGGCTAACACTTTGCAGCTATAACTGCTTCAACTCTTCTGGGAAGGCCATTCACAAGTTTTTGAAGTGTGTCTATGAGAATGTTTGACCATTCTTCCAGAAGCGCATTTGTAAGGTCAGGCACTGATGTGGATAAGAAGGCCTGGCTTGCAGTCTCCACTCTAATTCATCCCAAAGTTATTCTATCGGGTTGAGTTTAGGACTCTGTGCAGGCCAGTCAAGTTCCTCCACCTCAAAATCACTCATCCATGTCTTTATGGACCTTGCTTTGTGCACTGGCCGAATCATTTGATGGAGGGAGGATTATGGTGTGGGGTTGTTTTTTAAGGGGGTTAAGTCGTCAGCATACCAAGACATTTTGGACAATTTCAAGCTCCCAACTTTGTGGGAACAGTTTTGGAATGCCCCCTTCCTTTTCTAACATGACTGCACACCAGTGCACAAAGCAAGGTCCATATCCACATCATGCCTGACCTAACACATGCACTTCTGAATGAATGGTCAAACATTCCCATAGGCACACTCCTAAACCTTGTGGACAGCCTTACCAGAAGAGTTGAAGCTGTTACAACTGCAAAGGGAGGGCCAACTCAATATTGAACCCTACGGACTAAGACGGGGATGCCATTAAAGTTCATGTGTGTGTAAAGGCAGGAGTCCCAACACTTTTGGTAATATAGTGTATGTCAGCCCCTGCAGTTCTTTGTGTCCACAGTGTAAGTTAATGTGCGCTAGGTATAGGTATATTAGCTCTGCAATAATCTAGTCTGTTCAATAGGCTAATATTTATTGAATGGCATTTCGATTTTGGCTAAAGTGACCTAGAACTGGGGTTCCCAAACTTTTTAATTCAAGAACCCAAAGAAAATAAATTGTTGGGATCCAGGAAGAGAAATTAGCAAAATGTCAGCAAAGCCATAAGGGCAAAACACACTGGCTAAATAATAACTAGAAAAAAAAATCATACAAACAACAAAAGTATTTGTTTCCATTCAAAAATAGTTGTTGGTTATCATTTGTAACATAGTAAAATGAAAACCTAACTTATTGTTAATAAAACAATAAGTATTTATTAATAATTGAAGTTAGAGAATAGGTTCCTAATTGTCATCCCAGTAAGATTGTGAGAGACCTTTGGCACTTCTGGGCACTTCAAGGAGAATAAAGATATTGAGTTTGGCCACACTGCCCTAACAGGAGAGTAGCTTAAAGGGTCATAGATACAATGCCTTGAAAAAGTATTCATACCCCTTGAAATTTTCCACATTTTGTCATGTTACAACCAAAAATTTAAATGTATTTTATTGGGGTTTTATGTCTTAGACCAACACAAAGAGGCACATAGTTGTGAAGTGGAAGGAAAATTATCAATGGTTTTAAAAATGTTTTACAAATAAATATCTGAAAAGTGTGGCATGCATTTGTACTCAGCCCTCTTTACTCTGATATCCCTAATTAAAATGGAGTGGAACCAATTGCTTTCAGAATTTGCCTGATTAGTACAAAGAGTCCATCTGTGTGTAATTTAATTTCAGTATACATACAGTATAAATACAACTGTTCTGTGAAGCCCTCAGAGAACCTTAGTGAACGAACAGCATCATGAAGGCCAAGTAACACACCAGACAGGTCAGGGATAAAGTTTTGTGGAGAAGTTTAAAGCAGGCTTAGGTTATAAAAAAAAAAAAGCTTTGAACATCTCATGGTGCACTGTTCAATCCATCATCCAAAAATGGCAAGAGTATGGCACAACTGCAAACCTACCAAGACATGGCCGTCCACCTAAACTGACAGGCCGGGCAGTAACTCTGGAGGAGCTGCAATGATCCACAGCTCAGGTGGGATAATCTGTCCACTAGACAACTATTAGTCGTGCATTTCACAAATCTGGCCTTTATGGAAGAGTGGCAAGAAGAAAGCCATTGTTAAAAGAAAGCCATAAGACGTCCCGTTTTTCAGTTTGTGAGAAGCCATGTGGGGGACACAAGAGCAAGACGTTATGTATGGTGGAAAACTAACACTGCCCATCAACCTGAACACACCATCCCCACCTTGAAACATGGTGGCAGCATCATGTTGTGAGGATGCTTTTCTTCAGCAGGGACAGGGGATCTGGTCAGAGTTAATGGGAAGATGGATGGTGCAAAACACAGGGCAATCTTAGAAGAAAACTTGCTAGTCTGCAAAAGACTTGAGACCGGAACGGAGGTTCTTCAACCCTCCTTCTAGATGTGCAAAACTGGTAGAGACATACATACACAAGACTTGCAGCTGTAATTGCAGCGCAAGGTGGTTCTACAAAGTATTGACTGGGGGCTGAATAAAAATGCATGCCACACTATTTTCTTAGTAAAAAAATTTGAAAACCATTTATCATTTTCCTTTTGATCCGCTTGAGCGGATCAAGTGGTCATAGAATTCAGCCACTAAAATCAGAATCAAGCTGTGCACCCTACAAATCAGCTGAATCTCTTGAGCCAGCCTTCTATTATTGCGACAGAGAAAGTCTGGTGTCGATAGTGGGAGCAGAGTCTATGCCAGAAGGTGTCCTAAGGAGCAGCTGGACAGATGAGCCAATAAAAAATGAGGACGTGCTTGTAAAAGAACTATACTTTCACTTGCAGAAGAGGAGAGAAATAGGGAACCACGTCTCCATCAACTATATATGAGAGTGTTATATTGCTGCTACATTATTGAGGCTGGATTTCGATCGTTGGATCGGCTAAGAGGCTGAATTTCATCTTATGATTGCCCCGGTGGGGAATGCTTGAATGACCTTTCTGTTAATTTAGAGGTCCACAAAGTGAGGTGAGCGGCCTGCATTTACAGTGGTGGAAGCACAGAAAAGGAGGCACATTAACCAAAATAATTTTCAAACACCCTGATCACTACTGAGGAGTCTACCTTTATTTGTTGGTGCCTTCTTTTGCGTCATCTTTGGCTCTCAAGCTATATGAACTGGGATTGTCTATATTTCTTAGAGTTTTTTGTTTTTAGCGCTGCACTATTTTGTATTCTGCTACCTAGTGTCCTTTTGTTGCTAGTACACAGGTGGCTTCTGAGGGAAATCAAATAGCATCCCTTTGTTGCTAGAACATAAGCTACAAATGAAAGAAGATGCCTACTTTATTCTGTTGCTAGGAGGCAGGCAGCTTCTGCTGCGTAGTGCCCTCCTGTTGCTAGAATACAGGCAGCTTCTGAAGGAAGTTACCTATTATCCCCTTGTTTCTAGGACATAAGCAGCTTCTGAAGAAAGCCACATAGCATCCTTGTATTGTTAGGATGCAGGCTGCTTTTGCCACCTAGAATTTTTCAGTTGCTATAATGTGAAAGAAGCTGCCAAGCTCTATTCTGTTGCTAGGAGGCAGGCAGCTTCTGCTGCTTAGTGTCTTTCTGTTGCTAGGACACAAGCAGGAGCTGGCAACAAGTTTCTGCATAACAAATACTATACATTGTATGCATGTAAGGTTTACATGTGTACATCGTTACAGCTTAAATGATCTTCTGTTGCTAGGATGCAGACATCTTCTGAAGGAAACTATCTAGCATTTTTTTGTTGCTAGGACACAGGCGGTTAATGAAGGAAGCCATCTAGCATTATTCTGTTGCTAGAATGCAGGTGACTTCTGCCACCTAGCGCCTTCTGTTACTAGGACAGTTGGCTCCAATAGAGTGCATTTCTGCTGCACCCAATGTTATAAAAGACTTACGAAGGACCACATGTGTATATTTTTTTTTCTTTTTTTTTTACAGATCTGAACACAATTTACGTTTACTGATCTTTATGCAGCTGTGTGCATGGACCCATAGGAAATTATACATTTGCAATTAAATCTATAAAAAGGACATTCAATGAATAAAAGAGCTACATTTTTTGTGCCCATAAACCCTAAATCTTTAGCACAACCATTTTTATATACTTGAATTATTTCAATGTATACAGTATACTTGTATGCATACAAAATATGGACAGAAAGATAAAACCTTGTTTTAGCCAACCTTTAAGAAGAGCCTTATTAAAATGGTCCCGGACTCCATCTCTCACCTTTGCACTTCTTGTCCATCACCTATCTCTGCATCCCTTTTCCACAACTGCTTAGCTCGGCTCTCCTTTGTACCACTGTTCACCTTTGCACCTCCTCTTACACTGCTCACCACTGCACCTCTACAACCCCCTTACTACACAGCCCCAGATCCTTCCTACATTGCTCACCTCTGCACTTCCCTTGCATTGATCAATTTTGCATTTCTCTTAGGCCCCTTTCACACCGGGGCGTTTTTCATGCGGTGCAGCGCTAAAAATAGCGCCTGTTCACCGCATGAAAAAATCCTGCCCCATTCACTCCAGTGTGAAAGCCGGCGGGCTTTCACACTGGAGCGGTGCGCTAGCAGGATGACAAAAAAAGTCCTGCTAGCAGCATCTTTGGAGCGGGATAGGAGCGGTGTGTTCACCGCTCCTATACCGCTCCTTCCCATTGATTACAATGGGACACCGCGGTGAAACCGCGGCAATACCGCCGCAAAGCGCTGCTACGGCGGCGCTCTGCGGGGGGTGTTTAACCCGTTTTCGGCCGCTCGCGGGGGGTAAAACCGCACCGCGAGCGGCCGAAAACCGCGGTGAAAACGACGGTAAAGCAGCGCTAAATATAGCGCTGCTTTACCGTCACCGCGGCTCACCGCCCCAGTGTGAAAGGGGCCTTAGACTGATCACCTCTAAACACACACTGCATTTACGCTGATCATCTCTACATCCCTCTTACACTGCTTGCCTCTGCACCCTCTATTACTAGTCACCTCTGCACTCCCCTTACACTGCTCACCTCTGCACCCCTCTTACAATTATATGACACGTACCCACGATCTTAATTCTCGTCGGAAAAAGCTATGATGGTTTTTCCGAAAGAATTCCACTCAAACTTGGCTTGCATACACACGGCCACACAAAAGTTCACTGAACTTTCGACCGTCAAGAGCGCGGTGACGTACAACACTACGACGAACCCAGAAAATCAATGCTTCCGAGCATGCGTCAAATTATTTCTGAGCATGCGCAGGAATTTTGCGCATCAGAATTGCTACAGACGATCAGGATTTCCGATCAAAACTTTTTCCGTTGGAAAAATTAAGAACATGCTCTCAATCTTGGAGATGGAGGATACACACGGTCACATTTTCAGATGAAAAGCTCTCATTGGTCTTTTGCTGGCCGAATTTCCGATCGTGTGTACGCGGCATTATACTTATCACCTCTGCATACCTCCTACAATGATAAGTTCTGCACCTCCCTCCACCCCTCTTACACTACATTGATCTCTTCTGCACTTCTCTTATACTGCTTACCTGTGCACCCCCTCCCCCTGCGCCCCTTTTACAATGCCCATCCCAGTTGTTTACATAGCGCCTATGTACATATTTCAACTGTGCATTTAGCTGTTTGCTTTGAGCTCAGCTTGAAGTATAGTATTTATAAAGTGGAACTCCAGTCCATATGTATTATGTTGTGGATAGAATGGAGTAGGCTAGAACCTCTGCCATTTTTGTATTATGTTATGTCTCCAATCCATGACTGTTACCACAGAACAGGAGGTTAAAGAGGAAAAAAATGTCTTCTCGCTTGCAAGTAGTAGAGGCTGTTCACTTTGCAAATTCAAAGTTCACTTTGCTTAGGAAATACTGTAAGTTGAAGATGTGTTTACTTGAAATATCTAATCACATGGAAATATTGTAGTTTCCCTTATGTGTGATTTTGTATTTCAATTTGATGAACAGTCTCTACTCCTTTAAAGGTAGCCATGCATGGGTAGAAATATGGCTGGTTCAGCAGGGACTGGCCGAATTTCAATCCATGCATGGGCAGCCTGGTTGTACAGCAGTTAATCTACCTATCATCTTCTGTACAGCCAGCCTGTAGGGTTTTTCCCAAATGATCAGTGCTGCCAGCTATAGCGGACAACAGTGATCAGTGTGTTCTGATGGCAGAGAAAGCTCCCTGCTGTCAGAACACAATAGCACAGCAAGAGTGATTCTCCCATCCACATCGGAAAAAAATGATTAATGTATAGCCTTAGTGTATCACCCCAAAGAGCAAAAGTAGCTACAGATCTCAGATGATGGTCTGACTAAGGGGAGCTGTCTCTTTCTGAAGCTTTGTGTGTAAATATTTGAGTCACCTAAGATCACATGTTCATGCTGTGAAGCCCTAAGGAGGTATGTCAGATGTCAATTTAGGAAGATGGATTAGCCAAAAAAAAACTTCAAATCTGTCCAATTTAGAAATTGGTTGGACATGAGCATCTGTTGATTCCACAGAAATTCTTGCTGTTATGAATGGTTGACTTGACAAAGCTATGTTGCCACAGTTCAGGTGATGTGGAAAGAAGTAAATAATACAGTAATTCCATGTAACTTTGTAGTCTCGTATTATCGGTAGTCTAATGGCAGAGGAATATATTTTATCTTTGTAGCAATTTGTAACGTATGGAACACAATATCCATCAAATGGATTGGTTTTTCCTAATGATGTATGTTAAACTTCTTCATGCTGTGGACATGGAAAGGTTATCCAAAGACTGAATGACACTGCAGGAACCATTCAAACAATGGAAGCCCACTCCATAAAGCTCAGTCCTTTGATATGCTAAATGTCATTTGCCTGTAGTGAGATTCATTATTATAAAGAACAACTTCTGTCCTTTGAACCAAAGTGTATACTGTATGCTTGTAAAAAGGCTGAGGTTGTTTGGTGGTCTCATCTCCTGCTGTTACTTATCCAAAGCATGGTGTCAAGTCTGGAGAGACATTTCCTCCAGCAATAGATTCTAGGAAATGAACATTCCAACATGTTCATGAAATATATCCTCCTATCAATAAATACCTCCCACATACATGCATGCCAGGCAAATGCAGACTCTACAGTATTTATACGTATGGGGTTTGTTTTGTTTTGTGTATACTGAATATATTTCTGAATGCTAATGATACCTACTTAGTTAGTACGTGTTAATCTGATAAAAGTAAGGGGGGAGCAAATACACAGCAAAACTATTTAACACCACCTAAAACATTTAAGATCTGTTTCTCCATAGAAGAAACAAAGGGAGACCACAAAACACAGACTCATTGATTTCTAATGTTTTGTCTTCTGGAGCCGTTCTTATCTTGAAATTCACTTTTAGAACTTGCTGGGAAGATGTACATTGGGAAAGGCAATAAACTGTAATTGAACTGATTGACAAGGATTCTTGGGTTAGTGAACGATGATTACTTACATGATGTTAATGATGTTACATGGGATAACCTCTGCAGTTAATTACTTTAACAAAATACAATTACTTTCAGTCTTGTTATCTGATGCTAGTTATTGTTTTATATGGTGACCAACAGACCCAAGTTATTTAGACATCAAGGAAGCTTGGCTTTAACAGTTAAAAGCATATTATTACTGGCCATTCTGGGCTTGTATAAATTAATTAAAACTGTATTTAAACAACAAATTACATTGTAAGCCATTTCCAGGCTACTTATAGCCCTATTAATGACACCATATGAATGATGGGTAAAAATCTAATTTAATGTTGGTCTGGTTGACTGGTTAGGTTGAACAATAAAAGCATATCTAAACCCAAAAAGAAATGTAATATATTGCAGCTTAGCAGTCCTTAGGTGCAGTGGCTGCATAAATTTCCTTTCTTTTTACACTATTTTCACTGTATCTATGAAGGAAGCAATGGACAGGAATAAAAAAAATCTTCTCTCAAAGCAGAACTGAATTCTAAAAACAAAAACAATTGCTGGCAGGTAGAGTTTTTATGACAGAAGAGACCCTATTGGTCACTTCTGTCACAAATGCTTTTCCGTGCCTGCCAATGGTAATAAACATTGCCCGACCGTGCAAGCAGCTTAACAGACTGAACACCCGAAGGAACACTGGGAGAACATGGAAAACCCCATGACAGTGAAAAGCACTGACAGTGAAGCACTGAATGGCATTGTTTGAAAGGTTAGTCTGTCATAATGTATTAATATGCAGTACATACTAGCACATTATGGCACAAAGCTCCTAGGGCCCATTTATCATTAACCCCCCAAAAAAATACAAAAATAGCAGAGTTCAATTCCACTTTAAAGTGGTTATAAACCCTCCTGTGATGCAGCTGCCCCCCCCCCCCCCAGAGCCCCTCTTTTACTTACCTGAACCCGGTCTTTCCAGCGACGGGGATGGGCACACCAGTTCCAGCCGGTGTCTCAGGTCCTTATTGGATAGATTGATAGCAGTGTAGCCACTGGCTCCCGCTGCTGTCAATCTAATCCAATGACACGGGAGACGGGGCCAAGTCCTGCTGTCTGTGTCAACAGACTCAGCAGCAGGACATGGGAGCGCGCCCATCTGAGTGCCATAGGGTAAAGCCGCTCTCGAAAAGAGGAGGGGCCAGGATCACCGCTGAGGGACCCCAAAGGAGGAGGATCGGGGCCACTCTGTGCCAAACCAATGTCACAGAGGTGGTAAGTATGACATGTTTGTTTAAAAAAAAAAAAAAAACGAACCTTTAGTTATCCTTTAATCTCCATTACATTGTGGGGGGGGGGGGGTCAGAGGAATTAGTAGTTTACAGAAGATAACTTAGAAAGAAGATAACATTGTTTGTTATCAGGTCAACAGGTATTTCAGGTTACCTAAAATGGGTATTATCAGATTGTTAGCAGATATTTTCTGTACTTGGTGAAGATATTTTTAGCCTTAAAAAATGAAAATGAATACAGCCACCACATCTAAAGACTGGTGAGGTGTAATATATTACATTTTTATTCTTGCATTAGATATTCTGCTATAAGGTACCCACTGGCATGACTCTCAACCTGAATAGGGTGTTTGAAAAGTGGGTGTGGCACTGCTTTAAATAATATGTGCCTTATAAAAACCTTATATATACAACTATACAAAAAATTCCATATTCAAATAAACATGATTTAGTACACTAAGTGAACAGTGATTCCAAGTAGGAGTAATTAGTGCAAATAGCATATAAATTGACACATGATTTCTTGAATTATTTCAGGAGCACTATATTAAGGACGCATAACCATTGTCACTTTGTATTCATTATTTTTTAATCACATAAAGATCTCATGAATTGGAGCACCAGTCACTTTATATGCTATGTGCACTAATCACTCCTACTTGGAGTCACTGTTCACTGAGTGCACTAAATCCTGTTTATTTGAATATGGCATTTTTGTATAGTTTTATATATAAAGTTTTTATAAGGCACGTATTATTTAAAGCAGTGCCGCACCCACTTTTCAAACATCTTATTCATTTTTAACCCTACTTCGGTAGCTAGTCAGAGTAGAGGCTGCATCTACACACACACCAATAACAATCTGTCCATAGCACGGAATCACCTCACACACTAATCATGACTCTAAACCTGTCTGCCAATAGGTCAGGTTGACTCCAGTTGACTGCTACAGGGAGATAATCATTGAGAGGAGTTGGAAACCTGTATTTTTTTTACTGTATAATAAATTAATGTTTCCTCTTCTCAGCCAGCTTCTTCTTGTGATCTCTGAACCTCCCTATTCCTTTTTTTGTATCTTTGCTTGCTCTTTAGAAGCGCATAACATGACTCATTCTAGATTGCTGTCAGATCCTGGTTACCTGTCTACCCACCATTTTATATCTATGACTAGCCATAGACTTTTTAGATGATTGACAATTGAGGATTTTTTTTCTGATTTTGTTGACTTCATCTTGAGTGATGTCGTCAAAACCTTCGCCACCAAGTATCTTTGCCAGTTTCACGACCTTGTCGACAGCCTCATCCCTCGCAATACAAACCCAAAGGGTGGCCGCCAACATTATCCATAATGAGCAACAGTCCATTCCTAAGTTGTGGAGGTATTCCTTGGCTTGGAGGGATGAATCACTGGTGAAACCAGTTTGAAGCTGGGACTTTGGTCATCCAGGCCTTAGGGCCTTTGTGCATCCAGTAGATAGGCAGCAGGTTTTTATTTTTGTTTTTAGGGGCCCTAGGGTTCGCTGCTTTGTAGATTAGGCCTGGTTTCATCATGTAACCAGCAGCATTGCCACACATAATGAGCATCACTCTGTCCTTCTGTGCCTTAAACCCTGCAGCTTTGGCTTCGTCCTTCATGATGTAAGTTCTGGACAGAATTTTTTCCAGAACAAGCCAGTCTCATCCATGTTAAAAAATAGTTCGGGCTTGTATCCCTTCTCCTCTATGATGTGCCTGAAGGTCTAGGAGTACTTCTACGCATTTCTTTTGTTGGCAGATGCTGCCTCTCCATGTAGAGAAACACTTTTAATATTGATTTGTTTCTTAAAACTATCAAACCATCCCTTACTGGCTTGAAAATATTCAGGCTCCGGTGTGGTTGATGGTCCTGGCCGTGGTTCATTGGTACTTTCTGCATTGTCTCCTGTAGCAAACTGCTAGTACAATTTCCGTGCTTTCTCACGGATAATGTTACAGTCCAAGGGGATGTTCTTTTCTTCTGCAGTTGGTGATCCACAATGCCAAGGCAGATTCCATTCCTGACAATATTTTTATTTCTTATGGTAGTTACCTTTTTGGCACTATCACAGAAACTTACTGATACGGTATTCCTGATGGCTGCCTCATTCTTCTTTTTGTAGCGTACTGTACTTTCGTTGATGCCATAATGGCGCGATACTGCTGCATTACTTTTTAGTTCCCGGAGTAAATACAGTAGTTCAAACTTCTCCTGGAGAGTCTTAAACTTCTTCTGGAACTTAGGTTCATTGCTAGAAGCCTTAGAAGGGGCAGGGCGTTTGGGCGGCATTTTAGTGCTTTAGGAAGAACGAAAAACGCAAGAGCGTGGTAAACTGCTATGATTCTGGGCTGCGCATCTGCCAGAGAGGAAAAAAACACAAACTACTGAGGCCGAGAACACTGAACTGCTACTCTGCAGGGGTCAACTGTAGTCATATTAGTGGGGTAGGCAACCTTTGGAGTACAGCATGCCCCTAAATGTTTTCAAAGAAATTGAAAGTGCCGGTTATATAAAAGGAATTTCAACTTCACGCTCTCAATCACAAAAAGGTAAGTAAATGCTGTAAACTACTTAAAAAATAGTAGAAATTAACAATGAGCTTTCAAAGATCAACAATAAGTGGTAAAGTAAATGGTAAATTCCCATGTTATAGAAGTGTAAGCACATCCACACCTAAGATAACCCTAATTCCCGTACCATCATACCACAGATCAGCCAGTTCCTGCACCATCATGCCTCAGATCAGCCAGATTTCCACACCTTGACCACTGTACGGGATATGTTGATTACCTACCGGCATCAGTGAATCCATGTGGGCATGCATCTCCGCTCTAGAGAAAGGTTCAAGGTTTACACACGGTGCTATACAGCTGTCTAAGAATCTTCAAGGAAGCAAATGCTTTGGAAGAACTACAACTATCAGCTTTCAGCATCTAAAATCAGCCTTCTCTTATATCGTGGAAATTAATTTACAGCCACAAGTGATTGCAGGAAGTGATCATGTTGGGACAAGCAGACTTTCACTGTCAATTACAAACTGGAAATATCTCCTACACCCTAGAATTTCTGGACTCAGCCAACACTCTAATTATTTCAATCTGGGCTCATTTTCAGATGCAGTGCAGTTACTAGGGAGACATACACATGCAGACAGCCGCCCAATCTCGATATTTCCTGAGCACCACCCTCTGATTGAGGTCAATCAGCTGTTCAGTGCTCACACAGCACAAGCAGATACTGCATAACAGGCTGGACGAAACAGGAGGGAGGACAAGCACATTGAGAGATACGAGTTTGTTTGGAAGCATGGGCAAGCATGGTATGCTGTCAAATATGGATTACAACTATGTAGTCAAATATGTCAATCGGTTGTTTTCATTTTCAACAATCCACGTAATCTCTTATCAGCACCATTCCCCCGTGAAGGTCAATCAGCTGCTGAGATTTTTATCTGATATCAGTGCCTAGCAGGCTGGACCTCAAACCCCCCCCCCCCCCTCGCTGTCTGCCAGTCCACCAGCACTTACCCCATGTAGGCAGCGGGCACATCAGACAGCGGCGGAGATCAGGGCAGTGGCAGGCACATTGGGCAGCGGCGGGGATAGGGGCATCGGCAGACATCAGGCTGAGACAGGCATCGGGAAGCGGCTCCTGTGTCTTCTCCTCCTTGCTTCCGCCGTGTGTCTCCTCCCCTCCTCCTAGGCATCCAATAGGATTGCCTGTCCTTTCAGCCAATAGAGTGACGGGTATCAGACCCGCTTCCTGATTGGCTGGGAGGAGGATCAGTGTTGCAACAGCAAATAATCATTCACTGTTGCAACACACCTGGGTGGGCTCCAGATGCAATGCTCTGCGCCCCGAGCCCACCCTATTTTGAAGCCTATTAGAGCCTCTGGCTCTAATCAGGTGCTTCAAAAAACACACCCCCACCATAGGAATTCATGCGCCTGGTGTCCTGAAAGGGACCGGCACATGAATAGGGAAGGCGGCAGCGGTGGATAGGGAGGCGGCGCCCGTTCGCCCACAATGGACGGGCCACCCCTGGTGGTGGATATGAAAAATATATCAAGGGGCTCACCAATCAGCATGATATGACATGGCATGTAGATACATCTGGTTTGAAACTCTGTATTCATACATGTCAATCTGTTGCCTTTCATTTCCAACAAATCCATGTGTGCACACTATTGGGAAGTCCATACACATGCAGATGGTTGGTTGTAGATCTCTCACAAGCGCCATCTCCCTGTGAAGGTCAGTCAGCTGCTGAGTGTTATCTGACATCAGTGTTCAGCAGGCTGGACCAAAAGGGAGTCAATGGAAGCGTGTAACAGACCTATATTTATGGGATTACCAATCAGCATGGTATGACAGATCCCTATACTATGACAGGACACCAACCCGTGTATGTACACTTTGGAAAACAACCTAATCCTATCTTTTTTTGCTATACACCCTCATCACCACAATCAACAAGTCTATAAAAGCAAAGGAGAAGGCCTTCAAAAAATACAAGGTTGAGGGATCATCATCAGCATTCAGAATTTATAAAGAATGCAACAAGAAATGTAAGGGTGCAATAAGGACGGCTAAGATAGAACATGAAAGACACATAGCGGAGGAGAGCAAAACAAATCCCAAGAACATCTTTAAGTATGTAAACCGTAAAAAAGGTAGGACAGACCATATTGGCCCCATGAAGAATGAGGAAGGACATCTGGTTACAAAGGCTGGGGAGATGGTGAATGTATTGAATTTATTCTTCTCCTCAGTCTTCACGAGGGAATCAGGGGGCTTCAGTAACCAAAACTGTAGTGTTTAACCTCATGACACATCACAGGAAGCACCTCCATGGTTAATAGAGGACAGAATTCAAATTAGACTTGGGAAACTTAACATAATTAATAAATCACCGGGACCAGATAGCTTGCACTCAAGGGTACTTAGGGAACTCAGTTAAGTAATTGCCAGACCATTGTTCCTAATTTTTACTGATAGTCTACTGACTGGAATGGTACCAGCTGATTGGAGAAAAGCCAATGTAGCATCAATATTTAAAAGGGCCCAAAATACATCCCTGGGAATTACAGACCAGTTAGCCTAACATCAATAGTATGTAAACTCTTGGAGGGGATGATAAGGGACTACTGGTATATACAAGATTTTAGTAATGAGAACGGTATCATTAGCAGTAATCAGCATGGATTCATGAATAATCGTTCTTGCCAAACCAATCTATTAACCTTCTATGAGGAGGTGAGTTGCCATCTAGATAAAAGAAGGCCCGTAGACGTGGTGTAGAAAGCATTTGCAAAAGCATTTGACACAGTTCCCCATAAATGTTTACTGTACAAAATAAGGTCCATTGGCATGGACCATAAGGTGAGTACATGGATTGAAAACTGGCAACAAGGACGAGTTTAGAGGGTGGTGATAAATGGTGAGCACTCTGGTCAGTGGGGTCCCCCAGGGTTCTGTACTGGGACCAATCCTATTTAATTTGTTCATAAACAACCTGGAGGATGGGGTAAACAGTGCAATCTCTGTATTTGTGGACGATACTAAGCTAAGCTTCTCCACAGGATGTGGAAACCTTGCAAAAAGATATGAACAAATTAATGGGGTGGGCAACTACATGGCAAATGAGGTTCAATGTAGAAAAATGTAAAATAATGCATTTGGGTGGCAAAAATATGAATGCAATCTATACACTGGGGCGAGAAACTCTGGGGCAATCTAGGATGGAAAAGGACCTGGGGGTCCTAGTAGATGATAGGCTCAGCAATGCCAAGCTGCTGCTAACAAAGCAAACAGAATATTGGCATGCATTAAAAAGGGGATTAATTCCAGAGATAAAACGATAATTCTCCCGCTCTACAAGACTCTGGTCCGGCCGCACCTAGAGTATGCTGTCCAGTTCTGGGCACCAGTCCTTAGGAAGGATGTACTGGAAAATGGAGCGAGTACAGAGAAGGGCAACAAAGTTAATAAAGGGTCTGGAGGATATTAGTTATAAGGAAAGGTTGCGAGCACTGAACTTATTCTCTCTGGAGAAGAGACGCTTGAGAGAGGATATGATTTCAATATATAAATACCATACTGGTGACCCCACAATAGGGATAAAACTTTTTTGCAGAAGGGAGTTTAACAAGACTCGTGGTCACTCATTAAAATTAGAAGAAAAAAGGTTTAACCTTAAACTACGTAGAGGGTTCTTTACTGTAAGAGCGGAAATGATGTGGAATTCCCTTCCACAGACGGTGGTCTCAGCGGGGGGCATCAATTGTTTCAAGAAACTATTAGATAAGCACCTGAACGACCGCAACATACAGGGGTATACAAAGTAATACTGAAATATAATCACACACATAGGTTGGACTTGATGAACTTGTGTCTTTTTTCAACCTCACCTACTTTGTAATTATGTAACTTGATGGACTTGTGTCTTTTTTCAACCTCGTCTACTATGTAACTATGTAAATATAGCCATGCCAATATCGCCATTGGTATATGCCACTGCAGCCCCTTGTAGTCCGTTTACAACTCCCATTTGTTGGTGGTTTACATTGACATTTGTTTGAGTGGGTTGGACACGGGTTCACTTGCAGATGGTCGGACAAGGCAAATAAGCAGGCAGACTTACTTTCATTACAGACATTTAGCCATTCTGGACCTGTTACCATCAGAAGGGGGAGCATATTCACTTGAGATAAAGGGGTGCCAGCAATTTTGGGGGCCAGGATCTGGGGAGATCAGAGTGCGGTGGGTTGTGTTGGGTGGGGGGCCAGGGGTATATGTGGGGTAGGGGTTTACCATCTTTGCCATGGTTGCTTTTTACATGTATGTCCAATAAATACAATTTTGTATTGAAATCGATAGCCTTTGTAGGTGCGTTTTTCCTTTGGTGGTTTTTTGGCATGTATATTTTGGAAGCATCTCCCCTCATTTAATCAGGTATAGGCACCTTTTTCAAAACACTCCCAGGATCCATACAATTGTCTTTTTTTTCTCCACCACTGTACCCCCCTGCTCTTCTGTCCCACCACAATACCCCCTGCTCTTCTGCCCCATCACTGTACCCCCCTGCTCATCTGCCCCATCACTGTACCCCCCTGCTCATCTGCCCCATCACTGTACCCCCTGCTCATCTGCCCCACTGCTGTACCCCCCTGCTCATCTGCCCCACTGCTGTACCCCTCCTGCTCATCCGCCCCACTGTTGTACCCCCTGCTCATCTGCCCCACTGCTGTACCCCCATGCTCATCTGCCCCACCACTGTACCCCCCTACTCTTCTGTCCCACCGCTGTACCCCCCTCACTCTTCTGTCCCACTGCTGTACCCCCCCTGCCCATCTGCCCCACCACTCGCCCCCCTGCTCTTCTGCCCCACCACTGTACCCCCCTGCTCATTTGCTCCACCACTGTGGCCCCCTGCTCTTCTGCCCCACCGCTGTACTCCCCTGCTCGTCTGCTCCACTGAGATACCCCCCTGCTTATCTGCCCCACCAATGTACCCCTCCTTCTCATTTATCCCAGCAAGGTACCTCCTATACATCTGTCTCACCACTGTACCCCCTGCACATCTGCCCCACCACTGTACCCCCTGCACATCTGCCCCACTGCTGTACCCCTCTGCTCATCTGGCCCACCACTGTAAACCCCTGCCCCACCACAGTATCCCCCTGCTCTTCTGTCCTGTTAGTGTACCTCCCTGCTCTTCTGTCCTGTTAGTGTACCCCCCTGCACATCTGCCTCATCACAGTACCCCTCTTCTCATCATCTGCACCATTTTTACCCCCTTTCTTCTTTGAGGAGTATGGCCAGTGTGATAGGAGAGCAGCAACCACAAATGAAAACAAACCGGTGGCTACAACTTCATCAAAGTTCCATTAACTGTCACTTGATTGCTGTTTTCTCAGTCAGAGTGAGATCTCTCTTAATTACAGCCAAGCAAGTCATTATTCTCCTCATAGTGAGCGAGGTTAGCAGGACTGTGATTATCCTTAGCCTTTGCCAATCACAATACTCCTCTTCCTGGAAACAGGAACCCGATCTTCTCCTCATCATAGGAGCTGGAAGGATGTTTGCTGCGGCTGCGAGTGACAAAAAAAAACGAGAACAAAACCGCCTTTACTGTGCTGTACAATGTGTGGGGGCACAGTGCCCCCCTACAATAGTGCCGCTGCAGGTTGGGTAATTCCAAGTTTGGCATGCATTAGTTCGGCAGAAGCTGTGTTTTGCTGGCACTTTCCTGCGGCGCTCTGCAGATGGAGAGGGAGTCGCATGCCAGCAACAAAGGCTTCACGTGCCACTTGTGGCACGCATGCCGGGAGTTGCCTACCCCAGCTCTAGAGACAGTTCTGGGTTGAATCTGGGTCAAGGTTGAGTGACTCAGGGAGGCCGGATGACTCAGCAAACAGCATCTCTGGTGCCTCCACCTGTTTTCTGGAACCTTGGAGAAGCTTCCAGATGCAGTAGGTGGAGGCTAGGAGGGGCTGCTTGAAATATTTATGAGGGCCCCAGCCAATCCCCCACAGCCCCAGTCTAAAAAAAGTATATAACAAGCGTGTTACTTCTCACAAATGTTTTTCAACAGGTGGGATGGTCAGTGAAGTGTAATTTACTGATAGCTAGACTGATTTATAGATATATATTGGTTGAATGGCGGTACTCTGATTGGCAAATAGGGGGAGATTTACTAAAACTCAGAATCTGGTGCAGCTGTGCATGGTAGCCAATCAGCTTCTAGCTTTAGCTTGCTCAATTAAGCTTTGGCAATAAAACCTGGAACCTGATTGGTTTCTATGCAGAGCTGCAACAGATTTTGCACTCTCCAGCTTTAGTAAATGACCACCACAATTTCACTTGAAAAGCAGAAATATGTAAAGAGGCATTCCAGGTATGGACATTTTATACATAGTTACATTGGTCCAGCTTAGGCTGACGTAACTATGAATATACCATTCTTGGCTGATGCCCATGGAGGTGGGGAGGTGAGGTCACACTCTCCAACTCACCCAATAAGAGAACACTTTGCATTTATTCAGGGAATGTTAAGCATTCCTTGAATGGTGCCCCTGCAGAGTGGGCGACCTTCTGTGTTTACAATCTAGCAGGGCAGATGCTCAGCACAGGACCTCGAAGCAAGTGGAGATCACTGGAGTAGAAGTGTCTACATCAGTGATTTCCAGCTTCCAGGGCATTGGTCAGGTATGGTATATACATACTGTAGTTATATTGGTCCAAGCTGGATCAGTGTAACTATGTATAAAATATTCATACTGGGAATTTATCTTTAACTGTTGTGCTTTACAAGCAACCACTTCAAGAACGTGGTTTATAAATAGTTTATTGCCTGACAAGACAAAGCAAGTGAACTGGACTCATAAAACAACAAAGCTGTGCTAATACAATGAAAAAGTAGAAATGAATGTTTAATAAAACATATTATAAATAAAGTCCATGTGAAAAAGTGAGGATAATTGAAGAAATCTTCTTTAAAAGCTCACTTGAAAACTTCAACACCACAAGTGATGAGAACTCCTATTGTGAAAACCACCCCCTCCAATAATAGGGGCACTTACCAGATCCTATTGACCTTCCATCTCTAGAGAGGTCAAACGGGCAATGATCACAATCATCTGTGAAATGTAGTAAATAGAGAATGATCTTCTATGGAACTTGACTGCCACTGCTTGTCTCTAGGCCCACCACAACAATCACTCCGATAGTGTAAAAAGTGAATTGGACTAACCTGCCTTTATCCACTGGCTGAGGATGTCTGTTGAGACCTAAGATTCTATCTTAAGTTTGAAAGATTCATAATACCAGTGGGGGCTGGTGCTCAAATTTTTTGGGGGGCTGCAAACTAAACAGAAAAATACTGAACCCCTCCCCCCCCCCATCAATTGCAGCCTCACTGTGCCCATCAAATGCAACCATTGTGCCTATCAAATGCAGCCACTGTGCCCATCAATTTCAGCCATTGTGCCCATCAAACGCAGCCACTGTGCCCATCACATGCAGCCACTTGTGCCCATGGCGGCTCTGGCAGCCCCCCCGCGTGCGGCTTTGACAGCACCCCCCCGCATGATGCGGCTCTGACAGGGGGGACTTACCGCAGCAGCTCCACTCCAATGCACCATAGCGACCTCCGCTCCAGCGTGTCTCCTACACTCCTCTTCCTAAGCGCCAGGCATCCAATAGGGTGGTCTGGCACTTTGGCCAATCAGGGAACAGGTCTGATGCCCTGCCTTCTTATTGGAAGGTTAGTGTGAAAATAGCGAAAAAATGTATTTGCTATCGTCACACAATTGGGTGGGATCAGGGCGCACTCTCTGCGTCCTCAGCCCACCCTATTTTGAAGCCTATTAGAGCCTATTTTCACACTAGAGTGCCTCCCCGACAATCAGGAGCCAGGTCGGTGAGACCTATTTCCCGATTGGCCAAAATGCCAGGCGATTCTATTGGATGCCTAGCGGCTTTGAAGTGGAAGAAGCATGAGGAGCGGACGCCTCTGCCGCTGCTGCTGCTGCCCGCACTGTGGAGGAATGGAGAAGAGTGTAGACACAGTGACAGGAGGATCCTCTTTCCAGTCCGGTAAGTGCTGAACCTGGGTGGGGGGGGGGGGTTGGGGTGCTGTCGGATTTTTTTTTCTGTCAGTGCCCAGCGCGCAGGGGGGGGGGTGATGTGAGTGATGCCGTGATACACTATTTGTAATGCTGGGCTATTTACACTATCTGTATTGCTAAACTATAAACACTATCTATATTGCTGGGCTATATAAACTATCTGTATTGCTGGGCTATATACACTATCTGTGTTGCTGGGCTATATACACTATCTGTATTGCTGGGCTATATACACTGTCTGCGTTGCTGGGCTATACACACTGTCTGTATTGCTGGGCTATATACACTATCTGTATTGCTTTATTTGTATTGCTAGGCTATATACACTATCTGTATTGCTGGGCTATATACACTACCTGTAATGCTGAGCTATATACCCTGATCTGTGAGGCTGATCTATATACTCTGTCATGTGTAGGGATGGGCCCGGTGTTCGATTCGAACCCATGTTCGAATCGAGCACCGGGCGTTCGCTCGCTCGGCGAGCCCAGAACTATTGGGGCCGCTCGCATCAAATTCGTGTGATGCGAGCGGCCCCGCAATGCATTGCGCTAGTCGCAGTGCAATGCTGGCTGATGATTGGCCAAGCATGCACTGTGACCCCGCATGCTTGGCTAATCACAGCGCCGGCAGCGAGGAGAGCCATAATTGGCTACAGGCAGGATGCCTGTAGCCAATTATAGCTCAGGGGCTTTAGTACACGCCCCACGGTATAAGAGGCCGCGGCGGCGGCCTCGCATATTATGTTTCAGTCACAGTGTCAGCGTGTCAGTGTGTTGCTGACTGCTGACAAGATATGCTCTATTTCTGGGGATTTGTGTGTGCGTGCTGTTAGAACAGCATTGCAGTATCACATCTGGGGGGTGTCTATAGGTGGCCTGTGAAGGGGGGCAAGGAAGTGTCATTTTTGCAGGAAAAAAGCTATTTAAAAGCACTCGCGGCTAATGAATTGATGGCTCCTGTAACACAGAGAACTGTCATTCATTAATAAAAAACAAAAAAAAAAGCATGGGGGTCCCCCCAAATTCAATAACCAGGCCCTTCAGGTCTGGGATGGATATTAAGGGGAACCCCAGCCAAAAAAAAATAAAAAAAAATGGCATAGGGTCCCCCTCAAAATCCATACCAGACCCTTGAGGTCTGGTATGGATTTTAAGGGGAACCCTAGCCAAAAAAAATGGCGTGGGGTCCCCCTCAAAATCCATACCAGACCCTTATCCGAGCACGCAACCTGGCAGGCCGCAGGAAAAGAGGGGGGGACGAGAGCGGCCCCCCCTCCCGCCTGAACCGTACCAGGCCACATGCCCTCAACATTGGGAGGATGCTTTGGGGGTCTAAGACCCCTAAAGCACCTTGTCCCCATGTTGATGAGGACAAGGGCCTCTTCCCCACAACCGTGCCCGGTGGTTGTGGGGGTCTGCGGGCGGGGGGCTTATCGGAATCTGGAAGCCCCCTTTAACAAGGGGACCCCCAGATCCCGCCCCCCCCTGTGTGAAATGGTAAGGGGGTACAAAAGTACCCCTACCATTTCACCAAAAAAGTGTGAAAAATTGTAAAAATGACAGGAGACGGTCTTTGACAATTCCTTTATTAAAATCTTCTTTCTTCTTTCTTCATCCTTCGGTTTCTTCATCTTCTCCTTCCGTCATCTTCTTCCATCTTCTTCCATCTTCTTCTTCCTCCGATCCGCTTCTTCTTGCGCTGGTCTTCTCGTCCTTCTCGTCTTGGGCCGCTCCGCGCAATGGGAGGCTCCCGCTGTGTGAGGCTCCACTCCGTCTGACAGGTCTTTTATAATAAAGGGCACCTGGTGACCCCGCTCCCTCTGACGCACGGGGACGTCATGGGGAATCCCCCATGGCTTTCCCCATGACGTCAGAGGGGGGCGGGGTCACCAGGTGCCCTCCGTTATAAAAGACCTGTCAGACGGAGCGGAGCCTCACACAGCGGGAGCCTCCCTTTGCGCCCAAGAAGAGACACCGACACCGACGCCGACGGAAGAAGATGCCGGACGAGAAGGACGAGAAGACCAGCGCAAGAAGAAGCGGATCGGAGGAAGAAGAAGATGGAAGAAGATGGAAGAAGATGACGGAAGGAGAAGATGAAGAAACCGAAGGATAAAGAAAGAAGATTTTAATAAAGGAATTGTCAAAGACCGTCTCCTGTCATTTTTACCATTTTTCACACTTTTTTGGTGAAATGGTAGGGGTACTTTTGTACCCCCTTACCATTTCACACAGGGGGGGGGGCGGGATCTGGGGGTCCCCTTGTTAAAGGGGGCTTCCAGATTCCGATAAGCCCCCCGCCCGCAGACCCCCACAACCACCGGGCACGGTTGTGGGGATGAGGCCCTTGTCCTCATCAACATGGGGACAAGGTGCTTTTGGGGTCTTAGACCCCGAAAGCATCCTCCCAATGTTGAGGGCATGTGGCCTGGTACAGTTCAGGCGGGAGGGGGGGCCGCTCTCGTCCCCCCCTCTTTTCCTGCGGCCTGCCAGGTTGCGTGCTCGGATAAGGGTCTGGTATGGATTTTGAGGGGGACCCCACGCCATTTTTTTTGGCTAGGGTTCCCCTTAAAATGCATCCCAGACCTCAAGGGTCTGGTATGGATTTTGAGGGGGACCCTACGCCATTTTTTTTTTTTTTTGGCTGGGGTTCCCCTTAATATCCATTCCAGACCTGAAGGGCCTGGTTATTGAATTTGGGGGGACCCCTACGCTTTTTTTTTTTTTTTTTTTTTTTTTTTATCAATGACTTTTTTTTTTATGAATGACTTTCAGTTTCAATGAATGACTGTATTATGGGAGCCGACAATACACATTAGCCGCGAGTGATTTTAAATAGCTTTTTTACTTGCAAAAATGACACTATTTGCAGAGACAGTTCTAAACACGGGAAACATGCGCCTCTTTACATGCATACTATAGACACCCCCAGGTACGAAATTTAAAGGAATATTACACTTTTATTGTTTCAATTTAAGCATTATTAAAATCACTGCTCCTGAAAAAACGGCCATTTAAAAAAAAAAAAATTTGCATTGATACATGTCCCCTGGGGCAGCACCCAGGTCCCCAAACACTTTTTATGACATTAACATGCATATTAGCCTTTAAAATTAGCACTTTTAATTTCGAGCGTTCGCATCCATTATAACTAATAGAGTTCTAAAGCACTTTAGGTCCGTTCGCGGGTTCTGGTGCGAGCCGAACGGGGGGGTGTTCGGCTCATCCCTAGTCATGTGATGCTGAGCTGTATACTCTGTCCTGTTATGCTGAGCTGTATACCCCTGACATTATGGGTGGAAGCAAGTGGAATACAGGGGACGGAGTGGGTGGATTATATAATTGGTGGGGCTTATAAGAAGAGGGAGGGGTCAAAAAAGAGAGGGGTCTGGCGCCCCCCCATCTTAAAACTTCACCAGCCGTCACTGCTCATATGTCTATTTCCCAATGACAACCTCTGGATATGATGCTGAGCATGTGCACTCAAGCTAATTGGTCAACCATGGTGAGGCCTGTTCTGAGTGGAACCTGTCCTGTTAAACCGCTGTATGGTCTTGGCCATACCCCCCAACATTTTGAGATGGGAATGAGGGACACCTACTAGCAAACGTATGTAGGCATAGAACACACCTCCTGCCACACCCCCTTAAAGGAGAATTAACCAAAAAAAGGTTAATTAAATCCACAAGAGCTTTTTTTACCACTACTATTCCTTTATATTGTTTTTTAAAATTTACAAATGCAGCAATTTAGAATTCGGATGACAGGTTTAGCACTGGGAAACACTTTGTGAAAGATAAAAAGTGCATTTTATATACAACTATATAGATCAGAAAAAAATGAGGGAAAAATGAGGAGGAAAGAGGGACAGAGGGACAATCAGGGACAGTCCCTTGAAATCAGGCACAGCTGTGCGCTATGGTGTTGACCACCATGCTGCAGCTCAGTTTAACCACTTCAGCCCCGGACCATTTGGCAGCCAAAGGACCAGAGGTCTTTTTTCAATTTCGCACTGCACTACTTTAACTGGTAATTGCGCGGTCATGCAATTTTGTAACCAACGAAATTTGCGTCCTTTTCTTCCCACAAATAGAGCTTTCTTTTGATGGTATTTGATTGCCTCTGTGATTTTTATTTTTTTGCGATATAAACGGAAAAAGAGCGAAAATTTTGAAAAAAAAAAGAGATTTTCTACTTTTTGTTATAAAAAAAATCTAATAAACTCAATTTTAGTCAAACATTTGGGCCAAAATGTATTCAGCCACATGTCTTTAGTAAAAAAAATGCCAATAAGCGTATATTTATTGGTTTGCGCAAAAGTTATAGCGTCTACAAACTAGAGTACATTTTCTGGAATTTACACCGCTTTTAATTTATGACTGCCTATCTCATTTCTTGAGGTGCTAAAATGGCAGGGAAGTACAAAACCCCCCCAAATGACCCCATTTTGGAAAGTAGACACCCCAAGCTATTTGCTGAGAGGCATGTTGAGCCCATTGAATATTTTTTTTTTTAGTCCCAAGGGATTGAATAAAGACAAAAAAAAAGTTGTCACTAAATGATATATTGCTCACACATGCCATGGTTATATGTGGAGATGCACCCCAAAATACATTTTGCTGCTTCTCCCGAGTATGGGGATACCACATGTGTGGGACTTTTTGGGAGCCTAGCCACGCACGGGGCCCCGAAACCCAATCAACGCCTTCAGGGTTTCTAAGGGTGCAAATTTTTGATTTCACTCCTCACTACCTATCACAGTTTTGAAGGCCATAAAATGCCAAAATAGCACAAAACCCCCCCAAATGACCCCATTTTGGAAAGTAGACACCCCAAGCTATTTGCTGAGAGGCATGTTGAGTACATGGAATATTTTATATTTTGCCACAAGTTGAGGGAATATTACAAACTTTTTTTTTTTTGCCCAAAGTTGTCACTAAATGATATATTGCCCACACATGCCATGGGCATATGTGGAATTACACCCCAAAATACATTCTGCTGCTTCTCCTGAGTACGGGGATACCACATGTGTGGGACTTTTTGGGAGCCTATCCGCATACGGGACCCCGAAAACCAAGCACCGCCTTCAGGATTTCTAAGGGCATAAATTTTTGATTTCACTCCTCACTACCTATCACTACCTATCACAGTTTTGAAGGCCATAAAATGCCAAGATGGCACAAAACCCCCCCAAATGACCCCATTTTGGAAAGTAGACACCCCAAGCTATTTGCTGAGAGGCATGTTGAGCCCATTGAATATTTTTTTTTTTAGTCCCAAGTGATTGAATAAAGACAAAAAAAAAAAAAAAAAAAAATGTATTCAAAAAGTTGTCACTAAATGATATATTGCTCACACATGCCATGGTTATATGTGGAATTGCACCCCAAAATACATTTTGCCACTTCTCCTGAGTACGGGGATACCACATGTGTGGGACTTTTTGGGAGCCTAGCCGCGTACGGGGCCCCGAAACCCAAGCACCACCTTCAGCATTTCTAAGGGTGTAAATTTTTGATTTCACTCCTCACTACCTATCACAGTTTCGAAGGCCATAAAATGCCAAAATTGCACAAAACCCCCCCAAATGACCCCATTTTGGAAAGTAGACACCCCAAGCTATTTGCTGAGAGGCATGTTGAGTACATGGAATATTTTATATTTTGCCACAAGTTGCGGGAATATTACAAACTTTTTTTTTTTTTGCCCAAAGTTGTCACTAAATGATATATTGCCCACACATGCCATGGGCATATGTGGAATTACACCCCAAAATACATTCTGCTGCTTCTCCTGAGTACGGGGATACCACATGTGTGGGACTTTTTGGGAGCCTATCCGCATACGGGACCCCGAAAACCAAGCACCGCTTTCAGGATTTCTAAGGGCATAAATTTTTGATTTCACTCCTCACTACCTATCACTACCTATCACAGTTTTGAAGACCATAAAATGCCAAGATGGCACAAAACCCCCCCAAATGACCCCATTTTGGAAAGTAGACACCCCAAGCTATTTGCTGAGAGGCATGTTAAGCCCGTTGAATATTTTTTTTTTTAGTCCCAAGTGATTGAATAAAGACAAAAAAAAAAATAAAAAAAATTTATTCAAAAAGTTGTCACTAAATGATATATTGCTCACACATGCCATGGTTATATGTGGAATTGCACCCCAAAATACATTTTGCTGCTTCTCCTGAGTATGGGGATACCACATGTGTGGGACTTTTTGGGAGCCTAGCCGCGTACGGGGCCCCGAAACCCAAGCACCGCCTTCAGGATTTCTAAGGGTGCAAATTTTTGATTTCACTCCTCACTACCTATCACAGTTTCGAAGGCCATAAAATGCCAAAATAGCACAAAACCCCCCCAAATGACCCCATTTTGGAAAGTAGACACCCCAAGCTATTTGTTGAGAGGCATGGTGAGTATTTTACAGCTCTCATGTGTTTTTGAAAATGAAGAAAGTAAAGAAAAAAAAAATTTTTTTTTCTTTTTTCAATTTTCAAAACATTGTGACAAAAAGCGAGATCTGCAAAATACTCACCATACCTCTCAGCAAATAGCTTGGGGTGTCTACTTTCCAAAATGGGGTCATTTGGGGGTGGTTTGTGCCATCTGGGCATTCCATGGCCTCCGAAACTGTGATTGGCAGTGAGGAGTGAAATAAAAAAATTACACCCTTAGAAAGCCTGAAAGCGGTGCTTGGATTTTGGGGTCCCGTACGCGGCTAGGCTCCCAAAAAGTCCCACACATGTGGTATCCCCGTACTCAGGAGAAGCAACAGAATGTATTTTGGGGTGTATCTCCACATATGCCCATGGCATGTTTGAGCAATATATCATTTAGTGACAAGTTTTTGTAAAAAAAAATATTATTTTTTTTTTTTGTCATTATTCAATCTCTTGGGACCAAAAAAAAAAATATTTAATGGGCTCAACATTGCTCTCAGCAAATAGCTTGGGGTGTCTACTTTCCAAAATGGGGTCATTTGGGGGGGGTTTGAACTGTCCTGGCATTTTATGCACAACATTTAGAAGCCTATGTCACACGTCACCCACTCTTCTAACCACTTGAAGATAAAGCCCTTTCTGACACTTTTTGTTTACATGAAAACATATTTTTTTTTTGCAAGAAAATTACGTTGAACCCCCAAACACTATATATATTGTTAAAGCAAAGGCCCTACAGATTAAAATGGTGGGTGTTGCATTTTTTTTTTCCACACAGTATTTGCGCAGCGATTTTTCAAACGCATTTTTTGTGGAAAAAATACACTTTTTTTTATTTTAATGCACTTAAACACACTATATTGCTCAAATTTTTGATGAAATAAAAAATATGATCTTAGGCCGAGTACATGGATACCAAACACGACATGCTTTAAAATTGCGCACAAACACGCAGTGGCGACAAACTACATACATTTTTAAAAGCCTTTAAAAGCCTTTACAGGTTACCACATTAGATTCACGGAGGAGGTCTACTGCTAAAATTACTGCCCTCGATCTGACCTTCGCGGTGATACCTCACATGCATGGTGCAATTGCTGTTTACATATGACGCCAGACCAACGCTTGTGTTCGCCTTTGCGCAAAAGGGGGGGCAGGGGTGCTTTTTTTTTTTTTTTTTTTGTTTTTCTTTTTATTTAGCTTTTTTATTTTATTTTTAAACTGTTCCTTCCATTTTTTTTTTTTCTTAGTTGTCATTTTTATTGTTATCGCAGGGAATGTAAATATCCCCTATGATAGCAATAGGCAGTGACAGGTACTCTTTTTTTGAAAAAATTGGGGTCTATTAGACCCTAGATCTTTCCTCTGCCCTCAAAGCATCTGACCACACCAAGATCGGTGTGATAAAATGCTTTCCCAATTTCCCAATGGCGCGGTGGGTATGCCCACCATTAGAATACCTCCCTTCATCCACCCACTTCTAATGATGGGCATACATGCACCATTTATATATGCCGAAGCATGGGGGCATCCTCCCGCAAAAAAAGTTATGCCACGTACACATGGTCGGACTTTTTTCGACCGTATGTACGTGGCATTAGGAGCAAAATCGCTCCTCCGCCCTCTGCTGCCCCCATGCTTCGGCATATATGCTCTTTTTTTTAACTGTGGTGGTGAAATCACCTCCTACAGCATTGGAGTCGCGGCTTTATGTATCGTGGGAGCAAACGCTGTTGCTGTCAAGATAAATAAATCCACGCTGCAACTGAATGGCGTACCTGCTAAGCAAATAATGGTTAACATTAAAACAAAGTAACATTACAGTATAACAGTAAGACCTTACCATACCATACCTGCAAAGCAAATACCAAAAAAAAAACATAGTAAAAAATAAAACATTTTGTTAACGCAACCGGTGCCTAAAATATATATATGCCGAAGCATGGGGGCATCCTCCCGCAAAAAAGTTATGCCACGTACACATGGTCGGACTTTTTTCGACCGTATGTACGTGGCATTAGGAGCAAAATCGCTCCTCCGCCCTCTGCTGCCCCCATGCTTCGGCATATATGCTCTTTTTTTTAACTGTGGTGGTGAAATCACCTCCTACAGCGTTGGAGTCGCGGCTTTATGTATCGTGGGAGCAAACGCTGTTGCTGTCAAGATAAATAAATCCACGCTGCAACTGAATGGCGTACCTGCTAAGCAAATAATGGTTAACATTAAAACAAAGTAACATTAGAGTATAACAGTAAGACCTTACCATACCATACCTGCAAAGCAAATACCAAAAAAAAAAACATAGTAAAAAATAAAAACATTTTGTTAACGCAACCGGTGCCTAAAATATATATATGCCGAAGCATGGGGGCATCCTCCCGCAAAAAAGTTATGCCACGTACACATGGTCGGACTTTTTTCGACCGTATGTACGTGGCATTAGGAGCAAAATCGCTCCTCCGCCCTCTGCTGCCCCCATGCTTCGGCATATATGCTCTTTTTTTTAACTGTGGTGGTGAAATCACCTCCTACAGTGTTGGAGTCGCGGCTTTATGTATCGTGGGAGCAAACGCTGTTGCTGTCAAGATAAATAAATCCGCGCTGCAACTGAATGGCGCACCTGAAAACAAAAAAATGGTTAACAATAAAACATACCTGAAAAGCAAGCATGATAAAACATAATAAAACATTGCAGAATAGAATAGAGTAAAAAAGAGCAACAATAGAGAGAGAACAATAAAACGACAACTATTTTTGGTTTTTTATTTTATATTTTTTTTGGGTTTTTTTTTTTTTTGTACTTTTTTTTTTTATTTTTATTTTTTACACTTTTTTTTTAAACTATAACTATAATTTTAACTGTAACGGTCGGGTCTCAAAATGCGATGGCATTCTTGAGACCCTGTAACTATAATTTTAACTGCAACGGTCGGGTCTCAAAATGCGATGGCATTCTTGAGACCCTGTGAAAGTGTATCCTAGCCTGTGAAATGCTGTACCCTACGCTAAAACCTCACTAGTTCGTGGTAGCGTTCAAAGCATTCACCAACGCAGAGACCAGGATTGTCAGGACAGCGTGGACAATAATAACGGGTGTCACGCCTAAATCCGCGCTTGGTACAGACACGACATCTTCTTTGGGGGGCTCGTTGGGTAGGGGTACTCTGGAGGACATGAGGATAATGCCTCTCATGCAGCCGGCTTACTGCATTTGGTAGGGGATGGTGAGGTGTGGAATCGCCTGGATACAGGAGTTCCATGACAACCGCTCCCTGGAATTCAAGGAAGGGTAACGTCCCGCCTGAAGCTCCGTATAGCACATGAGCATTCAGCAAAGCCAATTGGAATAAATAAATAGACACTTTTTTGTACCAGCGTCTAGCCTTACGGACAACTAGGTACGGCGCCAACAACTGGTCGTTGAGGTCCACCCCCCCCATATTAAGGTTGTATTCGTGGATACAGAGGGGTTTCGTCACAACACCAGCCGCCGTACGAATTTGGACTGTCGTGTCTGCATGAAGGGAGGTAAGAACGAAAACATTCCTATTATCCCTCCACTTCACAGCGAGCAAGTTATTACACTTCAAGCAGGCTCTCTCCCCCAGCCTAAGACGGGAATCTACAAGCCGCTGGGGAAAGCCCCGGCGATTAGGTCGCACGGTGCCACATGCTCCAATCTGATGATCAAACAAGTGACTAAACAGTGGCACGCTCGTGTAATAATTGTCCACGTACAAGTGGTACCCCTTTCCGAATAAGGGTGACACCAAGTTCCACACTATCTTGCCAGCGCTCCCTATGTAATCTGGACAGTTCTCCGGCTCTACGTGACTATCTTTTCCCTCATAAACCGAAAAGCTCCACGTATAGCCTGTTGCCCTGTCACAGAGCTTGTAGAGCTTGACCCCGTATCTGGCACGCTTGCTGGGAAGGAACTGTTTGAAAGACAAGCGGCCAGAAAACTTAATCAGGGACTCGTCAACGCAGACAACTTGATTGGGCGTAAACAAGGCTGCAAAACATTGGTTGAAGTGGTTTATGAGGGGCCGAATTTTGTAGAGCCGATCAAATTCAGGGTCTCCACGAGGACGACAAAGTTCATTGTCACTGAAGTGCATGAACCGCAAAATCATCTCGTATCGTGCCCTGGACATGGAGGCAGAGAACACGGGCATATGGTGGTGCGGTGAGGTGGACCAATAAGACCTCAGAGTCGGGAATTTGTGTATGCCCATGTTGAGGGAAAGGCCCAGAAAGGTCTTAAATTCGGAAACCGTAATTGGTTTCCAATCTCTGGCAAGGGAAGGCACTTGGGGATTAGCGGCGATGTGTTGACCAGCGTATATATTACTTTGGTCCACAATAGATCTATAGAGATCTTCCGTGAAAAACAGCGAATAAAAATCGGATGGCTTAAAATCAGCTGTTTCCACCTGAATACCGGGTTGGCCAGTGAATGGGGGAAGTACGGGTTCTGCAGAAGTGGTGGGCACCCAATCAGGATTGGCGAATTCTGCAGGAAGGACACTATGTGATCGACGGACCTGCCTTTGTCTTCTTCTTGGTGGCAGCGGGACACTACTTGTGCTTGCCACCTCGCCAGCTTGAACTGCACTTATGGGACTCGCCACGTCACCAAGTGTTACTGCAGTGCTGGTTTGACTACGTCCAGGGTGTACTAGGCCGCTGGTGCTTGCCAGTTCACCAGAAGGAATAGCGGCGCTAGTACTTCTCTGCTCCATACGAGAGACCTGCGGTTCCTGCACCTCAACAACATCAGAAGATCGGGATCGGGTACGCCTGACCTTAGCGGGGACCTCACCTTCGTCGCCAGAGCTATCTGTCATGGAGCCGCTGTCGTCTACTGGATCGTATTCTGAGCCTGATTGTGACAGATGAGTGACCTCCTCTTCACTATCTGACATACTCAGAAACAAGTAGGCCTGTTCACTAGTGTACTTGCGATTTGCCATTTTGGGCTCTAAATTTAGTAGTACACTAGTGAGATTCACAGGAAAAAAAGCTCCTAGGCTGCTGGCGAATGAATCAAAACGCTACCAAAAAAACTGTTAGCGATCGCAGGGATCAGGCCTGACTCTGCGAACGCTGCAGTTATGTGTGCTTAGTGTTTTGGAAGTGACAGTGATCGATCGATACTGCACTTGGGTGGGCTGGGCTGGGCTGGGCGGAGGGGGAAAACGCAGGTGCTAGCAGGTATCTGGGCTGATCCCGCTAACAATGCGTTTTTTGGAACCCTAAACTGCTGGGACGCTAGTATAGATCTGATCAGATCAGATATTGATCTGTTCAGATACTATACCACTAAGGGAGGTGTATGCTTTGCGCGTGGGTGTTTGCGGTACTGGCACTAACCTGGGGCGACGCAGACCTTATTTGACCCTAAAACCTAATTGATATCACCCGCCGGGCGATCAGGGGGTTAAACCGATAGTTGGGTAATAAATGGCGGGTGCCCTGACAGTATAAAAAAACAAGCTAACTAACCAGCGTCACCCGTAACAGTTATACGGTGATCACTGGTGAAAGGGTTAACTAGGGGCAATCAGGGGGTTAAAACCTTTATTAGGTAATATATGGGGGTACCTGACACTATATAAAAACCTGACGGGGAACCTAAATAACTAAATAACTAACTGGCTAACCAGCGTCACCAGTGACACTTATACTGTGATCACTGGTGAAAGAGTTAACTCTAGGGGCAATCAAGGGGTTAAAACCTTTATTTAGGTTGTAATATGGGGGTACCTGACCTATAAACCTATTTATAATCCTATATAAACCTGGCGGTTACCTAAAAAAAAAACTGGCTACCTAGCGGCACCAGTGACACTAATAGAGCGATCAAAAAAACGATCGCTTAGTGACACTGGCAAAAGGGGGTGAAAGGGTTACCTAGGGGGCAATCAAGGGGTTAAACCTTTATTGGGGGGGGGGGGGTAGGGGGCTACCTTGGACCTAAAGGGGCCTAAAACTAACTGCCCTGACAGTTATTGCAGTCACACTGACACTAAATGCAGTGATCAGTAAATAAATGATCACTGCAATCAGTGACACTGTGACAGGGGGGGCAGGGGGTGATCTGGGGGTGATCAGGGGGTGACAGGGGGGTGAAATATGTGCCTATGTGTGCCTGGTGTCAGTGTAGTGTTGGTGCACTAACCTGATGTCTTCACAGCTCCGCGTCCCGGTCAGAAAGACCGACACGAGGAGCGTGACATCACTTCCCCTTGCCTGTGTTTACAATTACACAGGAAGGGGAAGGAAGCGGACGAATCCCATTGGCCAGAGCGATCGGGAGGGGGTGGCCAGAAACGACTGGCCGTTACCTCGTCCCGCATCGCTTCTGAAGCCATCCCGACCGTCCCCGCCGGCGGAGGGGGGTCCGATCGGACCCCCCAACCGCCTGAAGAATGGCACGTACAGGTACGTGCTTCTGCCTGTACGTGCCATTCTGCCGACGTATATATACAGGGGGCGGTCGGGAAGTGGTTAAGGGTCTCTGCAATCTTCTTATAGCCTATGCCATCTTTGTATAGAGCAACAATTTATTTTTTTCAGATCCTCAGAGAGTTCGTTGCCATGAGGTGCCATGTTGAACTTCCAGTGACCAGTATGAGAGAGTGAGAGCGATAACACCAAATTTAACACACCTGCTTCCCATTCACACCTGAGCCCTTGTAAAACTAACGAGTCACATGACACCAGGTAAGGAAAATGTCTAATTGGGCCCAATTTGGACATTTTCACTTAGGGGGTGTACTCACTTTTGTTGCCAGCAGTTTAGACATTAATGGCTGTGTTTAGTTATTTTGAGGGGACAGAAAATTTACACTGTTATACAAGCTGTACACTCACTACTTTACATTGTAATAAAGTGTAATTTCTTCAGTGTTTTTACATGAAAAGATAAAATAAAATATTTACAAAAATGTGAGGGATGTACTCACTTTTGTGATATACTGTATGTGTTAAAAGGTCATTCCGCTCAAAACTGATATTTCATTAAGGCTACATTCACACTTATATGACTTAACTGTGGTGCAACTTTGGATGGGTGCGACCTGGTTACGACTTTGTCTTTGACCGGTGATAATGAACAACTGTTGCTCAACTGTTGCATTGTATAACATTCAGGTACAACTTTCATGCAACTTTTGAGAGTTAACATTGCAGTCTATGGCCCTCAAGTTGCATGAAAGTCAGACCAAAGTAGTGCATGAACTACTTTGAAGTCGCTAAAACTTCAAAAGTCACACATATATAAATTGTTATCATTGGAAAACATGGGGAATGACTTGTCATGCCACTTTGATGTCCAAAGTGGCATGACAAGTGACACAAGTGTGAATGCAGCCTTACAGGTTAAACATACTGCAGTCAGCTTCCTGTATCTATTGAGGGCATCAGTCATGAGATCTCCTTTTTTGGTTCCTCATAATGTTCCTTACATCATTTGAGAATTCCCATCACTGCAGTTGCATAATTTTAAATAAATGTGTAGCAGCCTGGGGTTTAGGCAGGGTTGCTCCTCACAAATTTATTTGCCAGGAGTAGTTATCCTGGTGGATTGTTAGAGATCTGTTGATTTCTGCCTAAGTTTGACCTTGTTGCACTATTCTCTTCTACCACTAGGTGGCTAGGTACTTGGTGGTACTAGATACGAGAAGGGCAACCCATGATCAGGTTATGGGTATATGGGGGTATCTCAGCCAATGGACAGGGGTTTTCTTGGATCCCGAGGCCTGCTGGGAGGGCCTATATATTTAGGTGGAGTCAGGTGATCTATGTTCTGTGCCACCTGGACGGCTGTCTGTGTGGACGTGTGTCTTATTGCCCGGGCTGCTAGGCTGGAGATGGGGCCTATCCGGGCACATCTGGCTGCTAGGCTGTCTGAGGGCCTGTCCAGAAGCAAGAGAACAGCGCAGGGTTGGGACTGCGGCTTGAACCAAAAATGACTGTTCTGCCGGCCGGAGAACCTGTCATGGTCGAGAGTAGAGGGGAAGCTGTCGCCAGTAAGGGACCATCCGCCTTATTACCAGGGACCACAATGAGTAACTGAAGCAAGTACCGGAGCAGTATTCTCACCAACCGTGAGAGACAGTGAAGAATCTGGAAACTTCAGTGGGACTCAGCCAGCAGAGGGGACGCTTGCAGAGCAGCCTTGTGTGTCAAGTTAGAGACGAGCAGGCCAGCGTGGGTGAAGCTTGAGAGGTATCTAGGGTGCCAAGCTAGAGACCCAGCAGAGAAGTGGGGGTGACTCTTGAGGAAGATACCACCGTGAAGATTGAAGGAGCTCAAGGGATTCAGTAACAGTGAATCAGTGGGTCTAGTGAGAGACCGGGAGCTCAGTGTACTGAAGGAGAGATTGTAGTGGAAGATAAAGGAACTTAAACTTCAGGTTAGGAACTGTTAAAGACTGTTGCCATAGGAGACAGCATTCCTGCACGTGCAGATGTGGCGTCTTGTTGGATGCCTTTCCATACATGGCTGTCCTCCTGTTGAAGTCTCGGAGTCTGCCAATTGAACTTGCAAATACCTAAGGGTGTCCTGGCCCTAAACCCCTTTCCCCCAGAAAAGTTAAGAGAAATAAACTTTCTTTTGCATTCAAGAAGTGTCTTTGCACCCACTATACCTTGCAACTTACTACACACAGGAGGATGTCAGCTATCTCTGGCTCTGGAGGTTCTCATTAGACCGAAGGAGGCCTGGGACCTTGCTACAAATGTAAAAATCTAGCAGAGAGAATTTCGAGTTGCACCTCCATATAATGGTTACAGCAGATGCCTTACATCAAAAGTAGATATCTCTCACCACTAATGTCTCTGAAAGAGGGCTTCTGATGTGTCCCTGCACCTTGGAGGAGGGATGGTCTGCCTCCAGGCATGCCTTACCTTATTTAACCAATACTATATATGCTCCAATATGTAGGCTCTCAAATATAAGAATTAGGACCGCACTTTACAAAGGGGCCTTGACAAGGCAGTGAGGCTTCAACATATGTTTGCAAAAGTGTGCAACAAAAATCTCAGTCCCAAGCCTTCTGTCTTTCTGTCTTCTGTTTACAGAGTCCTACCCTGCACTTCATTTCATTTCAGCTTAGTAATTAAAGTACATTCACTGCCTACAATTGTTTTCTAGATGCACAGCAAAAAAAAAAAAAAATAGGTGTCCCTGGAATTTTCTTTTTAAATATTGGCCGATATGCAAGTGCTGTTTTATCTTCTTTATGTGAGTTTCTATTTGTCTCTTGTTCTTTCATGCTAGCAGCTACACTTAGTTTGGCGCCCTCTGGTGTCCCTTTATATTTATACAGAGATTTCTTCAGTCTTTTGAGGAGCTACAGCGAGTATATTAAATCAGAACTTAAATCAAGGGGTAACTAGTGCGCTCAGCCAATACAGTAAAATTATGGTAAAAATATAAATAGAAGGAAAGCAGCCAACATATAAGTGATCTCACACTGCAATAAAGTATATGGTGCTAACCACTAAATAAATAAATAACCTCTATGATCTCTTATGGGACGTAATTTCCAAAAGATGGGTGACCTTTAGGTATAACAGAAACAGTTTTACATAAAAATGCAAACAGTATAAATATATAAATAAATAAAATACAATTTCCTCAGTGACAATAAAAAATGCGAGTAAATTTAAAGTGCACAGTGTAGCGTGCAAGAACGTGGAATAAGAAACCAACCAATGGTCTATATGTGCGAAGAAATAAAAAAAAAAAATTATTTTCTTTTCCGGATTTTCCTTATGTGTATTATTATTATTCTCGCAGTTGTTTAATGATTCATTTCTACAGTGATTTAGTATAAATCATCTGTTTAGTCACATTTCTGCAACATCTGGACTCCTATGCACTTTTATGTATTTATTTATTTCCTCGCACATATAGACCATTGATTGGTTTCTTATTCCACGTTCTTGCACGCTACACTGTGCACTTTAGATTCTTTTTGTTATTGGTCCACAGAAAATATTTCCTTCTTATTGATTTTAGACCATTGATTGGTTTTATATTTCACGTTCTTGCACGTTGCACTGTGCGCTTTAAATTCTTTTGATATGGGTCCACAGAAGGCATTTCCTTCTTATTGATTTTAGACCATAGATCACATTTTTATTGGAATTTTTATTGGAATTTTTTTACCATCACTTTTGAAGATTTTACCTTAGCACGTTCTTATTTATTGGTCACATCTATGCACAAATTTGTTTACTTACATTTTTTATTGTCACTGAGGAAATTTTATTTTATTTATTTATATATTTATACTGTTTGCATTTTTATGTAAAACTATTTCTGTTATACCTAAAGGTCACCCATCTTTTGGAAATTACGTCCCATAAGAGATCATAGAGGTTATTTATTTATTTAGTGGTTAGCGCCACATACCCCCCATTTTATATATTGAATCAGAACTAAACCCATTGGTTAACAGTTTAAAAAAAACAGTTACATTCCCAGCACGGTCCAGAAATGTAACTGTCACATTGGTTGTGCTCTCAACCGAGCTGTCAAACTATCAAATGGCTGGTGTCATAGCTGATCACATGTGCAGCTTCATTGCAGTTGAAGATCAGAGGCCAAGGAGGCAGCTTCCTTGACTGAAACCTATAGGAGGGTTTACTGCCGCTTTAAAGTGGAACTTTAGTCCTGCTAGATCACTTCGGGCTGGCCTCTTTTGCAGATATAGCTTTGAAAAACATTAAAAATAAGTGCTTATACTGTTTGAAATCCAGTAATACACTGTCTCACCCTGCTCTGCACATGCTCAGTTGCTCTCTATTTTTTTGTCACTGTGCTGAACATGTAGAGGCCAATCTGCTGACAGGCTAAAGATTTACTACTGTTCAGAGGCTCTGGGCTTCAGCGAAATGGCAACCATCAGTAAAAATAAACAGAAGCAATACTGGAGGCAATTTACAGCACACACTTGATTTGATAGCATAGTTATTAATGGGGAATTTAGGTTCCTTGCTAAAGAACATTATTTTTATCAAGTTTTGGGTAAAGTTCTGGGAGGGAGCAGTGTGATGTACATTTCAGATTTTCACACTGCTTGTTATTTGCTTTTCATTTGTTGCGCTGCTGTGCAGCAACATGGGGTGCCACCCAGTTTGGTGCAGAAAAATGCAAATACAATGCATATTTCCACATCAGACCAGCATTGCAGTGTGAATTGGGTACATAAAAAACGAGTGACCTACATTTAACCAGTGTGGAAAAATGCTGGTCACTGCACACTTCCTTTCCCATAACCAAAACAGGAAGTGAGAGGATATCCCTACAAAGTGAGGGAATCCCAGGTTGTCGCCAGGGTCACCAGAACTAGTGTCCCGATTGGACAAATTCCTGTCTATTACTGCTTTGGTGTCAACCCAAATTTGGGATTTTCCTTTACCTTCACCTTTAATGATAATGGTAACCAGAACAAATAGAGAGGGTCCTTAACAGGGGCACAGACAGCAGTAAAAACGGACGGGTTCTAATCCCGCTCAATTGTATCCAAAACTTAAAAAAAGTTTTGCCATTAGTTATACTTTAACCACTTAAAGTGACCATGACCAGGGCATTTTTTGCTCTTCGGCACTGCACTACTTTAACTGGCATTTGAGCGGTCATGCAACGCTGTACCCAAATGAAATTAATATAATGTTTTCATATAAATAAAGCTTTCTTTTAGTAGTATTTGATCACCACTGGGTTTTCTATTTATTATTGTATAAATGAAAAAAGACCAAACACAATATGTTTTACTTTTTGCTATAAAACATATCCAATAAAAAAAAATTTAAATAAATCAATGTCTTTGTAAATTGAGGGCAAAATCTATTCTGCTACATATCTTTGGTGAAAAATAAAAAAAAACAATAAGTGTATATGGATTGGTTTGCTTGAAAGTTATATCATCTACTATCAACTATGGTACATATACTGGAGTTATTATTTATCTATTTTTTTATACTATTAATGGTGGTGATAAGCGACTTATAGTGCTAATGTGAGGGGCGGTGGGCAGTCTGACACTAACTGACACTGGGTGGAAACTAACCAACTGACACTGACATCACCAGTGACACTAATACAGTGATCAGCGCCAATACTATACATTATCACTGTACTAATGACACTGGTTGGGAAGAGGTTAACATCTAGGGGCAATCAAAGGGTTAACTGTGTGCCTAACAATGTGTAATGTGTGTTACTAATCAATGTGGTTGTTTTTGTTCCCTGCTTTGCAGGGAATAAAAAAACAACCACATTTCTGCTCTGTGTACAGAGCCCTGTGTTAGTGGGCTCTGTACTGTGATGAACCATAAATCATTGCCTGGGACCTGCTGTCTGACTTATGCTGTACCGAATAACAGCACAGATAGGGGGAAATGCCGGATCACCTACATGTAAGTGATCTGTCGCAGAGCGACCACCCTGCTGCAGTATTTTACACGGAGCATTCCACAAGAGGTTAAGAAGGAATCTCTTCCAATAATTTAAAGAACTGCTGTAATAAAAGGTAAATGCCATACACAACACCAAATTCACGTAATAAGCATTTATTGTATCTTTATCATTATTTAGAGAACTTGCACCTTCTGCGAACCATTTACAAAATACAAGGTATTCTGTGAATGGGCAGGAGTGAACAGGACAGCTTGTGTGTAAATTGTAAATAGCAGGCATTGATATACCTTCTGAAATATAACTATTTGTAAACCAGAAAAAGGTCATACTATAGGTGCTCAATGAAAGTCTAAATTGTAAATAACAGACTGATCTAAGAGGTGGCATACACATCCTGAGATTTAATGCGTAACTCCATTTCTGTTGAGAAAAAAACATTCCCATCTGGGTTATATATGTACATGCAAGGATTATAACAAACATTGTTGCAGATTCCTACCTTTTGTTATTCTGAAGAAATCTCTTTGTGTTTCTCTGTATACCATGTGGGAAAGTGAGTCTAATGGGAGTGGTTTCATAATTATCAATCAGCTGTACACCTGCAGGGCACCTATGAGGAAATCTGCTGGGCCTGCATCCCTTTAGACGTGTTCCTGTTGGGAGTAAGAAAGAAGAACAAAACTTTAAACAGTACCATTTGAAAGTATTCAGGCAGGCACTTGCACTACATGCTTTGGTGTATTCATCCATAAATCAGACCACAAAAGAGGTAGTTATAGTGTGTATGGGTTTGGCAAAGTTAGCAGATAGAGTATTGGTATCGGTTGACTTAGCAGTTGGGGGGGGGGGGGGGGGGTTCCAAATGAGTTTGGGCCCACACAAAAAAAGCCTCTTGCACTCTGCCTGCATTTAAGGACAATACTAACATTTGTACACATATTAGGGGTTGTTTAGGGTAAGCACTACAATGGAGCTGACAAAATACATTGTTAAGTGACTAGGCTAGGTTTGTATGGGCCCAGGACAGCATGCTGGGGAGGTTAGTGAATGCAAATATGCATGAAGGACAAAAAAGGAGCATTAAAAGCTTACAGCATGTATGAGGACAAAGAGGACATTCGCAGCATATTACAATCATGGTAATTATGGAATGATGAAAGAAATACAATACATTAGCAAACATTAAATACATAGAATGTGATGTTAAAGGATAAAACTTACCTCAATATAGTCCTTCTGCAGGACCTGAATTATGGCAGAAGAGGTCTCTGGAATAACGATTCCCAGAGCCTGGGGGGAGATTCTAGTTGTGAACTTAATATCCTGGAGACTTCTCCCCGTTGCCACCTTGCAGTACCCCGTCGCCAAGTAATGCAAGGTGGCGACGAGCCTCTGCTCGGGAGTGATGGCTTGCCGCATACGGGTGTCCTGTTTTGTAATATAAGGGGACAGCAAAGCCAACAGACGGTGAAAAACAGGGTCCGTCATCCAGAGATAATTCCTGAAATCGTCAGGATTATTCTCCTGGATCTCCCACAGCAAAGGCATGTGCAAGAATTGGTCACGCTGGAGCAACCAATTCTTCGTCCATGAACTCCTCCTCACCCTGTTCATGGACTGGACTTGGGTCAAAGAAAGAACTCCAACACCAAGCCCAAGCACAGCACGAACTCTACGACGAGTACATACCTGCAACATGGCTTGAAAACGGTCGGCTGGTCAGAACGAACTAACAGAATGCACTGAAAATCAGAAAGGACCTGAGAAGAACGAGCTGAAAATCAGAAACGAGCGGACAAGAACGCACTGAGAAACAGAAGCAAACTATTAAATAGAACGCACTGAAAGACAGGAATGAACTGACAATACGCACTGAAAAACAGATATGAACCCACAAGCCCAAACTGAAAAGCGGAAACGAACTGAAAAATATGAGGCTGAAAAGCACAAATTGTTTCTCACCTAACTACTAATATGAGATAAACTGTCAGACTTCCTGACCTATGAGCCCGGTATAGCAGGGGAAGGCTTCCCTTACGTATCTGGTTCCCGGCCCCTGGTAGTGTGGACAGGAGGCACGGGAGCGCAGAGTGGTATGAGAGCCTGGTGGGTTGCAGCAGAGGGATCCTGGTGCAGGTGGTTTGTTGATCACCAGATGGCTGGTGCACAGGCAGCAGATGCAGAGCAGAAGCTGAGCAGGCAAGTCGGGTCACAGGCAGGTTTGGCAGCAGGCTGGCAGCGCGGTACAGTGGAGTAGGCAGGCTCGGCGTTGGGGTCACAGGCAGGGTTTGGCAACAGACGGGCAGCGCAGTACAGAGGAGTAGGCAAGTTCAGAGTCAAGACAGGCTGGGATCGGGTGCAAGCCGGGTAGTAAGGGATCAGAGTTCAGACAGGTCAACGGGAGCAAGGACACTGGGGAGCTGCAGATCGGTGAGCACCGAGCAAAGTGTGCTGACAGCTCAAATAGGGTGATTGGCGACAAGTGCTGCGCACGCGCGCCGACGCGCACGGCGCGCTCCCCCGCACACCGGCAAGCACGGACGCACGCGAACGCACACGGGCGCACACCGGCGCACACTGGGACGCACAGCACAGGGTTCACTCTGGGAGGCTCTCTGACATGAACACGAGATTAGCAGAAGAAGCACTGGCTATTGAACTTCCTTTTTATAGTCCCGTTGTATGTGTTGTACGTCACCGCGTTCTTGACGTTCGGAATTTTCGACAACATTTGTGTGACTGTGTGTATGCAAGACAAGTTTGAGCCAACATCCTTCGGAAAAAAATCCACAGTTTTGTTGTCGGAATGTCCTATCGTGTGTACGCGGCATTAGAGAATTTCTGGTCTTGCTTAATTCTGTGCAGTGCACTGACCAAGAAAGCATCCCCTTGGGAAGGTTGCCTCCAAGAACACAGACAGGTACACATTTAAGGAAGTACACCTCCTGTAGGTAAGCCCTCCATTACCAGGCTGATATACAAGTGTCCTGTTATATAGAACTGAACTTTGGAGGAAGAATACTACATTGTTGTAACTGCTGATTACTCTGCATATAAAAGTTTAAAGAAGTTGTGTTGCCTGTTCCCTTTAAAGCTTTGCCTCACGCTTAGCCCTACACACAAGCTTATTAAATCTGAGCTGTTACATTATATGCTTTAGATCATTGCAAATACCTTTTAAAGCAGTTTAATAACTGGTTTCTTTTATTAAAAAAAGAATTGTCATGCAATATATTGAAAAACAGATAAATAATTGCCTTATGATTGATATTAACTTAAAATGACATTAACGTCAAAATGTTTTTTTTTTTTTTTTAAAGGAAAAGAGATGTAATCTTTACCTGTTCTGTACAATGATATTGAACAGAAGCGTAATTTTCCTCTTCTTCTGGCTGTCCCCAATGGCACTGTATAGGCTCCTCTTCTCCTTTAGGTACCTTTTGTAGTAAGTTGAGTGTTAAAGAGACACACATGCATGTGCTGAACTGTGCTTCCATAGACACTCACAGCTGCGGAAGCCACACCCCCACTTATTTCTCGGAAAGTGAGAGGGGTGAAGCTGGAGCTGGGGACAGAGCTGGAGAGGTGATATGGAGCCAGGTAAGTATTTAGGGACAGGATGGGGGGGAGTAGTACAGTTAGTCGGGCATATTTTTATCTAAAAAAGCGGTATTAAACCACAAACCAAAAATGTCCTCAGATGTGGTGGCTGCATTAGGTTTAGTTTTTTAGGCTGTTTTCCCCCTACATTTTCACCCGGTGATCTGACCAGTAACACCCTTCCTGTATTAGAGTGCCCCCCACTCTGGATGAAGGAGCACAGAGGACACCTTTGTACAGCAGAATTGGTAATCTGGGGGGAGGGGACTGTTAAATGTACTAGCAGATTTAGATACACTAACAAATTGAAGCCAAACTTAGGCCCACACTTTATTATTAGTTAAAGCTAACCTCTGCCAGTGTTAAATTGTTTGTCAACCCTGTAAACTGATACATCTAGAGGAGAACATGTCCTTTTTAAAAACAACAGACTTACTGGCTGGATCATTAGATAAAAATAAAGAAAATAAACACCGCAGGAGTCTTCATGGGCACTTTTTTTTCTTTAATCTGAAGGAGGGGAGGAGGGGCTTTCTCAGCTAAGCACGCCCTCCTGTCTGCATGCATACTAGGTCTGAGGGCAAATGGATTCCAGGAAGTAAATGTTACATGAATCATCTGCCCTTAATCAAGATGGCTGCTAGAAATGCTAGGGGGATGTTTTTCAAAGTGATTTCTCAACACAATAAAGCACGGTGACATGGATGAACGGCTGAGTTAACTTTTACTATTTAAAATTAATTAAATTTAAGGTTTTCAGCTTGTAGTGCTCAAATACACTTAAGTTCTGCTTTAATGAGGCCGGTCATACAGGGAGCAAATTTCTTTCTTGCAGCCACAGGTTGCAGCCACTAGCGATAATCGCAGGTAAAACGTAGCATGCTGGTTGTACCCAAGATGTTTGATCAATCAACTTGCTACATTCAGCCTGCCCATAAACAGTTCAAAGATTGGAACCTTGTATGGCCTGCCTTAGGGGCTGAGCATTCATTAAAAATGGGGGTAGATCTGCAAAGATATAAATATATCATTACCCTATTGTACAATTTAACTTTAAAATATTGTATATACAGGATTAGGCATTAGCTTATTGTTTGATCCGAACACAAGTGGGAATCAACCTTAGCTGTTCTGGTGTTTTCAGACAAACGTCCAAACTTTATTTGTTTGATGGGATCCAAAGTCTTGTATAATAGAGGTATTATAATAGAGAATCCCATGAGCAAGTCTTAATGACGAAACATGTCGGGGGCGTGGCTACAGGACAATCAATTGTACTGACGTGCGACGCCGCTCTACTGGGGAGCTACACTGCCGCCGAGAGCAGAGACCTAGGAGTGGGTGAGGAACTACGATTGTGCGCACACTTCTGGTCTGCCGAGGCCGCAGTACACCACTGAACCATTGCAGTTTGTTTGCTGTGTTTTAACTGAAGGCTTGGTTTTATTTTGTGAAATGTGAGTTTTACTATTGGAAGAGTTGATGTGATTTATTGAAACTGTATCACGCTATGTGGAGCACTTATTTTATTTTTTCACATATGGAGTCACTTTGTTAAATAACACGCTGATCGAATGGATGGTCGCTAGTAACCCCAGGTGTGGGTCAAATACGCTGAGTGGGAGGCATTGTGAGCTTCAGAGGGAGAGGTGTCACAAGCACGCAGTGTTGTGGAAGATTCAAGGATTTTTGAAGATCTTATTTGAAGATTTTATTTGAAGATTTATTTGGATCATTTTACTTAATTAGGACTGTTTTTGCATCACTTGTCACTGGGTGATTTATATATATCTATATATATTTATTTATCACTAATCAATTTTTCTCTGGAATTTGTTATGTGATTTATTGCACTAGCGCTACTAGTTTTTCCTATTAATATCTATTTTATAGGTTGAATTGCAGATTTTACATAATATATTTATTGAAGTAGCAGATTTATTTATTTATATGTATTTTTTTCACTTGTATATTTAGTTTTCACTAATATATATATACACCATTTGGCACAGTGGGGATAGAAGATATAGAGGGCGGTTTTATACATATATTTTTTTCCAACAGTACATAATAGAGGTATTACTACCATTATTATACATGACAGCTTCCTGCTGTCAATGGTTGTTAATGTGTTACCAAACCCTCTTTTTTTAAAATAAAAATAACAAACATGCCTATACTTAACTGCTCTGTGCAATGGTTTTGCACAGAGCAGCCTCGATCTTCTGTCAGGGCTGGACCCAGCCCTTCCTTTTTTGAGCTGGCCGCTCAGCTGTTGGCTAATTGCCAACTCCTATCTCTCCACAGTGACTCACCTGTTGATTATCCTGCTCGTCGGTCCTGCCTACTTAATCCGTCTAGTCCAGATGATCTCTGCCTTCGCCTTAGTCACATCTCTAGAGACCCTCTCCTGTGTTCCTGTTGAAGACTTGCTTGGCTGACATCCCTTCTGACTTCAGATACTGCTTGCTGTTCTACTACGCTCATCTCTGCCTCCCTGACATTTGGCTTGTCTGACTATCCGTTCCAGTTCCTGAACTCTGGCTATGTTTTTACTATGTTTACCTTTTTTTATTATTATTAAACAAGTGTGATTTAACTGTACTTATGTCTCAGTCTGATTCATGGTTTCTGACATCCTCTTCTTCTGGGGTCCCCTGCTGGCACTCCAGGCCCCTCCTTTTCATCTGGTGCTCCCTGGGAAAGTCGCTGCTGCTGCGTCCATTGACACAGACAGCACCCCCAGCTCCCATGTCACCGGAATTTGATTGACAGCAGCGAGAGTCAATCGCTCCCACTGCTATCAATCTCTCCATTGAGGAGAGAGACAACAGCAGGAAGCGCTGTGTTTGTGGGATGCATGTGAAAAATTGTAAGGCTTTACAACCAATGTTGCAAAATTGGCATGGTATTCCTCCCTAATTCATACCAGGCTCTATAGGTCTAGTATACATTTTAAAGTTGGCTGTACACAAAAAAAAAAAAAAAGGTGTGAGGTCCCCATTTAAAAACAGGCAAGCCAGGAAAGGTAGGGGGCAAGGGTGCATCCTTTCCCTGCCTGAACCATACCAGGCCACATGCCATTAACAAGGAGAGGATACATTGCCGGGGGGAACTATCAAGGAACCTTGTCACCATGTTAATGAGGACAAGGGCCTCTTGTCCATAACCCTGGCCCAGTGGTTAAAGGAGTCTGCAGGCAGGGGGCTTTTAAGGGATCAATGGTCCATAGTATGTAAAGCATAGTCAGGAATAAGTAATGCTGAGTGTAGAGGTTAGTGGTATTTAAAACAGTGCAGGGATAAGTAGTAATGCATAGAGCAGGGATAAGCAGAGTGCAGAGGTCAGGAGTAAATAACGCAGTGGTCAGTATTGTGTAGTGCACACTGCAAAGGTAAGAAGTAAGTAATGTAAAGGTTATTAGTATGTAATGCACAGTGCAGGAGAAGTCAGGAGTAAAACAGAGGTCAATAGTATGTAATGTATAAAGTAGAGGTCAGGAGTAAGTAATGCAGAGTGCAGTAGTATGTAACACACAGTGCAGGAGACAGGCGTTCAGATCTGGGTGGAATTCTTCTTTGCTGTATGTACAGTTTTTTATGGATTTGAGTGTTCTGTACAGTTAACTGAGGCCCCAACTAGCACAGTGTCCTACCCTGATGGGTGTAAATGTCAGCAGTGGGGGGAGACGTGTCAGCATTGTCTGGTTGTTTGGAACAGTCCATCACATCACAGCTGTCAAAAATGCATGGATAGTACAGCCGTGGCTAAAAGTTTTGAGAATTACATGTAGCACCCCCCCCCGGGTATACTGGGGGCAGGCCGGTACCTCCAGATACAGGAAGCGGACTTACATTCACCCCAGTGCTGAGTCCATGGCTATAATACTAAGTGAGAACAATACGGGTGCCAGTCACTTTAGTATTTTTCAATGCTTTAATCAAGAACTTGAAAGAAGTAGTAGTAAAGAGGTTGAGGGGAGGTTGCAGACTCACTTACAGACTCTTCAGAATAAAGGACAAAACACACAGCTTTCTCTTAGCGGAATATTGTATAGCTGAGTAGGCCTCTGCCACAGACCTAACAAACAGTACGGTCTGGATAAGCCTCTCTCACAGGACTTAGCAGCCAGTAGATACCTGGATAAGTCTCTCTCACAAACTTACCAGGAATGTGTTACCTTGATTGAATTGTAGAACAGCGTCACAGTACCAGAACCTTTAAGCCATCCGGCGGTACTGTGAATGTAGGTTAGATGTGGGTGTGTCCTCCAAGTAAGTCACCAGGCCCTTCTGAGAGACCAGCCTTCATCCTGGCTCTCTCCAGCAAGGGTCCTCCCCTGGATTTCCTCAGCTTGGCTCGGCTTCTTTCATTCAGGCAAGACAGCCTAAGGACCACCTCAGAAGTAGTAGGCCCCAGACAGGCTTCTGGGCCTACTTGCGCAGCTTGCATCAGTGTAACCTCCAGGCCTGGAGGGCCACGAGGTCAGAACTAACTAAAGCACATAGCCTCTGTCCAATAAATACCTCCTCCCAGAATACACAGCGGCAGAAACCTTCTACTGGGCTGTTTCTGGAAAAGAATATGTATTACAGCTCAACCCTGTTGTTATTCTCACACTGTCTTGTAGTACCAGTGACACCTACTGGCAACAGTGGGAAATGCACAACACAGTCAAGATTAAAACAGATTCAATAAACTATGTACAATCAATCTGAGCTGGTTACAGCTCAGCCAAAATTACATTTACTTGACCCATTTTTGGGAACAGGGGGCTACACACTCCCCCCACTAAAGGAGACGATGTCCTCAGCCTCTGTAAGGAAAAAAAATATGACTCTCAAGCCTGAGAGTAGGTATCTGAACCAGAAAACTTGGATGGGAGGAAGTGAAAGACAGTAAAGAATAATATTACAGTTTTTAAACATTAATCAACAGTATATTTACATCAAACATGTTACAGGAACCTCACTATCTATCTAACTGCCCCCCATGCTAGCAGCTTGATAGGAGATCTTTGTTACCTGAAAAAGAAAGTTACACACACAGAAATCACATAACAGTATCACTCATCAATTGGGAGCAAAGCCTCACTCCCATGAGAATGAAACTTTCTTCCACACATTTCAAATGCAAAGTAAACTAGAATGTAGCTTAAAAGTCCATCCCTTGACCACAAAGTTCTCTAAACCTATAACTATCTGGCTATGTACCCCATAGTCCATTTAGAGCAAACAAAAACTTTTTCTCAGTTTCTTTCAAAAACTGAAGACTATTCTTCTGTAGTATGAACAGGAACAAACGGTTGCGTTAGAGAATGACATTTGCCAGCTGAACTGTGACAGTCCCTTTAAATGGTTACCAGTAGAAACGAGGATCTGGCAAAGTAACTGGTTTCCCTTGGTTATCCACAGTAGTGACAAAGTAAACAACATTTTCTTTTCCAGGTCTGGAGATGACCACTTTGTCAGAGTAGATAGTTCCATTAAAGCATGCATCCATCATAATGCTCATCTATGACAGATGAATAGCCAGCTTTCCTGAAAGGCTTTGGTACAGACAGGTAGTCCCAGATAGCTTTACTTTACCACTCCCCCTGCTTTGATTCAATTTCTTGCATTGTCTCTGAAGGAACATATGGAAAACATATGGAAAACTATATTCTGTAGCAACTCTTTTGTTAAGCACTCTTTGCAAATAAACAAGCTTTGGTAAGGCTCTGGTATGTCCCAATCCAGGAAGCACACATGGATTCAAAGATTTCCTCACCATAGCTTTGGCAGACAACTTTTTAGTTTCAACTGGACTGATAACTTTAGGCAGAGGCTCACTAGTAACACTTGGCGGTTCCACACTAGTTGAAGTCTCTCCAAGATCTGGAGCTACCCAGTCAGGGAAAGTGAACGCCATGGGCGTCCGCAGATAGGAGCAAGGGGGGGCAAGTGCCCCCCCCCCCTGGAATCAGGGATTGGATCAGGAGTGATGACCCCCATCACCCCTCTCTGTCACCCCCTCTCTCTCTCACCCCTCTCTTTTTCACCCCCCTCTGTCTCTGTCACACTCCTCTCTCTCTGTCACCCCTTCTGTCTCTTTCTGTCAACCCCTCTCTCTCACCCCCTTTCTCTCAGTCACCCCCTCTGTCTCTTTCTGTCACCCCCCCTGTCTCTGTCTGTCACCCACCACATGTATGCAGTTTCTGACAGTCTCTTGTGCCATGTCCGCAGTCTCTTGGGCCATGTATGCAGTCTCTGGTCATCTCCTGTGCCATGTCCACAGTCTCTTACAGTCTCTTGGGCCATGTATGCAGTCTCTGACAGTCTCTTGGACCATGTCCGCAGTCTCTGACAGTCTCTTGAGCCATGTCTGCAGTCTCTGACCATCACCTGTACTACGTCTGCAGTCTCTGACCGTGATAATGTGATAATGACATTGTTGAAATGGTCAGAGCATGGGTGACCTTAAAATGATGCCCCCCCCGAAAAAAGTTCTGCGGACGCCCATGGTGAAGGCCGAAGAAACATCCTCACTATTAGCCCACAACAGTTCTTGTGACATGGAATCAAACAGTTTATCATCACCAGATAAATCAGACAAGGAATCCAGCTCAGAATCCCTTCATTCTTCAGCAGGCATATATTTACACATTGACCCCACTGAAATGTTTGTCCCAGATTTCTCACCAGTTCCCGACGTGGATTTTCCAGGAGCAACGCCTCCCTTGAATTCCGGTCCTGGTAGTCTCTTGGGTAGGCCTCGACCGCGGGCTTGGGATGCCTTTACATAGCCCACCTTCTTCTGTACAGGTGCAGCGGACACAATAGCAGTGGCGATGTCTGCTGATGGCACTTTAGAAACAGTAGCAGTGACATCATCAAATGGAACACTCACAGTAGCAGGCGTGGTGAATGTAGATTTTCCTGCAGGAGCAAAGGCAGCAGCCTCCGCTGTGGCAACACCTGTGGCCCAATCAACTCTGTAGGCCTGGGGCGGCATGGTAGGGTGTTCCACAGCAAACAGGTACTCCCCACAGTGTAGGCAACGAACAAACGGGCGGATGTGTATAGACAGTCTTTCACACTTGTGACATAACATACCCAGCGCTTCATGGTCCCCAACGGTATACAGCACAAACCGACCATGTGGCTTCAGGTGGATGCCGGTTTCTGTTAACAGGGTTCCGGACAGCATAGCACTTGCAGCAGTGCTGACAGGGAACATCTTGGACTCTACTGTAGTTTGCACACGAGAAAATTCAGCCATAGCTGGGCTCTGATCTTCCCTGTAGTAACAGCAAACTTTCTATCTTTTCAGCGCCAGATACACACACAGCATCTCACGCAGCAGCAAGTAGTGGCTCCTCCCACTTGCTTTTCTGGTCACGTAGCTCCCGCGCTTCTCTCACTCCACCCACAGCTCATGCAGTCAGAAATGTGATCTTGCAGTTTAACCCCTCTTTTCCTAGAAAAAGGGACAAAGTCCAGGAACCCCTCTTTAGCAGAGACTCTCTGGTTCTTCCCCAGTAAATAGCACAACACTTTGGAAACAGTCTCAAGGGCTTTAGTTGAGATAACAGTTCACAATTCCCACAGTGCCATGACAAAATTCCTGAGTTGCAGTTGGTTGCTAGGGACAATGGCAAACTTATTCCGCCAGGCCCCTTGTTGGGCGTCAAAATATAGCACCCCCAGATACAGGGAGCGGACTTACATTCACCCCAGGGCTGAGTCCATGGCTATAATGGGAGGTGAGAACAATACGGGCGCCAGTCACTTTAGTATTTTTCAATGCTTTAATTAAGAACTTGAAAGAAGTAGTAGTAAAGAGGTTGAGGGGAGGTTGCAGATACCTTTTTGTAGCAGATCCCTTACAGACTCTTCAGAATAAAGGACAAAACACACAGCTTTCAGCGGAATCTTGTATAGCTGAGTAGGCCTCTGCCACAGACCTAACAAACAGTACGCTGTCTGGATAAGCCTCTCTCACAGGACTTAGCAGCCAGTAGATACCTGGATAAGTCTCTCTCAGAAACTTAGCAGCCAGGAATGTGGTGTGCCTCCCCTGTTTCCAGAGAGAAGGTTTTGGAAAGGGGACTGGGCCTGGAACTGGAGTGGCAGGCAGGTTGTGTGTGAGCCCTGACCAATCCCCAATCAGTATTGGCAGGGGGCCTCATATATAAGCTGAGGTGATGTCTCTGTCCGTTACACGGTGATGGTAAGAGAACTCTAATGCCACGTACACATGACTGGACTTTGCATCAGGCAAAACTCCGTTGGCATTTCCGATGGAAAAATTTAGAACAGGCTCTCAATCTAAAGTCTGTTGGAAATGGCAACAGAAAAAGTCAGATGGGGCATACACGCGGTCGGAATATCTGATGAAAAGCTCCCATCTGACTATTTCCATCGGAAATTCCGGCCGTGTGTACGCGGCATTAGATGGAATAGTCTGCTGAGGTTGAGCAGAGGAGGAGCAACAGTCTGTTTGGAGATGCAGGAGGAGATTCGTATGTAAATCAAATTGCACATTCAATCTTCTGGCTCTAATTTTATCAGTGTCATGAACTAGGTACTCACCGAGGCCAAGATGCCGAGAGCGGTTGCCCTTGCGACTCGGCGCCCACTGCCCTGAAGGTGACACAGGGACGGTTGGCACCAAGAGGCACAAGCCACCGGTGGGATGGTGACCAGGCGTGGGCTCAGGTGTTGCAGTGAAGGGTAGACTGGAACTGGATAGTGGGTCCAGAGATCACCTGTTAGAAGCACAGCAAGCAGGCTGGGGATCAAACACAGACAGGTTAGCTGGAAGGTAACAGATCCAATAGGCGAGCCGAAGGTCAAGGTCAAGGAGAAGGCAGAGTAGTCAGGACGATCCGGGTTTGGCAACAGGTAAGACAATCTTCAAGGGTCAAGTACAGGATACAAACAGGTAGTAGCTGTCAGACGAACCAGCGTCTGTCTGGGCACAGAGGCCCTCCTTTTATAGGGCCGCTGAGGTCACATGGGGAGATGCCGCGCTACTGCGCATGCGCGCGCGCCGCTTGGCGGGAACGCGAGTGCGCGTGCGCTGCCGCATCATCTCGCTGTCACTGGCTATGAGGCGGGCAGCCGGACCCGTGCGCCTGCGCACTAGAGTGCGCAGCGGACGGAAACCCTGACAGTGCCCCCCCCTGAGGGGCGGCCTCTGGACGCCCAGGCTCTCCATCAATTCAGGGTGTTCTTGTCGAAAGATCTTGATTAATCTTGGGGCGTGGAAGTTTCTGGATGGCTCCCAGGAATTATCCTCTGGTGGATAGCCCTTCCACTTTACCAAAAATTGTAGCTGACGACCCACCTTCCTGCAGCCAAGTAATGACTCCACCTCGTATTCCTCTACTCCATCAATTGTGACCGGTGGAGGAGGAGGTTTTTCTCTGTCTGGAAAAGGACTGGGGACCAAGGGTCTCAGCAGGGAGGCATGAAATACTGGGTGTATTCTGTAGGTCCTAGGTAAGGCAAGTTCAAAAGCTACAGGATTTACCATCTTTTTGATTTCGAATGGGCCAATAAACTTGGGACCCAACTTCCGTGCGGGGCACGCAATCTTAAGATGGGTAGTTGCCAGCCATACCTTCTCTCCAATCTTGAATGGGGGGTTCTCCTTCCTCCCCTTGTTATGGTATTTTTTATATCCTTCCTGGGCCTGTTGCATGGTGTCCTGAAGTTTTTTGAAGTTGGTTTGAATGTAACTTATCCGTTCCTGTACAGCGGGAATCCGTGATTCAGAGAGAACATTAGGGAGAAAAGATGGGTGGAACCCAAAGTTAGCCCAAAACGGAGTCTGATTCGTGGCTGAGTGGGAAGAGTTATTATATGCAAATTCTGCGTAAGATAACAGAGAGGACCAGTCGTCTTGTGCGGAGGAACAGAAGCAACGTAAGTATTGTTCAAGTGTTTGATTAGTTCGTTCAGTTTGTCCATTACTTTGTGGGTGGTAGGCAGATGAAAGGCAAATGTTGATATCCAAGGTTTTACAAAGCTCTTTCCAAAATTTTGAGGTGAACTGTGGACCCCTGTCCGAGACAATGCTCTTGGGTACCCCATGGAGTCTAACAATCTCCTTGACGAAAATGTTGGCGGTCTCCAGGGCAGAGGGAGTCCCAATCATGGGCAAGAAATGGCTCATTTTGGACAGCCGGTCCACTACCACTAGAATGGTAGAGAAGCCTTCCGATGGAGGCAGTTCCACGATGAAATCCATCGAAATGTCAGCCCATGGTCGTTCCGGGATGGGTAGAGGCCTCAATAGCCCTGTCAAGAAAGGCGTCCAGGATCTTTTTCTGCCGGCAGGAGAATCGGCTATGGCATATCCAGCAGAAGGGCCGCTCAGCGTGCGCGCGGGCGCACGGGAGCGCGCGCGAGCGCACGGGAGCGCGTACGGGCGCACGGGAACGCGCACGCACGCGCGGGAGCGCGCACGCTGTTTGAGCCCGTTTTGGCGCCAGGAGCGCTATTTAAGGAAGTTCCTGTCAATGCTATCTTGCTGTCCGGTCTACAGCGTTCCCGTGACCCCCAGCTACCAGCTATCTGCATACTACCTGACTTCTGATACCTGATTCCAATACCCGGCTTGTTCCTGACCTTCCGTACCTGCTGCCTGTCTGCGATCCTGGCTTGTCCTGACATCTCTTCTGCCTGTTCCTTGGTACCTTGCTGTCCGCCTGTTAACGGCCCGGCCTGCTTCACGACTACGCCTTGCCTGCTGATTTTGTACCGCACCTGTCTGCCTGTGTTTGACCCGGCCTGTCTGTGACCTGCTTCCGTTCCGGACTCCAGTCTCTTCCGGCTATCCGCAAGTTCCATCTGCCTGCCTGCCACTACAGGGTTCCTGCCCTAGTCTTCTACTGGTCGTCCTACAGCATTCCAGACGTCCGGACCAGCCCTGCATCTGCAACCTGCCAGGCACTTGTGCCCCTTTGTGCTTCCGAGCCCCTGTCTACTCTACCAGGGGTTCCCAAGCCGGAGGTATACGAGACGCCGCTCCCTGCATCCGTGGGCTCAACCACCAGGTACGTGACAGTACCGGACAGCCATGTCCGAGCCCAAGCAGGGAGCTGCTCCAATGGGAGACCTGTGTCGCCACCTGGCTGGCCTAACCCAGGCAGTGAAGAGTCTTCAGGAAGGCTATACCCGGCTCGAGGAACGTGTTCAGGTCCTATCCACAGTTACGTCATCCTCACCTGGGACTGCTGCCGCTCCTTCAGTAGTGATGATGCCACCTGAACCCAAGGTTCCCACTCCTGAGCGGTTTTCTGGGGACCGTAGTAAATTTTGAGCTTTCCACAATGCTTGTGAACTTTTCTTTGCCCTGCAGCCTAGAACTTTCTCGCTTGACTCCACCAAAGTAGGCTTTGTCATTTCCCTGCTGTCAGGAGATCCACAAGCTTGGGCCCATCGGCTTTTGGAACAAAAGGATGCCGCTCTTGACAACTTAAATTCCTTTTTTCATGCTATGTCTCAGCTCTACGAAGACCCGCAACTAACAGCAACTGCAGAAACGGCCCTGCACTCTCTGCAGCAAGGCCGCAGACCAGCGGAAGATTATGCGTCTGAATTCAGGCGCTGGAGTTCCAATACAAACTGGAATGACTCCGCTCTGCGTTACCAGTTCCGCACGGGTCTCTCGGAACCACTGAAAGATGAACTGGCCCGAGTGGATACACCAGAGGCTTTAGACGCCCTCATTAATCTGTCCATACAGATTGACAGGCGACTACGACAACGGAGGTCTGAACGTGCCGCCGGTCCTTCCAGACCAATCTGGATGCTTCCCCGTGTACCCAGTCCGCCTCAACCGAATCCCCGAGCTCCCGTGACCTATACTTCTGATGCTCCGGAACCCATGCAGTTAGGCTTACTGCGCCCATCCCTGACACGTGAAGAGCGGCAACGCAGGCGATCCAATAACCTGTGCCTCTACTGTGGCGATTCGGGACATTATGTGAGATCCTGTCCTGCTAAGCAACGTAAGTCCTGCACTACCTCTTTTGCTCTTTCTCCCACTCTGCCGAATAATACGTCTCACCTGGCTGTCTCCGTTCTTTTTCAGCTCCCAGGAGGGAATATCCGGGTAACCGCTATCATTGATTCTGGAGCCTGCAGCGGTTTCATGGAATTAGCTTTCGCCACCCGGCATCATGTTCCCCTGCGGCCAAAGGCAAAGGGCCTCTCTGTACATCTGGCTGACGGCTCGGCTCTTAAATCTGGACCTGTCACACAAGAGACTGTGCCAATATTCACCACTATTGCCGGAAACCACCAAGAACTATTATGCCTGAACATCATCCAATCCCCTCTGTTTCCCGTTATTCTAGGCATGCCCTGGCTGAGGGCTCATAACCCATTGATTGATTGGACCACTGGGGAGATCAGCTTTCCCTCCTCCTATTGTCACCAATATTGCCTACCAGAGACGGCTCAAGTATCTTCCCCCCTACTCTGCATGGAAGCTGATGAAGAGACCCGTCAAGCCGTACCTGAAGTCTATCATGGATTCTTAGACGTCTTCAGCAAGAAGGGCGCAGACACCCTTCCTCCTCACAGGCCATATGACTGCCCGATTGAAATCCTTCCTGGTGCAGAAGTTCCATTCGGAAGAATCTTCCCCTTAACTGAACTTGAACTTGGGACTTTGAAGGCCTATATTGATGATAACCTGGAGAAGGGGTTCATCCGGCCCTCCACTTCCCCAGCAGGGGCAGGAATTTTCTTCGTAGAGAAAAAAGACCACTCCCTACGCCCCTGCTTAGACTACAGGGAACTTAACAAGGTTACCATCAAAAATCGGTACCCCCTTCCCTTGGTACCTGAATTATTCCAAAGATTGGGGTCTGCAGCGACTTTTACAAAACTGGATCTTCGCGGGGCATACAACCTTATCCGCATCCGGAGTGGCGACGAGTGGAAGACTGCTTTTCGCACCCGGTTCGGGCATTTTGAATATTTAGTTATGCCGTTCGGACTCTGCAACGCCCCCGCTACGTTCCAGCATTTTGTGAACGATATCTTCAGAGACTACCTCGACCTATTCGTCATAGTATATTTGGATGATATCCTGATCTTTTCACCTTCCCTGACAGAGCATCGCGAACACGTTAAAAAGGTACTAACCAGACTTCGACGCCACGGCTTGTATGCGAAACCGGAGAAATGTGTGTTCGAACAACAGAGCATCCAGTTCTTAGGACTGATTATTTCTGTGGAAGGTATCAAGATGGACCCACAGAAGGTTTCCGCCATCCTGGACTGGCCAGCCCCTACTGACAAGAAAGGTGTTCAACGCTTTGTGGGATTCGCAAATTTCTACCGGAAATTCATCAGAGGATTCTCAACTATCATCTCGCCCATCACAAGTCTAACTAAACAGAGCACTAAGTTCTCTTGGTCTCCCAGAGCGCAGGCAGCATTTGCAACCTTGAAAGACCGATTCACGTCGGCATCAGTTCTAAATCATCCTGACCCGGCGTTACCGTACATACTTGAGGTTGACGCCTCAGAAGTTGCAGTCGGGGCAGTGTTATCTCAGAGACAAGGGCCTAAAGCTCTGTTGCACCCAGTTGCGTTCTTCTCCCACAAACTATCTGAGGCAGAACGAAATTATGACGTGGGAGACCGAGAGCTATTGGCCATCAAAGCCGCCCTTGAAGAATGGCGATACCTTTTGGAAGGAGCGACACATCCGATTCTTGTGTATACGGATCACAAGAATCTTGAATATCTAAAAACCGCTAAGAGACTGAGACCACGCCAGGCCAGGTGGGCACTTTTCTTTACGCGATTCTCTCTCCACATAACTTACAGGCCCGGGTCGAAGAACACCAAACCAGACGCCCTTTCTAGGATGTTCAGCGAACCTGAAACTTCTTCTGCTCCGGATACCATCCTGTCTTCTGAAAGTTTTCTTTTGCTCCAAGAAGATTTGCTGGCCCAGATAAAACGGGCTTCCGTGGGAATTTCTCCTCTGCCTGATACCACCCTACAAACCAGAGACGATCTGCTATGGTACAGGGAAAAGATCTTCGTACCTCAGGAGGTGCGAGTGGCTGTTCTGAACTTCTGTCATGACCATGAGTTAGCTGGTCATTTTGGGGTGCACAAGACATCTGAATTGCTCCAACGCATGTTTTGGTGGCCGCAGCTAACAAAGGACTGTAGGGATTATGTGGAATCATGCTCCGTCTGTATCCAGAACAAGGGCAGCAAATCAAAAGCTTGGGGTCTGTTGAAACCATTACCTGTCCCGAAGAGACCATGGAGGATGATCTCCATGGATTTTATTGTTGAACTGCCTCCCTCGGAAAATCACTCTACCATCTTCGTAGTGGTGGATAGGCTCTCTAAGATGGCCCACTTCCTTCCCATGAAGGGTACTCCCTCTGCGGCCGAAACCGCGAGAATTTTCATCAAAGAGATCGTAAGACTTCATGGCATTCCGGCAAACATAACCTCAGATCGTGGGGTACAATCCACCTCAAAGTTTTGGAGGGCGTTATGTGGCTCTCTGAAGATCAATCTGTCCTTTTCTTCAGCTTACCACCCTCAAACAAACGGCCAGACAGAAAGGACGAATCAAACACTGGATCAGTACTTACGTTGCTTTTCATCATTCTCTCAAGATGATTGGGTTCCGCTATTACCGCTGGCCGAATTTGCCTATAACAATTCAATTCATTCTGCTACAAAACAAACTCCCTTCTTCCCAAATTACGGACTTCACCCTTTATTTCTATCAAACAGTATACCGGAATGTTCTGTACCTGCTGCTCAGGAAACTCTGAATTTTTTTAGTACCAATAACAAATTACTCCAGGAGACAATGACAAGAACTCAGGAATACTACAAGGAGGTCTTTGACAGGAAAAGAAGGGGAGAACTTAATTTGAAACCCGGAGACCAAGTCTGGCTGTCTACACTAAACTTGAAGTTGGCATGTCCCTCTAAAAAGCTTGGCCCTAAGTTTGTGGGTCCTTTCCCTGTGGAAAAGAAAATCAATAGTGTGACTTATAAATGAAAACTACCCGAGTCATTCCGGATCCACCCAGTCTTCCATGTAGCTCTGCTCAAGCCTACTGTCCCGGATCCTTTTGTTGGCCGAAATACGGGGCCTCCTGAACCGGTACTCGTTGATGGAGAAATGGAGTTCGAGGTTGAGTCAATCCTGGATTGTAGGAGGAGATGTGGGCGTGTTCAGTACCTGGTGAAATGGAAGGGGTATGGCCCGGAAGAAAATTTGTGGGAACCGGAATCCAACATTCACGCAAAGAGGCTGATCCGGGCATTTAATAATGCACATCCAAGTAAGATGGTTCAGTTGGGCATCCGGAGGCTGCCCCTTAGGGGGGGGCAATGTCAAGAAAGGCGTCCAGGATCTTTTTCTGCCGGCAGGAGAATCGGCTATGGCATATCCAGCAGAAGAGCCGCTCAGCACACGCGCGGGCGCGCGGGAGCGCGCGCGCACGCTGTTTGAGCCCGTTTTGGTGCCAGGAGCGCTATTTAAGGAAGTTCCTGTCCATGCTATCTTGCTGTCCGGTCTACAGCGTTCCCGTGTCCCCCAGCTACCAGCTATCTGCATACTACCTGACTTCTGATACCTGATTCCAATACCCGGCTTGTTCCTGACCTTCCGTACCTGCTGCCTGTCTGCGATCCCGGCTTGTCCTGACATCTCTTCTGCCTGTTCCTTGGTACCTTGCTCTCCGCCTGTTAACGACCCGGCCTGCTTCACGACTACGCCTTGCCTGCTGATTTTGTACCGCACCTGTCTGCCTGTGTTTGACCCGGCCTGTCTGTGACCTGCTTCCGTTCCGGACTCCAGTCTCTTCCGGCTATCCGCAAGTTCCATCTGCCTGCCTGCCACTAGTCTTCTACTGGTCGTCCTACAGCATTCCAGACGTCCGGACCAGCCCTGCATCTGCAACCTGCCAGGCACTTGTGCCCCTTTGTGCTTCCGAGCCCCTGTCTACTCTACCAGGGGTTCCCAAGCCGGAGGTATACGAGACGCCGCTCCCTGCATCCGTGGGCTCAACCACCAGGTACGTGACAAGCCCCCATGGCTTTGTTTTAGGACCCTTGTTTCGCTGACATGTAATACAGGAAGACACGTATCTTTGGCAATCCTTTTTCCAGCCTGGCCACCAAAAGGTGCGAGAGATATGTTCTGCTGTTTTCCTTACCCCAAAGTGACCAGCCAGTTTATGATCGTGGAGTGTTCTCAGGACTACAGGTCTTACTTCTGTAGGGACAAAGATCTTGTCTTGGAGCCAAAATAGATTTTCGCATCTTTCTAGGGTGTCCAGAATGGGGTCTTTACAGTGAGCTGAAGAAGTGTATAGAGTGGAGGACAGGTCAGGGGGTATGAGCAGTAGAAAGTTCTGAGGGGTAAGAATGGTGCTAGGTTCTGATACCTGGGAGGACTCCGGGGAGATGCGAGATAGTGCGTCTGCCTTGCCGTTCTTCGACCCTGGCCGGTAGGAAATATGAAATGTAAACCTTGAGAAGAAGAGTGCCCAACGGGCTTGACGGGGTCTTAACCGTTGGGCAGTGCGGAGGTACTCGAGGTTCTTGTGGTCTGTAAAAATGGTGATTGGATGAACTGCTCCTTCGAGGAGGTATCTCCACTCCTCCAGTGCGGACTTAATGGCCAACAGCTCCCGGTCGCCAACATCATAGTTCTTTTCGGCTGGATTGAGTTTCCGGGAGGCGAAGGCCACTGGATGTAAAAGGGCTTTTGGCCCGTGTCGTTGGGAAAGAATGGCACCCGTGGCGGACTCTGAGGCGTCTACTTCTAGAACAAAGGGTAGCAGTGGATCTGGATGCCTTAAGATAGGGGCAGACGTGAAGAGAGTCTTCAATTTGACAAAAGCTTCCTGGGCTTCCTGGGACCACTGAAAACGGCCGTGTAAGCGGGTCAGGTGAGTAATTGGGGCCACAATGGCAGAGAATCCGGCGATGAACCTCCTGTAAAAATTAGCAAAACCGATGAACCTTTGTACAGCTTTTTTGTCTTTCGGAGGTGGCCAGTCTACCACTGCCTTGACCTTTTGTGGGTCCATGGAGGTGCCTTTGGTGGAGATGATAAACCCCAGAAATTGTACCGTGGATCTTTCAAATTCGCATTTCTCAGCTTTAAGATAGAGCTGGTGGGCTCTGAGGATGGTGAGGACCTTCCTGACGTGTTCCCGATGCAACTCCAGAGTAGCTGAAAAAACAAGGATGTCGTCTAGGTATACAACTAAAAAGTCATCCAGGTGTTTTCTAAAAATGTCGTTCACCAGGTGCTGAAAAGTGGCTGGAGCATTGCATAGGCCGAATGGCATCACCAGGTATTCATAGTGGCCAAAGCGAGATCTGAAGGCTGTCTTCCACTCATCCCCTGCACGGATTCTGACAAGGTTGTAGGCACCCCTTAAATCCAGTTTAGAGAAAACTTTGGCTGACCGGAACCGCTGGAAGAGTTCAGGGATAAGTGGTAGAGGATATCGGTTTTTGATAGTCATTTTATTAAGTTCCCTATAATCAATGCAGGGCCTGAGTGAGCCATCCTTCTTTCCAACGAAGAAAATACCAGCACCAGCTGGAGAGGTAGATGGCCGAATAAAGCCTTTTTCAAGATTTTCATCAATATAGGCCTTGAGGGCCTTTAGCTCAGTTTCCGATAGAGGAAATATGCGCCCAAAGGGAATTGCGGAGCCTGTGAGCAATTCGATGGGGCAGTCATAAGCCCGATGTGGTGGTAGGTGGTCGGCCTTCTTTTTGTCAAAGACATCTTTAAAGTCCTGATAGACCGGGGGAATGTGCTGAAGGTTTTCTGGTGCTGGGATAACTGTTAGGATGGAGCTGGGAGTTGGAGAGATGCAGTGTTGGTGACAATATGGTGATGAGAAGGAGACTTCCTTCCGGTCCCAGTGAATTTGGGGATCATGAGCCTGCAGCCAAGGAAGTCCAAGAATGATGGGGAACATCGGGGAAGATATGAGATCAAATCGTAGGAATTCTTGGTGGCCGGAATCTGTGGTGGTGAGGATAGGTGAAGTCTCCTGAGTTACTGGGCCAGATTGTGGAAGGGACCCATCAGCCAAATGAACCAATAGGGGGTTTGTTTTGTAGAAGCAGGGAATATGCCATTCCTTGGCGGTAGAGATATCCAGGAAGCAGCTGCAAGCACCTGAATCAATCACGGCCGGTAGCCGAATCTTCCTTCCCGCCAGCTGTAGGGAAACAGAGAGAGTCACGTAAGTCTGGGCCCGACTAATGGCTTGACAGTTCATGAAAGGCTGAGGTTACAACTTACTAGGCCGGATGGGACAATTCAGGAGGAAGTGTCCTGGACCCCCACAATAGAGGCATAGATTGGATCTCCGTCTTCGCTGCCGCTCTTCCTGGGTAAGGCGGGGACGAACTAGGCCTAGTTGCATTGGCTCCCCTTCTGAAGCCGAGGGACCGGATGGGGCGGTTGGATAAGCAGCTGGCATCCTTGGGGGGACCCATATTGGTCGGGACCCTTGTACCCGTTCTGAGCGACGTTCCCGCATACGTCGATCCAGCTTGGTGGCTACTTGGATTAGCTCTTCCAGAGAAGTAGGGGGCTCAACCCGGGCTAACTCGTCCTTCAGACTCTCCCTTAGTCCCAGTCGATACTGGTAGAGGAGGGCTGCCTCATTCCAGGTAGTATCGGCAGACCATTTGCGGAATTCCGCCGTATAGTCCTCCACAGGCCGTTTACCCTGGGAGAGGGTATGCAGAGTGGCCTCAGCCGTGGCCTTACGTTGGGGGTCATCATAGAGTTGACCCATGGCTTCAAAGAACGAATCAACGGTGTTGAGGAGAGGATTCCTTTGTTCCATGAGGCCGTGAACCCAAGACTGGGGTTCTTCAGATAATAGGGAGATAATGAACCCGACTTTGACAATTTCTGAGGAGAAGGTTCGGGGTTGCAAGGCAAGGTACAGAGAACAAGCATTTTTGAAGGACCTGAACTTCCTGCGATCGCCCGAAAATCGCTCTGGTATTGGTACTTTGGGTTCGGCCACGGCCATCATCATGGCAGGTGGAGGTTGGGCCTGAGGTGCGGAGGTTCCACTAGTAGACCCGGACGCTGAACTTGCTGGGGGTGTGGCTGTGGCCAGTTGCTGGAGACGAGTATCCACTTGGGCATAGCCATCCTGTAGCTTCTGTACTGCTTCCATGAGGGCAGACACCTGCTGGCATAGCATCTCCAACGGAGAACCCGCTCTGTTGGCCTCTGTCATGACTGGTTCGTACTGTCATGAACTAGGTACTCACCGAGGCCAAGATGCCGAGAGCGGTTGCCCTTGCGATTCGGCGCCCACTGCCCTGAAGGTGACACAGGGACGGTTGGCACCAAGAGGCACAAGCCACCGGTGGGATGGTGACCAGGCGTGGGCTCAGGTGTTGCAGTGAAGGGTAGACTGGAACTGGATAGTGGGTCCAGAGATCACCTGTTAGAAGCACAGCAAGCAGGCTGGGGATCAAACACAGACAGGTTAGCTGGATGCAGGCCGAGGGTCAAACACTGGTGGGTCCGGTACAAGGTAACAGAACAAGGTATCTATAAGCAGGAAAGTCCAAGGCAGGCTGGGGGTCAAGCACAGGCAGAGCACAAGCAGCAGAGAGGAGAGTCCAGGATACAGGCCGAGGGTCAAGTGCAGGAGAAGGTAACAGATCCAATAGGCGAGCCGAAGGTCAAGGTCAAGGAGAAGGCAGAGTAGTCAGGACGATCCGGGTTTGGCAACAGGTAAGACAATCTTCAAGGGTCAAGTACAGGATACAAACAGGTAGTAGCTGTCAGACGAACCAGCGTCTGTCTGGGCACAGAGGCCCTCCTTTTATAGGGCCGCTGAGGTCACATGGGGAGATGCCGCACTACTGCGCATGCGCGCGCGCCGCTTGGCGGGAACGCGAGTGCGCGTGCGCCGCCGCATCATCTCGCTGTCACTGGCTATGAGCCGGGGAGCCGGACCCGTGCGCCTGCGCACTAGAGTGCACAGCGGACGGAAACCCTGACAATCAGAATGTACTAAATCCTAAGAATATGATGACAATGACTTATCCTATGGGCATTCCATATTCCTATCCCTATCCAAGTTGTACCCCCCAATAAAACAACAAAAAGAAAACTTGCAAAACACTGTTCATTGTCTCTGGAAGTGATGTATGAAGTCTGGCAGTGGGGCGATTTGGCGGATTGTTTGTTAGCTGCAACACCATGGCTACATGTATACTGAAGTATTATTACAAGCATTTCATAAGTGTCAAAGGCTTTTATTGACAATTACATTAAGTTTATGCAGAGTCATTAACAGTGTTGACTCTTCTTTTTCAAGACCTCTGCAATTCACCCAGGCATGCTATCAATCAACTTCTGGATCACATCCTGACTAATGGCAGCCCATTCTTGCATAATCAATACTTGAAGTTTGTCAGAATTTGTGGGGGGTTTTTTGTTTACCCGTTTCTTGAGGATTGACCACAAGTTCTCAATAGGATCAAGGTCTGGGGAGTTTCCTGGCCACAAACCCAAAATTTTGGCATTTGGCATTGTTCGTCACCAAACTGTTCTTGGATGGTTGTGAGAAGTTTCTCTTGTGGGATGTTTTTGTACCATTCTTTATTCATGACTGTGTTCTCAGGCAAAGTTGTGAGTGAGCCAACTCTCTTGGCTGAGAAGCAACCCCACACGTGAATGGTCTCAGGATGCTTTACATTTGGCATGACACATAACCGATGGTAGCGCTCACCTTTTCTTCTCCGGACAAGTTCTTTTCCGGATGCCCCAAACAATTGGAAAAGGAATTCATCAGAGAAAATGACTTTACCCCAGTCCTCAGCAGACCAATCCCTGTACCTTTTGCAGAATATCAGTCTGTCTTTGATGTTTTTCCTAGAGAAAAGTGGCTTCTTTTCTGCCACAAGAGTCTTTGCCTCACTGTGCATGCAGATGCACTCACACCTGCCTGCTGCCATTCCTGATCAAGCTCTGCACGGGTGGTGCCCCAATCCTGTAGGAGACAGTCCTGGCACTTGCCAGACTTTCTTGGGTGCCCTGAAGCCTTATTCGCAGATGCAGTGGAAATGCTTTTTATGGGAATAAGTTCATTTTCAATGCAAAGAGGAACTTTGCAATGAATTGCAATTCATCTGATTGCTCTTCATAACATTGTGGAGTATATGCAAACTTCCATTATCAAAACAGGCAGCAGACTTTGTGAAAATTAATATTTGTGTCATTCTCAAAACTTTTGGCCACGGCTGTAGGGTAAATGGTTTTCAATGGCATAGTTCACACCAGTGTAGTCAGTTCCAGAAAAAAAAGTAGAAAGTTTTTTCTGCACTGAACTGTAATTGCACGCAGTAAAACGAACCAAAAACTCACTGGATCTCACGTCTTTATTTAAGGTGAAGAAAAATGAGGGGGAAAAAAATGCACCGGAATGCATCAAAAACGCACCAAAAAATGTGCATGCAGAAAAGCATCCAGAACGCATCTGGACTGTGTCGTGAATTGGCCCTAAAAACAAAACAGTGCATTTTTGGTTTAATAGACTTCAATGGAGAAGCTTCAGAAAGTTCACTTTAAAAGGGGCGACCATTTTCCCTGACATTCTTTGAACCATTAGGCCTCACGCACACTGGACGTTAAAATAAAAATAAAGTTTTTCAACTTTTTTCAACGTTTTTGCAATAGCGTTTGATAGCGTTTATTAGAGTTTATTAGCATTTTTTAGCGTTTTCCCTGCGTTAGCGTTTTAGCGTTTTTTTCTTGAAGAAATTTTGTTCTTATTTTTATTTTTTTCAATGGATCAAAAACATCTAGATTTTGATCCATTTAGATTTTTGCGGACAGGTTTAGATAGCGGTGGATGTCAGCGGACATGTGTCCGCTGACATGTGCCGCTCCATAGGCGAGAGTGCAAGGCCTGATCAGGTCCGCCTGAAAAACTGACAGGTGGACCTGATAGGACAGTCTGTGTGAAGGGGGCCGTATACAGTTTCCAGGTTGCAAGACTTGGATCTGTTACATTCACTTTGGCAGGAACTGGTTAAAGTTACACCAAATGATAATCCTTATTCTTCAATAATAACCCATACACATCCATTACTTTAAGTTGTATTACCCAAAAAAAGTAAATTTTATATTTTCTGTTTACCAATCCTTAGGTGCAGTGGCTGTGTTAGTTTTCTTTTTTTAGTCTTTTTGCTTTATTTCACCTGGTGATCCAGCCAGTAACACTTCCTGTCCTGGTAGTAGTAAAGCAGACACCTTTGGACAGCAGCACCGCTAGTCTGAGGAGAGGGGCATGTTAGACTAGCAGATTTAGATGGACTTGACTAATAAATTGAAGCTGAACTCCAGCTAACACTTTATAAGCGTGTTGGTAGGTTCAATTTGGCCTTCCATCAGTAGGTGGTGCCTTGCCACTATACCAAATGAGTGGGGTCTTTAGAGGAAGATTGTTCCTTGAGAGATCCTGTAGTTGTCACAGAAGTTTCAGATGCCTGATTGGCAGCCATCTTGGTGGGAAATTGGGGTGCCAGCACCATTTGGGTGTGCCTGAAGTGAGCGGGTGGATGAGAGACAAAAAAACCCTGTTTGTCTGGGAGAGTTATCAGCGCAGGTTGAGTAGGGTCAACACAGGAACACTTTCTTCTCCACAGACATTCTGGTACCCACAGTGGCAATTGGGGAGTCTCTTCAGCAACATAACGTGCCGTAAGTTATACTCCAGTTCGCTATCCCTCCTGCAGGTGCTGTCCTCTGGTAAATTAGACTACACCTAGAATTCTGTGCCATTACTGAGTCATCTGCTACTGCAATACTGTACCATTGCCGAGTAATTTACTGCTGCAATGCTGTGCCATTGCCAAATAACATGCTGCTGCAATGCTGTGCCATTGCCGAGTAATATGCTGCTACAATGCTGTGCCATTGCCGAGTAATATGCTGCTACAATGCTGTGGCATTGCCGAGTAATATGCTGCTACAATGCTGTGGCATTGCCGAGTAATATGCTGCTGCAATGTTGTGCCGTAAGTATATATTGCAACTGTGTGAGCATCCTACAGTTTGTTGTTTGCATGACAGTGCCTACAGCAACTATCTGAAAATATCTCTGTTGACCTTATTGCAATATACAAGTTATTATATAGATTCCCAGACTGTGTTAGTTATCTCTCCCAGGTTGGGTTCCCCAGCCCTGGGCCTGCCGACAAGCAGTGACAGCTGTTTTTTTTTCCCTTTTGGGATAAAGGTTTACTATAAATAAATAAAAACTAATCATTATAAGCACACCTGTCAGTTGTAAATGGTTTGTCTCAACCCTCTAACTGCTACTATGTCTGGGGCAGCTTAGTCTATTAACTACTTGAAGACCACTGGAACTTTTTGTTTACTAGTTTAAATCAGTATTTTTTGCAAGAAAATTACTTATAACCCCCAAACATTACATAATTTTTTCAGCAGAGACCCTAGGGAATAAAATGGGGTTTGTTTTTTTGCTTATGCCACACGGTATTTGCGCAGCGGGTTTTCAAACTCAATTTCTTGGGAAAAAATACATTTTAATAAATTAAAAAACAAAACACAATATACACCCCAATTTATTGTATAATATAAAAGATTATGTTATGCCAAGTAAATAGATACCTAACATATCATGCTTTAAAATTGTGCACGCTCGTGGATCGGCAACAAACGACGATATTTATACAGGGCACTTTCCCTCCTTCCTGCCCAGGCCAATTTTCAACTTTCAGAGCTGTCGCTTTTTTATTGACAATTGCGCGGTCATGCAACACTACTGTACCCAAACAATTTTTATCATTTTGTTCCCATAAATAGAGCTTTCTTTTGGTGTGGTATTTGATCATAACTGGGGTTTTTATTTTTTGCTAAACAAATAAAAATATTTTGAGAAAAAAATGTTTTCTTTGTTTCTGTTATAAATGTAGCGCTGGCTCCTGAAGAGCAGGCGCTATTATTTTTCTCAAATTAAGTTGCCTGAAGCCACAGTTGGGTTTCAGGATAATTTCTTAAAATTTCTAGTTTCAGTACAAGTCCAGCTGGGTTGCACTGGGTTCTCCTTGTCCGTAGGTGTCGCTGTCACTGCCGGCAAGGGTAGAAACGCAGTCTAGCTGGATGCATTGAATGCCACTTATCTCTCGGAACCAGCCAGTGGGAGTGTTTTCCTGCTGTGTATTCTGGGGGGTGGTATTTAAGGTACCGACGCCATGTTGGCGGGAGCTATTTTTCTGTCTGTTTGGTTCTGGTGGTCCTCCTGACCCAGCCTCATGGCCCTCCTGACCTGGGGTGCGGAACCATGCATCCTGTGTCTCGGGGCTGGCTGGCCAGAGGCAACGCAACTGCAGGGATAGGCCCGAGTAACTTTCAGAGCCTACTGCTCCAAGGAAGGTCCAGTGCCGTCTCATCTGAATGGAGAGGCCCAGCAACTGAAGTACCCCAGGGGAGGACTCTAATGCCGCATACACACGATCGGAATTCCGGCCAGAAAAAGACCGATGAGAGCTTTTTATCGGAAAATGCGACCATGTGTAGGCTCCATCAGAATTTTGCTGTTCCAATTTCCAACAGCAAAGATTTGAGAGCATGTTCTCAATTTTTCCGACGGAAAAGGTTTCTATCGGAAATTCCGATCGTCTGTAGCAATTCTGATGTGCAAAATTCCTACGCATGCTCTGAAACAATTCGACGCATGCTCGGAAGCATTGAACTCGGCTCATTGTAGTGTTGTACATCACCGTGTTCTTGACGGTTGGAATTTGGTGTGACCGTGTGTAGGCAAGACAGTTTCTGTCGAGAAAACCGTCAGAGCTTTTTCCGACGAGAATTCCGATCGTGTGTACGTGGCATTAGTTGAAGGACGCAACCTGGATCAACATTCATATGGTATCGCCAGATCGGCTGAGAGAAACTGGTACCGTATGTTAGTTCTTTTAAATTCATCTAAATTCCTCAGTGACGCTCAAGTGTAACTTACAAGTCTGTGGCAGAGACTTTGTCAAGCACCCTACCGGCTGCTAGGCCTAGTGAGAGAGACCTATCCGGGGGTTGTAGGAAGGAATCCAGATTGTGGAACAGTAATATCCTCTGGATTCTTCTAATGTCTTCAACCTGCAATATAAGTGCCTGAACTCACCCCTAACCCTCTACCCGTCATTGAGAGACTTTGTGTTTTTCTAAATAAATAACCCAAAAGAGGATTCAGTGTCAGTTTCAACATTTCTTTGGGCCACTTTCCACGGGATCTCCAAGACGGAGAAGCAAGCAAGTGGGGTAACGGTAAGCCCAAATTAAATCAGCAGCTCCTTCGGGGGTCAGTGCTACATAAAATTTTGTAAATACGTTTTCTCCTTCACTGATGGGCACTGATGAGACTGCACTTATGGGCACTAATATGCAGCACTGATGGGCACTGATATGCAGCACTGATGGGCATTGATAGGCGGCACTGATTCTGATAGGTGACACTGATAGGTGACACTGATGGGCACTGAAAGGCTGAACTGATGGGTACTTATAGGTGGCACTGATGGGTACTTATAGGTGGCACTGATGGGCACTGATGGGCAGCACTGATAGGTGGCACTGATGGGTGTCACTGATGGACACTGATAAATGGCACTGATAAACATCACTGATGAGGAGGCACTGATTGACATCATTGATGGGTACTGATTGGCATCATTGATGGGCACTGATTGACAGATTGGGGGGTTAGAATGAGCAGTGAACGTTAGTTGCTGTTATGTGCACTGGTCAATGCACTCTACTAATCCCATAGTCAGTTGTCCCTAGTCCATCTTGGGAGTAAGCAAGAGAGGATGGCTACATTCCTACTTACACTGGGACCACGAGAATGAACATAGCCACAGTCTAACAGGAAATCAAATCACAGCAAAAAAATGGTATTTGGAGAAGGCTGAGCGCAATAGCAGGTACTTTTTAAAATTTAGAATACATACCCAAATATATATATATATTTTTTTTAAACCAGAATTTAGAGACACTTTAAGGACTGGCGGGTACATTAGTGCGCTGATCCTGCTGTGTGATTTACAATATGTTTTGAAGTAAATGCTTTACAGCATACGTCATAAATAAGGGCTAGTTCACACCATGCCTGCACATGAATTTCTGTGGGTTAACCACACTATTACACAGCTTTGTACACTGAGCAAAATTATAAACGCAACACTTTTGTGTTTGCCCATATTTATCATGAGCTGAACGCAAAGATCTACTACTTTTTCTATGTAAACGAAAGGCCTATTTCTCTCAAATATTGTTCACAAATCTGTCTAAATCTGTGTTAGTGAGCACTTCTCCTTTTCTGAGATAATCCATCCACCTCACAGGTGTGGCATATCAAGATGATGATTAGACAGTATGATTATTGCACAGGTGTGCCTTAGGCTGGCCACAATAAAAAGCCACTCTAAAATGTGCAGTTTTACTGTATTGGGGGGGGGGGGGGGGGGGGGGTCGGGGGGTCTGAAAACCAGTCAGGATCTGGTGTGCCATTTGCCTCATACAGTGCACCACATCTCCTTTATATGGAGTTAATCAGGTTGTTGATTGTGCCTGTGGAATGTTGGTCCATTCCTCTTCCTCGGGCTGTGCGAAGTTGCTGGATATTGTCAAGAACTGAAACACGCTGTCGTATATGCCGATCCAGAACATTCCAAACATGCTCAATGGGTGACATGTCAGGTGAGTATGCTGACCATGCAAGAACTGGGATGTTTTCAGCTTTCAGGAATTGTGTACAGATCCTTGCAACATGGGGCCGTGCATTATCATGCTGCAACATGAAGTGATGGTTGTGGATGAATGACACAACAATGCTCCTCAGGATCTGATCACGGTATCTCTGTGAATTCAAAAAGCCATCAATAAAATGCACCTGTGTTCGTTGTCAATAGCATACGCCTGCCCATACAATAACCCCACTGCCACCATGGGCCACTCAATCCACAATGTTGACATCAGCAAACCACTCACCCACACAACGCCATACACGCTATCTGCCATCTGCCCAGTACAGTGAAAACCAGGATTCATCTGTGAAGAGAACACCTCTCCAAAGTGGCAGACACCATCAAATGTGAGCATTTGCCCACTCAAGTTGGTTACGACGACGAACTGCAGTCAGGTTGAGACCCCGATGAGGACAACGAGCATGCAGATGAGCTTCCCTGAGACGGTTTCTGACAGTTTGTGCAGAAATTCTTTGGTTATGCAAACCGATTGTTGCAGCAGCTGTCCGGGTGGCTGGTCTCAGACAATCTTGGAGGTGAAGATGCTGGATGTGGAGGTCCTGGACTGGTGTGGCTACACATGGTCTGCAGTTGGATGCACTGCCAAATTCTCTAAAATTCCTTTGGAGATGGCTTATGGTAGAGAAATGAACATTCAATTCAAGGGCAACAGCTCTGGTGGACATTCCTGCAGTCAGCATGCCAATTGCACGCTCCCTCAAAACTTGCGACATCTGTGGCATTGCGCTGTGTGATAAAACTGCACATTTTGAGTGACCCTTTACTGTAGCCAGCCTACGGCACACCTGTGCAATAATCATGCTGTCTAATCAGCATCTTGATATGCCACACCTGTGAGGTGGATGGATTATCCTGGCAAAGAAGAAGTGCTCACCAACACAAATTTAGACAGATTTGTGAACAATAATTGAGAGAAATAGGCATTTTGCGTACATAGAAAAAGTCGTAGATCTTTGCATTCAGCTCATGATAAATAGGGGCAAACACAAAAGTGTTGCGTTTATAATTTTGCTCAGTGTATATACAAAATAGTTATGCTTCCTCTAGCAAACATGTTTTGCTGCATTTTTTTAAATAGAAAAATAAATAAATGTGACAGGTGAGCTAGGAGCACACTGATGTGGGAGGCATGAAGGGGGGGGCGGAGGAGGACACTACTGTGGGGGTAAGGGAGGGGCAGAAGAGTATACTGATGTTGGGGGGGGTGAAGGTGAAGGGGGCACAGGAGGATACTGATGTGTAGGGGGGGTAATACGAAGGGGGCAGAGGACTACGCTACTGTGGGGGGGGGGGGCAGAGGAGGACACTGATGTATGGGGGGGTGAAGGGGAGTAGAGGAGGACACTGATGTGGGAGGGGTTATATGAAGGTGGGCAGAGTAGGACTCTGCTGTGGGAGGGTGATGTGAAAGGGGGCAGAGGAGAACACTGATGTGAGGAGTGAAGAAGGGCAGATTATGAAGAAGGGCAAAATAACATTTTTGCTTGTACATGATTGGATGATAAAATCAACAGAGGGTCCCTTCATTTCAGATCTTCCCCTTAGATCTACAGCGACTGCTCTTCCAAGTGCACTTGTAGTGCAGAGTGGATTTGTCTCTAGTAAATCAACCCCATAGGCTTTAAGTAGCATTTAGTGTCAGGGGCTTTTAGAGGCAGAAAAACCCCACTGCCATCCTGCATCCAGGAGCAGCAGAGTTTTGGCAGAAAAAAAAAATCTACGCTTGTAAACGTGAGTTATCGTGTCTAAACACGTGTGAATGCTAGGCCTGCTGGAGCTTGTAAGTTAATTCATTTCAATGGCCAGAATAAGTGCCAAAGTGCGACCTAACACTAAGGATGGCCTTAGGCGCGTTCACACACTCCATGTGCAGAGCCCGCCAGGAAGTCGGCATGGCGCTGCGCTAATCACAGGCAGTGAGACATTGTCCCGATGTGCGGCTGCAGAGATCGGGAAATGTCTCACTGCCTGTGATTAGCGCAGCGCCATGCCGACTTCCTGGCGGGCTCTGCACAAGGAGTGTGCGAACACGCCTGAGGCCATCCTTACTTAACACGTTACACATTTTTACAAGTGTTAGGCGTTTTTCTGCCAAAAGAACTTTACTGCCAGGAGAAAAGGCTTTTAGGAGAGTTTGCAAAACGTCCTCTGTGCATGAGGCCTAAAAAGCAACAAACATAATGGTCCATGATAATTGTACATGGCAATAATTAGCAACTGCATATGCTAATATGCAAAAAAAAAAACAACTCTATCTGCTTTTATTTGAAGGAAGAAATTACAGGAAGACAGCTACTTCCTGAAAGCCAAGCTCGGTGCTTTCTGTATGTCACTTTCACTTTCAGTTTGTTGCAGCATCTTGCAATGTAAAACGTCTCGGACATTTGTACAAAACCCTAGAGGGAAAGTTAATCATCATGGAGGTAAGTTTCTCTGCAATAGGCTTCCTTTTCCTAACCAGGCTTCCAAAGATCATAGATTGATATTTTTTAACCACTTCCCAACCAACCGCCGCAGTTATACTGCGGCAGGTTGGCTCCAATGCACGAGCCGTCATGGCTATACGTATTTTTTTGAATATTGGTACCACGTGGCTGGTACCATTCCTGTCAGTATTCTGTCTCAGATGTAAGCCATCTGGTCCTGGTGATTTTTTTGTGTTAAGCTTTTCTAGTCTTTTCTGGACTCCCGCTTCTCTTAGCCACAAGGTTACATGCTGAGATGTGTTGCTAACAATACATTTGTGGTTGTTATACCCATGCTTTTCCTTTTTAAAAACCAAGGCGAAGAAAGCATTTAGTAAAGTTACCTTCTCCTTGTCATCTTTGACCAACTTCCCTTCATAAACCTTTACGGGGCCAATGTGCTCTGCCCTCACTTTTCTACTATTAATATATTTTAAAAAAATTCTTGGTATTTTTTTTACTCTCAATGTTGTGGGGGTGATAGGAAAAGGGGTAGAAGAGGACAGTGCTATGGGGGGGGGGGGGGGGGGGGGTAATATGAAGGTGGGCAGAGTAGGACTCTGCTGTGGGAGGGTGATGTGAAAGGGGGCAGAGGAGAACACTGATGTGAGGAGTGAAGAAGGGCAGATTAGGACACTACGGAGGGGGGTGATATGAAGAAGGGCAGTGGAGGACACTGCCGTGGAAGGGTGATATGAAGGGTGGCAGAGGAGGACACAGATGTGGGTAGGTGAAGAGGGTGGGTAGGTGAAGAGGGGAATATTAGGACACAACTGTGGGGGTGATATAAAGGTGGCACAGCAGGACACTGCAGTGGGGGAGGATCATCATATGAAGTGGGGCAGAGGAGGACACTACTGTGGGGGAGGGTAAAGGAAGGAGGCAGAGGAGCACAGTACTATGTGGGGGGCTATGTGAAGAGGAGTACAGGAGGACACTGCTGAATAGGGGGTGTGATGTGAAGGGGCAAAGGAGAATACTGCTGTTGGGGGGGAGAAGGGGGGCAGAGGAGGATACTACTGCGGAGGAGTACAGGGGCAGAGGAGGACACTAATGTGGGAAGTGAAGGGGCAGAGGAGGACACCACTGGGGGGGGGGGGTAATGTGAAGGGGGGCAAAAGAATAGGGGGTGTGATGTGAAGGGGCAAAGGAGAATACTGCTGTGAATGAAGGCAGTTGTTATGTGAAGGGGGGTTCAGAAAACTACTGTGAAGGGGATGGGGGGTTGATGTGAACGAGGGTTGAGAACACTACTGTGAAGTGGGGGCTATGATGTAAAGGGGGGATTTTGACATGCAGGGGGGACTGAGGACACTGATGTAAGAATGTGATTGAGATATAAGGATGTGAAGGATCTGAGTCATCGCATAAACACTCAATTTTGTTCTGGGAATGGGACAGAGAATTCTCATTCCACTGCCGGAGCACAGCACTGTATTCTGTATGTAGCTATGACAACATGAAACTTGGCTGCAGTCCTCACATGACTGGGCTATAAATATTCCTGGCTTTGCACTCTTTCGGAAAGACAGAGTTAAAAGGAAAGGTGGAGGGGTCTGTCTGTATGTGAGAAGTGATCTCAAAGCGAGTGTGAAAGAGGACCTGGGGGATGGAGAGTGTGATGAGTCTGAAGCATTATGGGTGGAACTGCATACAGATGTGCGTAGTTCAAAGTTAATCATTGGAGTTTGTTATAGACCACCCAATGTTAATGAGGAGGTGGATACTCAGCTCCTTGCTCAAATAGAAAGGGCTGCAAGGGCTGGGACAGTGATAATAATGGGGGATTTTAACTACCCAGAAATTGACTGGAATAATGGCACTGCTGGGACAGTTAAAGGACAAAAATTTATAAACCTATTACAGGACAATTTTATGGTCCAGTTCATTGAGGCCCCAACCAGGAATGATGCTCTGCTGGATCTGGTAATCTCAAACCATGCAGAGCATATTACTAATGTTCAGATAAAGGAGCATCTGGGTAGCAGTGACCATAACATGATTTCATTTGATGTTAGCTGTAAGCAAAAATCACATACAGGAAAGATAAAAACACTTAATTTCAAGAGGGCAAATTTTCCAAGGATGAGGGCTGCTCTCCAGAACTTAGACTGGGAGAGAATATTGGCAACAATGGGCACAGAACAGAAATGGGGATTCTTCAAAAAGACTGTTTGTGAACTCACTGCAAAGTATATTCCCATGGGCAATAAATTTAAAAGGCTAAAAATAAAACCTATGTGGCTCACGGCCAAAGTTAAAAAAGCTATAAACTATAAGAAAAGAGCTTTTAAAAAATATAAAAATGAAGGATCACTAGTGTCATTTAAATGTTACAAAGAACATAACAGAATATGTAAAAAGGAAATCAAGGATGCAAAAATTCAAAACGAAAGACAGATTGCAAAAGATAGTAGGACAAACCCCAAAAAATTCTTCAAATATATTAATAGTAAAAAGGTCAAGTCTGAGCATGTAGGCCCTTTACAAAAATAATCTAGAGTGGGTGACTGGGGACAAAGAGAAGGCTAATTTATTAAATACTTTCTTCAGCTCTGTGTATACAAAGGAGCATGGGGGAGCTCATGTCCACAATGGGGGTGGTAGTGACACAGCCCTAAATCCACAATGGCTCAAAAGTGATATGGTCCAGAAATATTTAGACAGAATAAAGGTGGATAAAGCACCTGGACCTGATGGCATCCACCCACGGATCCTAAAATAATTGAGCTCTGTAATTTCAAAGCCATTGTATCTAATTTTTAGGGAATCATTAATGACAGGAATAGTACCACTGGATTGGCGCAGGGCGAACGTGGTGCCTATATTTAAAAAGGGAACAAAGTCTTTACCAAGTAACTATAGACCTGTTAGTTTAACTTCTATAGTTGGGAAGATACTGGAGAGATTATTAAAAGACCACATAGACGAGTTCTTGCAGGAAAAAAATATTTTAAGCAACAGACAGCATGGGTTCATGAAAGACAGAAGTTGTCAGACAAACCTCATTTCTTTTTATGAGGTGGTAAGTAAAACCTTGGACAGAGGCGTGGCTGTGGACGTGGTATACTTGGATTTTGCAAAAGCGTTCGATACAGTTCCCCACACACGGCTCATGTGTAAGGTAAGGTCTACAGGTTTGGAAATATCGGTTTGTAAATGGATAGAAAACTGGCTAAAAGACAGAATTCAGAGAGTCGTGGTTAATGATTCTTACTCTGAATGGGCTAAGGTTATCAGTGGTGTACCCCAAGGTTCAGTGCTGGGACCCTTACTTTTTAATATCTTTATAAATGATATTGGGTCTGGAATCAAAAGTAACATTTCTGTCTTTGCAGATGACACCAAGCTATGCAGTGGAATAACGTCCTTACAGGAGGTCTCCAATTTACAAGCCGACCTCAATGCTCTGTCAAATTGGGCGACTATGTGGCAGATGAGGTTTAATGTTGATAAATGTAAAGTTATGCACTTGGGGGCTAAGAATATGCATGCATCATACATGCTAGGGGGAGTACAACTGGGGGAATCCGTAGTGGAGAAGGATCTGGGGGTTTTGGTAGATCATAAACTCAATAATAGCATGCAATGCCAAGCTGCGGTTTCCAAAGCGAGCAAAGTCCTTTCTTGTATTAAGAGAGGTATGGACTCCAGAGAGAGAGATATCATTTTGCCCCTGTTCAAATCATTAGTAAGACCTCATCTGGAATATGCAGTTCAGTTTTGGGCACCAGTTCTCAAAAAGGATATTGGGGAACTGGAGAAAGTGCAGAGAAGGGCAACCAAACTGATAAGAGGCATGGAGGAGCTCAGCTATGAGGAAAGATTAGAGGAACTGAATTTATTCACCCTTGATAAGAGGAGATTAAGGGGGGATATGATCAACATGTATAAATATATAAGGGGTCCATATAGTGAACTTGGTGTTGAGTTATTCACTTTACGGTCAACAAAGAGGACAAGGGGGCACTCTTTACGTCTAGAGGAGAAGAGATTTCATCTCCAAATAAGGAAAGGTTTCTTCACAGTAAGAGCTGTGAAAATGTGGAATAGACTCCCTGCAGAGGTGGTTCTAGCCAGCTCAGTAGATTGCTTTAAGAAAGGCCTGGATACTTTCCTAAATGTACATAATATAACTGGGTACTGACATTTATAGGTAAAGTTGATCCAGGGAAAATCCGATTGCCTCTCGGGGGATCAGGAAGGAATTTTTTTCCCCTGCTTTAGCAAATTGGAGAATGCTCTGCTGGGGTTTTTTTTGCCTTCCTCTGGATCAACTGTGGGTATAGAATGGGGTATATGGGATTGTATGATATATATATATATATATATATATATATATATATATATATTTTTTTTTTTTTTTTTTTTTTTGTTTAATTTGTGGTTGAACTGGATGGACTTGTGTCTTTTTTCAACCTAACTAACTATGTAACATACAGCTCATACAGTGCTGAAAGACACTGCAACTTTTAGTGGAGTAAATAGTTTACTTTGACCAATTACATAGCTCCCAACTGTCCCTGATTTCGAGGGACTGTCCCTGATTTGGAGCAATGTCCCTCTGTCCCTCATTCCTCCTCATTTGTCCCTCATTTTGGTCCGATCTATATAGTTGTATATAAAATGCACTTTTTATCTTTCAAAAAGTGTTTCCCAGTGCTAATCCTTTCATCCAAATTCTAAATTGCTGCATTTGTACATTTTAAAAGCCAATATAATGGAATAGTAGTGTTAAAAAAAGCCCTTGTGGATTTATTTAACCTTTTTTTTGGGATTAATTCTCCTTTAAGGGGGTGTGGCAGGGGGGCGTGTCCTATGCCTACATACGTTTGGTAGTAGGTGTCCCTCATTCCCATCTCAAAATGTTGGGAGCTATGCAATTATACTTCAATAAAAGCTGGAAGCCGGCTTTAGGCCTCATGCACAATGGACATTTTTGCAGCTGCTCCTAGGAGAGTCATGTGTTTTATTTTACTGTAGCACTCAAAATCTTGTGCAGCTCTGCAAAGAAACCAATCAGCTTTTTACTTCAGCTTGTTCAGTTAAGCTTTGGCAATAAAACCTGGAACCTGGTTTCTATGCAGAGCTACACCAGATTTTGCACGCTCCAGTTTTAGTAAATCTCCCCCTATGTGTTTATGCACATGTGGGGGTTATTTACTAAAGGAAAATCCACTGTGGAGGTCCAAGTGCACTTGGAAGTGCAGTCACTGTAGATCTTAGGGGGACATACAAGAAAAATAAAAAATAGCATTTTTGCTTGTACATGATTGGATGATAAAATCAACAGAGGGTCCCTTCATTTCAGATCTTCCCCTTAGATCTAAGTGACTGCTCTTCCAAGTGCACTCCTCTAGTAAATCAACCCCATAGGCTTTAAGTAGCATTTAGTGTCAGGGGCTTTTAGAGGCAGAAAAACCCCACTGCCAGTGCATCCAGGAGCAGCAAAGTTTTGGCACAAAAAAAAAAATCTACGCTTGTAAACGTGAGTTATCGTGTCTAAACACGTGTGAATGCTAGGCCTGTTGGAGCTTGTAAGTTAATTCATTTCAATGGCCAGAATAAGTGCCAAAGTGCTTGACACCTGTAAACCTGCCTAAATGCGACCTAACACTAAGGATGGCCTTAGGCGTGTTCGCACACTCCACGTGCAGAGCCCGCCAGGAAGTCGGCACGGCGCTGCGCTAATCACAGGCAGTGAGACATTGTCCCGATGTGCGGCTGCAGAGGTCGGGAAATGTCTCACTGCCTGTGATTAGCGCAGCGCCATGTCGACTCCCTGGCAGGCTCTGCACGTGGAGTGTGTGAACACGCCTGAGGCCATCCTTACTTAACACGTTACACACTTTTACAAGTGTTAGGCATTTTTCTGCCAAAAGAACTTTACTGCCAGGAGAAAAGGCTTTTAGGAGAGTTTGCAAAATGTCCTCTGTGCATGACGCCTAAAAAGCAACAAACATAAAGGTCCATGATAATTGTACATGGCAATAAATAGCAACTGCATATGTAGGGTTGCCACCTTTTCTTCAAGCCAAACCCGAACATTTTCGCGGCGCACAGCAATTTTTTTGTAGTACACACTATAGGATTGTAAAATACCTTGGGTTACCCAAAAAGAGTAGCAATGAGGTGTGCTACGTTGAACAGTGGCTGTGGCCAAATTGCAATAACAGTGGGGGGGACTTAAAGGGGCATGGTTAAATAAAACAAAAGCATTACCCATAAAATATGATTCGATTAATAAAAGAAATGTCAGTGAAAATAGCCTACCTTAAAAGTGGACACTGTCAGCCAGTAGGGCAGAGGACGGTGTCAGTAGAGCAGTGGACGGTGTCAGTAGAGCAGTGGACGGTGTCAATAGGGCAGAGGACGGTGTCAGTAGGGCAGAGGACGGTGTCAGTAGGGCAGAGGACAGTGTCAGTATGGCAGTGAACGGTGTCAGTAGGGCAGTGGACGGTGTCAGTAGGGCAGAGGACAGTGTCAGTATGGCAGTGAACGGTGTCAGTAGGGCAGTGGACTGTGTCAGTAGGGCAGTGGACGTGTCAGTAGAGCAGTGGACGGTGTCAGTAAGGCAGTGGACAGTGTCAGAAGAGCAGTGGACGGTGTCAGTAGAGCAGTGGACGGTGTCAGTAGGGCAGGGGACGGTGTCAGTAGAGCAGTGGATGGTGTCACCCGGTGAGAACTGTATATATGGATGGTGTCTGGGGGGTTGGAGAACAGTATATATGGGGGGACTGTATATATGGATGGTGTATGGGGGAGGGGGGGTGTATGTATGTATAGTGTATGTTGGGGGGAGGGGGGTGTATATATAGTGTATGGTGGGGAGGGGGTTGTGTGTATAGTGTATGGTGGGGGAGGGGGGTGTATGTATAGTGTATGGTGAGGGGAGGGAGGGTGTATAGTGTATGGTGGGGGGAGGGGGTGTATATTGTATGGTGGGGGAGGGGGGTGTATGTATAGTGTATGGTGGGGGAGGGGGTGTATGTATAGTGTATGGTGGGGGAGGGGGGTGTATGTATAGTGTATGGTGGGGGGAGGGGGTGTATATTGTATGGTGGGGGAGGGGGGTGTATGTATAGTGTATGGTGGGGGGAGGGGGGTGTATATTGTATGGTGGAGGAGGGGGGGTGTATGTATGTATAGTGTATGTTGGGGGGAGGGGGGTGTATGTATAGTGTATGGTGGGGGAGGGGGGTGTATGTATAGTGTATGGTGGGGGAGGGCGGGGTGTATGTATATTCTATGGTGGGGGGAGGGGGGTGAGAGTACTTTGAAATCCTGACATGGAAAACAAACTTACCTTACAAACTTGGCAGGAGTCCCAGCGCGATCTCTGCACACATTCCAGAGCAGCAGGGAATGGGGGAGGCTCCGCCCACCTCCTTGTCCCTTCTGCAGCCAGCCAGAGGATTCGAGGAGAGCACCATAGAGGCTCCACCCACTTCCTTGTCCCTTCTGCAGCCAGCCAGAGGATTCGAGGAGAGCACCATAGAGGCTCCGCCTCTGCCTCTATGTCCAGACTCCCGTCCCGCACTGACAGCTAAACAGGAGCAGAAATCATGCAGCGCTGTGCCGCTGCAGACACGAAATCGAGGATACACAGCCGCACTAATGACACAGGGAGCTACTGGCGGGTCTGAAGTAAATAATGTGCCCGGGTCTCAGGTGGTCAGAGACCCGGGCACATGTTTCAAAACCTTTTGTTTATAGCGCAAAAAAATAAAAACTGCAGAGGAGATCAAATACCACCAAAAGAAAGCTCTATTTGTATAGAAAAAGAGAACATCAGTTTGTTTGGTTACAAATTCGCACGACCGCGCACTTGTCAGTTAAAGTGACGCAGTGCCAAATCGCAAAAAGTGCTCTGGTCAGGAAGGGGGTAAATTCTTCCAGGGCTGAAGTGGTTAAACACTGTCCCCGCCCCCTTTCATCGGATGGAAGGCAGCAGGCATTTTACATTGTATATATAATAAATTCAAAACCAGACAGGTAATTAATTGGAACTAAAATATTTTATTGGAGAAATATTTTGGCCACGGCTGTTTTTATTGGTTTAATACATTTTCTAAAATATTTACAAATAATTTTATTATCACATCACTTAAAAGTATAGATAAATAAACCCAGCCACTACAGCTCAGGCTTTATAATATTCTCTCTTCTGAGTAGAGTTGAGCGGACACCTGGATGTTCGGGTTCGGCCGAACTTCGGAAAAAAGTCCGGGTTCGGGACCGAACTTGACCCGAACTTGACCCTGAACTCCGAACCCCATTGAAGTCAATGGGACCCGGACTTTTGAACACTAAAATGGCGGAAAAAAAGTCATGGAAAGGGCTAGAGGGCTGCAAATGGCAACAAAATGTTGTTAAGAGCATGGCAAGTGATCTGCAAACAAATGTGGATAGGGAAATAACTTAAAATAACATAAAAAAATAAAAAATTAAAATAAAATGCTGGAGGCTCCCTTCTCAGCAGAAGAGGTACAGGAAGTCATTAAGAACCTCAGAAACTCAACGGCACGATGCCGCACATATGGTGGGAATACCCCAGAATACGCACTTTCTGGAAAAAATTATTAACTTTCATCAGGAGACTGGGTGGGAGACAATGTGAAGGAACCGGAGGCACTGTCAGCAACCCAATCTACTATCGCCTGTACTTGTCCTGGCCTCAACATTCGTACAGCCTCATTAGGCGCGCCAAAATACCGCTGCAGGCTCTGTCGCCTACTCGCACCTGAGGAAGGTGTTTCACTAGTGCGTGTAGCTGGCACAGATCGACCATGTCCTCTCCCTGCAACAGCAGCACCACGACCCGGGCCACGTCCTCTTTTTGATGATATCCTCATATTTTCAAAATTTATGATCTCGCCCTAAATGGGTGTTTTTGTATATAGCAGAATACACGTACAGTGTCTAAAGCGTTTATGAACATGCAGAAAATGCTATTGGGAAAAAAAAAAAAAAAACTGCAAAATTAAAATTTTTTGCAATGTTTTTCCAATATCAGAATAAACGGATAGTGTCTAAAGCGTTTATGAAAACGCAGAAAATGCTATTGGGAAGAAAAAAAACACTGCAAAATTAAAATTTTTTGCAATGTTTTTCCAATACCAGAATAAACGGATATTGTCTATAGCGTTAATGAAAACGCAGAAAATGCTATTGGGAAGAAAAAAAACACTGCAAAATTAAATTTTTTTGCAATGTTTTTTCAATATCAGAATAAACGGATAGTGTCTAAAGCGTTTATGAAAACGCAGAAAATGCTATTGGGAAACAAAAAAACACAGCAAAATTAAATTTTTTTGCAATGTTTTTCCAATATCAGAATACACGGATAGTGTCTACAGCGTGTATGTATGAACACGCAGGAAATGCTATTGGGAAAAAAAAAACACAGCAAAATTAAATTTTTTTGCAATGTTTTTCCAATATCAGAATACACGGACAGTATCTAAAGCGTGTATGAACACGCAGAAAATGCTATTGGGGAGAAAAAAAAACACAGCAAAATTAAATTTTTTTGCAATGTTTTTCCAATAGCAGAATACACGGACAGTATCTAAAGCGTGTATGAACATGCAGAAAATGCTATTGGGGAGAAAAAAAAACACAGCAAAATTAAATTTTTTTGCAATGTTTTTCCAATAGCAGAATGCACACAGACTATGGTGTATCTCTTACTATATGCAGTGTTGGTCCTAATGGTGCACTGAGCTTGCAGATAAAACTTTTATATTTTGTCTGGCACTGGCCTCATGGCACTGTTAAAAGACTGTGCACTGCACCCCAGCCAGGGTACAATTGATTTAGGAATCTCTTGAATAATTCTCTCTGCCTCTTTCTCTTCCTTACTAAAGAAACTCTGTACTCTACTCTAGCTACTCTAGCTATGTAGATCGCTCACTGATCTAACTAATTAGAATAAAAGATAAGGACTGCTGACTGACTGACTGACTGATCACACTAACTCCTAAAATCCTCTCAGCAGCACAGGAACCTGTCTATAGCAGAATGAGGCTGTGTGCTGTGTGTCTGGACTATATATAGAGGCTGGGTCACATGCTGCACTGCCCAATCACAGCCATGCCATTAGTAGGCATGGCTGTGATGGCTTCTAAGGGCACACTAGTGAAACTACAGTTAATTGGCTGCCCTGCAGCTGTTAAAAAGGCACCAATACAGCGCCGAACACCGGACCCGAACCTGAACTTACAGCCAATAGTTCGGGTTCGGGTCCGGGCCCCGGACACCCAAAAGTCCGGTACGGACCCGAACTTTACAGTTCGGGTTCGCTCAACCCTACTTCTGAGTAATCAAAACAAACTTACCCCAAAGACAAAGATCTGAACCACATAAAAAAGCCACGACAAGGTAGAGGGGGGGGGGGGGGGTGGGGAGCTGTTCTCTTCAGTTTCTTCTGGCAACTGTCAACGGTCCAAAACCAGTAGCCCTTATTTATAGGGGTATTTTGCAGTATACATGCATTCATTGGTGGGTTAGCTGATTTTTAACTGACCTATCCTATATTAAATTTAAAATTGATATCATTTTATTGGATAACTCATGCTAGCCTATGAATTCATCCCATTTTCAAAACTATTGGGATATATTTAAGACAATTACTGCTGCCGCAGATCCCAAGAGGAAAGGGGGGGGGCTATGAATAGGCTTTTTTCCCCCCTTTTTCCTTTACAAGGGATAGAAGGCAGCAGGCATTTTACATTGTATATATAATAAATTCAAAACCAGACAATTAATTCATTTGAAATAAAATATTTTATTGGATAAATATTTTGGCTGCGGCTGTTTTTATTGGTTTAATACATTTTCTAAGATATTTACTAATTATTTTATTATCACATCACTTAAAAGTATAGATAAATAAATAAACCCAGCCACTACGGTTCAGGTTTAAAAATATTCTCTCTTCTGAGTAATCAAAACAAACTTACCCCAACCGACAGGAAGTATAATAAGCATACTGCCTGTCACCTAAATCCAATGTCCCTTGCCATACCCATCAGTCTTACTGTAAAGGAAGAAAAATCCTCAATTGGTTATCCTTAATAATTACATTCTCAATTTTCATCAGAGAGGGCTTACTTTTTGCAGCAGAGACAACCTCCGATATGCGAAAGGTTCCAAAGAAAAGGAAAGAAAAAAACGTTTTAAAAAGAAGATCTTCATAAACAGAAAAACAAACCTTTGCAGAAACAGAACACAAACCGCTCAATAGATCAATATCAATAGGAGAGAAGCGTAGATTTCTTATGCCCTTTTAATGCTTGCTTGACAGAAAAGAAACTCAATGTGGCAATGAATTTAGCTTTAAAAAAAATGAAACGACAGCTAACATTTTATTTAGATGAGATAATGAATATTGTTTATCCATTAAAGAACTAAGAAATAACAGTAAAACTTCATCAAAAGAAAATTGTACAAAATTATTAGTTTGTTAAAAGGACATCCATAACTTCTTCCCGTTCAAGATATTTTTATTTTACATACAAGAACAACAGTACAAAAACATAATACACAAGGGGAAAAAAAAAAAACATAATAAAACGATATAGTGTATATATTTACGTTCATATATGAGATATCGTAATAATTAAGCAACATGGATCAGAGCATGGGTTTCTAGTGAACTCGGGTAATAGATGGGAACCTAAAGTAGAAGAACACTTATAGGAAAGATCTATGCGATAGTCTCGTATGTATGAGATCAATTGCTCAGAACCTTACCTAGAAGCTATATAAACATGCCTCCAGACCACCCTACCACCCCTAATGGGTTCAATCTGTAGTAGGATGGGGGCAGTTAGGGAAAATAAGTATTCCAATAACTAAGGTTATAGACAAAGAATATAAAACTTCGTAAAAACAACGCAAATGTGTTAAAACATAAAACATGTTCAGAACTTGTAATAATTACTATGTCCCTATCTATGTGATTAATCTATTAGGGTAAAAAAAAACTTATTTATAACAAGAAGAAATATTTCAACGTGAATGGGACTCATACATATTATCCATATAAGACATAGAAAAAATAAAAAGGGAGAGAAAGAGAAATAAAAGAGGAAGGAAGAAAATGTCTCTCCAGGTGGTGATTTACATGGTAAGTGGCTCGCTGAGGAAGTAAGGTGTTAAAATAGCTGATATATCATTGAGGTAACAGTAATGACTGGTCAAAGTCAGGTGGAAAATAGTGCTTTATCCAAGGCTGCCAAATCTGAGTGAATTTATCAATTCTGTTATCTTCAATAGCTGACATTTTAGCATAGGTTAAAGCTTTATTCATTCTATGTTTGGTTTCTGCTATAATTAATGTTTTGGATTTCCAGGCTTTGGCAATAGTCTGTTTAGCTGCAGTACTGAGTTGAAGAAATAATTTAAATTGGGAATGTGTTAATGAGGTTGGTTTTAGGTTGAGCAGAGCCATAGCTGGATCGGGTGGAATATTGCATTCCAAAGCTTTAGAAGCCATTTCAAAGATATTAGCCCAGAATTCTTGGACTACCGGACATTGCCACCATATGTGAAAATGTGTACCTGGAGAAGGGCAACCTCTGAAGCAGATGTCGGGATATGTTGGGATGAATTTAGCGATTCTGGCAGGCACCAGATACCATCTAGCTAGGACTTTAAAATTTGTTTCTAAAGCAAAGCAATTAGAGGATGAACTTTTGGTAGCTACCCATATATCAGACCAGTCATTAGTGTTAAAAACACGATTCATATCTAAGGCCCATTTATCTGTATAAGAAGGTAATATATCATTAGGAAGAGCAGTAAGTTGATGATATAACAGAGATATCATACCTCTAATATGAGGATCGCTTATACAAATACGTTCAAATTGAGTCATTTGATTGAGTGTGGAGCCAGTTATGAAAAGAGGAGCAAAAAATTTTTTAATTTGTAGGTAACGGAAGATTTCAGACCTCGGAAGCCCATAATCGTCACATAGTGTTGAGAAATCCAAAATATTAGCTTTATTACACACTTGATGAAGCCGGGTTAAGTTTGTAGTAGACCAAGCTGAAAATGATTTCGGGTATATCCAGGCCGGGTAAAAGGCTGGATTGCCGAGGAATGAGAGGAGAGGGTTGTGTGGAGAATGAAGGTTATTAGGCTTGCCAAACTTATCCCAAATATATAAAGAGTGTTTAGTAATGGGATTAGAAATTCGTTCTCTATCAGTGGGGTGAATCCATAAAATATTGGTAAGGGATATAGGATCACAGTCAACGGATTCAATGAGCACCCAAAGGGGTGTTTCAACTGTTGAATGGTATTTTGGGAGAATTGAGATTTGTGCTGCTGCATAATAAGAGGCAAAGTTTGGCAAACCTAGTCCTCCCTTCAATTTACTAAGGTATAGCGTGGTCTTAGGTATCCGTGGTTTAGTTTTCCCCCAAATAAAGGCTAAGACTCTACGTTGTATAATCCTAAGGAAGTATGCTGGTAATGGAATGGGTAGAACCCTAAACAAGTATAAGAATTTCGGTAGAATTGACATTTTAATGGCATTTATTCGTCCCAGCCAAGACAGAGGAAGGGAAGACCATTGTTTCATGTAAGAAGTAACTAATTTAAGTAGTGGGAGGTAATTTACCCTAAATAAATCTTTAAGTGTAGTTGTAAGTTGAACACCTAAATAGGGTATTTGAGTGGTAACCCAGTGAAACGGTAGGGTGGATTGGAAATGTAGGAGATCTTTTTGTTCTAGTGAGATATTGAGGATATTAGATTTTGCGGGGTTGATTTTGAGTCCTGAGACTGTAGCAAATTTGTCTAAGATGTTTATTAGGTTTGGAGCAGAAACATGTGGGTGTGATAAAAAGATAAGAATATCATCAGCAAAAAGACATATTTTATGTTGATAACCGCCTAATTCGATACCTTTGATGTCCGAGTTTGACCTGATTAATTGCGCCAGTGGTTCAATAAGGAGGGAAAAAAGTAGGGGTGATAAGGGACATCCCTGTCTAGTACCTCTGCATATATTCATCATGGCTGATTTATAACCAGAGTATTTAATATACGCCTTTGGATGATCATACAATGATGAAATCCATTTTAGAAAATGACCTCCAAAACCCCATTTTTGAAGCATATATTGCATATATGGCCAGGTGACAGAGTCAAACGCTTTCTTGATGTCTAAGGATATGAGACATGTCGGGATACGTCTAGATTTAGCTGCATGGATGAGTAAAAGAGCGCGTCTAATGTTATCACCTGCTTGTCTTTTAGGCATAAAGCCAGTTTGATCTCGATGTATTAATTGACCTATAATATTATTAAGGCGAGTTGCTAGAATCTTAGCTAGTATTTTAATATCTAGATTGAGTAGGGAGATAGGGCGATAATTTGTCCAGGAAGTAGTGTCTGAATGGGGTTTGGGGATCATTACTATAATGGATGTAAGCGTTTCTGCACGAAAGGACTGATTTTTAAGAATAGAATTAAAAGCTCTGGTTAGAATAGGTGCTAGAATTTGTGAAAATTGTTTATAATAAAGTGCCGAAAACCCATCAGGGCCCGGTCTTTTATTGGGTTTCAAAAATTTTATAGCATTAAGAACTTCTGGAGTTGTTATGTGGCTCTCGAGGATATCACGCTGAGTTTGATCTAGGGTAGGAAGCCTAGTGTTAGAAAACAGGGTGTCTGCTTTTTGGGTATCGAACTCTTGGCTAGAGGAGTATAGCTTAGATAGGTTGGAGTGGAATACATCAAGTATTTTAACCGGGTTACTGGTATAGCCATCACGTGAGATCTTTAGTCTGAAGGGAGACTTTGTATTTTGTGTCATTTTTAGATTGCGTGCCATAAGAGTGTTCGGTTTGTTGGCCTGAAGATATTGGGTATGCTGGCGCTTACGCATGATTTTATCAGCAGAGTCTGATAAAAATAGATCGAGATCCAAGCGTGCCTTCTCTAATTTTGTGTGGTTTATAGTAGTCGGATTAGATTGAAAGGTTGAGTGGCATGTATTAAAGGCAGCTTCCAGTTTTGCAAACAATATTTTGCGATCTCTCTTAAGCTTTGATGCTAATTGGATTAGATTACCTCTGATAACAGATTTATGAGCCTCCCACAAAGTCAGGGAGGAAACATCATCTGTGTCGTTGAGAGAGATGTATTCTGAGAGAGCCTGCTCAATGTATAATTTATGGGAAGGATGAGTTAATAAAGAATCATTAATAGTCCAGTTAGTATCGTGAGACCTGGGTATCGTTGAGGCAATAGTGGTAAAGACAGCACAATGATCAGACCATGGAATAGGGATAATTTTTTATGCGATGACTTCTGGCAATAAACTGGATGGGACTAGAATATGGTCAATGCGAGAAAATGATTTGTGTGGGTATGAATAGTGTGTATATCGTCTGTTGGTAGGGTTAATTTCCCTCCATGTGTCTACTAATTTGTTTGCTGAAAGCAGGGGTTGTAGAGTCAATTTGTTGGTGTTCGTATTAGGGAGAAGTGGGGATTTGTCTAAAAATGGGTATACCGTTGCATTAGAGTCTCCACAAAGGACTATCGTTCCAAACTTGTGTGTCTCAACAATTTGGAAAAGGTGGGATAAAAAAGCTAGTGGTCGTTTATTTGGGGCATAATAGGATACAATGGTAACTGGGGCATCAGAGATATAACCAGTCAGTAGAATATATCTACCTTCTGGGTCATTCAGTTGGGATGCAAGAGTAAATGGGGTGTTGCGGTGAAAGCCTATGAGAGTTCCTCTTTGTTTAACTGGAGCAGAGGCTACGTAAAATTGTGGATATGATGACGAGAGGAATTTGGGATGAGCATTTTCTTTGAAGTGGGTTTCCTGCAAACAAATAATATGGGCTTTTTTAGCATGAAAAGTGCGCATGGCTTTTGATCTTTTGTGTGGAATGTTGAACCCTTGTACATTTAAAGATAATACATTTATAGGAGCCATGACTGTGCGACATTTAGTAGTATATCATAAAAAGTACCACTTACTTCTAAATTCGTATTCACCACCTGCAGAGAGGAGAGAGTAAAGCAAATAAAAAGGAGAAGGATAACATATAAAGAAGCAAAAATAAATCGATCAACCCTATTATAGTAGTTAGGTGTTAAAGGAGATGGATAGTAAATAAGGGTGTGGGAACGTCTGTGGAGCTCACACAAACAGCTCCGAGAGGTTCCATTGTCATCCACAGGGACCCGCATAATCACTGCGGGTATCTGAGGATGGTACGGGGGGCAGCAGGAAATTCCAGAGAGGAGAGGAGCACCGGAGGACCACGAGGGGAGAATAAATTCACGAATAGTTCAGCGTGAGCTAAAACCTGAATGGAAAAAAAGAGATTATTCATGAGCAAGTAATTACATTGAATGATTTACAACTATGAGTATATAAAGAAAGGAGAAAAAAGAGGGGAGAAGCAGAAGTCTCTGTAAATTAATATTTGTATAGACCCCAGGAGTTAATAAGCAAAAAGTGGAAAACAGATGGGTCCAATTCAGCTATTGACTAAACCAGTGGTGACATGTAAATGAAGTAAAAGTTACTTCCAACCAGCATTACTTGCTGGTAATAAGTGTAAGCTGGGCGTTTAAGTATGTGAATCAGTCCATTGAGTCCTCCTTAGCGGGGGCCGAGTTTTCAAACCTTCCACGTTTGTTGATATGATGACCTGAGGGTGGAGAGGTTCCTGTAGAGTTTGTCGCAGTAGTTTGCTGGGGAATTTTTGAAGTAGAGCGTCTGCGGGGATGATCCTTAGATAAGGAGCTATCGGCTATACCCAGTTCAATCAGGGCAGATCGCAAATCGTCTGGAGATCTGCAGACGAATTTCGTTTCAAGATGTGTGAAGCGTAAGGAAAAGGGGAATCCCCAATGATATACAATATTGTGTTGTTGCAGAATCTGTAGTTGTGGTTTAAGTGCCCGCCGTTTAACGACAGTGAGGGGAGAAATGTCAGCAAAAAGTTGATACGTATAGCCCTGGAATTGTAGGGAATCTCTATCTCTAGCAGCCGCTAATAATTGCTCCTTGGTTCTGTAGTAATGAAATTTAGCAATTATGTCCCTAGGGGGACCGTTTGTTTTGCGCGGAGCTAAAGCTCTGTGAACTCTGTCAAGTTCCAGTCTTTCCACTGGTATGCCGGGTTGTAGTTCTTGAAATAAAGCTATTATGGTGGCTTGGAGGTCTAGGACAGTCTCAGGAATCCCTCTAATTCTTAGGTTCGACCGTCTGTCCCTATTTTCCTGGTCCTCTAAACGTGTCTGTAACATAAGATTTTCTTCCTTTAAATTTTCAATTTCTGAGGTGTTTTGCTGAGTATGGCTGCCTAGGTTATCAACTCTAATTTCCAGGTCGGCAGTTCTCTGACCCAGCTCTCTAATTTCTTTTGTCAGTTTCTCGGTTATTCTGTCAGAAGTTTTTTTTAGAGCATTTTTTAACATATTTTCAAATTTTTGGAACATATCATTGTGTATTTCATGCTGAGAAACCTCAGCATCTGATTCTGTATCTGTATCTGCCATTTCTTCATTAGTCTGAGGGGGCGCTTTCTCAGAGCGCTGTTTAGGTGCCTGTGAGGTAACTGCAGCAGCCATAATGGCCGCTTGTCTGACTGGCGCTGTTTTAGCTAAATTAGCTTTAAATTTAGCTTTCTGGCCCCTCAGGACCATTGTATTGTCACCTGGGGTCTTCTGTGGAGCTGTGCCTGTAGTTTTGTACCGCTCGCGGTACCGCTGGGACTCGTAGTCCTCCGGTTCTCGTCTCCCTCGGAGCGGAGCTCTAAGCCGACGCTACCGCCCGCTCAGGCATCCGCGCATGCGCCCGGACATCCATAACTTCTAAGAGGAAATATAACTGTTGAATATAGTCGAAAATTATATTAGATCCCATAAACGACAGGGGCATGGAACACCTTGTAGATCCGCTTCCGGAATCAGATGATAAAAACGATCCATCTGGAATCGAGAAAGCGAGTCTGCCAAACTGTTTTCTCTACCAGGAATAAATTTAGCTTTAATCCAAACATTTAATGACAGACATTTAAAAACCAAATATCTTAACAATTTATTAACCTGTGGTGATTTGGATGAAAGGCAATTAATAGCATAAACCACCACTTTATTGTCTGTACTGACAAGTACCGTATTTATTGGCATATAACACAAACTTTTACCCCCTTAAAATCAGGGGAAAGTCGTTGGTGCGTGTTATACGCCGATCTCCCAAAAAAATGTGACAAAAAAATCGAGCGACGAAAAAGACCGATCTGACTGCTCGGCTCCGCTCGCAGTCCCGCCTCCCTGCGTTTGCTTCCGAAACAGCAGGGAGGCGGGACTGCGAGTCGGCTCTGTCTTTTTCGGCGGCGCTCGCTCAGTCTTTTTCGGCGGCGCTCGCACGGTCTGTCTAGGCGGCGGGAAATTTAAACGTGGGCAAGCTGCAAATGACGCTGGCAAGCTGCAAATGACACTGGGCAAGCTGCAAATGACGTTGGCAAGCTGCAAATGACACTGGGCAGGCTGCAAATGACACTGGGCAAGCTGCAAATGACGCTGGGCAAGCTGCAAATGAAGCTACAAATGAAATTTTATCTAATGTATCTAAAGGAAGTCCAAATTCCATATTTAACCACTTTCCGACAGGCGCACGACGATGTACGTCCCTTTTTTGAAGAGGGATATCTCGGTAACGGCAGCAGCTGCTGCCACAACCGAGATATCCATCTCTTCAGGCGCCGGTCGGCTGTCCGATAATGGTGGTCATCGCGGCGGATTCGCCGCGAGATCACCGTTATCGGCGGCGGGAGAGGTGCCCCCCCCTCCCGCCGCTCTCCCGCGCCTTCCGCCGCTTACCGGAACCGTCGGCAGCGGCGGAGGCGATCGGGTCCGTTCCCTGCCTGTGCATAGAGATGAGTGACGGTAAGATGGCCGCCACTCATCTCTATACCATAGGAGGGCGGAAGCGACGTCAAAAACGTCACTTCCGCCCATACCTCTTAAAGAGGAATTTTCAAATGTCATTTTTTGAAATGACATTTTTTATTTTTATTTTTTCATTGAAGTCCAAATATGAGATCTGAGGACTTTTTGACCCCAGATCTCATATTTAAGAGGACCTGTCATGCTTTTTTCTATTACAAGGAATGTTTACATTCCTTGTAATAGGAATAAAAGTGAGCCAATTAATTTTTTTTTAAAAAAACTGTGTAAAAAGAAATAAAATCAAGAAAAATAAATAAGAAAAACAAAAAATTTTTTTTTTAAAGCGCCCCGTCCCGACGAGCTCGTGCGCAGAAGCGAACGCATACGTGAGTAGCGCCCGCATATGAAAACGGTGGTCAAACCACACATGTGAGGTATCGCCGCGATCGGTAGAGCGAGAGCAATAATTATAGCCTTAGACCTCCTCTGTAACGCAAAATATGCAACCTGTAGAATTTTTTAAACGTCGCCTATGGAGATTTTTGAGGGTAAAAGTTTGATGCCGTTCCACGAGCGGGCGCAATTTTGAAGCGTGACATGTTAGGTATCAATTTACTCGGCGTAACATTATCTTTCACAATATATAAAAAAATTGGACTAACTTTACTGTTGTCTTATTTTTTTATTCAAAAAAGTGAATTTTTTCCAAAAAAAGTGAGCTTGCAAGACCGCTGCGCAAATACGGTGTGAAAAAAAGTATTGCAACGACCGCCATTTTATTCTCTAGGGTGTTAGAAAAAAAACAATATATAATGTTTGGGGGTTCTAAGTTTTTTTCTAGCAAAAAAACCTGTTTTAAACATGTAAACACCTAAAATCCAAAACGAGACTGGTCTTAAAGTGGTTAAAGTATCAATAGTCACACCCAAAAATTCTAAACAAGCAACAGTGCCAACAGTCTTTGCTTCAGCTAAAGGAATATTCAAATACCTACAAATACTAAAAAAGGAATTCAATAAATAATTGCATTCTTCCGAATCATGTTTAGCCAAAAAAAAAAAAATCATCCAAATAATGTATTATTAACCACTTCAGCCCCGGACCAATTGGCAGCCAAAGGACCAGGCCCCTTTTTGCAATTCGGCACTGCGTCGCTTTAACTAACAATTGCGCGGTCATGCGACGTGGCTCCAAAACAAAATTGGCGTCCTTTTTTTCCTACAAATAGAGCTTTCTTTTGGTGGTATTTGATCGCCCCTGCGGTTTTTATTTTTTGCGCTATAAACAAAAATAGAGCGACAATTTTGAAAAAAATGCAATATTTTTTACTTTTTGCTATAATAAATATCCCCAAAAAATATATAAAAAAACATTTTTTTTCCTCAGTTTAGGCCGATACGTATTCTTCTACATATTTTTGGTAAAAAAAATCGCAATTAGCGATTATTGATTAGTTTGCGCAAAAGTTATAGCGTTTACAAAATAGGGGATAGTTTTATTTTTTTTTTTTTTTTTTTTATTAGTAATGGCGGCGATCAGCGATTTTTATTGTGACTGCGACATTTTGGCGGACACATCGGACATTTTTGACACATTTTTGGGACATTTTTCATTTATACAGCAATCACTGCTATTTAAATAGCACTGATTCCTATGTAAATGACAGTTGTAGTTAGGGGGTTAACCACTAGGGGGCGGGGAGGAGTCAGTGTGACGTGTTGTGTTTTTTTTTACAGTAGGGGGGCGTGGCTATACGTCTGACGTCATTGATCGGCGTTCCCGATGACAGGGAACCGCCGATCACTGACAGTCAGTGTAGGAAGCGCGGGGAGAGGTTTGTTTACATAGACCTCTCCCCGTTCTTCAGCTCCGTAACCCGATCGCGGGATACCAGCGGCGATCGGGTCCACTGGTCCCGCGGCCGTGGTCACGGAGCTCCCGACCGGGTCGCACGCGCGCCGCTGGCGGCGTGCGCGCGCCCCCCGGGCAGGCAAATTAAAGGGGACGTACAGGTACGTACTTTTGCCTGCCCGTGCCATTCTGTTGACGTATATCTACAGGAGGCGGTCGGGAAGCGGTTAAATCCGAACCACATACAGTTTTATCTACCCATTCCAAAAAGGTCAGAAATGCCTTGAATTAAAAAAAATACTTCTTTTTGGTTGGCTCGGTACATGGGACTTTTACGGGTCATCTGCAGACCGTCCGTGTTTATGTGATGTTCTGTCCAGAGGTTATTGGCAGGTCATACGACCAGCCCTTGCGCACAAGGTACGTGCATGCGAGGGGAGGGGTTGAGGTCTGCAGTCTTAAAGGTTTGAGATTGCGCTTGATCATCCCCGTATTTTCCAGCCCTTCCAGTTAGGACCCGCAAATCATGGTCCAGGATGACAGAGACCTTGCCAGGCCACAACATTTACAAGAGGAGATGTTCTCGTACCTCCTCCAACTAGAGGAGATGTTGCTATTCCTCCTCCGACTAGAGGAGATGTTGCCATTCTTCCTGCATCTAGAGGAGATGTTGCCATTCCTCCTGCATCTAGAGGAGATGTTGCCATTCCTCCTGCATCTAGAAGAGACGTTGCCATTCCTTCTCCATCCAGAGGAGACGTTGCCATTCCTCCTCCATCCAGAGGAGACGTTGCCATTCCTCCTCCATCCAGAGGAGACGTTGCCATTCCTCCTCCATCCAGAGGAGACGTTGCCATTCCTCCTCCATCCAGAGGAGACGTTGCCATTCCTCCTTCATCCAGAGGAGACGTTGCCATTCCTCCTCTATCCAGAGGAGACGTTGCCATTCCTCCTCCATCCAGAGGAGATGTTGCCATTCCTCCTCTAGTCTTCACACCCACCACCATGACAGCCGCTCGGATCGCAGAGCCTGCTGGAGATGTGGGATATGAGTCCAGGAGGGCAAGTGACCTTATGTAACCAGTATTACGCCTGGGCGGTTGGGTTTGAAAAAAAAAAAAGACGGATAACAAGGATGTGGAGTCTCTCATGAAATATGTGATGCAGCAATCCCTAAGGAGTTGGGGTACATCTCACACATGAAGCCAGTTTTATATCTACCCGGCTCCTTGGCTGACGTGGCCCAAAGGATTCGGGTCCTTCCCAGCCCTACGCGGCTTCTCCGGATTTCTTGTTCAGCAAGTTGGAAGGTGACGAATATGTCGGAAGCCTTGACATCTCTCTAGTTCCTCCACGAGTCAAAGCGGTCATGGAAGCCCTTAACTGGGTAGACCATTCTACCCCCCGGCTATGCAAAGTAGTTCTTTAGGCACCTGGGGAAGGGGAAACTCCTTTCTCTCTCTTTTTTGCTCCTTGTGGATTTAACGAATGAGGAGTGGAGCAAGATAGACAAGAAAAACTTCTATGTCAAGCAAAAACCTCCAGATTGTATCCTTTCAAGGCAGGAGAAGTGAGGTGTCTGGGTAACCTTCCCCTCATTGATGCAGCTTGTTGCGTTTGGCAAAACAGGTTGTTATATCTTTAGAAAATGCTGTGTCCTGGTCAGGCTTGAGAGAAAATGAATCAAGACCTTAAGAAAAACGTAAAAATGTCCTTCTACCATCCTCGGAAGGGAGAGTCAGTATTTTTAAGAATGGATGACACAATGGCGATCTCCTATGTGAAGAGTCATAGAGGTACCCGAAGCTCCACACTATTCCAGAAGGTTGAACCCATGTCTCGGGCCCATACATTTCATCGGTCTACTTCGCCATAGTCCAGAACGTCCGGGTGGTTCTCCTGTCACGCATTTGGTTAAGACATTAACGAGTGGTCTCTTCGTGTGTAAACATTCAAGTAGATTCTGTCCCTGGGAGTCAATCCTGAGGTAGATTTATTCTCTTCCCAGGCAACTTCAAACTGGTGAGGTATTACACCCAAGGAGCAGTCCTGCACCCCTGTCCGACTCAAGTGCACTTCAAGGCTGTTTTCCACTTTCAGGAGCTCTAGGGGGACAAGCACGAATTAGGTCGATGGAAAAGGATGGGCCAAGTCTGTCGAGTTCTCATATTCTTCAGGCAGTTCAGGTAGAGATCCAAAAGCTCAGGATATTTCCAGCTTTCTTTATTCCGGCCTAGATTTATCTCTGTCCATCAGCTCTTTTAGAGTCAAAGTCTCAGCCTGGTTGACTTTCCCCGGATCTTAGTGGGCTGTTCTCCCTTTAATCTGGCAGTTGTTCTGTAGGGAGTTAAAGCTCAGCCCTTAAGAAGACCAAGATTCCCCAATTGGGATCTTTCTCACTGTCTGTTCTCAGTAATACGGGCTCCCCCCCACTTTCTATTTTGAGACCTTATCATCGTAAGTCACTTTTCTTGTAGCCGTTACCTTGGTCAAGAGGGTCGCGAAGGTTGTGTCCCTAAATTATGAGGATCCTCTTTTGTCCTTTTCAAACCTGGATGTTCCTTATTCCTATGCTCAGCTCAATTCCGAATACTACCTCAAGGTTCCATAAGAACCAGGAGATCATCCTTCCTACGTTCAGGTCTGGGAGTCCACTAGAAGAGTTCATTCTCTGGATGTAGGCAAAATTCGGAAGGTATACCTGCAAGCTACTTCAAGCTTCAACTAGAACAACTGCGGCCTGGATCATTCAGTTCATCCATTAGCCTTTTAGAACTAGCAGCCTGGCTCCGCTGGAAGCATTGATGGCACGTTCTGCCAGCGATATAGCGGTTTCATGGGCAGCAGCTCAGCACGTGGCTCCAGACGTGATCTGCAAAACGGCCTTATGGGCCCCTATTAAAACTTTTACTATATTCAGCCTGCTTCGCTATCTTCTTTGAACTTTGGTTATAAATCCTGTCGGTTGACGGGTCAAATTAAAATGTATTTCTATTCAGCATACCCACCCGTGTGGATTGGCTAGTTATTTCCCACACGTAGGCTGCCATGGAATCTGTCAGGAAAAAGGAAAATGTATTATCAAATACTTACTGTAATTTTCCTTTCCTGATGGACTCCATGGCAGACGGAGTTCCCACCCATCAGTTATTGAGTAGGCTAGTTATGGAACACAGTACCTAGCGGTGAGCTCTCTTTTATTTGAATGGGGTCCTATAGCATTGGAGAGGAGGCAGGGTTAACCCACACGTAGGCTGCCATGGAGTCCATCAGGAAAGGAAAATTACGGTAAGTATTTGATAATAAATTTTCCTTTTTTATTATTATTATATTATTATTTTTTATAATTATTTATAGTTATTTATTGTATTATAATTTATGATTTTGTGTTTCAAACTTTATCATATCCGGGATGTCTACTAGACTCTTTTTTGGACAGGTTTAAGTGTGGTATTACTAAGAATTACAGGCCTACAATATCAGATGAAGACACGTGACATGTTGTAACGCGTAGGGAGTGGCCGTAGGCAGACAAGCACTGAAGAAAAAGGCGCTGAGAGCGCCTAATGCTAATTTTTAACCCTATTTGCCTGCTTTTATTTTGTGTAATGTAAGAGTCCACTTTACTTATTTAATAAATATTCCCACATTGTTCTAATATACTACACTAGTGGAGGCTTCCCTTCTTCTTTTCCCTGGCACTGTGTTAATATGACACTGAGCATTGCAGGTCCAAGGTTTTATATTCCCTTAAAGGAGAAGTTTCTTACTGTGACTCTTGCAAGGTTTTGCTGACATCTGTTACCCAAATCTACTGGGGCTATAGGATACCCCTGAAAGGCTATATTTTCTCATTATTAAGGTGAGAGTTCTGAGAGACCAGAGATTGGATGGAAAATATATGAAAATCAGGGTCAATATCTACCAAATCAGAAACATACAGAAATTGATGATCATTAATTGGATGAACTTTCACAACAGAATTTACTATTGTCTGATCTCTGTAGACTTTACCTGTACATCATTTCACTAGCAGTATCTGACGGATCAATTTGGACTATTTTTTCATTTATTTATATATCCATTCTGGGACTACCTCAATATATTTAATTATTTAACCATCTTCATCCATTTATTTATATATCCACTTTGGGACCACCTCATCATCCTTTTTATATATATCTATATATATTATATATTTTTTCCTCGTTTACCAGTCACGGATTTATATTTATTTATTCACTATATGTTTTAAATTGCTGGATGCACATTTTTATATGCACAGTATAACATTGTTTTTTTCAGCCTATTATACACTTTTAATTCTTATACACATATGGCACTTTAAATATTATTAGACAGACAGTCACTTTATATTTATTGCTAGTCATTCACATATGTATTTATTTATTTATTTAATATCTCTACCACTATATACTTGAATTCATAAGTACCAGTGCCACCTGCTGGCTACTTTTAATATTGCACTTCATATTTATTTACTCAAAATTCTTTATATATTTATTCTTGTTTGTGTATTTGTGAACACGCCACATTTTGCTGCATGCCATTATACTGTTCATTGTTGACCACCTGAATACTCTAAGTAGCGCGAGGGAGACATTTATACACTACAATATAAAACGCCAAATTTCTATGCAAAACAATGTACCACTTTGAGTTGCAAAAATCTGACATAATCATACCACCAGGGAGGTTAAGGCTGCTGTACAGAGAATTACGAAAAGTTGAATTAGGTATTTATACTAAATGTATTTATTTCAATATAATAAAATGTATTTTAAAATACATTTTATTATATTGAAATGAGTAAATAACTGCATTTATTGACAGTTTTTTTGAACTACCTGGAGTTCAATTTTAACCTCTTGCAACCGTGTAACGCATACTATACGAAGTGTGACAATTTTATTCCTGAAATGGACTGTAAAGGGAAATCTTTCTCATTCCCAAATGCTTTGTTAGAATCTGCTGCACTTTTTTTCTGTTTATGTTCAATTCTTCTGCCATCATTTGCACACTCAATCTTCAGTGTACGAGGGTTCACACATTCTGTCCACATTTGCATCCATTCTTTACTTTTTGGCTGCCCACTCCATGCAACATTGTAGACATTTTTCTGCCCCTCCTTAAATGCCAGACACTTTCACCCTCTTCCTGCCCAGGCTAACTTTCAGCTTTCAGCACTGTCACACTTTGAATGAAAATTGCGCGTTCACTGTACCAATATGAATTTTTTATAATTTTTGTCACACAAATAGAGCTTTCTTTTGATAGTATTTAATCAACACTGGGCTTTTATTTGTTGCTAAACAAACTAAAAAATACCCCAATTTTTTTTTTAAAAACCCTCATTTTTTAAATTTCTGTTATAAAATTTAGCAAATAAGTAATTTTTCTCCTTTGCTGATGTTCACTGATGATACTGCACTGATCAGGAGACACTGAGGCTTCTCTGATGCATACCTCCCAACATTTTTAGATGGGAATGAGGGACACCTACTAGCAAATGTATGTAGGCATAGGACACGCCCCCTGCCACACCCCCTTAAAGGAGAATTCACCGAAAAAAAGGTTAATTAAATCCACAAGGGCTTTTTTTTTTTTTTTACCACTACTATTTCTTTATATTGGCTTTTAAAATTTACAAATTACAATTTAGAATTTGGATGGAAGGTTTAGCACTGGAAAACACTTTTTGAAAGATAAAGTGCATTTTATATACACCTATATAGATCAGACCAAAATTACTAGTTGAAAAGTGGGTGTGGCTAATCCAGAACGCTCATGAAGTGCAGTCAACTATCCCAGGATATCACTTCCTCAATAAACACAATGCCAAAGCTTTGTGTTTACAGTCTCTGCTACAATGTGCAACTATAGAGCTGTCTGTAGCATAATTGACAGCCTAGAAGATGATCAGTCCATCTCCTGTGCTGGCAGTGGCACCATGCCTCCCAACCGCACCGGGACCATCCCGCAAATTGGACCCTGTCCCTGAGTCCCGGCTTATCAGGGCTGAGTCCTGGAATGCCCGCGGCATGTGCGTCATGGTTCCCGCCGCAAGCTACACTTACATGGCAGCCGGATTCTCTCCCCTCAGACACACACAGTGCAGAGTGCACTGAACTCGCCCCTTCTCGTCCTGCTGTGATGTTTAACTGTACACAGAGTGGGTGGGGGGAGAAGGCACACCACACTACCTGAACTGCATCCTCTGTCAGGATAAAAGATCGGACAAGTTAAAATGCAGGTAACCCTTGCACTGCTGACACATCACTGTTATGCCGCATACACACGGTCGGAATTTCCGATGGAAACAGTCCAATGGGAGCTTTTCATCAGATTTTCCGACCGCGTGTATGCCCAACGGTCTTTTTCTGTCAGCATTTCGGACGGACTTTGGATTGAGAGCCTGTTCTTAATTTTTCCGACGGAAAACCTTTCTATCGGATTTTTCAAAGGGTGGGTATGCAATTCCGAGACGCAAAATTCCGACGCATGCTCGGAAACAATTCAGCGCATGCTCGGAAGCATTAAACTTCCCTTTTATAGTGCCTTCGTGGTGTTATTGACCGTCGGAATTTGGTGTGACCGTGTGTAGGCAAGACAGTTTGAGCGAAATTCCGTCGGAATTCCGACGGGAAAATCATCAGAGCTTTTTCCGACGAAAATTCCGACCGTGTGTACGCAGCGTAAGGGATCATTTTTAACTTCAACTGGAATTTAACAGCATTTTATGTTTTTGGAGAGTGTTGAGGGGTTGGCTTTTTATGTTATGTTCTTCAAGTTTTCCAGGTGGTAGAATTGTTGCTGTGTGAAGACTGGCCCTTGCATGTCCCCAATCACCAGCAATAGATTGTATTGTAGAAGAGAGCTAGCTCTTGGGGTTTTAGAAAAAGAATCTTCACTTCCCTCCAAATGTACAATGCAGTGCTTAGTGCCTGGGGACCATTGCCACTTTTTGTGTGGCCCATTTGTCCCCTGCAGACACTTATCTGTAATATGTCATGTACTATGTCTCCAGTCTATGATTGTCCACTGAAGCATGTCCACCAGTCTTCAACAACCCCTGTATCATGTCTACAGTCTATAACCATCTCCTGTATCATGTCTGCAGTCTCTGACCATCTCCTGTATCTTGTCTGCAGTCTCTGACAGTCTTGTGTATCATGTCTGCAGTCTCTGACAGTCTCGTGTATCATGTCTGCAGTCTCTGGCCATCTCTTGTATCATGTCTGCAGTCTCTGACAGTCTTGTGTATAATGGGTGCTTGACTACACCCACAATTTGCTGTGACGTAGCATGCCATATTATACTAAATTTAGACATGTGCAGAAGACTACTTGATATAGAAACAACGTTAGGATTTTGGATTGGGAATTCCAATATTTTATTTCATATGCAGTATCTCTACAGGAGAAATAAATTGGTATTCAGATGTAATGGTGCTGTATTACCTATTATGATTTAAAATATTTAGTCCATAAATACAATTCAAAAAAAACAAACATTTATGATGTTTCTTGTTTACAGATGCAAACAGTACTGCTCACAAGTTTTTTATACTCCTGTGTATGGTCTGGGAACACTGATTTTCACGGTGAAGAATTCATTGATCCTTCTGATATGCTGCATTATGATGCTGCTTCACAGACAATGAAAATTTCAAAGGTATTATAATGTAAACAGTAATGACAATGTCACAAACTATCTTGTGCTGCACACTTTCCAACCTTTCCAAGGCCCTTTTAGCGATTCTCTTTTGCCAGTTGCTACTACAGACCAGCATAGCACATGCGAAATGCAAATAGTATTTTGCCTATGGCCTTCTGCAGTGAACATCATTAGCCTGGAATTATTTAAAACACATTCCCAGAACTTAAAGTGATCCTGTCAGGGGGTTTAAAAAAATTATACCAGCATTGTCCTGTGAAGAAAACGTACATACGTACATGTCTAACAGCTTGTTTTCTGAAACTTCACTTTGTCGCAGAGCTCCCAACGCTGATCCTATCTCATACTGCCTGGTGTGTTGAAGAGCGTGTCCCCTGCTGGCCACTGTAGTTCCTTCCTACAATCCCTAATTCACTAATGTGTCCTGAAGTGACTACCCGGATAGCAAGTTTTAAAATGACTTGCTAAGCTATTGCTAGACTTGGCAGGCTTTCCAAGTTTGTTGAACAATTGCAGCAAGTCCGCAGTGTATGACTCCAGATTAACTTTTTTTGCAAACATTCTGCAAGTCTGCTGCAAGTTCTGGTTCACCTATGTTGTGCAATAGTCACCCCATCACAAGGGTCACTGTGGCTGAATTTTCATGCTGTAGACTTGCAGAGTTCTTCCTATAGACTCACCACTTCAACTTTGCTCTTGCTAGAGACTTGCCACGCAAATTTGCTACAAATTGGAAAAGTGTCAACTAGAACTTGCAAGTGCTCTGCGAGTGTACAACTTGCCAGTGAAAATGTGAAGCAAGTTAACAGACTTACAATTCAACACTGCCACAAAATTTTGGCAAGTTATCCTTGCTATCTGGGTAGGAGTCAGTGGGAGAAACCACAGTGACTAATACACACCAGAGGTGTTGAGTAGGATCGGTTCTGGGAGCTCTGCTATAGTGAAGCATAAAATTGTTTCATTTGCAAGACAAAGGATGATGTTTACTTTGTAACCCCAGACATGGTCACTATAAGGAAGGAAATCACAGAGCAGGTAAACGATGTGGCCAATGGAAAACTACAAGCCCACTTACCGACCAGCCCGCGGACAACCAAATTAACCTGCCTAACAATATGCGTTAAAAACAGGGGTTTAATCTGCACACATTTGCAAATACATGTGTAAGCTACAGGCCCCGCCAAGGCACCCTGGTATCTGTAGTCCTATCACTAGCTTATGAGTAACTCCACAATGGAAACGCATTCATTCTGATGGATAGATGGAGGGCGGGTGGACTGAAGGGAGCCCATCCCTTCTTAAAGGTACAGGGGCACACTGAACACCCAGCACATAGCACATTGGCTGCAAAGGTGTCAGTGCATTGCCTGACCAATATAACAGTAATACAAAATGTCTTTTTACAGCATATGCTTCCATTGTGGAGTCACTCATAAGATAGTGATAGGACTACAGATACCAGGGTGCCTTGGTGGGGCCTATATCTTGGCATGTATTTGCAAATGTGTGCAGACTAAACCCCTGTTTTTAATGCATACTGTTAGACAGGTTAATTTGGATGTCCGTGGGCTGGTCGGTAAGTGAGCTTGGAGTTTTCCTTGTATTTTTCCTTGGCTTTTTTCGTAACATATGTTGCCTTCCGATGCTACTTACTGCTATGCCCAGTTATACGTAGGGGCAGTGGCTTCTTTTTTGTAAAACTATGGGGCCCATTTATAACAGAGGACAGATATTGCTACTATCTGCTTGATACCAGGAATACCTGCAATTCACACACATCTAACTCTTCAGTATCTATGTCACCAGTGAGATGTGCACTACAGCACACACAACACATTTTCTAACATCCATAACACAAATTTGATTTGTCCCCAGCAAACACACCTCACTGCCTAGCATCCTTGCTACTAGTGACATCTTTCCCAAAGCACACATAACTTAATTTCCAGTACCCATGTCCATACCTCTCAACTTTCTGAGATTGAAATGAGGGACACCTATTAGCGAACGTAAGTAGGCATAGTAGGCCAAGCCCCCTTAAAGGATAGTTGTACAAAAAAATGATTGGTTAAACCCTCAAGGGCTTTATTACCACTACTATTCATTTATATTGGCTTTTGAAATTCACAAATGTAGCATTTTAGAAATTGTATGAAAGGTTTGGCACTGGGAAACACTTTTTGAAAGATAAATACTGCAATCCCCAGTATCCATGTTATTATTGATATCCACACTCCAGCAAACATATCTCACTCCCCAGTGTCCATTGTATTAGTGAGATCACCCCTGAGCACACATAGCTCAACTTCCCAGTGTCCAAGTTACCACTAAGATCTACACTCCAAAACACAAAGCTCATTACCCAGTATCCATGTCACCCATGTCACCCCTAAGATTTGCATTCCCAAACATGATGACACTTCCCATCTTCAAACATAATTGTATACAGAAGTGTGGCATCTAATCTCTGTGCTGGGGGGAACAAAAAAAACAAAAAACTGAGGAGCTCGTCTCTGTACTAGCTATGTGATGTTAGTACAGCTATCTCCCTGCTGAGCTTCTGTGTTCTGATAGGGGGACTGCATCCCTCCCAGAACACACCGGTCAGCACGGATGCTGACTGGCAGATTTTTTTGGCATGCCTTTTTCTACAGAAGTTTGATGTTTGACCGTCTTCTGACAGGCTGCCATATGCACGGGCCAAATGTCGGCCAGTTTCTGTTGAACCGGCTGATATTCGGTCTGTGTGTACCATACTTAATTTTCAAAACCGAGCTATACTTTATAGAAGGCTATGTCAATAGCTTCTGGATAAAAGGACCCCAAAATGCTTAAATTTTTGCATACATTTTTGTTACCTGACACTAATCTTATTTTTTTCTTCAAAGCAAAGGAAGATAACTGCAGTATTAAAGCAATACTTAATGAGGACTTTGGAGAATTTTGAAAAACTTGGTCAGGTAAGTTATAAAAAATAAGTAGGTGCACAGGTAGATCACGCACCATTAATATGTAGGAAATGGATATATTTTTATAGTTAAGTGTAAGAAACAGCAATCTAAACTGGAAGAAATCTTGCCCTGCCACAAACTTTGTCTTAGGACAGTTTTTTAAACCAGGGTGCCTTCAGGTGTCTTCAGGCGTGCCTTGGCAAAATGCCTAGAAATTGCCCAAAAATTGTATACAAGTCAGCAGGATCAAGCCTACCTATTAGTTACATAAAGCCACAGGTTTTCATTGTGCACAATTACAACCTTCTAGCCGCCAGTGTCCTAACAACCAATTACATACTCAGTTGATAAGGAGGATGTTGGGCACCTGCACAGCATCCTTGTTTGTTCCTCCACTGCACCTCTCCATCAGCACTGTGGTGACATTAGCTGAGTAGGGGAGAGAAAAAAAAACGTTTCTTTTTTTAAATTTTGGAATGGGGTGCCGTGAGATTGTGTGGAATTTTAAAGGGTGCCTTGACTGAAAGAAGGTTGAGAAACACTGCCTCTCACTGCCAAGGCTTTCGACTCGGTCGAATGGCAGTATTTGTCTACATAGCATTATCTACATAGCTTTGGGTTTTGCCCCAACTTTGTCCAATGGCTCACTATTTTATACAGTGCTCCTCAGGCTAGAGTCGTAGCCAATGGACGGACATCTGCTGCCTTCCCACTTTTTCGAGGGACATGCCATCTCACCCCTACTATACGCACTGGCAGTGGAGCCCCTGGCAGTGGCGCTTAGAGAACATCTGGATATTCATGGTCTAGCCTCAGGCATAGTGAAAGAAAGGGTGGGACTTTATGCCGATGATATGATACTATATCTATCTGACTCAGGTGCTTCCCTTTAGGCGGCCCTACAAATTATCGAGAACTTTGGCAGATTCTCAGGTCACAAAATGAACTGGGACAAGTCTCAAATCCTTCCCATCAACATATTCCCCCCATCGAGAGAACAGGCTAATTTACCTCTAGTAAGAGTGAGTACTCTTAAACACCTGGGCATACAGATCTCCAGGTCATTGACAGACTTCATCCCCTTAAATGTGAAACCCTTAATCCCACTCATCAAATCCAGGATCCAAATGTGGGCAAGATTACCAGTGGGGGTAATGGGTCGTATAGGTCTAATCAAAATAATACATTTACCAAAAATCCTTTATGTGATATTGCACTCCCCAATCTACATCCCCTTCAAATACTTTAAAATCATGGACACGCTTCTACAATCATTCATATGGGGACCAGGCAGACACAAACTCTCATGGAAAACAATACAGTGCCCAATGACATTGGGGGGTTTTGCTGTCCCAGATATTGGGACATATTATTTGGCCGCACAACTCTCACATCTCTATCATATAGATAAGTCTGATAGACATAGGTATCTGGCCTATGCCAGCCAGTAAAAGCAAATAGAGATGTAGACGCTGTTACATGCAACAAATCCAACTCTTGTGACATGGCAATTTTGTGATTGTTTTATATTACTACTTTGCTTCTGGTAAAATTGCACCATTCCAACTGAAATATGAACTTATTACGATTCATCAGAAGCTAGCCAACCAGCCATTATGAATTTTGGTTGGAAGCAGGTAATCAACACCGAGATAATTTCCACACAATAGACAAAACTTCATGCAGGGAGTGTTCCTGGAGAGAGCTGAAGCAAAGACCTTGGTGATACAAAATAGCTGTGCTTTTCAGTGGTATTTTCTTTTTTTTTCTTTATTTTATGCAGCACACGCCAATGCACAGATTGATCACAACTTTGTGTTAGAAACAGGTACATTGGGGTGCATATTGCAGTAACAGATAGGGGGTGTTAGACCGCTGGAGACCCAGGCCACTGTATTGCATGTGAAAGCAGCATCTGAGTAACCAGCATGCTTCCATCATGGGGTATTTTAACCAGGGGTCAAGTCCTGGGGAAAAAAGTGTGGGAACTCCCACCCAAGATCCACTCCCCCACCAAAAAAAAAAAAAATGATACGCTCATATGCACGAACGCTTCAAAAGCGGTATTTTTCATCCAATTTTCGTATTGTGTGTATGAAGCTGAACTGTTAGTACATAAAAAAAACACAATCCTCAATAAACATAAATCCGGTAATTCTCTGAATAATCAGCATTCATACAATTGTGCTTCCATGCAAATGTGAACATCATGTTCTGATCTTTATTGGGGAATGTTATTTTGTATATAGAGTGTTTATGTGGTGAGTTTACACTTTTCATTGAACAGAGTTCGGATAACACAGGGTTAAACGGAAAGGTGATAAATGAACTGCACATTATCTGGACAGAATGCTTGGGGAGATAGTGATGTGTTCCTGCTTAGGAGATGTATGTTAGCTTGGGGGGCTGCAAACTCTGCAGGGCTCCAACACACACTCGCTGCTATTCCAACCCTTCACATATTTCCACATAAACTTCCCTCCTGGCATTAAACTTTGCCAGGTATTGTGCTCAGCTTACCACCCCAAACTGATGTTCCTCCCTCAGCTCACCTCTCTCCCTGCATGTCCTGTGAGCAGAATAGCTGTGCTCCTCCTCTGGGTTCTCTCATCAAATGGCACTGAAGATAGAGGAGGGGGGGATTCAGCGGGACACACAGAGCAAGCATGCAGGAGACTGGGGGGGAGATGAGGAGACAGAAAATCAGGAGGGGCCGGCGGGGAGGAGCGCATCACGTGAGGTCTGACTAAACACAATCTCTTAGCAGCAGGGACCTGATCTACCCATCAGCTAGCTGTGATTGACAGGTAGATCGAAGCTGAAGCTGTCATGGGGCCCCCTACTGGCAATGCCTGAATGGTCAGTCCACCCCTGGTGTGCGTCACTTACTATTGCGAGCTGTGTCGGCGGCTGCTGGTGTAGCACCTGCCACACAGCTCGCATACTTCAAAGTCTTGCAGGACACGGCTGCTAACGGGAACTGAGTTCCTGTTGTGGAAAAAGTACAGGAACTCCGTTCCCATGCGTTCCCGCAGGACTTGAGCCCTGATTTTAACCCTTGCTACAGTTTATAGCATTTAAAGAAACAAAAAACACAGTGCACCACAATACACAGATTGTTCAGAGCTATGCTTTGTAGTGCACTAAAACACAGGTTTGTTACTGTATGCTGAGGATGCTGGTTGCAGTAATACACCTATGGCCTTTGAATGTTGACTATGCACTGTTAATGGGAGCAGTATGCAGAGGGGGGGGGGGGTGTCAGACCACTGGAGACCTAGCCCACTGTATTGGGTTCCATACTTAAAGTGGTTGAAAAGGCTGAAGGTTTTTATCTTCATGCATTCTGTGCATGAAGGTAAAAAAAACTTCTGTGTGCTGCTCCCCCCACAGCCCCCCTAATACTCACCGAGCCCCCTTTCGATCCACCAATATGCACAAGAGCCTTGGCTGCCCTTGGACTCCCTCTCCTCATCGGCTGAGGCCATTGGCTCCCACTGCTGTCAATCACAACCATTGAGCCAATGAGGAGAGAGCAGGGGCGGAGGGCCAAGCCATGGCTCTGTGTCATATAGACGCATAGAGCAGGGCTTTAGTGAGAGCATGCACAAGTGCCCCCATAGCAAGCTGCTTGCTATTGTGGGCACTGGTCAAGGTGGAGGAGCCAGGAGCGCCAGCAGAGGACCAAAGAAGAAGAGGATCAGGGCTGCTCTGTGCAAAACCACTGCACAGAGAAGGTAAGTATAACATGTTTGTTCATTAAAAAAAAAAAAAGCTGAAACTTTAATACCACTTTAAAGAGTTCAAAAGCAATGGCCTGACTATCCAGTGTGCTTCCAGCAAAGGGTATATTAACTCTTGTTGCATCTCATAGTACATAACAAAAATAAAGAACACAAGTATATTTATTACCATATATGCAATCTGGTATATAGATAGAATAGGTAATCCTGCGCTTTGCACAAAGAGTGATGGCTAATCTGATGCAGCGCACACTGGGGGTAATGTCTGAACCCAAGTAGAAAATGCAGAAGGGAAAGTAGTGGCGCGCAAATGGTTAAAACTAAACTAAAGCAGGTAAAAGATCAGGTAAATAAATCCAGGTAGGGTATAAATGTATGTGAGGAGATCAATAGTAAATAAATTCACATAAAAGTAGTGTACCAGTGATTGTGAAGATAAAATCACAAATATGTAAAAAACATCAAAGCGTGGTTAAAAAGCCAAAGCTAGCTTAATAAGAAACATAGACAGTGGATAAAGTGAATGGTGAGTGTGATTTAAAAAATCCCCATATAAATCTTCATAAAAAATGGGTGAATCAAGTCAAACAAATAAAAATGCAATCAAGCAATTTGAGGAAAGAAAGAATCGCAATGAAGAGCGATAATTGCAGTAACCATAAAAGTTGCAGTAAAAAAAATATATAAAAATATATAAATCAATAAGTGGTGATAGGTAGAACGTCTATAAAGTGACTGAGGTGAAGGATAAAGAAATATAATAATAATAATAAATGAATAAAATAGAATCGCAAGCTAAAAACGCATCATCACAGGTGTGATTGATAAAAGTCCATATAAAATATAAGTGTGACAGTTCAGGCTATCCTGTGCAGTTATAGCGATTCCATGTGTTCCTGGTGGGGATAATAAAGATGGCCCCTTACCTCACAGCTGGGTTTATGTATCTTTGTGGTCCCTGGTGACCTTCCTCCTTTGGGGCTCCAGACTGTGTCCCGGGTCCTACTGGTGCTCTAGTTGCATGTAGGTATATCCAGTTATGGGGGGGGGGGGCTCACGTCAGTGTATATAAAGAGGAAGGAAGTAGCCTCATAGTGTAGTATATTATTTCAACAATAGTTTATTTCAATCAGTTAAAAAACAGTTTGCATTTAAAAGGGGGTACTCACATTCTTTAAATGAGCAAGAAACAAGGTACAAACGAGTGGCGAGCTCGATTAGCGTCACTTCCGGTCGGTATACTGTGCTGTGGTCCCGAAATGTGGACACAACAATGGACCAAGACAACAAGATCAAAGGGACAACAGACCATATCAACACAATCAAAGAGATAATAGAGACCAAGGATATGAAAACAGAGACCGGCAATATGACAGTCAGGCTCCAAGAAGACGTAGTCCTGACAGACAATGGGAAAGAAAAGATGGAGGACAACAACCCCATCCGCCACCAGATGCATATAGAACATATGAAAGAAGCCCGATCCCCACCCACAATTACTACGCACCCCTAGATCGAAGACCTAACGAAGACAGGACAGATAGACATCGACAATCCGACATGGACTACGAGAGGTCTTTTTTAGAGAGGGGACGGGAGAACAATCAACCGAGGAGGAACGAAGATGCGAGATATCCAAGAAGAACACCAGAAAGACGAGAGGCTGCAGAGGAGGGAAGAGAGTTAAAAAGAAAAAGAGAATAAAAGGCGAAGGGATTTTTAATCTTAGCGGACAAGAACTATCACATGAAGAGATTGGAGTCCTAGATAAAGGACTAAAATATGCTCCATTAAAAAATATGGACAAATTTCAAACATATATAGGAAACATATATAGGAGTCCAAAAATATATAAGAAAACTGAACATTAAAAAATATATTTTAAACAATCCTTGTATACCGAGAAGTATACAATTTGAACAAGAAATCCTGCACAGCACTTTAAGAAACAAATCCATTTTTAATCCTGTAGTAAAGGACAACAGACACATCGAAGTTTTTAAAAGAGTGGTTTTAGATGAACTGAAGGATCTGCCAAGAACCGAAACATATTAAAAGTGGGATCCGGAAACTAACCAAAAGAAAAGACTTGGTCATACGCCCAGCGGACAAAAGAGGAGGTATTGTGGTCCTCACTAAGGAACAATACAACAAAAGCGTAAATACTCTCCTACAAGATGAAGAGACTTACACACGCCTCTTAGGCAATCCGGTATTCAAATGCAGAAAGGCATTAGAACAAATTGTTCATTTAGGATTAAAAAAGGACATTTTAAATAAAAAGGAAGCAAAATACTTGATACCTGAATCATGTAGGACCCCCATTATTTATATACTTCCAAAAATCCATAAGGATAAAGTCAACCCACCATCGAGACCTATTGTTAATGGCATTGATTCTCTAACAGCCAGAATGGGGGAATACATTGATTATTTCCTCCAGCCAGCGGTACAAGATACAACAGCCTACCTCCGAGATACGAAACAAATTTTACAGATCCTAGACGCAATACCAACAAATGATGGGCCTTGGTGGCTAGCTACAGCAGACGTTTCATCTTTATATACTATCATTCTGCACCACCAAGCCTGTGAAGCTATCAAATGGGGACTGAGGAAGCACACCAAACTACCATGTGTTCAAAGAAAATTTCTAGTAAAGAGCTTGGATTTCTGTTTAAAGAATAGCTATTTCTGGTTTAATCGGAATTACTATCACCAAAGCACAGGAGTAGCCATGGGAGCAAAATTTGCCCCGAGTGTAGCAGGATTATTCATGGCAAGATGGGAAGACGAAGAAATATTTACTAACAGACCAGAGGAGCTACACATCTATAGGAGATACATAGATGATGTATTCATCCTATGGAAAGGCGATCAGAATAAATTGACCAATTTTCTGGAGAAACTAAACAAAAATGATAGAAATATAACACTCTCGTGGGACATCAGTGATAAAAAGATCACCTTCTTAGATCTAGATATCGAACAAGAAAATGGTCAACTGCGATCAAAAACACACTTTAAAGATGTCGATCGTAACAGTTATCTACCAATAGACACTTGCCATCTCAAAAATTGGATTTTCAACATTCCCAAGGGACAACTCATGCGCCTACGGCGCAACTGCACACAAAACGAACAATTCCTGAACCAAGCTAACAATATGAAACTAAGATTCATCAAAAAAGGCTACTGTGATGAAATGATTAACAAGAACATAGCTGAAGTGGAGAAAATGGACCGGTCTGATCTGATAAAGGATAAACCAAAAGGAAGAATCAGACAGGACACTATACCAATTATTTTGGATTATAGTGTACAACATAAAGAAATCGAAAAGATTATTAAAAGAAATTGGAATATTTTACAAGCTGATGTACGTTTAAAATAAATTTTACCTATTTTTTCCCCAAGTTTGTTTATAGGAGAGCACCCACAATTAGGGATAAAATAGTAAAAAACATCCCAGACCCACCCAGTAGAGGTCTCACCTTCTTCACAGGTAAAGGCTTCTACCCATCTAAAAGATGTTATGCTTGCACCAGGACCAAGAAACCAAATGAAAAAAAGAAGGATTTCATATCAACTAGCACTGGCAATACCCACACGATCAATTAATTCATTTGCTGTAATACAATAGGAGCCGTCTATGTTCTGGAATGCAGTTGCGGCCTGCAATACGTTGGCCGTACAAAGAGACCCCTTAGTGTCCGAATTAAAGAACATGTCCAAAACATCAAAAAAGGTTTCGACAAACATAATGTATCAAGGCATTTTGCTACACACCACAAAAAGGACCCCACACACCTGAAATTTTGGGGGATTGAACCCTATGTTAAACATTGGAGAGGAGGCCATAAGGTCAGAACTATAAGCCAGTTGGAATCAAATTGGATCTTTACCCTCAATACTTTGACGCCACATGGCTTAAACATCGAATTTGACCTGAACTGTTTTTTCTTAGTGATTTTTAGAACCTTCTGCAATTTTACCACTTTTATTAATAATTTTACTGGCTCAAATGCCCACTTTTAAATTTTAGTCCAGATGCCCACTTGGCTCCTTTGAAATCCACTCCTCTACTTTTAATTACTTCATTTACGCTTTCCCATTTAAATTATCTAATCTTCTGCACCTATTTTTAGCCTATTTTATATGGACTGCCCTATAGTTTATTATATTTTATTCCATATCCGCATTTACCTTGCCACTTTTTGCAGCCAACACCACTTGCTCCTCTGTTTGTCTTATTCCCTTTTTATCACTGCACTACTGCCCTCCGTTATCCTCTGGAACTTTTTATGTAATTTTTTTTATGCATTTTATGTATTTTATATACATATAACGTCATTTCCGGTATTTATTGAAATTTTTTATATCTATTTTACGGTTGTTTACCCCTGTATTTACCCATCATGCTTATTAGCATTTTTAACACTAACCTCCGGGTCTGTGGTTTTTAGCCTTTTATATATTTTTTATCTGGTCATATCATGATTAAATATGCCGGTTTAAATATAAGCCCGCTCTATACCAATATTAGCACTTGTCCCCTGTTACCAATGCATCTGCGCATTGTAAACAAAACTATCACCCAATTAGGAAGCCGTTTTGTGTTCAGCAATAGACATAAGACATACTCTGCTGACACTAGACTGCTCCAGCCTATCAGCGCTGGTTTTCTGTTTCCCAAAATGGCCGCCTCCGGCGGCACTAAAATTACAACTTCCGGCGATCGGGCCACAGGAAAATGGCCGCTATAGGTCAATTGAAGGCCTATATATAGACACTTCCCAAGGCACTAGGCACCCCTGAAGAAGTCACGTGATCAGTGACGAACATGCATCAGGACCACAGCACAGTATACTGACCGGAAGTGACGCTAATCGAGCTCGCCGCTCGTTTGTACCTTGTTTCTTGCTCATTTAAAGAATGTGAGTACCCCCTTTTAAATGCAAATTGTTTTTTAACTGATTGAAATAAACTATTGTTGAAATAATATACTACACTGTGAGGCTACTTCCTTCCTCTTTATATACACTGACGTGAGCCCCCCCCCCATAACTGGATATACCTACATGCAACTAGAGCACCAGTAGGACCTGGGACACAGTCTGGAGCCCCAAAGGAGGAAGGTCACCAGGAACCACAAAGATACATAAACCCATGCTGTAACCTTACAGCTGTAAGGTAAGGGGCCATCTTTATTATCCCCACCAGGAACACATGGAATCGCTATAACTGCACAGGATAGCCACAGCTAAAAAATTCTACACTCAACAGCAATCACTTGCACTGCACTTTGGAATGAACTGTCGCACTTATATTTTATATGGACTTTTATCAATCACACCTGTGATGATGCGTTTTTAGCTTGCGATTCTATTTTATTCATTTATTATTATTATTATATTTCTTTATCCTTCACCTCAGTCACTTTATAGACGTTCTACCTATCACCACTTATTGATTTATATATTTATATATTTTTATATATTTTTTTACTGCAACTTTTATGGTTACTGCAATTATCGCTCTTCATTGCGATTCTTTCTTTCCTCAAATTGCTTGATTGCATTTTTATTTGTTTGACTTGATTCACCCATTTTTTATGAAGATTTATATGGGGATTTTTTAAATCACAATCACCATTAACTTTATCCACTGTCTATGTTTCTTATTAAGCTAGCTTTGGCTTTTTAACCACGCTTTGATGTTTTTTACATATTTGTGATTTTATCTTCACAATCACTGGTACACTACTTTTATGTGAATTTATTTACTATTGATCTCCTCACATACATTTATACCCTACCTGGATTTATTTACCTGATCTTTTACCTGCTTTAGTTTAGTTTTAATCATTTGCCCGCCACTACTTTCCCTTCTGCATATATGCAATCTGGCTGCATTACAGTAATAGATGCAGAGAGTTCAGTCGGTCTTTTTAAATAAGCCTGGTGTATGCTTGCTATGGAGTCGGTTCATGTTTTTTAGCTTCACCAGTAAGCCTACACCTAAACATATTTATAAAACAACGATTTCTACATTCACCAATTATTCACTGCAGATACAAAAAAGAGAAACATTGAGCGGACTTTTTAGGTATCCAAGAATTAGAAACATATTCATATAAATGTATGTAGCACTGTCCCCCATAGGGCTTACTGAATGTTGACTTCATAGGTCTCTCCCTGATTACCTGCAGCTGGTTGCCAATGGTTCCTGTTAGGGTTATGCTTACCACTTAGGTGCAGAGGGTTCCTATTTAGGTGCAGAGGGTTTCCCACTTAAGTGCAGAGGGTTTGCCACTATGTTGCTAAGGATTCCTGCTTGGTTGCTGAGAATTACCCACTATGTTGCTAGGGGTTGCCGCTTGGTTGCTGAGAGCTCCTGCTTGTTTGCTTAGGAGCTCCCATTTGTTCCACCCTTACTCCAGCTTGCTCATTACTGAAAGACCAGTCCAGGGTATTTGGGTTTTTGTATGTAGCAATAAAGCAGTAGAAAGCATCGTACCTTTCAGTGTTTCTAGACATCGCTTGTCCTTTTGGTAATCAGTGTAACTAGTGACCTCATATTTGTGTGCCCAACAAAGTGAATTATGGGACATATAGTTCTCCTTCAGATGGTTGCTTTGCACCCATGTACCCTACATGGACTACACCTCCCAGGGATCGTTGCTGTAACATGAAGATTGCTAGGAGTAGCTATAAAAGGAGAGGAAAGCCCGCGCAGAGTCTCTTCCTTCTGGGCCTGACACAAGACAGACCTCTCTGTGCAACAGGGAGAGAGGTTGCGGCCTACCACGCTGAGTCTTACTTTCAGCCCGAGGCCTAAGGGGCCTAGCTCTGTCATTCGCTGTGGAACATCCTGTCGCCAACATCACTCAAATTGCCTGCCTGTCAGTGTGGGCGCGTGTGGCAAGCTTCACTTCGGAAGACCGAGGCAGTGGATCCGCTGCACGAGTGCCGATACACGAGTCCTGTCGACAAGACATCGGAGCGATTTGGTCGTTGGTGAGAGGGAAAATTGCTCGACCTTTTATCTATTCATTGCCACTATTACAGAGACACTTTGCACAGACATCTTTACCCCAGAACACTTTACTGCATTGCTTGAACACTGTGCTAAGACTCCTTAAGATCTTCACCACTAGGAATCTAATGCTTTCATTATACTCAAACGGATTACAATTAATGAGCTCCAACTATCCGGCGAAGAACATCAGGAACATGGAACTCTTTTCCCAATACTTAGAGGAAGGCCCCTACATTACTCTTTTTAGACCTGCTCCCTTCATTAGGATAGCATAGGCTGGCTAGATTACATTTTTTTTTTGTGTGGCAGCATAAGAAGTTAACTGAAACATCCATTAGGAGGTGACCTCTGATCAAAAAGGAGTGCACATATATGTATATAATATTGTTGCTGAACCATTGTCTTGTGTCTTTAGGAGGAATTTGTTTGCTGAGCTGGTGCTGTTATCTTGGCTCAGTAGATTTATTACCTCTCTTTGAAATAACATTCCCTTTTTTGGTTCAAGTAAAATATTTAAGAACCTAATTATACTGAGTTGTTTGATTATTGCCACACAGTGCTACAAGGATGTCTGAACCCAAAGTGTCAGGTGCATTGGAAGGTTCATGGCCGTGCAGATGAGCAGGTAATTCTCAGCAGTCCCCTAGGGGGCCGTGCTACATTTGGGGGCTCGTCTGGGATGCTATCTGCAGCAGGTCCCAGCCGACCTTGATTGGAGCCGCAATCTGCGTGGGAAGCTGCATCTATGGCCGGGGTCATTTGGGGTAGAAGTTATGGGGCCCCAACCAACAGAAGCATCGTTCTGGAGATCTCAGGTAGTGAGCCTACCGAGAGGGAGATCAGAAGGTGACTGAGACTGAGACTGCATCAGAGGAGATGGCTCAAGTCAGGGCACTGATAGAATGGCAGGAAGAGGTGCCAGTGTGCTTTCAGGAGCAAGAGGTCTTCTTAACGGAGGGAGTGACAGCAAGGGTATTCCCACTCAAAAGTGAGAGAGGAGGCACTGAGAAGCCATCCCCAACAAAAGCTCACAAGAGAAGTCCTGTGCATACAGGGGCCAGCGCCCCTCCACTCTATTTCTACACAGACATGAGTCGCCTGATCGATAGCCTGGTGAAGAATGGGTCTGGGAATGCTAATCAGAGTTATCAAAGACTTTGATTTTTCTCGGAACAGCTACTGACGCCTGTGGGAGAAGACGAGTTTGAAACATGGATGAGTCAAGCTTTACAGGCTATGGAAGAGTGGAGTGTTTCAGAGGCTGTGACAACAGCTTAGTGAGAGCCTTTGAGGCCAAGTGGGCAAGAGGGCTTGTGTTGCCATAGACTACATTGATGCTTTGTGTGCTGTTTTTGGAAGAGTTCAACCACACCCATCAACAGAGAGGGGAGAGTCTGTCCGAATACATCTCTCGGGTAGACTGGATGCTAAATCAAATCAGTCTCAAGAAAGGTCTTGACCCTAAAGATGCTGATTAGGCCCGTCTGGATCGGGTACTGCACAGGGCCTGGCCCAATCATCCTATTCTGTTGAAGCTGTTGCTGAAAATAACTCAGGTGGTACCCTCCTATCCTGAATTGATAAGGGAGGTTCGAGAGGAAGAGGTTCTGTTGGAAGAGAAAAGTCAATGATCAAGAGAGGTGAATCCTGCTACTGGGAACAAAGAGAAAGTGGTGGCCCGCGCTATCCATGCAGAAATAGAGTTTTCTGATGATGACAGTGGAACTGAGTCTGAACCGAAGGGACCGGCTCTCCCTGACGTCCATAAACCAGTTGCAGAACTAGGGCCAACAGAACTGATGGCTCAGGTGGCTCAGACTCAGACTCAAATGTACCATGCCCTGATGTGAGTGATGGAGACCCAAGCAAAAGTTCAGGAGCAAGAGACTCGTGCAAATGAACCAAAACTGTACCCAGAGTAAGAAAAGAGATGTTACGGATGCAGGGGCCGGACATTTCCGAGCTAAATGCCCCAAGATTGGTGTCAGCCTTAACTCCTCAATGAAGTCCTGAGAGCGTTACAGAAATTAGACCTCAAATTAGGGACCTCAGTGAAGGAGCTAGTTGGGAGTCCCAAGGGAAGACTGTACTCCAACGATAAGAAGGGAGACCAGAAGAAAATCAAGAAAGGAGGACGCAAGTCATCAGTTCTCCCTCAGCCTTCAGTGCTTAAGCACGACACAAAATTAAAACCCCCGGAGCATGGATAAAGGGGGCAGGAAATCGATGCACACCTTGCTAAACAAGCAGTTAAATTACAATCATCACCTTCCACAAGGCCTGTTAGGGCACACGCCTGGGAGAAACCTACCCAAGAACTTAGTGGGGCCTTCCCCTATAGTATCAATCCAGGTGGAGGGCATTTATACGCAAGCACTGCTGGATACTGGAGCTCAAGTAACATTGCTGTATCAAGACTTCTATCATAAGTACTTGAAACATATCCCCTTGTGCAAACTTGACGAGCTAGAAATTTGGGGTATCGGAACACAGAAGTGCCCTTACGATGGTTACATACCTATCAAAATAATCTTTGACTCTGCTCTAGCCAGAGGACCAGAGACCTTTGACACGTATGTCCTCGACTACCAGGAGCCGGCCGAAATTCTCTACTGATAGGCACTAATACCATCTGGTAAGAAGGCTACTCACTCCCTTGGCCGTAGAGGGTGCTCCTGTTGGGAAAATGCATCCTCAGTTGAGGCAAGCATTTCAGAGGGTATTGCAATAAAAGAAGGCACCTGCCGAAGGAGTGGGAAGGTTGTAGCGATTGGACACTCAAGAGAGGCTGCTACAGCCTGAGGAAAGAGCCTGCCTCAAAGCCACCATCAAGTTGTCCTGGGACCAGTACATGGCGGTAGAAGCTGATCCCACAGAGGAAGAAGTCAGGATAGGGCTAGTTCCAGAGATTGTACCCACTCAGGCTTTGTTAAGTGGGGGGCGAATTCCTGTCAGTGTCCGGAACGTCACTAGTCACCCGATCAGCCTGAAGCCTTGAATAGTGATCGGGAAAGTAGTACTGCCACCCCAGTAGTGAAAAATGAGACAGCCCAAGTGGGCAATGGAAGAGAAGCCACTGCCTACTGCCCAAGCCTCCCCCTGCCTGGGAAGGAAGGATTAAAGCTCAAATAGCTTGATGTGAAAAAATTTTCTCTAAAAATGACTTTGACGTGGGCTGTGCTAAGAGTGCTCAACATCGAATCCAATTGACTGAGGATAAGCTCTTTCGAGAGAGAGGGCAAGGCGATGCGATTTGGAAGACCTTTGGGAGCAACTGGCTGAACTGAAAAGGTCAGGAGTGATTAAAGAGTCCTGAAGCCCTTATGCTTCTCCGATCGTGGGGATGAGAAAGAAGAATGGGTCTCTCCGGATGTGTATTGATTATCGAACCTTGAATCGAAGGACTATCCAAGATCAATACACCACTCCTCACAGAGAAGAAGCCCTGCAGTGTATTTCTTACAGGCCAAATGGTTTAGTGTTTTGGACTTGTGGAGTGGATACTACCAGATCCCTATGCACCCAGAAGACCGAGATAAGACGGCATTTATTAGCCCACTGGAATTTTTTGAGTTTGATCGGATGCCCCAGGGATTGACTGGAGCTCCTGCCACGTTCCAGAGACTAATGGAGCATACAGCAGGTGATATGAACTTGGTAGAAATATTAGTCTATCTAGCTGACATCATTGTGTTTGGCCAAACATTGGAAGAAATGAGGCTCGACTGGAGAAAGTTTTCCAGCGATTACATGAAGAGGGGTCGAAGCTGTCATTAGAGAAGTGCCAATTCCATCAGTACTCTGTCACCTACTTAGGACATGTGGTATCCGCAGAGGGGATAGGCACTAACCCCCACAAACTGGAGGCGGTCACTTCTTGTCCCCCGCCCAACTACGGTCACCGAATTGAGGTCGTTCTTGGGTTACTTCTCCTACTACAGATGATTTGTGAAGAACTTCCCCCAAATTGCTCGGCCATTGAATGAGATGCTACAGAAGCAAACGGACGGAGAACAGCAGAAAATCCAAAAAGGGGGAGGCAGGAAGCCTAGGGAATCTATCCAGGACCAATGGAGAGGAAAGTGTGAGAGGTCCTTTGAGTGGTTGAAGGAGCGTCTGGTCGAGGCTCAAGCATTGGCCTACGCTGACCACTCGAAGCCTTACGAATTACATGTGGATGCCAGTAGAGATGGTATTGGAGGAGTGTTGTACCAGGAGTCACAAGTTGGAGTTCTTGGCTCTCATTTGGGCCATAGTGGATAAACTCAGAGACTACCTGTATGGAATTTTACTGGCCGTCCACACGAAAGAAGATGGAAATCTACTGTCGCTCTTGCGTCAGGTGTATCCAGAGAAAGACTCTACCCAGCAGGGCTGCCCCAATGGGCCATCTACAAAGTCAAGGGTCAATGGAGTTGGTGTGCATTGATTTCCTGTGTCTGGAACCTGATCTGAGTGGGAGGAGTAATGTCCTAGTTGTGACAGATCATTTCACATGATATGCCTAGGCTTTCCCCACCAGGGATCAACAAGCTAACACGGTGGCCAAGACCCTAGTGGAGAAGTTCTTTGTTCATTACGGGTTGCCTCAGCGTCTACACTCAGATCAAGGCCGGGACTTCGAGAGCAAATTAGTTTGCAGACTGTGTGGACTTTTGAACATAAAGAAGTCTAGAACTACCCCTTATCACCCTCAAGGGGATCCACAACTGGAGCTTTTCAACCATACTCTCTTGAACATGCCGGGAACCCTCCCACTAGAGAAGAAACAACATCGGGGAGACATATCGCTGCAATAGTCCATGCCTACAATAGCACCTCGAATGATTCTATGGGATACTCCGCTTACAGACTGATGTTTGGAAGAGAGGCTGGCTTACCAATGGACCTAGCATTTGGAACATCCATGGATCACACCTCTCAAGCCTCTTATAAGGGATATGTTGACAGGCTAAGGAAGAATCTAAAGGTAGCTTATGAGAAAGCCAAGGAAGCCTCCACCATCAGAGAACAAAGGAATAAGAGGAACTTTGATCTTAAAGTGAGAGTTCAGGATCTACAACCTGGGGATCGGGTGTTGCACAATCTAGGGGTGTCAGGGAAACATAAGCTAGCTGATCGATGGCATTCCCAACTTTACATTGTTTGCAAATGACTGCCTGGACTTCCTGTGTATCAGATCAGGCCAGAAGGGAAGACTGGGCCTCTAAAGACTTAGCATCGGAACCATCTGTTACCTATCTCAGAGGCTGTCCTAGTACCTTCAGCCCCCGACTCCGAGCCCCTTCAGTCTCCAACATTGAGGCCTTGGGTCAGAAAGCCCGAACCTCTCTCATTTCCGGAAGAAGAAAGCGATGATGAGGAAGTACTTCTGGATTGGTTGTGGGTCCACTCTTTTGGAGATGATTTGTTTGTTCCTGAGGCTGAAGAAAAAGACTGTCTAGGGACAGGCCTTCACTTGCCTAACATTGAGGCCATGGCTCCTTACATGCTTCTGGAAACTGAGGAAGCCCAGCTGGAACCTAGTGAAGTGTCTGATATGGTTGATGTACTCATGCCTCCTACTAACATAATGGAGGGAGAGATAGTCCACAAACTGTATCTGAAATAGAACCAGAACCTGAAATAGAGCCAGAGACTGAGGTAGGCTCTGAACCGGAAGCTGGATGCAGTTATTGTGTAAGGGAACAGGAACCTGAGTCACTGGAAGACATACATTCTCAGCTAAGACAAAAGATATGTCCTCCAAAAAGGTTGACCTACGACACTCTTGGAGAAAACTCTGATGAATTCATACCCACTGCTCAACGTCCCAGTCAAGCACTTGCCTCCTTCACTGAGTCTTTGGTGAAGGATGACCTTTATCCACCCTCTGACACTACTACTACTACAAACTACTTTTGGCCTGTCATAAAATTAACAAGCCTCAGACGACGTCCTATGACGAAACGCTTAAGGAGGGACTATCTTCGTACACAACACGTCACGTCCGGCGCAGCCGTCTTCCGGTTTTGAGCTTATTGCAGCCGTGGAATGCACGCCGCTTCCCCGGAATAGCGGCGCCTGACCCGCGGGTTTTTTATGCCTTATGGGCTTACTAGCCCCAATTTTCTTTTACACCATTTATTGTTGGTGATATGTTAAACTCTTTTTTTAAATAAACACCGCTTTTTACCATACGGATTCACCCTATGAGACTATCCTTTCCCATACATTAAATATTCAATACTGCTGAGAACACCCTGATGAGACATAGATAGGAACTGGATGACAGCAACCCCCTGGAGAAAAAGACACCCCCAGCCCAGACGAGCGAGATCGGTTTGGATCACTACTACTACGCCTATCACCCCTGCAGGGGTTAGACGCTGCGGTGAGTGCAATCATATAAGGGGAAGTGTCTGAAGGAGGGGAGCACTGGATCACCACAGCTGGTTTCATCTTATGTCAAGAATAATTGCTCACTGATTTGGGTCTGATATCAGACTGAATTATTCCAGACTACATATATATCTTTCCGCGTTTCTGTATAAACATTTATACAGCTTTCGCCTTTTTCACGGAGGACTTCCAGTTTTAATTTTATTTTTTTTTTATTTTTATTATTTTATTATTATTTTTATTTTTATTTATATATTTATTCACTTCTCAATAGTACTGTATAAAGACTTACAAATCTCATATAGGGTATAACCCATGGAGTCACCTTACTCCTCTCACCCCTGCCTTGTGGGTGATATCACTGTTTGATTTATAGGATTTCATTATCCATTGCATTTTCCACTTACAGATTTTTCTCTGTGGTTTTTTAATATATACTATTTATATATATTTTTTGTATATTATTTATTCACGTTTATGATATATTTTAGCTGTATTGAATCATCTAGCTAATATGTTTACTTCATTTATTTATTGATGCACCTGCACTTCTCACTTTTACCTCACCACGTAATATTTAATTATTTAATATCCTTTAATAATTATTAGCTTGTGCCAGTTGAACACCTTATTCTGTGTATTTTCAACATTTTGTGATTGATATTGCGGCATATTTGCTAGTATTCACCACTGGCTCACTTCTTTTATGCATATGCACTTTATCTCTGGTTTGTGACTTCAAGTATTTTAGACGCACTATTCTCTATCTCTATATTTTACACTCCTTTTTATTTTACAATTTACTAAGAACAGCGCCACTACCCCTTTTTTGTGTTTTTATAAAATTAACATTAGACTTCCTCTCCTGTTGATGTATATAGTTTGAAGAAGATCCTTCATTCAGCCAGTTATTAGCTGTTGCTCGTCAAATGACGGAGGGGCGGTTCGGCTCTTGCTCTAGAAAGACATCATATGATGTCGTCCCAGAATGGCCGCTCTCGTGCCCCCGCAGGGCACCGCGATCATGGCCACGCCGTGTTGCTAGGACGCGGCTCTTTAACCATGTGATCGGCTGTGTGCAATCAGTGTCCACCAGTACCAGCGATCACTGCCCACCAGTGCCAGCAATCAGTGCCTCATAGTACCAGCAATCAGTGTCACAAGTGTCACCAATCAGTACCCATTAGTGATGACAGTCAATGCTGGCTATCAGTGCCGCCTATGAATGCTGCCCATCGATGCCCATCACTGCTCCCATCAATGCCCATCAGTGCCATCCACCCGCGCCACCTACCAGTGTCATCTATCAGTGTCCATCAGTGCCCACCAGTGCCACATATCAGTGTCGCCTATCAGTGCCACCTATCAGTGCTCATTAGTGCCACATATTAGTGCCACCTATAAGTGCCCATAAGTGCAGCATATTAGTGTCTCCTCATCAGTGTCCCCTAATCAGTGCCCATAAGTGCCGCCTTATCAGTGCCCATAAGTGCCACCTTATCAGTGCCCATGAGATCAGCCTATCAGTGCCTATTAGTGCCGCCTCATCAGTGCACATGAGGGAAGGAGAAAAATTACTTGTTTACAAAATTTACTGACAGAAAAACTATTTTTTTTCCAAAAATGTTTTTTATTTTTTTTGTAGAATATAAAAAACACAGGAGTGATTAAATACCACCAAAATAAAGCTCTATTTGTGTGAAGAAAATGATAAAAAATGTCACATAGTTACAGTATAAAATTACCACGCAATTGTCATTTAAAGTGTAACAGCGCTGAAAGTAAGTGCCCTGTTTTGAGGTGATTAAAGGCACTACCAAAAAAGCAATTTGTAATAAAAATAATAATTTATTGAACAATGAATTCCAACATAGACACTGAACATGGTCATAAATACTGGAAGATCAAGGTACATACAACAAATGTAGATACAATATCCTATAACCAACGCGTTTCAGAGCTGGTTGTCGTCTCTTTCATCAGGGGTTAGCGGGATGTATGTAGTCTATAAAATTCAAATACAGGTAGTCAAACAATAAATAAATGCATCTACCTGATAATATACTGATATAAGAAGAATATATATACTTTGCAACTCACATCTATTTCAGCTGTATATACATGAAAATTCCATGTTCATATTTAAAAACACTGTTACATGAGGTCTTCGGCAACTATGCCCACATTGTAGCTGCTTTCAGATAGATGTTTATAGTAAAAGTACTCCGATATATGGGGAAAAACAAAACAATAAAGGGACAGAACCCTGCCCCAAGGAAAGTGGGGAGGGGATGGTAGAAAGTCCCTAGAGGAAAAGACCACGGACACTGAGGCCTGAGAAGGGAGTCCTAGAAAAAAAGCAGATAAACAAACATAAGAGTGTAAAAATGTATTGGAAAATATATAAACAGCCTTGCAAACATCTGGCTGTATATTAACAAAAACATACCTACATACGAAGTCTCATCCAGACTATGAGATCAGGGCCTGGAGTGGCTAGGATTCAGGGTGTGCTGTAACAAAGCCCAAAAAAGTTTGACGTAAATACCACTGCTGTTTGAAAACAGCCAAAACAAACCCATGTATTGTGTGGATATGATGCAAAAAATTGTCATAATCCCCTTGCAAAAAAAGTTGCTGGGTGCAGTGGGAAAGAACATTTCCTCTATAGAATGGAATAGTAAGGTATACCTATATATTCCCTAATACAAAAAAGGGCAAAAGAAGGGGGGGGGGGGGGGACATGACATGCTGTGTGTCAGTTAGGGGTATTACCCTCCCCCAAGTCTAGCACCCCAAAACTATCCACATGATGGTAAGGGCTGTAGAAATAGAGTACTTACTAGTGTTGGACTTGAACCCTGAATGAAAATGTCCGGCTTGTCTTCTCAATGGTCCTATAGCCACTGGAGCAGAGCCGGAATATAAATGTACCTGCTCATATCCGCCGCGCCGCCCACCTAAATGATGACAGCTGTGCGCAGCCGGAGAATACCCAGGACTCCAGATGGTCCTCGCAATGTGCTTGCGCAACAGAGTGACGCCACGTGTGAGCATCCCACCGACACAGGAGTGTTTCCAGGAGGCCACTGATGCGGTCGTCATGGATATACAAAGGTGGCAGATGGAACCTGTCAAAGACAGCCACTACCGAGATCGCCAAAAAAGGCGTCTTGGCCATGCCAGGCGTACAGGTCTAATTCCATAAAGCAGTGATAAAAAGAACACATTATTCTTTAACGAAAAACAATGAAATAAAATAAATAAAAAGAGAAGAGAAAACCACAAAAGGTAGAGATAGAAGAGGAAAAAATTAGGAAAAGATTATTTATAATTATTAGGTCCCTGATGTAGATCTAGCTAGAGAGCTACTTTTCCATCCCCCCAGAGGCCAACCCCTTGAACAAAGGCTTGAAACAGACCACCTTGTGTGTAGCCTTCAAAGTATATATCCAGCATAGCTCCAGCTGGAGGAGAGCTTTATTTCAGCCCCCCCCGGAGCCAGAATGGATGCGATCCAAGATAAGGAATGGGATTTTAGTGAATTTGCCCTGGTGGACAGTAGTTAAATGTCTACCCAGTGGTAGATCGGTATTACAGGTCGGCATGCTTTTAACCACATAATGACAACAGAATCTACCCAAATGACCCTGATCAAGAGTTTATATACCCCAGTTCTTAATACCATGTATTGCCCTCTGTAACATTAATGACAGCTTGAAGTCTTTTGTGGTATTTGTGGATGAGGCTCTCTATCTTCTCAGATGATAAAGCTGCCCATTCCTCTTGGCAAAAAGCCTCCAGTTCCTGTAAATTCTTGGGCTGTCTTGCATGAAATGCACGTTTGAGATCTCCCCAGAGTGGCTCAATGATATTGAGGTCAGGAGACTGAGATGGCCACTCCAGATCCTTCACTTTATTCTGCTGTAGCCAATGACAGGTCGACTTGGCCTTGTGTTTTGGATCATTGTCATGTTGGAATCTAATAGTATGCCCCATGCGCAGCTTCCTGGCTGATGAATGCAAATGTTCCTCCATTATTTTTTGATAACATACTGCATTCATCTTGCCAACAATTTTAATCAAATTTCCTGTGCCTCTGTAGCTCACACATCCCCAAAACATCCCCCAAACCTCTGTGTTTCACAGTAGGAATGGTGTACCTTATATCATAGGCCTTGTTGACTCCTCTCCTCTCCTCTCCTGTAGCGTTTATGGTTGTGGCCAAAAAGCAAAATTTTGGTCTCATCACTCCAAATGACTTTGTGCCAGAAGGTTTGAGGCTTGTGCTGTTTGGCATATTGTAAGCGAGATACTTTGTGGCATTTGCATAGTAATAGCTTTTTTCTGGTGACTCGACCATGCAGCCCATCTTTCTTCAAGTGCCTTCTTATTGTACATCTTGAAACAGCCACACCACATGTTTTTCAGAGAGTCCTGTATTTCACCTGAAGTTATTTGTGGGTTTTTCTTTGCATCCCGAACAATTTTCCTGACAGTTGTAGCTGAAATTTCAGTTGGTCTATCTGACCGTGGTTTGGGTTCAACGGAATCCCTAATTTTCCACTTCTTGATTAGAGTTTGAACACTGCATTACAGTGGGTGTTTTGTGCTATCTGCACAGTGTACACGCCTGAAGCTACCCCAAATGCTGTTGATGTGCTCATCCTATCCATAGGCAGCTGTTGCAAATACAGTGGGTGTATTGTGCACAGTGTACACGCCTGAAGCTACCCCAATTGCTGGTGTTCTGCTCATCCTATCCGCAGGCAGCTGTAGCAATTACAGTGGGTGTATTGTGCCATCTGCATAGTGTATACGCCAGAAGCTACCACAATTGCTGTTGTTCTGCTCATCCTATCCGTAGGCAGCTGTTGCAAATACAGTGGGTGTATTGTGCCATCTGCACAGTGTACACGCCTGAAGCTACCCCAAATGCTGTTGTTGTGCTCATCCTATCCGTAGGCAGCTGTTGCAAATACAGTGGGAGTATTGTGCCATCTGCACAGTGTACACGGCTGAAGCTACCCCAAATGCTGTTGTTGTGCTCATCCTATCCGTAGGCAGCTGTTACAAATACAGTGGGTGTATTGTGCCATCTGCACAGTGTACACGCCTGAAGCGACCCCAATTGCTGTTGTTCTGCTCATCCTATTCGTAGGCAGCTGTTGCAAATACAGTGGGTGTATTGTGCCATCTGCACAGTGTACACGCCTGAAGCTACCCCAATTGCTGTTGTTCTGCTCATCCTATCTGCAGGCAGCTGTAGCAATTACAGTGGGTGTATTGTGCCATCTGCACAGTGTATACGCCTGAAGCTACCCCAATTGCTGATGTTCTCATAATAATAATACTACAGGCAGGCAGTTGATTCTGCTAGCTGCAGTATATCAGTATATACGTCCCAGCTTTGTGCATCTACATCTCCCTGCAGGCCATTAGTATGTCCGGAAGGCCAACAAGGAGAGGCAGACAGTCACGAGGCAAAAAAAGAGGGCAAGCAGGCTCTGTGTCTAGAGGCAAAAGTGCTGGTCGTGGACACGGTGCATCCTCATCAGCACATGGCCATGGGACACGCTCATCCTTTTTTTCGGCAGCTGGACGTGTTGAACCGCAACATGCCGAAGACTTGGTAGAGTGGATGACCAAGCAGTCCTCATCCTCTCTCACCCAGGCTCAGGGTACTGGCAAAGCAGCTGCCAACGTGGTCTCTTCCCTAGGCTCAATGGCATCAGTCACTCCTTCCCTAGCCCCACCATGTCCTCCTGAGGAGTCCCCCGAACTGTTTGAGCACAGTCAAACACTGCAACACCTCACAGAAACTCTAGTTGGAGCGCAGGAATGAGCCCTGCTGCAAAGTATTGCATCAAAAATTGTAATTACACGTCCCTGTTAAACAGGGGCTGAAAAATTGGGCCTTAGCCACTGGTGACGGCGCCCAGAACCAAAAATGTTCTTACAAGCTATCAGCATGATCATTGAGGAGGAAGAGGATAGTCACTCAGCATAACAGGATAGTCACTCAGCATCAGCATAGGCAGTCTTGAAGGGATCTGACATTTCAAAAAAAAATTATTCGGTTACATCAGCATCAGGTGCTTGGTAGCTGGTGGTGATCCAAGACTGATTCATTTTTATGAAGGTCAGTCGATCAACCGAGTCGGTGGACAGGCGCACCCTGTGATCGGTTACAAAGCCTCAAGCAGCACTGAATGTGCGTTCCGAAAGAACGCTGGATGCAGGACAGGCCAGTAGTTCAATTGCATACTGTGCAAGCTCTGGCCAGTGATCCATCCTCAAGACCCAGTAAGCTAGAGTATTTTCGGTGGGAAAGGCGTCCAAGTCTGACCTTGCCCCTAGGTATTCCTGAACCATGTAAATCAGACGCTGGCGATGGTTGCTGGAACCGATCATACCTTGGGGCTGCGGACTAAAAAATTGTCTGAACGCATCGGTCAGACGGCCACCTTCTCCACCGCTCCTTCTGTGACTGACCGAAGCCTCAGGAACACGTTGTCCAGGACCAGGAATTTGTAACCTCCCAGTCTCTGGGAACGTGTTGCACAGACCTTTCTGCAAGACCTCCCGAAGATGTTTCATCCTCTGCTCCCTCTGCGATGGAGGGTTGCCAGCCAGTAATGATCCCCTTCTTGATCCGACGAATACGAGGATCCTTCTGCAGGCTTTGCAGGATCAGGGAGGCCATGCAGCTTAGGTTAGCTGAGGCATTCGGTCCGGAGTCCTCTGGGTCACTAAGGACGACATGATCTGCAGCCACCTCCTCCCAGCCACGTACAAGTCCATGTGTTTCTTGGGACTGTGAATGATCCCTAAAAGACTGCTGCTAATGCCGAGTGCCAGGCTCCACCTCCATGCTGACACAATCCTCCTCCTCCTACTCGTCCTCTTCCTGTGTGATCGGCAGGCTAGCAGGAACACTGTCTGGATAAAGAGAGGTAAGGAAGTCCTCCTCTTCCTGCCTCTGTTCTGCCTCAAGTGCCCTGTCCATGATCCCATGCAGCGTGTGCTCCAACAGGTGGACAAGAGGCACAATGTCACTGATGCATGCACTGTCACTGCTCACCATCCTCGTGGCCTCCTCAAATGGGGACAGGACAGTGCATGCATCCCTGATCATGGCTCACTGGGTAAAAAAAACATGCTCCCCTGACCCTGTCCTGGTGCCGTAGTCGCACAGGTACTCATTGATGGCCCTCTGCTGCGTGTGCAGCCGCTGCAGCATGGCCAACGTTGAGTTTCACCTGGTGAGCATGTCACAGATTAGGCGGTTCTTGGGCAGGTTAAATTCCTTTTGGAGGTTAGCCAGCCGAGCACTGGCATTATATGACCGGCGGAAATGCACACAGACTTTCCTGGCCTGCCTTAGGACATCATGTAAGCTTGGGTACCTGCCCAAGAACTGCTGCACCACCAAGTTAAGGACATGAGCCACACAAGGCACATGGGTCAGTTGTCCCTATCGGAGGGCGGAGAGGAGGTTGGTGCCATTGTCGCAAACCACCATTCCTGGCTTAAGCTGGCATGGTGTCAACCACCTCTCAGCCTGCCCCTGCAGAGCTGACAGAACCTCTGCCCCAGTGGCTCCTGACCCCCAAGCACACCAGCGCAAGCACCGCATGGCATCTTTTTACTTGCGTAGCCCCATGAACTCCTACAGATCACTGCTGGTTCCGAGGACAAAGCACAGGAAGAGGCCATGGAGGAAGAAGAAGAGGAGGGGTGGAGGAGAGAGGTCTGTCATAATCACCAGTAGTAGCATTTTGGAGGCGTGGTGGCGGAACAACCTCCAACACTACTGCACCTTGTCCTGCATCCTGCCCAGCTGCCAGAAGAGTCACCCAATGCGCCATGAAAGATAGGTAACGTCGCTGTCCATGCCTGGTGGACAATGAGTCAGCGGTAATATGCACCTTACCGCTGACTGCCCTGTCCAGCGAGGCCAAGACATTGATTTCCAAGTGCCGGGAGAGAGCCAGAATCGCCTTCCGTGAGAAAAAGTAGCGTTTGGGAACCTGCCACTAAGGAACCGCACATTCCACAAACTCACGGAAGGGGGCAGAGTCTACCAACTGAAAAGGCAGCAGTTAAAATGCTAGCAATTTAGCCAAGCTAGCATTCAACCGCCGGGCATGTGGATGGCTGGGAGTGAACTTCTTTTGACAGTCCAGCAGCTGGGGCAGGGAAATTTGCCTGGTACAATCGGACGTCTGTCTACCGATGGCAGATTGCCTGCAGGTACTTGGCTGTGACACACCTAATTCTACACCTTAATTCCTCTCAGTGCAGGTTTCAGAGAGGACTGAAGGTATAGTGGGGTTGGAGATCCCAGCTGATGAGGGGCAAGGAGAGGTCCGCTTTGTTTTTTGGTGTGGGTCTTTTAGGTATGCTTGGAAAAAATATGTGTAGCGCTTAAACACTAAAATTATGCAAAAATGCAAAAAGAAATATATAATGCAACAAAGTGTTGTGCACAAAAAAAATATAAAATATAGTGAACAGTAATAAAACTGGTTGGTGAAAGTCTATTTTTTCAGAGTAATAATGTACAGTGATAAAACAGGTGAATACAGTCTCTCTATTCAGACCCAATTATGGGTAAAGATGTATCACTGTTATGGCAGCGTTGTTGTACACACAGAGATGTGTGAGTATGATCCTGGGGCACTGAAAGCACTAATAAGGTACTCTTACCAGCAGGGATGGACACACATACCATACGGCAGTGAGTCAAATGAGCTTGTGGTTCTCCTGTTAGATGTGGGAAGGCGGTTCCAGGTCCTGAGGGCACACCGTATGGATATAGGCACACAACCCTGGGTTGTCACCGGATCATCCAGAGGTAGAATCACGGCAGAAGGGTATCTCCAGCTCGTCCGGGATCACAGATGGTGAAGTATGATATAAAAAATAGGAAAAAAGTGCTCCATATAGTGCAGATCAACCAATAATGTTTTATTGGAATAAAATCTCTCAGCAGAGGAGTTTAAAAGGTAACAGTCCAACAAAGAATATGAAGGCATAAAAACAGTAAAAAAAGCAATGTGGGAAACTCAAATAAGCAAGCCCTACGCGTTTCGACGCTAGTGGTCATCAACAGGGGCATCATTTCAATGATTCAATTTTTTTTTTTCACTTTAAGCATCATTAAAATCAGTGCTCCTGAAAAAACAGCCGTTTTTAAAACTTTTTTTTGCATTGATACATGTCCCCTGGGGCAGGACCCTGGTCCCCAAACCCTTTTTAGGACAATAACTTGCATATTAGCCTTTAAAATTAGCACTTTTGATTTCGAACGTTCAAGTCCCATAGACTTTAATGGGGTTCTAAAGTTTGCACGAATTTGGCCTTTTATACACACACACTAGTTACAAGCAAACAGATCACAGGTAAGGATAGTTATCTTTAATATCCATTCAAACCCATTTGTGTCAACTTGTGTGCATGTTATCAGGCCAAAATCACTAGGGTATGTAAACTTTTGATCAGGGTCATTTGGGTAGTTTCTGTTCTGTTTACGATTTAAAAAGAGTTAACAGTTGATTGATAATAAATGGCTTCAGCGAAACACAGCGTGTTGCTGCGTCCATACAGATTTCAGTGGGATGTCTGTGCCCACCCACTGAGCTCCTCCTCCCTTCCCTGCACTGCACACACACAGCCTGGGTATGGGGCACTCATACTCTTTTATGGATTAGCCTGCTATATTGCTGTTCTTACCTGTGAAATCCAGAATCAAGTTACACACTGTGCAGATGGAGGCTGTGTTTGTAGCAATGTAATTTCAGCTATGTACTGTGTGGGCTGACAAGATCTGCTGAGTACCCTGCCAGCAGTGGCCCCTGTCCTCTGCCTAGCTGACCCATGTACACTGCCTTACTGACCTCATCCCCTGTCCTGCTGGCCCCATCCTCTGCACCGCTGACTCTGTCCTCTGCACTGCTGAACCCTGTCCCCAGCCCTGCTGACCCCATCATCTGCCCTGCTGACCCCAACCCCTGCCCCCTGCACTACTGACCTCTGTCTGCTGCTCTAGTGACCCATGTCTTATGCCCTGCTGACCTAATCCGATGCCCTGATGATCCCTGTACACTACCCTGTTGATCCCTTACCCCTGCACAACTGATCTCCCTATGGACCTCTGTCTTGCTAAGCCCTATAGTCCACTCTGCTGACCCCTGTTCTCTGCCCTTCTAACCCCTGTAGTCCACCCTGTTGAACCCTGTCCTCTGCTTTGCAGACCCCTGTACACTGCCCTGCTGACCCCTGTCTTCTGCCCCACTGACTCCTGTACGCTCCCCTGCTGGCTGACCTCCAATCCCCTGACCTGCTGATCCCTGTACACTGCCCTAAAAACGAATGCACTGCCCTACAAACTGCTTAAGACCTTATCTTCTGCCCTGCTGACCTCCGATCTTCTGCTAACTGACATTTTTTACTGCACCCCCACATTAGACAGGCTGGATCCGGTCCTGGTGTTGAGTTGAACACCTTAGGCTGTCTACTATCATTTTGGACTGGTAATAAACCAGCTATTAGGAACTACTAATTTAGAGGTGCAGAAACTGGGACTGATCTGAGGTGTGAAGGTGCAGGAAGTGGTCTGAGGTGTTAGGGAACAGGAATGGGGCTAATCTGAGGTGTGAGGTCTGATGGTGCAGGAATTGGGACTGACCTGAAGTGTAAGGGTGCAGGATTTGCGGTGATCTGAGGTGTAAAGACGCATGCATTGGGGCTTATTTGAGATCTAAAAGTACAGAAATTGGGTCTGATCTGAGATGTGAAGGTGCAGGAAGTGGGGCTGATTTGGGGTGTGAAGGGGCAGGAATGGGGGTAATCTGAGGTGTGATGGTGCATTCGTTGGGTCTTATTTGAGATCTGAAGGTGCAGGAATTAGGGTGATTTGAGATGTGAAGGTGCAGGAATTGAGGTGATCTGAAGTGTTATGGTACAGGAATTGGAGCTACTCTGAGATGTGAATGTGCAGATATTGGGGCTAATCTAAGGTGTAAAGGCGCAGAAATTGGGGTGATCTAAGGTGTGAAGGTGGATGAACTGTGGAGATTAGTCCTTTATAGCATTTACTAAAATTCCTTTCCGTGATTGAAAGTGTGAAGTTGACTTTTTTTATATGCAGTGCCTTGAGAAAGTATTCATACCCCTTGAAATTTTCCACATTTTGTCATGTTACAACCAAGCACGTAAATGTATTTTATTGGGATTTTATGTGATAGACCAACACAAAGTGGCACATAATTGTAAAGTGAAAGGAAAATGATAAATGGTTTTTACATTTTTTTACAAAGAAATATCTGAAAAGTGTGACGTGCATTTGTATTCAGCCCCCTTTACTCTGGTACCCCTAACTAAAATCTAGTTGAACCAATTGCCTTCAGAAGTAACCTAATTTAGTCCACCTGTGTGTAATTTAATCTCAGTATAAATACAGCTGTTTTGTGAAGCCCTCAGAGGTTTGTTAGCGAACCTTAGTGAACAAACAGCATCATGAAGGCCAAGGAACACACCAGACAGGTCAGAGGTAAAGTTGTGGAGAAGTTTAAAGTAGGGTTAGGTTATAAAATATTATCCCAAGCTTTGAACATCTCACAGAGCACTGTTCAATCCATCATCCGATAATGGAAAGAGTATAGCACAACTGCAAGCCTACCAAGAAATGGCCATCCACCTAAGGAGGCAAGGAGAGCATTAATCAGAGAAGCAGCAAAGAGGCCCATGGTAATTCTAGAGGAGCTGCAGAGATCCACAGCTCAGGTGAGAGAATTAGTTGTGCACTCCACAAATCTGGCCTTTATGTAAGAGTCGCAAAAAGAAAGCCATTGTTGAAAGAAATCCATAAGAAGTCCAGTTTGCAGTTTGCGAGAAGCCATGTGGGGGACACAGCAACATGTGGAAGAAGGTGCTCTGGTCAGATAAGATCAAAATGTAACTTTTTGTCTTAAAAGCAAAATGCTATATGTGGCGGAAAACTAACACTAAACACACCATCCCCACCGTGAACCATGGTGGTGGCAACATCATGTTGTGGGGATATCTTCAGCAGGGACAGGGAAGACTTGAGACAAGGGAGGTGGTTTACCTTCCAGCAGGATAGCGACCCTAAACATACAGCCAGAGCTACAATAGAATAGTTTAGATCAAAGCATATTGTGTTAAAACGGCCCAGTCAAAGTCCAGACCTAAATCCAATTAAGAATTAGGATTTAGGTTCTACAAAGTATTGACTCAGGTGGGCTGAATACAAATACACGCCACACTTGACAGGTCCCAGGAGATCGCCTATTATCTCCGGTAGAGCAACGCGACTCGCGCATGTGCTGTGTGTGCCCGGCCGTGAAGCCGAAAGCTGTCACGGCCGGGTGCCCAGAGTGGCAATGGAGGCGCCGGCGAAGAGGAGGGGGAGAGGAGCGACACCCCGTTCGGCCACATCGCTGGACCATGGAACAGGTAAGTGTAGTCAGCAACTACACTTTTTGTAGCTGCTGACTTTTAAAAGGCCTGGAACTCCCCTTTAAAAACTAATTTGCAGCTGATTGCATGCTTACCATGAGGTAGCTCTGAAAGTATCCATGTCTACAGTTCACTAAAAGATGTTCTCTCTTCATCAGCAGCTCTGATCCACTTTTGTTTTGTTGAGTTGGAAGTCTTTGCATCTTATCCCATGATTCTGGCTCTGGTTTTAATGCTATGCAAGCAACTTAGAACAGATGTTTGGCTGGGATGCCTTAAGGCTTGATTCACACTAATGCTTTTTTTGATGCATTTAGCATTTTTCAGAAATGCAGGGACATTTTTTAACATGGGTTCACATCAATGCATTTTTGTGCCTCTGCGTTTTTGGAAAGGGTCAGGGGCTTTTTTTCATGCAAAATGCAGCGTTTTGCATGTAATAGAAGTCAATGGACCTGCATCCAAAACGCAAGTACCGTGTTTTTACTGCGTTTTTACATAGTTTTTACCGAGATTTTGCCGCGATTTGTGTTTTTTTTCTTCATTTATTTTTTGATTTTTTTACACTGTATATAGCTTGTTGCTAAGCAACCACTGTGTAAAAAAAATAAAATAAAAAAACATAAAACGTGGCAAAATCGCGGTAAAAACGCGTGTCCAAAAAACGCGGCAAGCACCGCAAAAAGCACTGCAAAAACGCTCAAAAGCAACATGCATAGATGTGAATCGAGCATTACTGATTCTGGGGGGTTTCCTGATTGCAGCTTCTTGTGACCTGGTTTCTTCTTTTACAGTATTTGGATTGTCTGCATTCATTTCTATTTCTGTGTCACTTTTTTGCTTATCTTCATGTGACACTGACGTGGAATTTCCCTTAGTTTGAGGCGCTGGCGTTTGGTTCATGAAACATGTAATCTGTAATTTTAGCGTTTGCAAGTAAGATATCCCCTTTTGTGATAGCACAACTGTCATCTTGGAAGGTCACAACATTGCATTGTTTTATGAGCTTCCTCACTGACAAGAGATTAGTTTCAAGAGCAGGGACAGGTATCTTTCTGGTGACACTCTGGGAAATAGGACAGTAAAGAAAAACATTCTTATTCCTTCTGATTCTGCCTTTCGATGACCAAGTTTCTATACCTCTCAGGCATTCAACCTTTTAAACCTGCATATCTTGGCCTTTCATCAGCTTGGTTTGGTATAGTTTTCTAATCAAATACAGTTTATTGCTGAGATTACACTTACAGTATCTCACAAAAGTGAGTACACCCCTCACATTTTTGTAAATATTTTATTATACCTTTTCATGTGACAACACTGAAGAAATTACACTTTGCTACAATGTACAGCTTGTATAACAGTGTAAATTTGCTGTCCCCTCAAAATAACTCAACACACAGCCATTAATGTCTAAATCGCTGGCAACAAAATTGAGTACACCCCTAAATAAAAATGTCCAAATCTGACCCAAAGTGTCAATATTTTTTGTGGCCCTATTATTTTCCAGCACTGCCTTAACCCTCTTGGGCATGGAGTTCACCAGAGCTTCACAGGTTTCCACTGGAGTCCTCTTCCACTCCTCCAGGATGACATCACGGAGCATTTGAGGATGTCCCACAGATGCTCAATAGGGCTTAGGTCTGGAGACATGCTTGGCCAGTCCATTACCTTCACCTTTACCATTAAATTTACCCTCAGTTTCTTTAGCTTGGCAGTGGTTGTCTTTGAGGTGTATTTGGGGTCGTTATCATGTTGGAATACTGCCCTTGCGTCTCCGAAAGGAGAGGATCATGTTCTGCTTCAGTATGTCACAGTACATGTTGGCATTCATGGTTCCCTTAATGAACTGTAGCTCCCCAGTGCTGGCAGCACTCATGCAGCCCCAGACCATGACACTCCCACCACCATGCTTGACTGTAGGAAAGACAAACTTGTCTTTATACTCCCTACCTGGTTGCTGCCACACACACACTTGACACCATCTGAACCAAATAAGTTTATCTTGGTCTCCAGTAATCCATGTCCTTAGTCTGCTTGTCTTCAGCAAACTGTTTGCAGGCTTTCTTGTGCATCATCTTTAGAAGAGGCTTCCTTCTGGGATGATAGCCATGCAGACCAATTTGATGCAGTGTGCTGCGTATGGTCTAAGTACTGACAGGCTGACCCCCCACCCCTTCAACCACTGCAGCAATACTGGCAGCACTTATATGTCTATTTCCCAAAGACAAACTCTGGATATGACACTGAGCACGTGCACTCAACTTCTTTGGTCCACCATGGCGAGGCCTGTTCTGAGTGGAACCTGTCCTGTTAAACAGCTGTATGGTCTTGGCCACTGTGCGGAAGCTCAGTTTCAGGGTCTTGGCAATCTTCTTATAGCCTAGGCCATCTTTATGTAGAGCAACAATTATTTTTTTCAGATCCTCAGAGAGTTCATTGCCATGAGGTGCCATGTTGAACTTCCAGTGACCAGTATGAGAGAGTGAGATCAATAACACCAAATTTAACACACCTGCTCCCCATTCACACCTGAGACCTTGTAACACTAGCGAGTCACATGACACCGGGGACGGAAAATGGCTAATTGGACTCAATTTGGAAATTTTAACATAGGGGATTTTGAGGGGACAGCAAATTTACACTGTTATACATGCTGTACACTCACTACTTTGAATTGTAGCAAAGTGTAATTTCTTCAGTGTTGTCACACGAAAAGATATAATAAAAGATTTACCAAAATGTGAGGGGTGTACTGACTTTTGTGAGATACTGTACATATACTGATTTGACCATCTTCTATGTTAAGAGAGATTGTGCTCTAAACTTTTTGGTCTTTCTTTATCCACTCCTCTAAAGGATATTCTGGTCTGACTTGATTTATGATAACTTCTCTTATTAGCAGCATTTTCATCTTGAATTTCAAAGACTGGTAGTTATGGCTTGTCAGATTTGCAAATGAAAGCTTTGTTGCAGCTGTTACTGGCCATTTTCCTTTATTCAGTTGCAGACTTCTTTCTGTTGCTGTATCTTGCACTACTTTGCTGTAGAAGGCTATGACTGGGTGTCTAGGCTATGCCTGGCCCCATAACCTGTTAGAAATTCTGTATATAGCCCTGTAGGACAGACAGTGCACAGTCCACATGGGCTTTGCTGCTTAACTGCAGACAGGAAACGGGAAACTTTATTATACAAAGAAAAGACAGAGTTTACAATAGAGCAGCTACAAACTTATAAACACTGCCATCTACTGGCTATTGTAGGTGTTTCAGAAAATACATGAAAAATGTATTCCAACCATAGTATGAAGCAGTGTATCAGGTTTTTTAGGACTACATATGTTTACAAGGTAATTTCGCTTTCCCCAGTTAATGCCAAAATGACAGCTTTGTCATCAAACAGTAATTCCTGGAGACCTGGTATATGCATCCACACTCTGTCTTCCTCAGTCACAAATTGCTTTATGGTTAATTCCCCTCTTTCACAAGGCTCTCCTTAAAGTACAACTAAATGCAAAACTTTTTTTTTCTAGTTTTGGAGACGGATAGAACCCCTTTTATGTTTTTATTACTGTCTGCGTCTGTGTTAGGAAGATTTAGCCTCTCTCTTTGTCCTGTTTATCAAAAGTAAGTAAGAAAAAGATTGTCCCCAGAACAGTAATATAGGGGAAATCTTTCAGAGGGGACACTAGTTCTGGTGACATCTGGGCAGGGGGCTTTAGGACAGGAAGTGAAGGGCAATCTTCCCAATGGGACACAAATGGCAAAAAAAAAAAAAAATGACTGCGGTTATAACACTCCATAACCCTCCCTTATTAAATTCAAAGTGGGGGAAAAAATGTCTTTAGTTCTACTAAGTAACCTCCATCATGGTTGCCCACTCATAATACACATCAAATAATTCAGCCATATCTTCTTATTTTACTAGCCTATTGCTGATGAAGATGCCCAGTATCATGCTGAAATTACTTTTAGCAGCCAGACTCTGAGAGAATTCCTGAAATGTTATAAAGAAAGTGATTGTGATCCAACCATATTGGAGAAGAATCTTCAAAATATTCACTTTAGACTCAAGACTGACGATAACAACAACTCTGAAGACACCTTCCCCATGTTTTTTGACAAATTTCTAGAGGTAGTATACAATTTTTTCTAACATAAATATATATGAAATACACGGCATGTCGGAATATGAATAGGTGTCAGTATGTTGTGCCTTTTTCTGTTTTGGTGCAAGTGGTGTCCAATTGTCAGGTTTAAGAACTGGAGTTAGCACCTCATAGGCGCTAATCAGATTAGTGTGAACCTAATTGATATGTAGGGGAAAATATTTTCAGTTCTAGGTGCAGGCATATCACCATCTGCTCTCAGTTATACTTTGCAGGACGATTGCATACCACAGCCTGCATTTGGCAGCCCATTCATAAAAAGCAGATTTAAACCCTATGGTCTCATTCACATGTACGGTAACCCTTGCCGCCCCTCTGAAAAGTGTTTGACGATACTTTGTTTGACAATAAACATTTCATATATGAAAAACTATTCCCAGAGCTAACCCTGAGCAATAGTTTAGCTAAAGAGACAGTGCTGTTCCCTTTCGGCTTTTCATAAAAAAAAAATACTCTACTGCATGCAAAAGGCATGCAAAAAGCAGCTAAAAGCTCTGCTTCAGGGGTTCAACCTGTGGCCCTCCAGGTGTTGCAGAACTACAAGTCCCATGAGGCATTGCAATGCTGACAGTTGCAACCATGACTCCCAAAGAGGACCTCCCCTCTTGGCAATTATAGCCCCACCCTGTACACAGTGGGGTATATCTGTATCTGTAAAGCAGGGAATGTGACATTAGCCAGACAATACCTGCAGGTTTTTGATTTACAGTGATTGATTTCCTGCACTGAATGTTTGGTGAATGTCACATTCACTATTTTATAAATACATCCCATTTTGCAGTGAGAATTTGAATACTTTTCTATCTGAATGATCAGTAACCTGCACAATTAAAAATGTAGTCCTTGTACAATATTTGGTGAGATGCGTTAGTTCAAATATACTATTAATCACCCAATTTTCTCAGTGATGGAGTCATGGGCGCAACTAGAGTAAGGTGACCAGATTTTTTAAATGAAATCCAGGGACATATTTTTTTTTTACTAGTAATGGTGGCAATTAGCGACTCTCTGCCCGTCCCTGCTGCCGCCCGCCTCATAGCCTGTCAAGTCTTACTCTCCGGGCCCCAGCTACTACTGGGTGGGGAACAGAGGAAGATCACTCTGCCAGGGAATGCAAGGAGATGGGCAGGTGGCTGGCCGGGACTTGAGCCAAGGCAGAAGAACATGCACCCGAAACTGAAGAAATATTCTCTCCGCTCCAACCAGCACATGATCATCGGGAAGGGGCACAGATAATGAAAAAATACACACCCACCCCCTAAGCTAGTAGTAGCGGCAGAGCAGATTTTTTAAATTCTGCACTGACTGTCTTTGAAATTGCCCCAGCCCCTGTTCAAATCCAATCCGGGGACAAAACTGGGGACAGACTTGGTTCGGGGACAGTGTCCTCAATCCGGGGACAGTCCCCGGAAACCGGGGATGTCTGGTCACCCTAAACTAGAGAGATTTACAGTTCTTGACTGTTTTCTTGTTTATGTTGGGACATGTTTTAGTTTCCCTTGAATCTTATTATTCCTGTTAAAATGCTGAGCCCCCCGCAGATAGGGGAGCCGGGAGGACATTAGGTCCCATACAGTAATTCTTCACTCTTAGCATAGATGTAAATGGCAATGCATTTTCATGTTCCTGTGGAATGTTTGGATTGTAATAAGATATCATTGTTCATTGACTGTATGCCTTTGCAAACATACCACGTGGTGCCTTAAGTTCTCATCAATAAAAAATTTATTGATTTAAAAAAAAAAAAAATGTAGTCCTGGGTTACGCATACATTAACCGCTTCCCGACCGCCTAACGCCGATATACGTCGGCAAAATGGCACGGGCAGGCAAAATCACGTACCTGTACGTGATCGTGAATGTGCCTGCCTGTGGGTCGCGCTCGCGACCCGGTCGGGAGCTCCGTGACCCCGGCCGCGGGACCAGCGGACCCGATCGCCACTGGTGTCCCGCGATCGGGTTACGGAGCTGAAGAACGGGGAGAGGTTTGTGTAAACAAACCTCTCCCCGCGCTTCCTACACTGACTGTCAGTGATCGGCTGTTCCCTGTCATCGGGAACGCCGATCAATGACGTCAGACGTACAGCCACGCCCCCCTACTGTAAAATAAACACAACACGTCACACTGACTCCTCCCCGCCCCCTAGTGGTTAACTCCTTCACTGCAACTGTCATTTACATAGGAATCAGTGCTATTTAAATAGCACTGATTTCTGTATAAATGACAAATGTCCCAAAAATGTGTCAAAAATGTCCGATGTGTCCGCCATAATGTCGCAGTCACAATAAAAATCGCTGATCGCCGCCATTACTAGTAAAAAAAAAAATATTAATAAAAATGCTATAAAACTATCCCCTATTTTGTAAACGCTATAACTTTTGCGCAAACCAATCAGCAATCGCTAATTGCGATTTTTTTTTACCAAAAATATGTAGAAGAATACGTATCGGCCGAAACTGAGGAAAAAAATGTTTTTTTATATATTTTTTGGGGATAGTTATTATAGCAAAAAGTAAAAAATATTGTATTTTTTTCAAAATTGTCGCTCTATTTTTGTTTATAGCGCAAAAAATAAAAACCGCAGGGGCGATCAAATACCACCAAAAGAAAGCTCTATTTGTGGGAAAAAAAGGACGAATTTTGGGAGCCATGTCGTACGACCGCGCAATTGTCAGTTAAAGCGACGCAGTGCCGAATCGCAAAAAGGGGCCTGGTCCTTTGGCTGCCAATTGGTCCGGGGCTGAAGTGGTTAAACTGGCATTAAAACCAATATAAATTATATATTTTTTATGATTATACACTTTGTAGTTGGGAATTTTGTACTCCTAAGACCTGCATGTTTACAGTCTGAACAGTCTACCAATGATGAGAGGTATTTGTAATGTCTGCTGCAAAGTCATTTTCTGGTACTTTCCAGGTTGCGTCCCATGTATCTGGGCAAATGGCAGAGCACATTTTTTTTATACTGCATTTATTACTTTGCTCTAGGTTGCCATTTTATTTTATATAATTGTCGGCTTCTTGGATCTGGTGAAGGATTTTACTTTGTCTAGATGGCTGGTCTGCATAATAGCACTTGTATGCAATTTTTTTTGGGCCTGTGACTATAAGGTAAGAATCAACTTTTTGTAATATTTATAATATTTAATTTATAAATATAAAAAAAAGACATGTATTTATGTATGTATGTTTATACCATTAAAATGTATATTTATCTTGGTTTATCTTAAAGTGGAACTAACTTTATCTTACCATCACAAACCAAAAAATGCTATTTAATTGATTTTTAATATTCAAAGCAAACTCACCCATCCATCCGTGTCTTCATGTTTTATTTTGTTGAGAAGTCAGTTTGAGTAATGGCAGATGATTCATGTAACATTTATTTTCTGGAGTCCACCTGCCCTTAGCTCAGGCATGCAGACAGGAGAGGGTGTGCTTAGCTGAGAAATCCCCTCCTCCCATACTGAAGACTCCTGGGATGCATGATATCATTTGTCTGGGCATTGAAACCAGGAAATAACTGAAGAAATTTAAAAAAAAATGTTTTAAAGCAAGAAAATATGATATATTTTCCTATCCATTTACTAATGCTAGAAGCATTAAGATTAAAAATAGTCAATGTTGATTAAGAGAGTGAAGTTCTTCTTTAAACTTTACAGTTTACAGTTACTTTACAATAAAAAAAGTGTTGATACCCTTTATTTGACTAGAACAGTTAGTTCCTAAACACTTAGGATGGCATCCAGAATACATCCTAACGCACCTGCCTTGCAGTACACCGCAGCAATGTGATGCATTGTGTTGGTAACAATGATGCGCTGTGTTTTTTTGTGCATTCTGATGTGTTAGGTAGTCCATTCAAAAGAATGGGAAGACTTGATACACAATATAATACACCGCACAGATGTAAATGGGCCCTTAAGGCACTTTAACAAAAGCAAAATGAAGCTTCATAAAGATGTAAGACGTGCAGGCATATATTTACAGCATCTTTCACTGCAGCCATAATTGTTGAGCAATTGAGATTAGGCAAAGCTTCCACTGATGATTTTTATAAAGGTTCCTTATTAGGGTTAACCGGACATTTGGGTTTTTGGGTCCCAAACCCAAACAATTTACTGTATATTCGGGTTAGAGTTCGGTGTTCGGCAATGTAATGGTGCTTTTTAAGAAGTTATTGTCAGTTTGTCACAAAGTGTAATTTCTGCAGGAAAAAAAGTATTTTAAAAGCACTCGCGGCTATAATGAATTGTCGGCTCCCGTAATACAGAGAACAGTCATTGAAAGTCATTGATTTTTAAAAAGTTATTGTCATAAAAAGTGTTTGGGGACCTGGGTCCTGCCCCAGGGGACATGTATCAATGCAAAAAAAAGTTTTAAAAACTGAAGTTTTTTCAGGAGCAGTGATTTTAATAATGTTTAAAGTGAAACAATAAAAGTGTAATATTCCTTTAAATTTTGTACCTGGGGGGTGTGTATAGTATGCATGTAAAGGGGCGCATGTTTCCCGTGCTTAGAACTGTCCCTGCACAAAGTGTCATTTCTGCAGGAAAAAAAGCTATTTAAAATCACTCGTGGCTATAATGAATTGTCGGCTCCCGTAATACAGAGAACAGTCATTGAAAGTCATTGATAAAAAAAAAAAAAGCATGGGGGAACCCCGCATCAAATTAAAAATAAAATGGCGTGGGGTGCCCCTCAAAACCCATACCAGACCCTTATCCGAGCACGCAACCTGGCAGGCCGCAGGAAAAGAGGGGGGGACGAGAGCACCCCCCCCTCTGGAACCGTACCAGGCCACATGCCCTCAACATTGGGAGGATGCTTTGGGGGTCTGTGACCCCTCAAAGCACCATGTCCCCATGTTGATGAGGAGAAGGGCCTCTTCCCCACAACCCTTGCCCGGTGGTTGTGGGGGTCTGCGGGCGGGTGACCCCTCCCCTCTCTGATGCACGGGGACTTCCGTATGGCTTTCCCCATGATGTCAGAGGGGGCGGGGTCACCGGGTGGACCCGCCCTCCGTTATAAAAGACCTGTCAGAAGAAGCGAAGCGTCACACAGCGGGAGCCTCTCATTGCGTGGAGCGGCCGACAAAGAAGAAGAGACACCATGGAAGAAGATGCCGGGCGAGAAGACCAGAGCAAGAAGAAGGGGATCGGAGGAAGAAGAAGATGGAAGAAGAAGATGAAGAAACCGAAGGATGAAGAAAGGAAGAAGGAAGAAGACCAGAAGAAAGAAGATGAAAGAAGAATTTAATAAAGGAATTGTCAAAGACCGTCGCCTGTCATTTTTAAAAAAAAATTCACTTTTTTGGTGAAATGGTAGGGGTACAAGTATCCCCTTACCATTTCACACAGGGGGGGAGGCCGGGATCTGGGGGTCCCCTTGTTAAAGGGGGCTTCCAGATTCTGATAAGCCCCCCGCCCGCAGACCCCCACAACCACCGGGCAAGGGTTGTGGGGAACACGCCCTTCTCCTCATCAACATGGGGACATGGTGCTTTGAGGGGTCACAGACCCCCAAAGCATCCTCCCAATTTTGAAGGCATGTGGCCTGGTACGGTTCAGGAGGGGGGGGGCACTCTCGTCCCCCCTCTTGACCTGCGGCCTGCCAGGTTGCGTGCTTAATAATGCTTAAAGTGAAACAATAAAAGTGTAATATTCCTTTAAATTTCGTACCTGGGAGGTGTCTATAGTATGCATGTAAAGGGGCGCATGTTTCCCGTGCTTAGAACTGTCCCTACACAAAATGTCATTTCTGCAGGAAAAAAAGCTATTTAAAATCACTCGCGGCTATAATGAATTGTCGGCTCCCGTAATACAGAGAACAGTCATTGAAAGTCATTGATAAAAAAAAAAAAGCGTGGGGTTCCCCCCAAATTCAATTTTGGTCTGGCATGGATACTTCAGGTCTGGTATGGATACTAAGGGGAACCCCGCGTCAAATTTAAAAAAAAATTACGTGAGGTTCCCCCTAAATATCCATACCAGACCCTTCAGGTCTGGTATGGATTTTGAGGGGGACCCTGTGCCATTTTATTTAATTTTTTGGCGCGGGGTTCCATACCATACCATACCAGACCTGAAGGGCCTGGTAATTGAATTTGGGGGAACCCCACGCTTTTTTTTTTTCATCAATGACATTCAATGACTGCTCTCTGTATTACGGGAGCCGACAATTCATTATAGCAGCGAGTGATTTTAAATAGCTTTTTTTCCTGCAGAAATTACACTTTGTGCAGGGACAGTTCTAAGCACGGGAAACATGCGCCCCTTTACAGGCATACTATACACATCCCCCAGGTACGAAATTTAAAGGAATATTACACTTTTATTGTTTCACTTTAAGCATTATTAAAATCACTGCTCCTGAAAAAAAAGCAGTTTTTAAAAGTTTTTTTGCATTGATACATGTCCCCTGGGGCAGGACCCAGGTCCCCAAGCACTTTTTATGACAATAACTTTTTAAAAATCAATGACTTTCAATGACTGTTCTCTGTATTATGGGGACGGGAGCCAACAATTCGTTATAGCCGTTCGGGTCCCCATTGACTTCAATGGGGCTCGGGTTCGGGGTCAAGTTCGGGTCAAGTTCGGTCCCGAACCCGAACTTTTCTCAACTCTATTCCTTATCCTTGAAGTGTATGTAAACCTTAACAATGAATTCCTCTTGTTTGCTCCCCTTTGGTGTGTTAGATAAAATGGTGCAAGAAATACCTGTTGATCCTGACACAAATCTTATAAGCTGATAACCTCTTGTGCTCTCGGACTGTGCTACATTTTTATTATTAGCATCGTTCCCAGCTATCTCTTCACACTTTAAAGTAGAATTCCACCAAAAAGAAATAATAAAAAAGTCAGCAGCTACAAATACTGCAGCTTCTGACTTTTAATATATGGACACTTACAGGTCCAGGGCACCGGCGCTGTCCTCACCCAAAGCCGATCTGTTCCTCGGCTCCCGGCATCTTCGGTAAGGGAATCAGGAAGTGAAGGGAAGTAAGCTGCAATATTTACATTTTTGTATTTGTATTTAGAAACTGCATTAATTGTATTCCTTGTGTATTTAAAACGTAAAGTCACACTTTTTTGGGGGGGGGGGGATTGAGTGGGGGAAAATTAAATTTTTTGTTAGGATTTTACTTCTGACTGTGAACCCATTGGGGATGTTTTCTCTTACTAACTGTTCCTGTGATACTCATACAAGGAAGGAGGATGGCAATTGTCACCAGAACAGGAAGGCGCGATCAACAATGAAAAGGCAGTCAGAAAGAAAACACTAAAATGTTTTTTTTTCTGTGTCACTGTTGGAAAAATGTCTCATCACTTCCCACTCTAAAGCCCCATACACACGGTCGGACTTTTTCATGGATTCTGTCCGATCGGACAATGTTGTTGAAAAATCAGACCGTGTGTATGCACCATCGGACAGTGTACGTCGGATTGTCCGACGGACAAAGTCTTATCTCCTGCTGGAAAGATTTGCCGACAACACGGTCCAATCACACCAAATCCGATCGTGTGTACGGTTGTCCGACCGGACAAAGTGCTACGCATGCTCAGATCACATTACAAGACCAAAGCTATTGGCTACTAGCCTGTACGTAGTCCCGTCGTAGGCAACAAACGTCACCACGTTCAGAATGATCGGATTTTCCGACAACTTTGTCCGACCGTGTGTACGCAAAACCAACATCAGACAAAGTATGACGGACAGGATCCGACCGACCTGGTCCGCGGATTGTCCGACCGTGTGTATGGGGCTTAAGGCTAGGTTCACACCTATGTGTTTTTTGGTGTGTTTTGCAGAAACGCACTTCAGTCCATTTAACATGGTTTTTCTATGGATGTAGTTCACATCTGTGTGTTTTGCGGCGCTGCGTTTTTTGCTAAGGGTCGGGGACTTTTTTCTCGCAGCAGATTGCATTTTTCTTGTAATACTTCAATGGAGACGCACCAAAAACGCAAGTGTTTCTTGTTTTTTGATGCCTTTTTCTCTTTAAGACACCTTAGCTGGTTGCTAAGGTGCGGGCCAGGAAGCCAGCCGCTATGTCCTTAACAACCAATGAGTCATCAGATGTCAGCAGGCTTCCTCGCTGACAGCTGAATGTAAAAAAAAAACATTGATGGCAATAAAAAATTGTTAACAAAGGGGCATGGGCCCCCCTGAACTATACCAGTCTGAATGTCCTCAACATGGGGCGGGATTTGGGGCAAGGGGTCCACCCCAAAGCACCTTGTCCCCATGTGGATGGGGACAAGGGTCTCTTCCCCACAACCCTGGGCGGTGGTTGTCGGGGTCTGTGGGCAGGGGGCTTATCGGAATCTGGATGCCCTCTTTAACAAAGGGGCCCCCAGATCCCGACCCCCCCCCCCCATGTAAATGAGTATAGGGTACTGTGTACCCCTACTCATTCACCAAAAAAAGTGTCAAAAAGAAATGAAAACACACACACAGTTTTTGAAAATGATGTTATTAAAAATAAAAAAACAATGTCCCCCCGATGTAGTTCCACCGTCAATCACGACACCCGTCGCAACGCCAGACCCAAAAAAGAAAAAAAAATCTCCACCCGCAATGAAGGCTAGCTGCCAACTGCCTGCTCCTCCATCTGACAGTTCTTAAATAGGTAAGGGGCAGGGGCCACCCGGCAGACATCACCTGGTGGCACTGCCTCCCTGTGACGTCATCGACCAGTGCATGCTGGGACGCCGACATCAGTCACAGGGGGGCGGTACCATTAGATGATGTTGTCGGGTGACCCTGCCCTTACCTATTTAAGAACTGTCCCCATCACCAAAGCACCCTATTTTGAGGGCCTGAGGCCTGGTATGGTTCAGGAGGGGCGGAGGCGCTTGATCATCCCCTCCCTTTTCTGACCTGTCGGCTGCATCCTAGGACAAGGGTCTGTAACAGATTTTGGGGGGACCCCATGCTGTATTTTTCCTGGCCCACTCCCTAACAAGCAGCTATTCACAGTTTTGTAACCGCATCCCGTGCGGCCTATAGCAGAATGATGGCCGGGCCGTGGTTTTATTATCCTGACTGGGCGTCACATATGACGAAGGGCGCACATCGATCGGTAGTGCGGTGTGTCGCTATGACACACTGCATCTCTAATCTCGGTAAAGAGCCTATGACATAGGCTCTTTACCATGTGATCAGCTGTGTCCAATCACAACTGATCACATCGTAACCAGGAAGTGCCGGTTATCGGCTTTTCATCTATTCGCGCTGACAGAGCCCATCAGTGCTGCCTATCAGTGCTGCATATTAGTGGCTCATCATCAGTGCCCATCAGTGCCACCTCAACAGTGCCCGTCATACAGCTTTTTCAGTGCCCGTCAGTAAAGGAGAAACGTACTAATTTACCAAATTTTATAACAGAAACAAAGAAAAACTTTTTTTTTTTCCTTAAAAATTTTCAGTCTTTTTTTATTTGTATAGCAAAAAAAAAACAGTGGTGATCAAATACCATTGAAAGAAAGCTCTATTTGTGGGAAAGAAAATGATAAAAAAAATGTAATATGGGTACAGTGTTGCATGACCACGCAATTGTCAGACAAAATGTGACAACACTGAAAGCTGAAAATTGGCCTGGGCAGGAAGGGGGTGAAAGTGCCCAGTATTAAAGGGATTAAAAACCCTCAAGTTTTTTCCACCTTTATGCATTCTATGCATTAAGGTGAAAAATCTTCTGTAGTGCAGCAGCCCCCCAGATCCCCTCTTTTACTTACCTGAACTCGATCGTGTCAGGGAAGGGGACGAGCACAGCAGTTCCTGCTGCTGTCTCGGGCCCTCATTGGATAGATTGATAGCAGTGGGAGCCATTGGCTCCCGCTGCTGTCAATTAAATTCAGTGACTTGGGAGCCGGGGGGCGGGCCAAGTCCTTCTGTCTGTGTCAATGGATGCAGCAGCAGGACTTGGGAGCGTGCCCGCACTTGAGAAAAGGAGGAGCCAGGAATGCCGCTGGGGGACCCCAGAAGAGGAGGATCGGGCCATTCTGTACAAAACCCTTGCACAGAGGTGGTAAATATAACAATTGTTATTTAAAAAACCTTTACAACCCCTTTAAAGTGGTTGAAGAGAAAAAAATGCAAAATGCATGCAAACTGCATATAAAATCATAAAAGAACGATAGTTTAATCACTTCAATACCAGGCACTTATGCACCTTCCCGCCCAGACCAATTTTTAGCTTTCAGCGCTCTCACACTTTGAATGACAATTACTCAGTCATTTGAGAAAAAAGAAGGTTGGGACTTTGTATGAGACCTTGACCATCCAGTGCATAGGTCTCCATCCCTGATATATTGAAAAAGAAGGGAGGGGGGGGGGGGCATAAGGGGCATGGGGACTTTATATGAAACACACTTATCGGGTAATGTGGGAACTAGATATAATCTATATAGTATGTTCAGTAGTGACCATGATGAGTATACTGTATTGTTAAATATATCTTTAATTAGATCAATGAGTATCATACAGAGTAGATAAAACATGAGTGGTAACATCATTTAAAAGTAGTGTTTGGTAGCATAGTAGACAATATGACACATGATACAGTAGATATCAACAGTACACACAAAAATGGGCACAAACGTCATGAGCATGTTATTGCTAGCTCAACTTGATATACCCATGGTGTAAACATGGATACTGTGACATAACATCAAATATGAAAGCTCTACGCGTTTCGTGGATTGTATCCACTCATCAGGAGCAGCTACATGGGAATACCTGTAATGAATATTAAATAAATAAATAAGTAACAGTAGTTAATTAATACAGGAAAAGAGGGAGCAACATAAGTGGTCCTATCACTTTTACCTGTAGGTGTAGGTAATGAAAAGCCAATGGGTAGTAAGGGTATTGTGATGTGTAGCAACGGGGGATGAGCGACCATCCCCCCGGGAACTGGGGCGGCGAACAGAGGCAGCAGCAGGATAGACCCCTCCAGGAACAGGATTAAAAATAGTTCAATGAACCAGAATTCCCCTTCAGTGTTGTGACAATGAGTGTAAACCAAAATAGGTGCACTGTAATAATGAAAAAATTCAAATGAGCATGTGAGCATAGTAACACAGACCATGTAAAGGGAAATTGAGGAAGAAAAAGGGGGAATGGTGGAAAAGAAAGAATTGTGAATGAGGAGACTGGTGCAAGGTAGGCAGCTCCTAAAGATAGGGGAGACTGAAAGTGGATATGAAAGGTGGAGAATAACAACCCCCAGGGGGAACATGGCACCACAAAGCAGGCTGAGTGTTAGCATAAGGTGAAAGAAAAAAAGTTAAAGTGGTTACCATAGAGTGAAAGAGACCAAGATTGGTGATGGAATGGAGGTTACCTGCCACTGAACAGTGTGCCGCCAACGTCACGTTATGTCGTGCTCTGAGGGGGGAGGCGATACATACAGGCGGAGAGCCGCCTATATGTAGGCACCTGATCCACCGTCAGTGTTGCACGCAGATGGTAAATTGTCACGCCTGCACACGGCGTCAACTTGACGTCAATCGTGCGTGCGTGTGAAACGTGACGTCGACGCTCAGCGGGTACACGCCCCCCACGTCCCGCAATCATGAGAATGAGGGGGTGGGGAACCGACCCGGTGCGCGTCGCAGCTCCCGGAAGTAAGAAGAACCAAACCCCCGGCCCTTTAACAGCCATAAACATGGAAACAAAGTAACAGAACAGGATGTCCCAATATTGCCAAAAAACCTAAGTTGGCGCCTGATGTGAAGCAGCAGTAGTCCATGGAGTAAAAACAATAAATGAGAGTGTGTTTCCATCCCTGATTCATTTGAGAAAAAAGAAGGTTGGGACTTTGTATGAGACCTTGACCATCCAGTGCATAGGTCTCCATCCCTGATATATTGAAAAAGAAGGGAAGGGGGGGGGGCATAAGGGGCATGGGGACTTTATATGAAACACACTTCTTGGGTAATGTGGGAACTAGATATAATCTATATAGTATGTTCAGTAGTGACCATGATGAGTATACTGTATTGTTAAATATATCTTTAATTAGATCAATGAGTATCATACAGAGTAGATAAAACATGAGTGGTAACATCATTTAAAAGTAGTGTTTGGTAGCATAGTAGACAATATGACACATGATACAGTAGATATCAACAGTACACACAAAAATGGGCACAAACGTCATGAGCATGTTATTGCTAGCTCAACTTGATATACCCACGGTGTAAACATGGATACTGTGACATAACATCAAATATGAAAGCTCTACGCGTTTCGTGGATTGTATCCACTCATCAGGAGCAGCTACATGGGAATACCTGTAATGAATATTAAATAAATAAGTAACAGTAGTTAATTAATACAGGAAAAGAGGGAGCAACATAAGTGGTCCTATCACTTTTACCTGTAGGTGTAGGTAATGAAAAGCCAATGGGTAGTAAGGGTATTGTGATGTGTAGCAACGGGGGATGAGCGACCATCCCCCCGGGAACTGAGGCGGCGAACAAAGGCAGCAGCAGGATAGACCCCTCCAGGAACAGGATTAAAAATAGTTCAATGAACCAGAATTCCCCTTCAGTGTTGTGACAATGAGTGTAAACCAAAATAGGTGCACTGTAATAATGAAAAAATTCAAATGAGCATGTGAGCATAGTAACACAGACCATGTGAAGGGAAATTGAGGAAGAAAAAGGGGGAATGGTGGAAAAGAAAGAATTGTGAATGAGGAGACTGGTGCAAGGTAGGCAGCTCCTAAAGATAGGGGAGACTGAAAGTGGATATGAAAGGTGGAGAATAACAACCCCCAGGGGGAACATGGCACCACAAAGCAGGCTGAGTGTTAGCATAAGGTGAAAGAAAAAAAGTTAAAGTGGTTACCATAGAGTGAAAGAGACCAAGATTGGTGATGGAATGGAGGTTACCTGCCACTGAACAGTGTGCCGCCAACGTTACGTTATGTCGTGCTCTGAGGGGGGAGGCGATACATACAGGCGGAGAGCCGCCTATATGTAGGCACCTGATCCACCGTCAGTGTTGCACGCAGATGGTAAATTGTCACGCCTGCACACGGCGTCAACTTGACGTCAATCGTGCGTGCGTGTGAACCGTGACGTCGACGCGCAGCGGGTACACGCCCCCCACTTCCCGCAATCATGAGAATGAGGGGGTGGGGAACCGACCCGGTGCGCGTCGCAGCTCCCGGAAGTAAGAAGAACCAAACCCCCGGCACTATAACAACCATAAACATGAAAACAAAGTAACAGAACAGGATGTCCCAATATTGCCAAAAAACCTAAGTTGGCGCTTGATGTGAAGCAGCAGTAGCCCATGGAGTAAAAACAATAAATGAGAGTGTGTTTCCATCCCTGATTCATTTGAGAAAAAAGAAGGTTGGGACTTTGTATGAGACCTTGACCATCCAGTGCATAGGTCTTCATCCCTGATATATTGAAAAAGAAGGGAAGGGGGGGGGGGGCATAAGGGGCATGGGGACTTTATATGAAACACACTTCTCGGGTAATGTGGGAACTAGATATAATCTATATAGTATGTTCAGTAGTGACCATGATGAGTATACTGTATTGTTAAATATATCTTTAATTAGATCAATGAGTATCATACAGAGTAGATAAAACATGAGTGGTAACATCATTTAAAAGTAGTGTTTGGTAGCATAGTAGACAATATGACACATGATACAGTAGATATCAACAGTACACACAAAAATGGGCACAAACGTCATGAGCATGTTATTGCTAGCTCAACTTGATATACCCATGGTGTAAACATGGATACTGTGACATAATATCAAATATGAAAGCTCTACGCGTTTCGTGGATTGTATCCACTCATCAGGAGCAGCTACATGGGAATACCTGTAATGAATATTAAATAAATAAATAAGTAACAGTAGTTAATTAATACAGGAAAAGAGGGAGCAACATAAGTGGTCCTATCACTTTTACCTGTAGGTGTAGGTAATGAAAAGCCAATGGGTAGTAAGGGTATTGTGATGTGTAGCAACGGGGGATGAGCGACCATCCCCCCGGGAACTGAGGCGGCGAACAAAGGCAGCAGCAGGATAGACCCCTCCAGGAACAGGATTAAAAATAGTTCAATGAACCAGAATTCCCCTTCAGTGTTGTGACAATGAGTGTAAACCAAAATAGGTGCACTGTAATAATGAAAAAATTCATTGGCTGCTGCCTTTGTTCGCCGCCTCAGTTCCCGGGGGGATGGTCGCTCATCCCCCGTTGCTACACATCACAATACCCTTACTACCCATTGGCTTTTCATTACCTACACCTACAGGTAAAAGTGATAGGACCACTTATGTTGCTCCCTCTTTTCCTGTATTAATTAACTACTGTTACTTATTTATTTATTTAATATTCATTACAGGTATTCCCATGTAGCTGCTCCTGATGAGTGGATACAATCCACGAAACGCGTAGAGCTTTCATATTTGATGTTATGTCACAGTATCCATGTTTACACCATGGGTATATCAAGTTGAGCTAGCAATAACATGCTCATGACGTTTGTGCCCATTTTTGTGTGTACTGTTGATATCTACTGTATCATGTGTCATATTGTCTACTATGCTACCAAACACTACTTTTAAATGATGTTACCACTCATGTTTTATCTACTCTGTATGATACTCATTGATCTAATTAAAGATATATTTAACAATACAGTATACTCATCATGGTCACTACTGAACATACTATATAGATTATATCTAGTTCCCACATTACCCGAGAAGTGTGTTTCATATAAAGTCCCCATGCCCCTTATGCCCCCCCCCTTCCCTTCTTTTTCAATTACTCAGTCATGCTACACTGTATCCAAACAAAATGTTTATAATTTTCTTCTCACAAATAGAGCTTTCTTTTGGTGGTATTTAATCACCACTGGGTTTTTGATTTTTTGCGATATAAGTGAAAAAACTGTGAACATTTAAAAAAAACTATTTTTTTTTTGTTTCTAGTGTAAAATTTTGCAAATAAGTAATTTTTCTTCATAAATTTGTGCCAAAATTTATACTGCTACATATCTTTGGTAAAAATAACCCAAATTAGTGTATATTATTTGATCTTTGTGAAAGTTATAGAGTCTACAAACTATAGTGCCAATCACTGAAAATTGATCACATCTGATCATACCTGATGTACTGAAGGCCTATCTAAATTTCTTGAGGCACTAACAAGCCAGGAAAGTACAAATACCCCCCAAATTACCCCTTTTTGGAAAGTAGACAGTTCAAGGTATTTACTAAGAGGCATGATGAGTTTTTTGAAGTTGTAATTTTTTCCCACAATTCTTGGGAAAATTAAGATTTTGCACATGCTCAGAAGCATTAAACTTCCCTTTTATAGTGCAGTTGAACGTGTTGTATGTCGCGGTGTTATTGACCGGAATTTGGTGTGACCGTGTGTAGGCAAGACAGTTTGAGTGGAATTCCGACCGGAAAACGATCAGAGCTTTTTCCGACGAGAAATCCGTCCGTGTGTACGTGGCATTACACTTTTAAAGGCCCTGGAGCACCAGGACAATGGAATTATCCACAAAATCACCCAATTTTGGAAAGCACACACCCCAACGTATAATCTATGAGGCATAATGAGTCTTTTGAATGGTTCATTTTTTTCCAGAAGGTTTTGGAAAATGTGGAAAAAAAATGAAAATGCATTTTTTTTTACACAAAGTTGTCCCTTTATAAGATATTTATAACACATAGCATGTACATGGCAAAAATGACACCCCAAAATGCACTCCCCCTGAGTATGGCAATTCCACACATTTGAGACTTTTACACAGCCTGGCCACATACAGAGGCCCAACATCCAAGGAGCACCTCCAGGCATTCTAGCAGCACAGCATGTGACTACCGATCACATTTTTGAAGGCCCTTCATATTTCTAACACATAGCAGGTACATGCCAAATAACAAAAGATTACCTGTGGTTTTAGAAGTGCAGTGGTCCACAGAGGAGAGCATTGGTCCAGGCAGCAGGCAGGAATGAGGTCAGTGACAGCAAAAGCAATCATCCAGGCAGCAGGCAGGAATACTGTCCATAGTTCGTACAGGCAGAGATACTGTCAGCACAGCCAGAGCACAGCCAAAGCACAGCCAAAGCACAGGTCCAGGTAGCAGGCAGAGGTGTCCCGGCAGAAATACTGTCCAAAGTCAGTAGAGGCAGCAGGTAGATATATGGTCAACACAGCCAAAGTATTGGTGCAAACAGCAGAAAGAAACATGGTCCATAATGTCATGGGTCATTACAGGCAGCAATATGGTCAGCACAGCCAAAGTATTGGTTCAGGCAGCAGGAAGGAACATCAAGCTTAGGGCCAGGGGGACAGGGGTAGAGGCTTCTTCCACCCAAATCGCTTTGAAGCCTCCGGGCAACCAGACCCTGTTCTGGGAGCACAGAAAACGAAAAACTGTTTTTCTCTACTCAGAACGCTATTCTGAAGCCCCTCACATATGTGAGACCCCTGTGTACTAAAGTAGATGGCCAAAAGATCAGTCCAAGTGGCAGGCAAAAACATAGTCGATTATCAGGCCAAGGTCGGTGCACGTGGAAGTCAGAAACATGGTTTAAATCGGCAGGCCCTGGCCCTAAGCAGGCAGAGGCATCGTCGGTAAACAGGCTGAGGTTGGTGCACGTGGAACTCAGAAACATGGTTTAAATCGGCAAGCAAAGACATTGTCGATAAACGGGCCAGGGTCAGTTAATTAACATGGAAGGTAGTAACAGGGTAGCAGGGAAATGGCAGTCTGTTAATAATAAGGGGAACTAATATTGGATGGATGTATGATAATTTTTGAAGCAATCTCCGATGCACAGGCTAGGTTGGGAGGGACATTGGGGACAATAATAGCTGGTATCTCTTCTTACTCCTCCTCTGCTGCATACACTGCATTTCTTTTGGCGTCTTCTTCTAGATTCTGTGGGGGGAAGGCTTTAGGGAAAGTGTTGCTCGTGAAGTCGACTGACACTATCAGAGCGAATGCTTCCTGGGACGGGACCTTGTTGGTAAAGGGCAGTGATGATATCTTCAATATACTTGAGATAGGTGATTTGTTGATTTTGAGTTGCTTTTTGGTAGCAGACAAACTAATTAAAAAATGCCATGTGAAACAGGTGAAACGCAACTTTCTTGTAATAATGGGACTTTCTGGTTGATGAATAGGGCTGTAGCATCTGATCGTTTAAATCCACCCCCCCCCCCCCCCCCCATATACATATTGTAGTCGTGGACACATTCGTGCTTTACAATGGGGCAGCGTCTTCTTTGGATCTCCACCACGGTGTCATTGTGGATGGTAGAGAGGATGTGGACATCTTTCTTGTCCCTCCGCTCCATGGCCAACACTTCCTCGTTCCTCATGAATGCCGATTCTCCATTTTGAAATTTTTTTGTCAACAGATTTTGTGGGAATCCCTTCCGTTTTTTTTTTTTTGAAGGTTTTTTTTTACTGTAAAGATGACGAAAAAGGGGCAGACTGGTATAGTAGTTTGACATATACATGGTATCCTTTTTCAAACAGGGGGTATGCCAGCTCCCAGACAATTTCCCCACTGGTTCCAATATATGTGGGGCAATCACGGGGCTGGAGCAGGGAGCCTTTTTGGTCCACACAAATTTTTTGGTCTGGGATGAAAACTTCTCTAAATCGCTGGGAAAAGGAATTGATTAGGGGGCGTATCTTGTATAATTTGTTGTGGTTTTGATGATGTCGGGGAGGGCACTGTGAGTTGTCATTGAAGTGGAGAAAATGCATAATCATGTCGTATCTTGTCCTGGACCTGACAAAGGAATATTTGGGCATGTGTTGAATGGGGTGGGTGGACCAATATGCATGGACTTCGTTATTTTTTGTAAGCCCCATATTGAAAGTAAGTCCCAAAAACAATTTAAATTCATCCAGTGTGACACGTCGCCACTGGAACATGCAGGCGTAGAAACAATTGGGGTTGGCAGCAATAAATTGGGATGCGTACAGATTAGTTTGATCCACTATATTCTGCAGAAAATCTTCTGGTAAAAATAAAGAAAGATAATCAAATTCAGAAAAATTTGTAGTGTCAGGCTGCACACCTTGCTGTACGGTGAAAGGGAGGATGATAGCGGATCCTGAGTTGGCAGGCAACCATAAGGGGTTTGCCAGGGCATCAGGAAGGTAGGACTGGGGCTGGATTCTTTGGGTTGGGCGTGTATTTGCAGTACTTGTACTGGGCTCCCCTTCCTTGGGTCTGGCGCTGCTGGTGGAGTCCAAATCTCCTGATCTTGGTCCTGATCTTGGTCCAGATCTTGTTCCAGATCTTGGTCACGATCTTGGTTCCGATCTCAATCTTTTGGAAGGGACGGTTTCCTCTGCGGACTCGGACTCTGATCCACTATGCTCCACTGGCTCGTATTCCGAACCAGAATCGGATGATGGGAGCTCCCTGCTGCTCTCAACATTCAACATGGCAAGAATTTCATATGCCTCCTCAGGTGTGTAATTCCTTTGGGACATTATGGCAGTGCTTTTTGGCGGGCCTGTGTAATGGTACGGCTGGTGGTAGTGGTACCGATGGAGGTATTAGTGGCCGGCCTGTGTGGTGGTACCAATGGCGGTATGGGTGGTGGTGGTACCAATGGTGGTACGGGTGGTGGTGGTACAGGTGGCAGTACGGGTGACGGTTGTACTGATGGCGGTATAGGTGGTGGTGGTACTGATGGCGGTACGGGTGGTAGTGGCGCCGGTACAGGTGGTGATGGTGGTACGGGGGGTGGTGGTACTGATGGCGGTACAGGTGGTGGTGGTACCGATGGTGGTACGGGTGGTGGTGGTGGTACAGGTGGTACAGGTGGTGATGCCGGTACGGGTGGTGGTGGTACAGATGGCGGCACTAGTGTCGATACTGGTAGTGGCCTGTGTGGCAGTATAGATGGTGGGCCTGATAGCGGTACTGGTGGTGGTACCGATGGCAGTACTGGTAGCCTGTGTGGCAGTACCGATCGCCGCCAAGAATCCGGTTACCGGCGATCGGCTGTGATTTTTGACACAACCGATCGCTTAGTAAACAGCCAATTACTTTGGCTGTTTACCGTGATCGGGGAAGCGCTGTGTCTGAGGGACACACGCCGTCCCCGATCGACGCGCTGCATGCCCCCGTGGGCGCGCGCCGGCATGTTATCCTGAAGGACGTCGTATGACACCCAGTCAGGATAACGCCACCACTTCCCGGGCGTCAATATGCTATTGACCTGGCGGGAAGTGGTTAAAAACGCACCTGAAAACCGCATCAACCGCAACCACATAGATGTGAACCTAGGCATAAAGGAAGTGGGGAGAAATAAGGACATTTACTTAACAAGAAAAACCTGACAGAAGCTCTAACCCTTAACCATTGTATTAAAAGTGAAGCAGAAAATTTTGACTGGAAATGGACTCTATTGTGAGTATTTGTTATTGCCTGCTAATTTGAGATTAGTCCTGCACTTGGCTGCAGGATTGATGGGGAGTTATTTTGTGAATGAAGATTAGATTCTTTATTCATAAGTGCATTGTAACAATATTGCTTCAAGATATTTAGTTGCAGCTCTTACGATTAGATTAAAGCCTTGCCTACCGGTGAAAAATAAAACATAATTACCCTAATTAAAGTGGTATTAAACCCCAACACAAAAAAGTATTAAATTGCAGCTCACCAATTCTTGTTGCTAGGACACGGTGCAACCCCGATCTCTGTAAAGAGCCGCGTCTGTGGCTCTATAACCATGTGATCGGCTGTGTCCATTGCCCACCAATGCCAGCTATCAGTGCCCACCAGTGGCAGCAATCAGTGCCCACCACTGCCCACAAGTGCCACCAATCAGTGCCCATTAGCGATGCCAGTCAGTGCTAGCAATCAGTGCCACCTATCAGTGCTGCCCATCAATGCCCATCACTGCTGTCAATCAATGCCCATCAGTGTCACCCATCAGTACCGCCTATCCATGCCGCCTATCAGTGCCCACCAGTGCCGCATATTACTGCCCACCAGTGACACCTAACAGTGCCTATCAGTGCCACATATCAGTGCCCATAAGTGCGGCATATTAATGCCTCCTCATAAGTGCCGCCTCATCACTACCCATAAGTGCCACCTCATCAGTGCCCACCAGTTCAGCCTATCAGTGCCCATTAGTGCCGTCTCATCAGCGCACATCAGTGAAGGTGAAAAATTACTTAGTTACGAAATTTACTGACAGAAAAAAAAAGTAAAAAACATATTTTCTTTCAACATTTTTGGACTTTTTTTTTTTTTTGTTGTTGTAAAAAATAAAAAAACCCAGCAGTGATTAAATACCACCAAAAGAAAGCTCTATTTGTGTGAAGAAAAAATATAAAAAATGTGTTTGGTTACAGTGTAGCATGACCACGCAATTGTCATTCAGATTGCGACAGCACAGAAAGCTGAAAAATTGGCTTGGGTAGGCAAGCGGTTAATGTGAGTTCTAACATTTTTAATAAACTGCCTACTAGATGGCGCTTTTCCCTTTTCATATACACATACACGGTGGGGGAAATTGCATGCGATTCGGACAGGAATCGCACAAAATTCCTGTTCAAATCGAATGTGATTCTTTGCAGTGCGATTTGAGCCCATTCATTTTTGTATTGACGCAAATCACACCACATTTGGTATTGGGAGCATTTTCACAAGTAGGAGTACTCGTGAAAATACTCGGTATCGGTATTTTCAATTCTTCCAACAGCAAAGGGTTTCAAGTAAACATAGTAAGGGCTGGTTCACACCACAAAAATGCACTCCAGATCTGTGCCCGATGCACGTTTTTATGCGTTTTTGGTGCATTCCAGTGCGTTTTGATGCGTTTCCAGATGCATTCCAAATGCTTTTTATCTTCTGTTTTCCTGGGGGTTTTTTTCACTGTACTGGGGTCTGGTGCATTTTTAATGCATTTTTAATGCGTTCCAGTGCGTTTTTGATGTATTTTATTGTATTCCAGTACAAAATGCAGCATGAAACTGACCACACAGGTGTGAACTATGCCATTGGAAACCATATAACCTACTTTCTATGCGTTTTTTTTTATGCAGAAAAAAAATACACTGGACTGTATGTGGTATGAACTGGCCCTAAGAAATAAAGCCTACAGCCTAAAATTGCAAAGCTTTCTTTCTTATATGTCTGATAACATCTGTTTGTTCTGCTTAGTTACAACTAGAGTCCATTTTTTCAGTGCAGGTTTCAGAATAAAATAACATATGCATGTACAACAGTTCTCTTTTAGAAGATGGAAATTAAAGTCAAATCATTCTGGACCAGTGATGTAAGTAACTGAGTTAACCACTTCAGCCCCGGACCATTTGGCAGCCAAAGGACCAGAGGTCTTTTTTCAATTTCGCACTGCACTGCTTTAACTGGTAATTGCGCGGTCATGCAATGTTGTACCCAAACGAAATTGGCGTCCTTTTCTTCCCACAAATAGAGCTTTATTTTGATGGTATTTGATTGCCTCTGTGATTTTTATTTTTTGCGCTATAAACGGAAAAAGACTGCAAATTTTGAAAAAAAAAGATATTTTCTAATTTTTGTTATAAGAAAAATCCAATAAACTCAATTTTAATCAAACATTTGGGCCAAAATGTATTTAGCCACATGTCTTTAGTAAAAAAAATGCCAATAAGCGTATATTTATTGGTTTGCGCAAAAGTTATAGCGTCTACAAACTAGAGTACATTTTCTGGAATTTACACCGCTTTTAATTTATGACTGCCTATCTCATTTCTTGAGGTGCTAAAATGGCAGGGAAGTACAAAACCCCCCCAAATGACCCCATTTTGGAAAGTAGACACCCCAAGCTATTTGCTGAGAGGCATGTTGAGCCCATTGAATATTTTTTTTTTTAGTCCCAAGTGATTGAATAAAGACAAAAAAAAAAAAAAAAAAAAAAAAATGTTTTCAAAAAGTTGTCACTAAATGATATATTGCTCAAACATGCCATGGTTATATGTGGAATTGCACCCCAAAATACATTTAGCTGCTTCTCCTGAGTATGGGGATACCACATGTGTGGGACTTTTTGGGAGCCTAGCCGTGTACGGGGCCCCGAAACCCAAGCACCGCCTTCAGGATTTCTAAGGGTGCAAATTTTTGATTTCACTCCTCACTACCTATCACAGTTTCGAAGGCCATAAAATGCCAAAATAGCACAAAACCCCCCCCAAATGACCCCATTTTGGAAAGTAGACACCCCAAGCTATTTGCTGAGAGGCATGTTGAGCCCATTGAATATTTTTTTTTTTAGTCCCAAGTGATTGAATAAAGACAAAAATAAAAAAGATTTTTTTTTTTTTCAAAAAGTTGTCACTAAATGATATATTGCTCACACATGCCATAGTTATATGTGGAATTGCACCCCAAAATACATTTTGCTGCTTCTCCTGAGTATGAGGATACCACATGTGTGGGACTTTTTGGGAGCCTAGCCGCGTACGGGGCCCCCGAAACCCAAGCACCGCCTTCAGGATTTCTAAGGGTGCAAATTTTTGATTTCACTCCTCACTACCTATCACCGTTTCGAAGGCCATAAAATGCCAAAATAGCACAAAACCCCCCCAAATGACCCCATTTTGGAAAGTAGATACCCCAAGCTATTTGTTGAGAGGCATGGTGAGTATTTTACAGCTCTCATTTGTTTTTGAAAATGAAGAAAGTAAAGAAAAAAAAATTTTTTTTTCTTTTTTTCAATTTTCAAAACTTTGTGACAAAAAGCGAGATCTGCAAAATACTCACAATACCTCTCAGCAAATAGCTTGGGGTGTCTACTTTCCAAAATGGGGTCATTTTGGGGGGTTTTATGCCATCTGGGCATTCCATGGCCTCCGAAACTGTGATTGGCAGTGAGAAGTGAAATAAAAAAATTACACCCTTAGAAAGCCTGAAGGCGGTGATTGGTTTTTGGGGTTCCGTACGCAGCTAGGCTCCCAAAAAGTCCCACACATGTGGTATCCCCGTACTCAGGAGAAGCAACAGAATGTATTTTGGGGTGTATTTCCACATATGCCCATGACATGTTTGAGCAATATATCATTTAGTGACAACTTTTTGTAAAAAAAAAATATATATTTTTTTTTTTCATTATTCAATCTCTTGGGACAAAAAAAAAAAATATTTAATGGGCTCAACATTGCTCTCATCAAATAGCTTGGGGTGTCTACTTTCCAAAATGGGGTCATTTGGGGGGGTTTGAACTGTCCTGGCATTTTATGCACAACATTTAGAAGCCTATGTCACACGTCACCCACTCTTCTAACCACTTGAAGATAAAGCCCTTTCTGACACTTTTTGTTTACATGAAAACATATTTTTTTTTTGCAAGAAAATTACGTTGAACCCCCAAACACTATATAAATTGTTAAAGCAAAGGCACTACAGATTAAAATGGTGGGTGTTGCATTTTTTTTTTCCACACAGTATTTGCGCAGCGATTTTTCAAACGCATTTTTTGTGGAAAAAATACACTTTTTTTTATTTTAATGCACTAAAACACACTACATTGCTCAAATTTTTGATGAAATAAAAAATATGATCTTAGGCCGAGTACATGGATACCAAACAGGACATGCTTTGAAATTGCGCACAAACACGCAGTGGCGACAAACTACATACATTTTTAAAAGCCTTTAAAAGCCTTTACATGATACCACATTAGATTCACGGAGGAGGTCTACTGCTAAAATTACTGCCCTCGATCTGACCTTCGCGGTGATACCTCACATGCATGGTGCAATTGCTGTTTACGTATGACGCCAGACCAACGATTGTGTTCGCCTTTGCGCAAGAGAAGGGGGGGCAGGGGTGCTTTTTTTTTTTTTTTTTTATTTTTTTTTTTTATTTAGCTTTTTTATTTTATTTTAAAACTGTTCCCTCCATTTTTTTCTTTTGTTATCATTTTTATTGTTATCTCACGGAATGTAAATATCCCCTATGATAGCAATAGGCAGTGACAGGTACTCTTTTTTTGAAAAAATTGGGGTCTGTTAGACCCTAGATCTTTCCTCTGCCCTCAAAGCATCTGACCACACCAAGATCGGTGTGATAAAACGCTTTCCCAATTTCCCAATGGCGCGGTTTATATCCGGGAGGGGGGACATTCCCTCCCACTGCTTGTAAAAGCAGTCTAGAGGCTAATTACCTGCTAGAATTGCTTTTACATGAAAGCCGATCACTGGCTGAAAAGAATGATACCAAGATGATACCTAAACCTGCAGGCATCATTCTGGTATAACCATTCAAAGTCCAGCAACATACTGGACATATATTGTAATCTTTATTTTTCATGCAGCCTCTTGGCTGAACGAAAAAAAGAGATTGATTGGTGGGTATGCCCACCATTAGAATACCTCCCTTCATCCACCCACTTCTAATGATGGGCATACATGCACCATTTATATATGCCGAAGCATGGGGGCATCCTCCCACAAAAGTTATGCCATGTACACACGGTTGCACTTTTCCACGGGGCAAGGCTCCGTCGGAATTTCGACCGTATGTACGCAGCATTAGGAGCCAATCGCTCCCCCCCCCCCTGCTGCCCCCATGCTTCGGCATATATGCTCTTTTTTTTAACTGTGGTGGTGAAATCACCTCCTACAGTGTTGGAGTCGCGTCTTTATGTATCGTGGGAGCAAACACTGTTGCTGTCAAGATAAATAAATCCGCGCTGCAACTGAATGGCGCACCTGAAAACAAAAAAATGGTTAACACTAAAACACAGTAAACAAAATTACATACCTGAAAAGCAAGCATGATAAAACATAATAAAACATTGCAGAATAGAATGGAGTAAAAAAAGAGCAACAATAGAGAGAGAACAATAAAACGACAACTATTTTTTTATTTTTTTGAGATTTACAGGTAAAAAAGCTCCTGACTGTTAGCGACTGAATCAAAACGCTACCACAAAAAAACTGTTAGCGATCGCAGGGATCAGGCCTGACTCTGTGAACGCTGCAGTTATGTGTGCTTAGTGTTTTCTAAATGACAGTGATCGATCAATACTGCACTTGGGTGGGCTGGGCTGGGCTGGGCGGAGGGGGAAAAAGCAGGTGCTAGCAGGTATCTGGGCTGATGCCGCTAACAATGCGTTTTTTTGGAACCCTAAACTGCTGGGACGCTAGTATAGATCTGATCAGATCAGATATTGATCTGTTCAGATACTGTACCACTAAGGGAGGTGTATGCTTTGTGCGTGGGTGTTTGCGGTGCTGGCACTAACCTGGGGCGACGCAGACCTTATTTGACCCTAAAACCTAATTGATATCACCCGCCGGGCGATCAGGGGGTTAAACCGTTATTGGGTAATAAATGGCGGGTGCCCTGACAGTATAAAAAACAAACTATCTAACCAGCGTCACCCGTAACAGTTATACGGTGATCACTGGTGAAAGGGTTAACTAGGGGCAATCAGGGGGTTAAAACCTTTATTAGGTATTATATGGGGGTACCTGACGCTATATAAAAACCTGACGGGGAACCTAAATAACTAACTGGCTAACCAGCGTCACCAGTGACAGTTATACTGTGATCACTGGTGAAAGAGTTAACTCTAGGGGCAATCAGGGGGTTAAAACCTTTATTTAGGTTGTAATATGGGGGTACCTGACCTATAAACCTATTTATGAACCTATATAAACCTGGCGGTTACCTAAAAAAAAAAACTGGCTACCTAGCGGCACCAGTGACACTTATGCAGCGATTAGAAAAACGATCGCTTAGTGACACTGGCAAAAGGGGGTGAAAGGGTTAACTAGGGGCAATCAGGGGGCTAAAACCTTTATTTAGGTTGTAATATGGGGGTACCTGACCTATAAACCTATTTATGAACCTATATAAACATGGCGGTTAACCTAAAAAAAAACTGGTTACCTAGCGACACTAATGCAGCGATCAGAAAAACGATCGCTTAGTGACACTGGCAAAAGGGGGTGAAAGGGTTAACTAGGGGCAATCAGGGGGTTAAAACCTTTATTAGGTAATATATGGGGGTACCTGACACTATATAAAAACCTGACGGGGAACCTAAATAACGAAATAACTAACTGGCTAACCAGCGTCACCAGTGACAGTTATACTGTGATCACTGGTGAAAGGGTTAACTCTAGGGGCAATCAGGGGGTTAAAACCTTTATTTAGGTTGTAATATGGGGGTACCTGACCTATAAACCTATTTATGAACCTATATAAACATGGCGGTTACCTAAAAAAAAAAATGGTTACCTAGCGACAGCAGTGACACTAATACAGCGATCAGAAAAACGATCGCTTAGTGACACTGGCAAAAGGGGGTGAAAGGGTTACCTGGGGGGCAATCAAGGGGTTAAACCTTTATTAGGGGGGGGTGGGGGGCTACCTTGGACCTAAAACTAACTGCACTGACAGTTATTACAGTCACACTGACACTAAATGCAGTGATCAGTAAATAAATGATCACTGCAATTAGTGACACTGTGACTGGGGGGGGGGGGGGGGGTGATCTGGGGGTGATCTGGGGGGGACAGGGGGGTGTTTTGTGTGCCTATGTGTACTGGTGTCAGTGTACTGTTGGTGCACTAACCTGTGTGTGTTGACTCCTCGGCGTTCCGGTCACATAGACCGGCGCACCGAGTGTGACATCACTTCCTCTGCCTGTGTTTTGATTGACACAGACAGAGGAAGCATCTGATTCGCCAGGAGCGATCGCGAGGGGGTGGCCAGAAACCACTGGCCGTCCCCTCATCCCGGATCGCTCCTGAAGCGATCCCGACCGTCCCCGCCGGCCGGGGGGGGTCCGATCGGACCCCCCACGCGCCTGAAGAATGGCACGTACAGGTACGTGGTTCTGCCTGTACGTGCCATTCTGCCGACGTATATCTACATGGGGCGGTCGGGAAGTGGTTAAAATAAACTAAGTTATTTAACGCAGTTACTTTAGAGGGTAACGAGTAATCTAACTGATTACTCTTTCCCTCATGGTAACTCAGTTCCCATTACTTTGGCAGAGTTACCCCAATTACATCTACCGCTACTAGACAGTAGTGTAATTCCGGTGTCCTGCCCGAAAAAGTTCCCCCGCCGGATAAGGACCCCCTGTACTGCACAGGCGCAGCCCTTGCGCAGTACGAAGGACTACCGAGCTTCCGGAAATTGCCGAACCTAAACAGCTCTGAGTGAACTCTACACCGCGCAGGCGCAGTTAACATGTAATTGTACGAGGCGATGCCGTACGCTCCTGTTGCTCATGCTACTCTGCAAGGGGCGTCTATCGTGTAACTAAGGGGCGGGTCTAGTATTACTGTAACCAAGGGGCGCATTTATTATTATTGTTATATATCGAGCTCTGCCCATTAATTTAACATTCGCCCTCTTCTGTAGCCATCCGCCCCTTACATGATATAATAATTATAGACCCGCCACTTGCTTACACGCTATAACAGATCTGCCCCTTGGTTAGAGTAATAATAGAGCAGCCCCTTGGTTTCACGATATATAACAATAATAAATGCGCCCCTTGCTTACAGTAATACTAGACCCGCCCCTTAGTTACACACGTATAGAATATTTAAAAAAAAAGTCACAGTTACTTTGCTGCGTAACTAATTACTTTTCCAATGTAGTAACTGAGTTACTAACGCAATTACTTTTTGGGAGAAGTAATTTGTAACCTAACTGCTTCCCGACCGCCCACTGCATATATACGTCAGCAGAATGGCACGGGCAGGCAAAATCACGTACCTGTACGTGATCCTTTAAATGCCTGCCCGTGGGTCGCGTGCGTGCCGCCAGCGGCGCGCACGCGACCCGGTCGGGAGCTCCGTGACCATAACCGCGGGACCAGCGGACCTGATCGCCGCTGGTGTCCCGCGATCGGGTCACGGAGCTGAAGAACGGGGAGAGGTATGTGTAAACAAACCTCTCCCCACGCTTCCTACTCTGCCTGTCATTGATTGGCTGTTCCCGGTCATCGGGAAAGCCGATCAATGACATCAAATGTCAGCCCCGCCCCCTAATGTAAAAAACACAACACACGTCACATAACCCATAACCCCTCCCCTCCCCCTAGTGGTTAACTCTTTCACTGCAACTGTCATTTATACAGGAATCAATGCATTTAAATAGCATTGATTGCTGTATAGATGACAATGGTCCCAAAAATGTGTCAAAAATGTCCGATGTGTCCGACCATAATGTCGCAGTCACAATAAAAATCGCGATCGTCGCCATTACTAGTAAAAAAAAAAATATTAATAAAAATGCTATAAAACTATCCCCTATTTTGTAAACACTATAACTTTTGCGCAAACCAATCAATAATCGCTAATTGCGATTTTTTTTTTTTACCAAAAATATGTAGAAGAATACGTATCGGCCTAAACTGAGGAAAAAAAAATGTTTTTTTTTTATATTTATTATAGCAAAAAGCAAAAAATATTGCATTGTTTCAAAATTGTCGCTCTATTTTTGTTTATAGCGCAAAAAATAAAAACCGCAGGGGCGATCAAATGCCACCAAAAGAAAGTTCTATTTGTGGGAAAAAAAGGACGCCAATTTTGTTTGGGAGCCACGTCGCACGACCGCGCAATGGTCCAGGGCTGAAGTGGTTAAATAATTACTTTTTTAAAGTAAGATGACCAACACTGTTCTGGACTTTATATAACTTTTGGATTTAAATCTGGTTTTGAAATAAATATGTTGTCTGTTTGTTTTATATCAATTCCAAAAAGCATATCTCTTGTTCATTTTTACATTTCTTGGAGGCTTCTCTCAAATGGCAATGGATCTATAAATGGGTCAATGGACATTTGTGGGAATTTTCTTACATGCAATGTAATTGTAATATCTCTTTATATCTGTATCCAGTGCATAGTAAATGACCCAACGTTTTACTATTTGTTCACAAGTTGGCTTAGTTTGGCATAGTAATTAACCACCTGAGATCCACGCCATAGCCGAATGACGATCCTGACCCCTTACCATGTGATCAGCTGTCAGCCAATGACAGCTGATCATGTGATAATAACCGAGCCGGTAATCGGCTTTTTTTCCTGCTCGCGCTGACAGCGCGAGGAGAAAAAAAAAAAAGCTGATCACCGACGGCAGTGAGAGGGACATCAGTCCCTCTCACTGCAATATGCCCAGGGTCCATGGTGCCCACATTTGCCAAAATAAAGTGCCCACTAGCTCCACCTGTCAGTGCCCACAGTGCCATATGTCAGTGCCCACAGTGCCATCTGTCAGTGCCCACAGTGCCAGTGTTGCACATTCAGTGTCCCCTACCAGTGCTCATCAGTGTCCCCTACCAGTGCTCATCAGTGTCCCCTACCAGTGCCCATCAGTGCCACCTATCAGTGCCTATCAGTGCCATCTATCAGTGCCACTTATCAGTGCCATCTATCAGTGCCCATCAGTGCCATCTATCAGTGCCATCCATCAGTGCCCATCGGTGCCACCCATCCGTGCCACCCATCCGTGCCCATCAGTGCCATCTTTGCTGTGCCCATCAGTACCGACTTATCTGTCCTCACCAGTGCAGCCTATCAGTGCCCACCAGTGCAGCTTATCAGTGCCCACCAGTGCAGCCTATCAGTGCCCACCAGTGCCGCCTCATCAGTGCATATCAATGAAGCAAAAAAATTACCTGTTTGCAAAATTTTATAACAAACTATTAAACATGATTTAATTTTTTTTTTAATTTTCCATCTTTTTTTATTTGTTTAGCAAAAAATAAAAACCCCAGCTGTGATTAAATACCACCAAAAGAAAGCTCTATTTGTGGGAAAAAAATGGTAAAAATGTAATTTGGGTACAGTGTTGTATGACCGCGCAATTGTCATTCCAAGTGCGTCAGCGCCGAAAGCTGAAAATTGGTCTGGTCACGAGGGGGGTTTAAGTGCAAAGTAATCAGGTGGTTAACTTTCAACAGTAAATAACCTTTTGGCACTAATGTAATAACCACAGCCAAAACACTGCTAAAACTATTATTTCTTGTGCAGACATGCTTCAGAGAAATGCAGAAATGCTTCAAGAAGATTTTTCACAAAAAGCAAAACCTGCAAATACAGCACATGCCCCAGAATTTAGAAGACCTGAATTTAAATGTTGGTGTTCAGGAGGTACCTATTGCACACGTTAACGATGAAGGACCAGGACAAGAGCCTAATCAAGAACAGTCCAGTGTAAGTATTGTCATCTGGTCAAGTAAATGCCTTACTCATATTTGTAAGGCAACAAGAATACTTTAACCCAGTATATTTATCAGCCTTTCTCACCTATTTTACAGCTAAGGAACCCTTAACATTTTCAGGTCTCAGGTGATCCCCGCTAAAAGCGATTACATTTGTTGTCAGTAGGAGAAGAGCTCTCTTAAAGAGGAAGTAAACCCCGTAAACATCGCATACTAACCCATTATGTTCCACTTACCTGCAAACGAAACACGCAATGTCCACGCTGGTGGCTGCATCCATCTTCACCCGTCTTCCCTCTGGGACTGGCATACGGGAGCTAACGGTCACAGCATGGGCCCTATAGAAAGGGCACTATCGTGACCTTTTTTATGCAGGCCATACATGGTCGAATCTCAAACAAATTTTCTTTCCAAATTCAGAAATTTTGTGTGTTTTTTGATCCGATGGTGCCACTATTGATTTTCAAACTTCAACCAACCAAGCCTTCAATTCCACCTCATATTGCTACAGAAAATAATTTTTGTGGCCAGGAAACTTCTTTTCTTTCCGGGAATTTTCTTTTCTTGCACTCATGTGCATTTCTTTTTCTATTACATTTCTCGCACGATTCGCCCATCATTGATTAGAAAATCCTTTTTTTTTTTTTTAATTTCCAACATGCCTGATTACTCAAATTTGCGTATATGGTAAATATCTCCTAAACCGTGCAGATTTAGAAGATATTTCCAGTACCTACAAGTAAGCCTTATTATAGGCTCACCTGTAGGTAAAAGTGGTGTGTAAGGGTTTACAACAAATTTAAGTTTGTAGTCATAGTCAATGAGAGAAGGGCTCTCTTACGTTAGTGGCATAATGGCCCCCTTAGTTTGATGGTCAGTAGTGAAAGACCTCCTTACATCTATGTTTATTAGGAGACAGAAAGAGTCACTGGAAAGTGGAATGAATGTCACACTTTTGCCACATACACACGAGCAGACTTTTCGGCGGACTAGGTCCGACGGAACGAATCCGCCAGACAATTCGATCGTGTGAACTGCCTAAATTCAGAAAATCCACTCAGACTACAAAGGGGATACCACCCCGCAAACTGTGATACACTGTCAAAACACATAGTATACTTAAACCAACATCCTGGGAAGACATAGAAAAACTGCCAAAAGAAGAATTAAAGTCACTTCATTATCTCAACAGAGAAAAAATCAAACTAGCTACAAAGGGGAAATTAACTACTCAAACATCTTCAGTGGACCAAGGAAGAGGAGGAGAAACAGGCAAAAATCAAAGAGAACTAAGACTGCTCATGCTGCGAGTCCTGGAACTATGCAAGACATGACGGTAGTGAACCTTCCAAAATTTCCTCTAAACCCACATCACATTTCCTTACTTCAAAAAGGTCTTTCATTTTCACCTAAATCAGTGATGAATGAGTTTGAAGTGTATAAGGACATCTCACTCTTCCTTCGGAAAGTGATCTTTAGGTATTGGCATACAGAGCGGCATAATAAAACTAAAATAAACCAATCTAATAAGGAAGAAGTAGCCGCCCTCGATGCCTTAATGTCGTTATTGCAGGAAAATGCTCACTCCGATTCCGATACTGAAACATTTGATATAGAGGGTGAATCTGTTCGTCCATCTAAACTTCAAATCAAGTCAGTTAAGATGCCACCTCTATCAAAACATAAATGGATTGAACTTTTCCTTGATCAGGTCAAGAAGGACCTGTCCAGGGTAAACTGGAAATATATAAGGGCATTGATAATCTTACTCGGGAAGAAAGAAAGGCCTGGAAGGAATTGGAGGAAGCTTCGGGTATAGTGATTAAAAGTAGTGACAAAGGTGGTAACATTGTTTTACTTACTCAAGATCAATATGAACAGGAGGTGATGAGATTACTTCTCGCTAACTCCACCTACCGAAAACTTACCTCCAATCCCTTTCCGTCCATATTAATGGCCCTTAATTATAAATTTAAATCTAGGCCTTGAAGAAAGCCTGATAACCAAAAAGGAATTGAATTACCTTTAAGGTTTCGCAAATTCAATACACCAACGTTTTACATCATACCAAAACTCCACAAATCCCTAACTGACCCCCCCAGGTAGACACATCGTGTCAGCTATAAATGGCCCCTTGGAAAAAACTGGGAAGTTCGTAGATGCGCTAATTAAGGAACTGGTGCATGACCTCCCCTCCTATCTACAAGACACCCATGATGCTCTTCACCGTCTGAACACCATGACTCTCCCACCAGAAACCCTACTTGTAGGAATTGATGTAGAATCCCTGTACACATCAATTCCTCATGACTGGGGACTTTTTTCTTGATAGGAATTATTCGCTTCTGGGATCACAGAATTAATTCATTGTTGATGTCCTAGATTTTTTTACTGGAACACAACTATTTTCTTTTTTTTTTTTTTTAAAAGGGGGGTAAGAACTGTTTTCAGTTTCTAGGGATCTATTACCAACAAACAAAGGGGACCTCGATGGGAGCACCCTGGGCCCCCTCATATGCCTGCCTCCACCTGTGGGAGGAGGAGATTGTCTACTTGTCGCCACTGTACCTCAGCCACAGCCTCATGTGGCTGAGGTACATTGATGACCTGGGGGAGCACCTCCCAGGAATTGATTCAGTTTATTGATGAGTTCAACACCAATGATAGGAACATCAAACTCACCTTTTTCTTTCATCCACAAACTCTACCCTTTTTGGATTTAACCATAGGAGTAGAAAATGGTAGGATTACAACCAAAACCTACCGGAAGCAAACAGCAGCTAATACGCTGCTACAGGCTACTAGCCATCATCCCAGATCACTCATATAAGGAATACCTATAGGCTAAATTTACCCCTCAGAAGGGGTGACTTCGACAGGATTTTATGTCAGAAAGAAAAAATGTGGATTTATAATTTGAATAGCATGCAACCTCTGAGGTTGAATAACGAGTGTAATCTTTCTGTATTTCTTACACCATGAACCTCATTGAAATCCTACGTCTTCAATACTTTTCTCTCTTTTTTTAAATCTATATGGAGGTATTCTTTACAGTCACTTGAAACAATAATAGGTACCTTGCATGGTATGTCCTCTCTGCAAGACTTATGGCCCTATATTTGTGAGGTTCCCTACTGGCACTTTGCTATATGCTATTGCCAACTTGTGCCCACCCAAACTGATTCCCACTATTATTATTTTGATTTATTATTGACTATTTCAGTTTTCATTATTGGATATTAACCATTTATAATCTTTGTCTTAGTGTTTGTTTTTGTCATTTGGTTATTTGAATTTTTTTAGTTTTTGTTTTAATTTATTTATTTTGATTTTTTTTCTACTTTTTCATGTTTGTTCTTGTTTTTGGATTTTTGTCCGTGTTTGGCTTTAAGTCCTATGTTCCCTATGTGTGATCATTGGGACCTCTGCACTCCCTGACCGGCCATCTATAGTATTGTTGTGTTTGCTATTTTGTATGAATGGCTGCCAATTTTCTAAGCGGACACCTGCTTGTCCAAGTGCAGACATCAATGCCTTGCACTGCGCATGGGCTATTGCAGGATACCTAACAGACGTCTGCGCATGCTCTTAGGAAACTCGGGTCACGAGTGAAACACGTCAGCATTACGCCTTCACGCTCCCTGTAGCGAGGACTCGGACGCGCCCACCAGCTGACGAACCCCCTTCGGCTATTCCCGGGACATTCAAAAGAGCTGCCAGAATTCTTGGGCTGCTAGCAGGCTCCTACTTTCCAGAAGGACTTACACCATCACTGGCCAGATCTTGGAGAACCAGAGGAATAGATGGAAGCTGCATCCTGAACTACCAGCAAGCGCAATATCGGCTTTACACCAGTGCAGTGGCTGAGGTGGTCGTTGGGAGAGCGGTGAGATTTAATGTTTTACACCTCCCGGCTGGGAGGAAGGTATATATACATACTCACCTGCCCCCTAGATATTTACCTACCCGCCAGCATATGTTGTTTATAGCCTGAATAAGCTGCCATATATCGATAAGCTCAGTGAAGGAATTCCTAAACAATCACTTCCAGTCTACCTTCTAGAAACTGCTTTCCCAGTGACTTTTCTTGTGTTAAATGAACCATGAAATGTTCATGAATTTCTAACTATTGCTCTTGTAGCTAATCGCCCTTACCACCATCTAGTACTATGGTCATACAGGTTCATGGATGGGATCCCGATTTCCTGCTTGATTTTTCCTTGATATCAGCATACTGCTTTTGACAATATTATCACTCATGCTCACATAGGAATCATCAGTGATTTTACTAATTGTATAATTATATTAATGGGGGTGTATGTATGTGTGTGGTGGCCATCTGAGTCCGTAGGCAACGTTGTCTAATTTGAATGAAATTGGTGGAGGTATTTTCTACTTTTGATTAGTGTTACAGTGGTGTGAAAAAGTGTTTGCCCAATTCCTCATTTCCTGTTCCTTTGCATGTTTGTCACACTAAGTGTTTCGGAACATCAAACCAATTTAAACAATAGTCAAGGACAACACAAGTAAACACAAAATGCAATTTGTAAATGAAGGTGTTTATTATTAAAGGTGAAAAAAAATCCACACCATCATGGCCCTGTGTGAAAAAGTGATTGCCCCCCTTGTTAAAACATACTATAACTGTGGTTGTCCACACCTGAGTTCAATTTCTCTAGCCACACCCAGGCCTGATTATTGCCACACCTGTTCACAATCAAGGCATCAGTCTGGAAAGGGTTATAAAGCCATTTCCAAAGCTTTGGGAATCCAGCGAACCACAGTGAGAGCCATTATCCACAAATGGCGAAGACATGGAACAGTGGTGAACCTTCCCAGGAGTGGCCGGCGGCCCAAAATTACCCCAAGAGCGCAGCGACGACTCATCCAAGAGGTCACAAAAGACCCCACAACAACGTCCAAGGAACTGCAGGCCTCACTTGCCTCAGTTAAGGTCAGCGTTCATGCCTCCACCATCAGGAAAAGACTGGGCAAAAATGGCCTGCATGGCAGAGTTCCAAGGAGAAAACCACTGCTGAGCAAAAAGAACATCAAAGCTCGCCGTGCTGAATGTCTACCAAGAGATCCTGAAGGAGATTGTTCCCCAAGACTTTGATCCTAAACACACCAGCAAGTCCACCACCGAATGCTGAAGAAAAACAAAATGAAAAGTGGAACTCTTTGGAAGGTGTGTGTCCAAGAAAACCCTCTAATGTAACTGAATTAGGACAATCTGCAAAGATGAGTGGGTCAAAATTCCTCAAGGACGCTGTAAAAGCCTCATTGCACGTTATCGCAAACACAGTTGTTGATGGTCTGGGGCTGTTTTACTGCTTCAGGACCTGGAAGATTTTTTTTGTGCACTAAATACTTTATATATTTGAAAATTTGCAAGTTCCTCATTGAAGGATTGCTTTTGGGAATTTTTCTTCAATTTCCTCTTTGTTCTTATATTCTCTGCCAGTTCAGAGGAACACACCCCAGACTCCAATTGGAGATTTTTTTTCTGCGGTGTGAGCATTTGGGAGCCACATTAGGAGTTGCTAGCTATAGCCTTCTTCCTCTGGCCACGACCAGTAATTAATAGAGGTAGAGACATAAAGCAATTTTTATCTTTTCCTTTTTTGTGTTACTGTGACAAGACCAGCCACGGCAGTGGGCATACTATGCAGGAAAGTCGCAGCTCCCTGTCAGTGTGATTGGAACACAGTAAAAAGAGTGATGCAGTACCTCAAAGCAACAATTTAGATAAAGTTACGGTAACCAGCAACATCCAATCCAAAACTGGTTGGAAATGTGGATGCTGATTGGCCTGGGGACTGCACAGACCGCAAATCCACAAGTGGATTCATCTTCGAGTATGGGGAAGGAACCATAAGTTCTTCTAGTCGAAAGCAAACAACTGTCGCTCTATCCTCAAATGAAGCAGAGTACATTGCAGCAGCACACGTGTGTCAAGAAGCAATATGGATTCCTCAACTTTTTGTGGACATTAGGCAGTGTGGAAGGATAGGGTATGATCCAGAGAATGCCTCGTGAATTTAACATTGGAAATTCCATTTAAATACCCAGGGCTCTAGTGTGGTACATCAAAATAAGGCCATCCTGGAAAAACCCAAAGAGAAATTGATACATCTGCTGCAACGTAGAGAGACAGAAGCTTGAATTTCTTCCTAGTACAGGGTTGCTGATAAGGTAGTATACCACCTTATTAGGTGAATGAAATCTCAGTGGGCGAGTATTCTTACTACCACTTTGTTTAGATACATAAACTGCTACGTTGTCCAACTTATGTTTAGATTTGACCTGCCACAAGGTCTGACTCATATGAACCACTTTAATTTTTAATAATGAACAAGAAGCAGCCACATTAATTGGCTTGCATTTCATGTACATGGATACATCTAGTATGTATTTGTTTTTTTATAATATTTTTATCCCTGGCTGCTATCCACCTAATTACAGTTTTAAATGATGTTCACAACACTCATGATATGGCGATAAATCTTTCATCCAAACTGTATTATTATTGAAAGTGTTTTAGGCTTATTTAAACTTTTAAGTCTTTAATTTCACCTTTTCCTTATTTCACTCATTTATAGGGCCAGTTCCCTGAAAGACCCCAAAGAAGACCAAAATCCAATACTGATGGTTTTAAAAACTCAGAAAAGGATAGAGAGCAGCTACTGAAGCAACAAAAAGGACCCAAAGACTATATAAGTTCTACAGCTTTCCCTAAGCTGCTTGATAATGAGAATCAACAGGGAATGGAGGATCTATCAGATTCTTTTGGAGAAACTTTCAAAAACGTAGATTCTGGTATAGAGGGGAGCTCAGGTTCTCTAAGTTTTGTAGTAATTGAAGAAGATTCCTGAAATGAACTGTGGTTATAAAAGCATTTTATAATTTAAAAAAAGTAAGCCCATCTGTCATGCAATGGTATAGAAATACTGACTGAGTGTGTTTTTAGAGTGCTCAGGAAATTAGGTTTTCTCCTTTGCCCCTTAAAATGGTTCACAAATAAAGTATTGTAAGATATATTTATTTATGATACCATTAAAACCTCCATTGCATCCAGCCTTCAATATCTTGCAGCGTTAGAGATGTTTACTAGAGTCTTCAGCATGCAACACAAATGTTGAATGTCTGGGTTTTCTCACATTGGTTTATTTTGCTCCGGGCTACTACGTCACTGTTAAAGCTTGGAGGGGGGGGGGGGGGGAGCACACAAAGACATTCAACACACCAAAGTGTCCTAGGCTGAAAACTCTAGCAGTTGCGCCTCTAGTTCTGCAATGTAACAACAATGTCTACTTAACCCAGGACTCTGCATTCACTATATCTGGTCTTTCACAGTACACAGAACATGGAGATGCAATTATTTTAGTTAATATAAACTAAATACCTTTTCTCATTAGCAGTATTTAGCAGTTTTGTGACTTCTATCAGTGTCTGGCCGAGCACTGGTTAAAACTTGTAGGAGGAGTTTTCATTCTCCTCTGACTGTTCTATGAGGCTGCATGACCCCTGACCCTCTGTCTGAACAGTGCTGATTGGCCCTGTGCTGATCACATGCACCCTGCCACAAAAAAACTCTAGCAATACACTCCAAACTGAGCATGTGCAGAGTGCCCCCAAGGCACTGTACTATCAGGAGATGCATTGGGGGCTGAGGTAGAAGGCTGAGGTAGAAGGGGAGGAGCAGAGAAGACAGGATCAAACAGCCTTTTTACACAACGAGCAGGATTAATCCATTAGGTTCCACAGTGAGTATAACAAGCATGCTTACCTCACACAGAAACTGATTTTACTGTTGTGGATTTAGTAACACTTTAAACCGAAAAAAAAACACTGAGATATCATAACTGTTGACACATTTAATTAAGAGGCATCTGCAGGGAAAAATCCTTGGGAGGGGCTTTTATTACTCTGTTGATGTATGCTGTCTACAGTGTAAGTCTGGCCAGCTCTGATAATGACAAAAAAACACAGTTTCAGAAAGAAAATTCAAATTAGATTGTAAATATTAAAAAAAATGTACAGCTCCCAATAAATCTTTATTGAACATCAAATGTGTATCCTTTGTGTATTAATATGATGTAGGCAGAGTCAAAAATGACTGCCACTAGATTTCAATTTGTTCAGAAGTAGGGATGGGCCCGGTGTTCGATTCGATTCGAACATCGGGCGTTCGCCCGTTCGGCGAGCCCAGAACTATTTGGGCCGCTCGCATCAAATTCGTGTGATGCGAGCGGCCCGCAATGCATTGCGCCAGTCGCAGTGCAATGCTGGCTGATGATTGGCCAAGCATGCACTGTGACCCCGCATGCTTGGCCAATCACAGCACCGGCAGCGAGGAGAGCCATAATTGGCTATAGGCAGGATACCTGTAGCCAATTATAGCTCAGGGGCTTTAGTGCACGCCCCACGGTATAAGAGGCTGCCGCGGCGGCGGCCTCGCATATTGTGTTTCAGTGTCAGCGTGTCAGTGTGTTGCTGACTGATGACAATATGTGCTCTATTTCTGGGGATTTGTGTGTGCGTGCTGTTAGTACAGCATTGCAGTATCACATCTGGGGGGTGTCTATAGGTTGCCTGTGAAGGGGGGCAGGTTTTCTGTGCTTAGAACTGTCCCTGCAAAAAGTGTCATTTTTGCAGGAAAAAAGCTATTTAAAAGCACTCGAATTGATTATAATGAATTGATGGCTCCCGTAACACAGAGAACTGTCATTCATTGATAAAAAACAAAAAAAAAAGCGTGGGGGTCCCCCCAAATTCAATAACCAGGCCTTCAGGTCTGGGATGGATATTAAGGGGGACCCCAGCCACAAAAAAAAAAAAAAAAAATGGCGTGGGTCCCCCTCAAAATCCATACCAGACCCTTATCCGAGCACGCAACCTGGCAGGCCGCAGGAAAAGAGGGGGCGAGAGCGCCCCCCCCCTCCCGCCTGAACCGCACCAGGCCACATGCCCTCAACATTGGGAGGATGCTTTGGGGGTCTGAGACCCCCAAAGCACCTTGTCCCCATGTTGATGAGGACAAGGGCCTCGTCCCCATAACCGTGCCCGGTGGTTGTGGGGGTCTGCGGGCGGGGGGCTTATCGGAATCTGGAAGCCCCCTTTAACAAGGCACCCCCAGATCCCGGCCCCCCCCCTGTGTGAAATGGTAAGGGGGTACAAAAGTACCCTACCATTTCACCAAAAAAGTGTCAAAAATTGTAAAAATGACAGGAGACGGTCTTTGACAATTCCTTTATTAAAATCTTCTTTCTTCTTTCTTCATCCTTCGGTTTCTTCATCTTCTCCTTCCGGCATCTTCTTCCATTTTCTTCTTCCTCTGATCCGCTTCTTCTTGCGCTGGCCTTCTCGTCCTTCTCGTCCGGCATCTTCTTCCATGGCGTCGGCGTCGGTGTCTCTTCTTGGGCCACTCCTCGCAATGGGAGGCTCCCGCTATGTGAGGCTTCGCTGCCTCGGACAGGTCTTTTATAATGGAGGGCACCTGGTGACCCCGCCCCCTCTGACGCACGGGGACGTCATGGGGAATTCCCTATGGCTTTCCCCATGACGTCAGAGGGGGGCGGGGTCACCAGGTGCCCTCCGTTATAAAAGACCTGTCAGACGGAGCGAAGCCTCACACAGCGGGAGCCTCCCATTATGAGGAGCGGCCCGACAGAAGAACAGATGCCGACGCCATGGAAGAAGATGCCGGACGAGAAGGACGAGAAGACCAGCGCAAGAAGAAGCGGATCGGAGGAAGAAGAGAATGGAAGAAGATGGAAGAAGATGACGGAAGGAGAAGATGAAGAAACCGAAGGATGAAGAAAGAAGAAAGAAGATTTTAATAAAGGAATTGTCAAAGACCGTCTCCTGTCATTTTTACAAATTTTGACACTTTTTTGGTGAAATGGTAGGGGTACTTTTGTACCCCCTTACCATTTCACACAGGGAGGGGGGGGGGGATCTGGGGGTCCCATTGTTAAAGGGGGCTTCCAGATTCCGATAAGCCCCCCGCCCGCAGACCCCCACAACCACCGGGCACGGTTGTGGGGACGAGGCCCTTGTCCTCATCAACATGGGGACAAGGTGCTTTGGGGGTCTCAGGCCCCCAAAGCATCCTTCCAATGTTGAGGGCATGTTGCCTGGTACGGTTCAGGCGGGAGGGGGGGGCGCTCTCGTCCCCCCTCTTTTCCTGCAGCCTGCCAGGTTGCGTGCTCGGATAAGGGTCTGGTATGGATTTTGAGGGGGACCCCACGCCATTTTTTTGGGCTGGGGTTCCCCTTAAAATCCATCCCAGACCTCAAGGGTCTGGTATGGATTTTGAGGGGGACCCTACGCCATTTTTTTTTTTTTGGCTGGGGTCCCCCTTAATATCCATCCCAGACCTGAAGGGCCTGGTTATTGAATTTGGGGGGACCCCCACGCTTTTTTTTTTAAATTTTTTTTTATTTTTTATGAATGACTTTTTTTTTATGGATGACTTTCAATGAATGACTGTTTTCTGTATTACGGGAGCCGACAATTCACATTAGCCGCGAGTGATTTTAAATAGGCTTTTTTTCCTGCAAAAATGACACTTTTTGCAGGGACAGTTCTAAGCACAGGAAACATGCGCCCCTTTACATGCATACTATAGACACCCCCCAGGTACAAAATTTAAAGGAATATTACACTTTTATTGTTTCAATTTAAGCATTATTAAAATCACTGCTCCTGAAAAAACGGCCGTTTTTTAAAAAAAAAAATTTGCATTGATACATGTCCCCTGGGGCAGGACCCAGGTCCCCAAACACTTTTTATGACAATAGCATGCATATTAGCCTTTAAAATTAGCACTTTTGATTTCGAACGTTCGCATCCATTATAACTAATAGGGTTCTAAAGCTCGCACGGACTTTAGGTCCGTTCGCGGGTTATGGTGCGAGCCGAACGGGGGGGTGTTCGGCTCATCCCTATTCAGAAGGCATCGGCATCCGAGGCTTTTTTTACTTTACAGGTATTAGCAATTACATTAGATTTTTTTAATACTGATTTATATTAAAACTAAGTGTTTTTTGTGAGTTTCTTAGTGAATGTAATCAATAAGCATACTATATCCCGCCCCCATAGTGTTTAGCAACAGGAGGACATGGAGAAGAGTGTCATTTATCACTGTGTATATGCCCACATGTGTGACTCTATAGTTAAGAAAAAAAGAGGAAGAGTTAAGAGAAAATGAAGAGCTTAGAAGAGCACTGAAATTGGAGTATGATCCGTAGAGGACACCAGCTGGTCTACAAAATCTCAACCTGCAGTGGGGAAACAGAAAAGATGGGAGGGACAGCTCAAGACAGGATCAACCAGGTATATTTCACGCTACAAAAAACAAATGCTTTAGTGGCTTTGTGATTATGAACACTCTGTTTTATATAGCATGTAATGAGAGTTTAACCAGTTCCCGACCGGCGCACGACGATATACGTCGGCAGAATGGCACGGACAGGCAGGAGGGCGTATATATAAGTCCCTCCTTAATGCCGTCCGTGCCATCGGGAGCGCGCCGGTCGGGACCCCCGTGAGGCCAGTCGCGGGTCCCGTGGACTCGATCGCCGAGGGGACACCCGCGATCGTCTCACGGGAAGGCTGAACGGGGAGATGCGGGAATAAACAGCATCTCCCCGTTTTGCCTAGCAACTAGTAACGCCGATCTCTGCTCCCTGTGATTGGAGCAGAGATCAGCATTCACTAGCTGACAGCCACGCCCCCCCCCCCCCACAGTAAGAAACACACCCCTAGGCATACTTAACCCCTACACTGCCACCCCCTGGTTAACCCCTTCACTGCCAGTGTCATTTATACAGGAATCAATGCATTTAAATAGCATTGATTGCTGTATAAATGACAATGGTCCCAAAAATGTGTCAAAAATGTCCGATGTGTCCGCCATAATGTCGCAGTCACAATAAAAATCACTGATCGCCGCCATTACTAATAAAAAAAAAAATTATTAATAAAAATGCTATAAAACTATCCCCTATCTTGTAAACGCTATAACTTCTGCGCAAACCAATCAATAATCGCTTATTGCATTTTTTTACCAAAAATATGTAGAAGAATACCTATCGGCCTAAACTGTTTTTTTATATATTTTTGGGGGATTTTATTATAGCAAAAAAGAATGCGTTTTTTTCAAAATTGACGCACTTTTTTGTTTATAGCGCAAAAAATAAAAACCGCAGGGGCGATCAAATACCATCAAAAAGAGCTCTATTTGTGGGAAAAAAAGGACGTCAATTTTGTTTGGGAGCCACGTCGCACGAACGCGCAATTGTCAGTTAAAGGGATGCAGTGCCGAATCGCAAAAAGGGGCCTGGTCCTTTGGCTGCAAATTGGTCTGGTCTGAAAGAGGTTAATGACACTTGGATTTTAAATTTTTAGGTGACTGCAGATTCTCTTAACCTTTCACAGTTAGGGTAACCATCATCTTATGTTTGTGAGTGTGTTTGTATATTTTATAGTTACATTCTATTGCACTGCTTCTCTTTGTGTTTATCTTTTGCATGAATCTGGAAGCTTCCAATCCTCTCCAGGCAAGATGGATGCATTCTGTGTCTGGTTGGTATCAGGTTCAATACAGAATCTGGGCTTACCTCCTAACTGCACACATACGTGTTTGTAATGCTTTAAAAGAGCTTGTGTGTATTTTTTTTATTACCTTCTAAAAAAGTAAATATCGTATCCTGCATACTTGCTCTCTCTATTGTGCTTGAGCACTGTAAGGAAACTTTTCATTCATTTCTCTTTGATTCAGCTGTCATATGCATAGATGGATAGGCTAAATGATAAATTAACATACCAACCAATTAGAATTCACATCACCAATATCAGAATACTGTAAACAAAGTTGTTAGAACAGTCAATATAGCCATTCCCACTCCCATCAAATCTCAAGTTTTTGCTAGTGTCCTTGGATAATGGATAGCCTATCTACTGAGAGCAGATTTCTGGCACATAATTTCGATTTCTACCCAGAAAACTGAGAACACTTACACAACACATGGTCCTTCACACACAGAGAATTTCATCTACAGTCACACACTGCTAATTTCTGCAGCTTCCTGATTATGTAAAAGCAGTAGAGAGGTAAATTCTCCCCTAAGAAGTCGTCAATACCCTGAGGTGGTGAGTCTGGGGTTCCCCCTTCCCAAACATTCTCTCACTCATTCCCCTCCTCCCATCCCAAGGGGTAGTCTCTGGACCATGGGACCCTGCCATGCACAGGGGTGGGCATTGAGAATTCCTTCATCCGGAAGCAGTGTGTCGCATGGCTGCTGCAACATTTTAAATGATCTGTCAGCCGTGGTACAACATCCAACATTTTCCTCACTGCCGATGAGTTTGTTTTGCATCCCATCTGACACATTTGAGCATGCAATGGCCTACACTGTGTACATAGGCCCACCCCTGTAAGCAGAACATTGGCCCTCTTCAAGCTCCAGGCATTATCATTAGCATATGCCCTCCTACAGACAAGGCAAGCTTCAGCTCCAGCACTAACCTGCTCTAAATTTTCCGCCCTAAATCTGCATCAGCTTTTACCAGGTTATCCAGGGACCTTCAGTTTGGAGACACAGGACAGTTACACTCCTTCTGCTCTACAGCAACTGGTTGTGATTACCCTTTATGGGAAATGGGAAGAGGGTGCAAGCCAGTCACATTTGTTCTTAAGGTCATAATAAGATTATTAAGGGTTCCTTCTGTGCTTCTTCTATGCTCATTTTACTTTGGATCTCAGTTTCCACACCTCGGGAGTCTCCCCAGGTATCACTAATTCCTCTTTTGTAACTAGAGAGGAATTTTCAATCTGTATGGCAGACCTGATAGGGAAGGTTTTTGCTCTAATAGAGACCAAGGGACACACAAATTCCCATTCCCTGCTGAGTCATTGATCGACTTGTTCATTGCCAGTGGAGGAAGTGGAAGGTGAATTCTCAGTCCACAACTCCTCAAGGGAGGATGGGCAGAGACAATTTCTCTTCCAAGCTGAAAGAAACCAGTAAGGATCTGGTAAACAAACAATGTATGGTTCTGTTTGAAGTTAGAGCTGTCCCCACTAGGGATGGGCCCGGTGTTCGATTCAAACCCATGTTCGAATCGAAACATCGGGCGTTCGCCCGTTCGGCGAGCCCAGAACTATTTGGGCCGCTCGCATCACATTCGTGTGATGCGAGCGGCCCGCAATGCATTGCGCCAGTCGCAGTGCAATGCTGGCTGATGATTGGCCAAGCATGCACTGTGACCCCGCATACTTGGCCAATCACAGCGCCGGCAGCGAGGAGAGCCATAATTGGCTACAGGCAGGATGCCTGTAGCCAATTATAGCTCAGGGGCTTTAGTACACGTCCCACGGTATAAGAGGCCGCCGCGGCGGCGGCCTCGCATATTGTGTTTCAGTGTCAGCGTGTCAGTGTGCTGCTGACTGCTGACATTATGTGCTGTATTTCTGGGGATTTGTGTGTGCGTGCTGTTAGTACAGCATTGCAGTATCACATCTGGGGGGTGTCTATAGGTTGCCTGTGAAGGGGGGCAGGTTTCCTGTGCTTAGAACTGTCCCTGCAAAAAGTGTCATTTTTGCAGGGAAAAAAGCTATTTAAAAGCACTCGCGGCTAATGAATTGATGGCTCCCGTAACACAGAGAACTGTCATTCATTGATAAAAAACAAAAAAAAAAGTGTGGGGGTCCCCCCAAATTCAATAACCAGGCCCTTCAGGTCTGGGATTGATATTAAGGGGGACAAAAAAAAAGCCAACAAAAAAAAAAAATGGCCCCCCTCAAAATCCATACCAGACCCTTGAGGTCTGGGATGGATTTTAAGGGGAACCCCAGCCAAAAAAAATGGCGTGGGGTCCCCCTCAAAATCCATACCAGACCCTTATCCGAGCACGCAACCTGGTAGGCCGCAGGAAAAGAGGGGGGGCGAGAGCGGCCCCCCTCCCGCCTGAACCGTACCAGGCCACATGCCCTCAACATTGGGAGGATGCTTTGGGGGTCTGAAACCCCCAAAGCACCTTGTCCCCATGTTGATGAGGACAAGGGCCTCTTCCCCACAACCCTGGCCGGTGGTTGTGGGGGTCTGCGGGCTGGGGGCTTATCGGAATCTGGAAGCCCCCTTTAACAAGGGGACCCCCAGATCCCGCCCCCCCTGTGTGAAATGGTAAGGGGGTACAAAAGTACCCCTACCATTTCACCAAAAAAGTGTCAAAAATTGTAAAAATGACAGGAGACGGTCTTTGACAATTCCTTTATTAAAATCTTCTTTCTTCTTTCTTCATTCTTCGGTTTCTTCATCTTCTCCTTCCGGCATCTTCTTCCATCTTCTTCTTCCATCATCTTCTTCCTCCGATCCGCTTCTTCTTGCGCTGGTCTTCTCGTCCTTCTCGTCCGGCATCTTCTTCCATGGCGTCGGCGTCGGTGTCTCTTCTTGGGCCACTCCTCGCAATGGGAGGCTCCCGCTGTGTGAGGCATCGCTGCGTCTGACAGGTCTTTTATAACGGAGGGCACCTGGTGACCCCGCCCCCTCTGACGCACGGGGACGTCATGGGGAATTCCCTATGGCTTTCCCCATGACGTCAGAGGGGGGCGGGGTCACCAGGTGCCCTCCGTTTCAAAAGACCTGTCAGACGGAGCGAAGCCTCACACAGCGGGAGCCTCCCATTGCGAGGAGCGGCCCGACAGAAGAACAGACGCCGACGCCATGGAAGAAGATGCCGGACAAGAAGGATGAGAAGACCAGCGCAAGAAGAAGCGGATCGGAGGAAGAAGAAGATGGAAGAAGAAGATGGAAGAAGATGACGGAAGGAGAAGATGAAGAAACCGAAGGATGAAGAAAGAAGGTTTTTAATAAAGGAATTTATCAAAGACCGTCTCCTGTAATTTTTACAATTTTTGACACTTTTTTGGTGAAATGGTAGGGGTACTTTTGTACCCCCTTACCATTTCACACAGGGGGGGGCCGGGATCTGGGGGTCCCCTTGTTAAAGGGGGCTTCCAGATTCCGATAAGCCCCCCGCCCGCAGACCCCCACAACCACCGGCCAGGGTTGTGGGGAAGAGGCCCTTGTCCTCATCAACATGGGGACAAGGTGCTTTGGGGGTCTCAGACCGCCAAAGCATCCTCCCAATGTTGAGGGCATGTGGCCTGGTACGGTTCAGGCGGGAGGGGGGGACGCTCTCGTCCCCCCCTCTTTTCCTGCGGCCTGCCAGGTTGCGTGCTCGGATAAGGGTCTGGTATGGATTTTGAGGGGGACCCCACGCCATTTTTTTTGGCTGGGGTTCCCCTTAAAATCCATCCCAGACCTCAAGGGTCTGGTATGGATTTTGAGGGGGACCCTACGCCATTTTTTTTTTGGCTGGGGTCCCCCTTAATATCCATCCCAGACCTGAAGGGCCTGGTTATTGAATTTGGGGGGACCCCCACGCTTTTTTTTTTTAAATTTTTTAAATTTTTTATCAAAGACTTTTTTTTTTATGAATGACTTTCAATGAATGACTGTTCTCTGTGTTACGGGAGCCGTCAATTCACATTAGCCGCGAGTGATTTTAAATAGCTTTTTTTCTTGCAAAAATGACACTTTTTGCAGGGACAGTTCTAAGCACAGGAAACATGCGCCCCTTCACAGGCATACTATAGACACCCCCCAGGTACGAAATTTAAAGGAATATTACACTTTTATTGTTTCAATTTAAGCATTATTACAATCACTGCTCCTGAAAAAACGGCCGTTTTTAAAAAAAAAATTTGCATTGATACATGTCCCCTGGGGCAGGACCCAGGTCCCCAAACACTTTTTATGACAATAACATGCATATTAGCCTTTAAAATTAGCACTTTTGATTTCGAACGTTCGCATCCATTATAACTAATAGGGTTCTAAAGCTCGCACGAACTTTAGGTCCGTTCGCGGGTTCTGGTGCGACCCGTTCGGCTCATCCCTAGTCCCCACCTTCAGGATCCTCAGTATGGGATCTAATCCCAAATCCAAGAAACCTACAAGGTACTTTCTAGTTCACCCACTAGTAGAGAAAGTACAATGATTGGCCAGACTGACCAGACAAATTATATACTTTTCCCAAAAGGTTTGCTTAGCAGTATCTATTTCATGTGGCTTACCACACTGGTTCAAGACATAGATTCAGCTACAGTTTGAACCTAGTATGGACTCACTACAAATGCTTCTATCACTGAGTTGAATTCCCCAATATCACACCACCTTTTTTTTTAAGGAAAACATGGACATAAACAGCACACTCTTACCTAGTAGGAAGGGTGCTGAAGATCCATTCTTCGCTTCCAGGCCTACACTTCTAAAGCCGAGTCCTAAATTTAGTTCCTCATGTTCAAGTCAGCCAAGTCTGGCACCAACTTCTCCTCACAATAAAGGGGCTCTCCCTACTTATGCAAATGGAGAGATATCACTAGACCTTTTTGACCACCTAAACCTGGGCATTTTGGATCTTTGAGTCATGTCCCAGGCATACAGGCTGAAATTTTGATCCCTGGCTCCTCCCTGCTTTATACTTTCAAACCTCTCTGCTTCTCTGACGATATTGTGAACTCTTTAGACTGCCTTGCAGCAACTTTACTCTTCTTGAGTGATTGTTCCAGTTCTCTATGAGGAATGTATTGAATTTTATTCAAACCTTCCCCCATTCTTGACATGTAGGTTCTAAACAACTTCTTGTTGCTCTAAAAGTTCCAGACGGA